>CM073128.1:47533781-48733781 GCA_037039145.1 Fundulus diaphanus
CCCTGGACAGGTTGCAAGTCAATCACAGGGTAACACAGAGATAGACAGGACAAACAACCATTCACACACACACTCACACCTAAGGACAATTTAGAGAGAACAATTAACCTAACAGTCATGTTTTTGGACTGTGGGAGAAAGCCGGAGTACCCGGAGTGAACCCATGCATGCACAGGGAGAACATGCAAACTCCATGCAGAAAGACCCAGGGTGGACCCAGGACCTTCTTGGTGCAAGACAGCAGTGCTACCCACTGTGACACTGTGCAGCCCATACTGTTTTCAGTTTATGTTAATAATGTGGGTCAATATGGTACTGGCCACCTCTAGTGGTACAGTACAGGCAGTGTGTGCAGACCGCAGACCCTCAGGTCTGCGGTCTGCCTTTAATTCCATCCAGTCAGATTCATTTAAAGTCCAACTTATTTGCAATATTGACAAAAAAAGGCCAAAAAAGAAGAAAAAACTATACCACCTATATAATGCATTATTTGGTATAATTGCCTTTTAAACTGTATGATTTCACTTGAATGTTTTGGGTTTTCTTCAATAAGCTTCTCCAAACAGTTTGCCTTAAATGGTACATGGACCAAATTTATCTTGTTCTTTTTAGTCGTACCTTTGACTGTAAGTGCTTCACAAAAGAATTGTCCCTTGACCAGGGGCACATCTTAATATGACAGAAGGAAGCTGGAATCAAACTAACAACCTTTCAATTAGATGACAACTCCTCTAGCAATACCCTGAGCCACAGTCTTCCCTGTTGCTGTGTCTCTGAGCCTCTGACCATATATGTATTTCCATATAATGTTTTTTCTCATGATGTCATTCATTTTATGAAGTGCACCAGTTCCTCCTGTAGCAAAACACCCACACGTGATGATACTGCCACCGTGGACTTCACTGTTTCCTCAAGCTTGCAAGCATCCTATAACCTTGCCTGCAAGATGAATTCTTGCAGTATTTGTGCATTCACAAACATATGAGAATCCATCTTGTACCGCTCCGGCTTCAAATGTTTTGTCCGAACCAAAAACAGTTCGGGCCAATCATATCGCAGTATTATGGTTTAAGGCGGGACATACCGGTGCAACGAAAGCAAGAGCTGATGTGCTCACAGACGTACCAACATAAACATGGCAGCAGAGGAGGATGCACATGTAGCTGCTGCTATCACATCTGTTTTGAAAGAATCCACAATGCCATCTTTGAAAGAGAACAGCAAGAACTGCCTTGACTAGCTTTCTTTCTTGTGGTTTCTGGTAATGTGTGCTGCTTACATTTTAATTGGATAACTGTCTAAAACCAACCTTTGGTAGGCGGGCATGATTTGGAGAGTTCTGCTGAAGGTCCCTCCTTTCCCCAAATAAATTAAATGGGAGCAGTCCCAGATTGATAATGTGCAGAACGTAGAGTGCGACACATTATCAATCTGGCTCGCCAGGCAGTGACGGACTGGACGGTCTGGCATTTGGGCAGATGCCAGAAGGGGCCGTCTGGGCCGGCCAATCACGAGGCGGCATGATCGTCGTGTGTGCGCGGCCCCTTTCACCCTGTTCATTGTAGGCCTACATTATCTCTCGGCCCACTAATAAGCCAAATGCAGGGTTTCCCGCAGCGCTGTCTTGGCGAGGCGGCTGCCTCCGCGCAAAACTTGTCGTCGTCTCACCCCCCCCCCCCCAACTCACCGCCTCGCCTAAGCAAATTCCTGCGGGACAGACTGAAATGCCTCTTGGTTCAGTTTTTATGCATATTAAAGTTAGAGTTCAACACCAATGGGGCTACAAACTTGTAAAGACCTTTAAAATGCACACACACACACGTACTTATATGTTTAATACATTTATATATATATATATATATATATATATATATATATATATATATATATATATATATATATATATATATGTGTGTATATATACACATATATACACACACACACATATATATATATATATATATATATATATATATATATGACAAATTCCCATGTTAGCAGAAACCTAAAGATTACAGAAGAATGAGATTCAAATGGTAAATGGACTGAACACTTTTTCAGTCATAGTGACCACTCAACTACTTCAACTTGGGGAATTTGGGGTTAAGTGCCTTGCCCAGGGGCACATAGACATGAGGGAAGCTAGGAAGTTGCCCCACAATAAAAGGCAAATTACTCCAACCTGGGCTTGTTAAACATATAACTCAAAAGACTTTGTGTAAAGTGTCTTCCATGACTGAAGAGACAGGAACTATTTGTACAATTTCCTGTCCATCTTTTTATGTACAAATTTGCAACTGCGTAATAAGGTTAGGGATAATTTTATCCACTCATTTCAAAAGAAAAGTATCTTTTGAACACTTTTTAATATTTTTAGTTATGTATTTTAAAAGACTATTAAAGGCTTTGATGTTGCTGGTAGGTAAAGACTTGAAAAAAGGACACTTTAAGCATTGTTAGTTGTATTAAAAAACAACTGTGCACATCTCATCTTTCATTACTGAATGCAAAGATTAGATTTCCTTGGAGTCAAAGCTGTAATGAAGTCTTTTTGCACTGAGGCATGAATTACATTTGCATCATCAGAAATTAATCATAAACTGCAAGCTCCAGTTCCATTTTTGATTACAAGAAAGAAAGCAGACTGTTGTGTTCTGCTAAAGAAGCAAAAGTACCATGGCCTTGCTCTGCTCTCGGTTCATATTATTATTGTTCTGTCATTATTAATGCCGGTGCCCGTTCCTGATGTGTTTGTATTGAGACCCAAATACAATTGTTGCTAAACAGTAACTAATTTATTTAGCCCAAATGCTGGGTGCTGTTCTTTTAAAATTGCAGTTCTAGTAATATGAACCTTAAACATATTTTCACAAATAAAACATGATGTGCTTCACATGCTTCTACACGTTTATAATAATGCAACTATGTTAAACTGTTACTAAATAAATATTCATATTTTGCTCAGTCACATATGGACTTTTATTCTTCCTCAGGCCCCACTGTCCTGCATGTTTCTAACGTGTCCCTGCTCAAGAACACCTGATCCAAATGTTTGCTGTACTTCCTCAACATTTCATCAATTTCTGCAGAAGCCTCCAAATGACTCATTCATTAGATTCAGGTGTATGCCAACAGGGAAACATCCAAGGGTGTTTTAACACCTGACATGTTTAGCCTGTTTGAAACAAAGTCTGGTTAATTTCCCCCCCTTGGTGCAAACACACAGAAACCGCACTAGGGTGCGGAATAAAAACAGCCGTACCGAGACCATTTGGAGGACGTGCCTGGCTGTCTTCAATTCAGTTATTAGTGGGTTTATTTAGTTATAGCCTGTGTTTATTCATTGTAGTCTTCTGTTTCCTCCCCATTTCTGTCTTATCATTGCTCTACCTCTTCCTCTGCTTAGCCTTCATAACTTCCACCTGCTTTTATTATCTCCACCAGTTCCTTATGCCTTTATTCTCCCGCTTCTGAAACGGGCCCCGGGTTAGTGGCTATTCAGAGTAATTTCTGGGGTAAATTCCATTTCAGAGAGCTCAGAAGCCTTTACCCTGAGTCAAATTATGAAATTACTCCATGAAACAACCCTGCTACCAAGCAGGGTTGTTTGGACTAACCCTGAGTTTTTTCTACTTCTACACTGAGATCTGCACGAATAATTGTCGGAAAAGGCGTGTCCTTTCTGAAGGAGCCTGTAGAGTTTGGAGGGCAAATACTCCACTTAAATATCTGTCGGGAAAGGCTGATTAGGCCGATTAAATGTCTTATCGTTTCTGGATTAATATAGCGTTACCGTTTTTCGCTGCTGTCAAGTATTTATCTTAATATTCTCAACCTGCACATCGCTCTTCTAACACAACGAAGGGGCGCTGTCAGTTCTGAACATTTTCTTTGTGCTGCACTTCTTTTTATGCGTTGGCACCTATAACAATGTAGGTGATGCAGAAAATCTTTCAGAGGCAACTGTATGTCGCACTGTCAGGAATGTTACTGTTGCACTCAGTTACTGTAGAGTTAAATGATGTTCCATAGTCAGAGACCCACAACAGATCAGATCAGATTTTGAGACTTCCAGCTCTAATTTTCCATTCATATATTTTATTTTCCATTCATATATTTCCCCCCAATACCATTAAGGCTACAACACATTTTTTCAATTAAATAACACTACCCCTCTGTCAAATAACTCTCATATCACTCATGTGTTGACATTTTTAGCAATTCTCTGCTGCCAATTTGCTTTTTTTCAGCAGCAACAGCATTGTTTCTTTTTTGTTAATCATGTCTTAATATTCTCAATATGCTTTCATTAAAGTAGTCCAATTCCAATTGTGGGAAAAGCACACTTCGAGGCTTTATATTTCCTTCGTTGCCATGGCAAATCGCATTACCTTAGTTCCATTGATGAGGGCTTCTTTCATGCTCATGCTTAACTCGGGGTTGATAGGACACTGAGTTAAGTTACCTGATTGATATCAGCTGTTCTAAAACCAAAAATGCTGAGTATGACAGGATGAGGTAGAACTACTCAGAGTAGCTGCTTTTTACTCAGGGTAGATCGGCCGTTCGTTCTGAAATGGGGCCCAGCAAGCCTGACACAGATCTGTCAATAAACAAACTTAACATTCTTGTGTGTGTGTAGTGACATGTTTTGGTTCTCTTGGGGTTTTCTGTGTGGGAAAAGAAACCAAATCAACAGAAAAAGTTACAAGTTAACAAACTCTGATTCAAATCAAAGTTAATCAACTATAGGTATTTAAATGCCCTAAAACATGCCTCATTCACAATCGCATGCAGTATTAATTAGCTATGCAGTTTTTCTGAGGGGTTATGTGTTGTTAAAATTGATAGAAATAACATGACAGCCACTATCCTACTGATTTTATTTAGGACCTTTTTCAACATGCAGGGACAGGATCCAGTTGACTGTGCTGCAATCAATACATGCTGCAATGTAAATAAGTCTAACTAACAGAGCATTAATCGTTGGTTTTGCGGGTGATTTTCACTTTATGTAGGCACAGTCTGGGGGATGGGTTAGGGTCGCTATGAATCTGAGGTGACATTCAGTTTGTTTACTTTTTTTGCTTTTTTTTTTCTCAGGATGTGCATTTGCGGCAGAGATCACAGGGAGATAGCATTTGAAAAATTTACAGGGTCTTGAACTGGCCTTGACCTAATTTTTCAAGATCCAGCAATACAAGGCCGAGACCAAGACCGAGAGTGGGGAAAAAGGGTCTCGAGACCTCCATCCTTGCTAGATAAGTTAAAAATGTCTTTGTTACCAGTGTGAGCTTCCCTATTCATAGCCATTACAACATCTTTGTTGTCTGGGGTTAGCCTGGCCTGGGGTACGCTTCCACAAGGGCGGTGTAATCATACAGTTGGCATCATGTCAATTGTATTAAAAGCTGGCTGAACAAGTTGTTAGGGGGGACTAAATATACATTCATGCCACACTTTTCAGATCTTTCTAGCAAAAAACTGAAAACAAAAAGGCATCCGTCATTTTCTCTCCACTTTATAATTGTGTGCTAAGTTTTTTTGATGTATGACATAAAAATCCTGAGAAAATACAACGAAGTTTGTGACTGCAGTGTGACAAAATGTGAAAAGTGCAAAGGGTTTTCCAGGTCATTATTAGTCCCTCTTGTACAATAGTGAACAGAACTGACATGGCTGTAATGAACTGCAGGTACCTGGAAACGACGAGTGGTAAAATAAGCATCTTCAGCATTCTCATGAGCAGCTCACCAGGAAACTGAAAGTACTTCACCTCCTGCAAACAACAAAGAACAAGAGATAGTGGAGAGAGGTAAATTGAGAAAATGCATTAAGGCAGGAAAGGCTAAGCAATTTCATGTTATTTAAGATAAAGGTCATGAACAAGAGCAACGCTAGAATATGGGGGAATAATTTTTCAAGAGTCTGAGAATGTTCCACATGAGCAGGAATCAGACCAATGAACTAAAAAAAGGCTGAAGATTATGTTTTTCACACAGTTTGGATATGGTACCAGTACATGGCGCATGATAAGCCATTTATTTGACCCTACTGTGGAAAAAAGTGATTAGTTGGTTTCTGTAATTAATCACTGAAGAGAGAGTCCATGTTTTACATTTCAGCCAAGTTATCCTTTTTTAAAAACAGTTATAACATAAATGAGGTAAGATGATGCTTAAAAATTAACTACTCTAGATTTCTTTCTGTCTTATCTCGGTCTGTCTCCATGTTTTTCGTCATGTCTCTTTGTTCTTAGAAGAAAACAAATTGATATGAAAAGCGCTGACAAATATTAAAGTAGTTACACTTAAAACTCCATCCATCCATCCATCCATCCATCCATTATCTATGCACGCTTATCCCTCAAGGGGTCGCGAGGGGTGCTGGTGCCTATCTCCCGCATTCACACTTAAAACTTGTCGAAAAACAATAAGTTCCTAACTTACAAGTAGTTTGATTTTTGGTTTTATTTCAAGTCTAAATGAAGGTAATAAGGACATTCTAAAAAATGTTCTGTGGTTGACACGTCACAAAGGCAAACAATTAAATATCATGTGTGGAGCTAAAACCAAACTTTAAAATCACAGTCAAGCATGTTACTGTCTAAACAAGGTGACGACTCTACAGAATCTCTGTCTGGGGGTTGGTTTGTTTTGCCTGATCTGCAACGCCGACCGGGCGGGGAAGGGCATTCGGTTCAGCTCTTCTACTACGTCGGGACAGCAGCAAGACCTCTTGTTGCGCTAAAGTTTTTTAATCCATCATGATACACTGAAATTGAGGACATTTCCGGGGACAACGTTTGCTGGGGACAGGTCATCCAAAACGGGGACTGTCCCCTGAAATTGGGGACTTTCCCTGGAAATCAGGGATGTCTGGTCACCCTATTCAAAAGGGTTAACATTCATGTTAACTGAATTAGCCAACTGCAACAACAACTGCAAATAATTAGGGGAGACCACACTTTGCATTTTCTACAAAATGGCCTAATAAATAGAACAGTGTATATAACAGTGTATATAGAACAGTGTAAGTTATCTTTTAGAATAATGAATTTTCAACAGTAAAATGCTACAACTTACCACACAGGTGAGGTAAGTTCTAAAAGACTGAGAGGTTAGGTATAATATTATTATGATTAGAAAATTTCTGAAAAAATTTAGAAAGGTGCCTGCCTCGTGGTGCGTACCGTCCTAGCCGTAAGAGTTACCCTTACAAATATCATATTCCTACGTTCATCACAGCCCCCGCAGTGAGCGTCGAAAGGTGCCATGCTAAGCCAATGGAGCATGTCCCTGACCTCCTAGGAGCCTCTGGCTAGCAGAGTTCCGTTGTCATGGAAACTCACTCACAGCTACAGCCCTCTCTTTCTCTGTAAAGGCACAAAAAAAACCTGGCTAAGCAGAAGTTGTTAGGACCTTCCTGGGGCTACTTCCGGTTAGCAACATGCTAACCATTAGCCGCTAACATAGTTGTGTTCAGTATCACCGGCGTGATGGTACTCCGTTAGTTTGGTTAAAATCCTCTACTGGGAAGTGCCTGAAAAAGGAAGAAAATACTATGGGATATTTGGGCATGGTTTTTGGCTTATTACGTCGCCATGGTAACTCAAAATGGCAGGTGGTACAAAAAGCACACTTCATGCGATCAAGACGCACATTTTGATCTATACACTGTGGGGGTAAAAACTTAATACTCAAAGCCTCCCACACTGAGATTCGTTTGGCCGCTGCGCTATACATCAGCCATATATAATCATCTGTTTTTGGGAACATAACTGTGTGTGGCCCATTGAAAAGCATTGGCAGTGCTTTGCCCCGAGTAGCGCTTCATATCTCTGCAACAGTCGTCTGTGGGCCTCCTGCCAGGTCCTGGTGAAGTCCAAGTCCCAATAGGAAAATATGTCAAATCCAAAAAGGGATAGAAAAATTACACATTCCTGATAATCACCGGAAAATTTTAGAGGAGTAAGAGGAAGTGACTTTGCGAATCTCAAATTCTTACGTTCATCACAGCCCCTGCAGTGGGCGTCAAAAGGTGCCATGCTAAGCCATTGGAGCATGTCCCTGACCTCCTAGGAGACTCTGGCCAGCAGAGTTCCGTTGTCATGGAAACTCACTCACACCTGCTGCTGTCTGTGTAATTCACGCACACACTTTGGCTCTGTTTCTGTCTAATTGGAATCCAATGGCAAAACTTGGCCTCGAACAACACCTGATATTTTGGCAACCGTAAGGGCTAGAGATGTAATTATTTCTGTGTTTAATTTGGAACGGATAGGGGAACAAGACAAACTATCTGTTTTTGCTGGAAATATTTTAATAAAGGCGCAAAAAATCATGAAATGAAGGGGAATTTTTACGAAAATGCAAAAACCGCCTAAATATTGTCCCGAACAAATCGCTATAGCTGAAAAAGTATATGAGATATCAAAATAATTCTTTCCCCGTGAGTATCAGCAGGCTTTGGAGGATACCTGTGCTTATTTTTATGTTTGTACAAAAATCGGTGTAAGCATGGCGACGATGTAAAAAAGTGGATCATGTGGAAGGATGCAGGTCTAAAGCTTTTTCAGGATTTTGCACATTCGCTACTCCCGAACAAATTACTCCTGCGGCAAAACCATAATAGTTATGTACAAAATTCCTTTTTTTTTGAGTGCCAGAAGGGTCTGAACATGAATGAGTGAAAGTCTCATGCCTGTACATAAAATGGTTTAGGAGTAGCGATGATGCGAAAACATGTGTGATTTTTCACGACACCTCCATAGAAAATGAATGGAGAGCATTTGGAATTTTTGGCGCTCTGGGGTGATTTTATTGTATTTACCCATTCGTTTTTATATATTCAATAAATTATTCACCCAACAGTGGTTCCTTTCAATTAAGGTTGGTTAGCATTTGGATAGCATTAAAGTGGCCTCTGTTAATAAGGTAAAAAACCTTGGTGTTATTTTTCACTAGGGGATGTCACTTAAATCCCATATTAAACAGGTTTCCAGGGTTTCCATTTTTCACCTTTAGAATATTGCCAGATTTACAAATATTCTGTCCAGGAGGGAAATCTGAAATTATCAACAAACACATTAATAAACCTTGTGCCTTATTTGCCACGGTCAACAGGTTAACAAATCCTCTTGTGTCTGTGGCATCTGAACTCCACTCCACCAGAGCCTGTAATGAATTTGATAACTACTTTACTGAGAAAATCCAAAAGATTAGAGGGGCAGTCTGTACATCCATATCAAATTCAGTACCAAAGCTGTCTCCAACTAGAATTTATCTTGACAAAATGTCCCAAATCTGCCAAATAAACTACAAAAGCTTAGAAGTAATTGTTCACCAGCTAAGTTCCACCTCCTGCTGTCTCTATGTTCTACCCACAGCTTTCTTTAAGTAAAGTTTTGTCTGTTACAACGTCTGATTTGACTCAGATAATATACACATCCCTTCTGTCAGGTGTTTTTCCCCAGTTGCTAAACACAGCAATTATCAAACCACTGCTGAAAAAGAACAATTTGGATAAACTACATCTGCAGAACTACAGGCCCATCTCAAACCTCCCCTTTATTAGTAAGATTATTGAAAAAGCTGTGTTTCAACAGTTAAACACGTTCTTAACAATGACCAACAGCTTTGACGTTTTCTAGTCAGGTTTATGTGCTCACCACAGTACAGAGACTGCCCGTATTAAGGTGTTTAATGATATATGTATAAACACTGACTGTGGAAGAACCACAGTGCTAGTATTATTGGACCTCAGTGGAGCATTTGATACTGTCAATCACAGCCTTTCTGGTACAGCACTCGACTGTTTTAAATCCTACTTAAAGGACAGGGACTTTTTTGTGTCAGTAGGTAATTTTACATTAGAGACCACAAAAATCACATGTGGGGTTCCCCAAGGGTCCATCTTGGGTCCACTACTAATCAATATCCACATGCTCCCTTTAGCTCAGATCATAAAAAACAACATAAATTAACATAACTACGCAGACGACACACAGCTCTACATCACCATGTCACCAGGTGAATATGAACCCATTCAGGCGCTTAGTAAATGCTTAGAAGAAATCAATACATGGATGGGCCAAAGGTTTCTTAATTAAAAACAAAACTGAAGTAATCATTTTTGGACCGATAGAGGAGCGATCAAAAGTTAGCACACAGTTTCAGCTGCTTCAGCTAGTAACCACTGATCAGGTCTGAAATCTGGGTGTGGTAATGGACTCAGACCTGAACTTTCAAAAGCATCTAAACACAATTACAAAGTCAGCCTTCAATCACCTGAAGAACATTTCCAAGATTAATGGACTAATGTCTCAGCAGGATATGGTGACACTAAACTATGTGTTTGTCTTTTGTTGAATTATCTGTATTTTCACAGGTCTGCCAAAAAGTCAATCAGAAAACTGCAGCTGATCCAGAATGCTGCTGCCTGCGTCCTCACTAAGACAGTAGAGCACATCACCCCAGTTCTAAAGTCCTTACACTGGCTTCCTGTACTTGAGAGAATATACTTTAAAATACTTACTGTTAGTCTATACATCTTTGGCTCTTAGCCCCAGCTGTGGCTGACATGCTCTGGTGGTGGCCTGTTAGTCGCTTTTTAATTACCACTTTCAAATCAAACTACTTTTTCTTCACTTCAGCCATGGTTCTCTCTGTGCCACTCACTGTGTTAAAGCCATACTAAGTGAATTTTTACCTTAATATATCCTCCTCTAAGGCTCTGTGATGGTAATCTAAGTGTTTATGAGACGATTGAGGGGCCTGTTACCTTGTAAAGAAAAACAAAAAAGGAAATCAATAGTTTTAGATGGATAATTCAGAATAAAATAACTGAAACAGCAATGGCTAACTCTATGATTTGTCCCATTGTTACTATTCCAGCTGTCCCATTATGGACCCTTGGACATTCAGAATACATTAAAATTTTTTACAGATGCTTCTAAAATGATAAATGATAAAGTAGGCATATCTTTTGTGATTCTAGATTTGGATATTATGAGAAACAAAAGAATATCAGAATTAACAGTGTACACAGGAGAACTAATGACAATTCTGATGGCATTAGAATGGATTGAGGAAGTCAGAGAAAATGTCATAATTTGCTCAGAATCAAGCAGCGTACTAACAAGTATTCAACAAACTCATTCAGATTCAAGACAAGATATTATAGTAGATATAATTCACTCAGTTTTCAGGATTAGAAATAATGGAACAGAAATCAAGCTAATGTGGGTTCCTGCACATTGAATATGGGATTGAATATGGGATTGAAGTTGGCTGACAGATTTGTAAAAGGTGCAGCAAAGAGACGTATTGTAGACTTGAATGTGAAAATAAGCAAATAAGAGATTAAGAATATAAATTGGGTCTATGTTAAGAAGAAATGGCAAGAGCAATGGGATAAATTAGGTAGATTTTAGATTAGGCTAGATTTTTTTACACTGCCCAAAAGAAAGTTGTTTGAATGTAGGAAATGTAACTGAGTAAAGCAAGAAGAGGATATAAAATCAAGGATGATATATATATAAACATATTTTCTTGGAGTGCCATAACCTTTAACATTAGCGACAAGTTTTAGTCAGGAATCTACATAGAAATAAAAATAAATTAATAATAAGGGAATTACTGCCAAGATCATCTGGGGACATAGTTTTTGATGATAGATTATTGAAAAGAACAGGTACATTGAATAGGATATAGTTGTGAGAGATTGCTGTTGATCCATGCTCCAGTTTAGAAGATGGCAGTAAAGCTGGGCATACACTGTACGATTTCTTTTGCCCTTTTTTGTGCGAGAATTGTTTTGGACTGGGCCGAGTCAAACTTTTAAACCTTGCGGTTTCGTCGTACAGTTTGAGCTGTATCTGAGTACAATGATTGAAAATACCGTACAGTGTATGCCTGCTATAAGCTGCCAAAAGTACCAAAAGCTGGTTCAATGACCATGGTGTTACTGTGCTTGATAGGCAAACAACCTTGCCTAACCTGAACAGAGAATCTAGGGAGTATCGTCACCCTGAAAAGACTACTGTCATGGTTTTTAAGTGTTTGGCCCACATGCAGACACAGACGGAAGCAGGAATAGTTTTAAGATGTTTATTTTAAGGCTCAACAAGAGGGAAGCACACGCTGTGTGCGATAGGCGAGGTCTGAACGTCAGAGCTGGAACTACTGCGGGAAGAAAGAGGATAAGTTTACTAAGGATCAAACCAGGGGGAAATGTTCCAGAAGCTGCGCCGCCTACCGTTTGGTTGGGGAGACCTGTCCGGGGGGGATGAGTGAAAAAGGGACTCTGTGACCGTAACTCGCTGATGGTAACTGGTGGCTGAGTGACAGGAGGGCTGGCAGATGGAATGCAGGCAAGGTGAGTCCAGGAAAGGGGTTCTCACGCCCGTCTTGGTACCATCAAGGGAGTATGAGTGGAGATGCCAGAGCAAAATCTGAGCGGCGGGGATTCGGATGACTGGTTAACTGAGCACGACGCCAACACAGGTGAATAAATCCAAACACGACAAACTGGAGAATAACAGGAGACAGGATTAGTCCAAAAACAGGGTTTCCAAAAACTCACAGGTACGAAGCACGGGAGACAGATCAGTGGCCTAGGCATACCACGACGGGGTAACACTCTGGCGTCTTCCAGCTGTCTGTGTACTCCTTTTAAAGCCCAAGATGAAGGTTCTTTGATGAGTCGCAGGTGTGGGCCACGCCCACCCCTCAACTGCAGCCACCTGTGAAGCAGAGTTAAAGCACGGAGAACAGAGAACCCTGACAACTACAAGCTGTAGCCGAACTACAACCCTTCTTCAGCTCTACTTGTAAACTGCTGTTTTACTCCTCTGAATAATGTTCTATTTCAAATTGGCAGTATTAATTTTTGAAATTGTTCTACCAGAAAATACCATAAAAAGTAGTTGTGACTTTGTGTAGTTTCTTCACGGGAAAAAAAGCCATATTTGTTCAGCTTTTCTTAAAATGAAAAAGAATAAACTGTCACACACACTGTATTTACCATGGTAATTGAGCCGTGGAGCTCATGGTAACTAGTAGCAGTAGCAGTGTATTTACAAATAAGCGAGCTGGAACAGGTGGGTTTTGAGTCTGGTTTTGAATAAGGGGAGAGAGTCAGTACTGCGGAGGTCAGGAGGGATTCAGTTCCAGAGCATGGGAGCAGAGCAGCTGAAGGCTCTCAGTCGAGCTGGGGGTACACTGAGGTGGATGGTGGCGGAGGGTCTAAGGGAGCGGGAGAAGGTGGCAATGTGAAGGAGGTCTGACAGATATGGAGGAACAAGGTTATGGATGGCTTTGAAAGTATATAGGAGGATTTTAAATTGTATTCTGAATTGAACTGGGAGCCAATGGAGTTGGTGAAGGACAGGGGTAATATGATGAAAAGAGGGTGATATATGAAAGAATTATTTTTGCTCTTTAACAATGTATTATGGGAAAACCTGCTCGGTTTTATAACTTGTTTTAACTTTTGATATTATGGGAAGACTGGTACTGGCCAGTTCACACATTGATTATGGCTGTTGTGGTGTTCGCACCTGGGTTCACATGAAACTAAGATAACTTGTGGTGGGAAAGACTGATTCTGTATTCCTTATTTTGCTTTATTATCTATTGTTTTGCTTCGCACACTGCTGAGACGCTGGGAACGGGTTCTGTTTGGGAACATGTTTTGGAAAGGAGGGCGGCTGTGGAGGGAGAGATGGCCACTCTCACTCCACACCTGACTTTTTATTTACAAGTATATAGAGAGGAGACTGCCCTTAGCCCAGAGAGTCTGCCGTGAGTTCGTGTGTGGACACCGGCATCGTGAACGCTGATCTTAACCTAGGACTGAGGGCTCCCAGTTCGTGTCAATGGTAAGGGCTGATTCTGAGAATCTGTTGAGCGTCACGTCTGTTTGAAAGCTTGTTGCTTTAATGCTTGCTACTTTGCGTGTGTGAAGAGCTAGTTGTTTTAATGTGCTGTATTCTGTGGGGAATAATAATAAATGTGTGCCTTATATTCTAACAGAAACAGTGTTTGAGTCCTTATTTGTGTTTGCCGATCTCTCCCGATCCTGAATAGAATTTCATAAAACATTTTGGCGTTGTCGGCAGGATTGGAGGAGAGACTACAATACACAAATATGTTTAGAAATATGTTTAAAAGGAGAAATAAGAACTCAGATGAGAAAATTCAGGGGGAAGAGGTAGTTCCCGGATGGGAGTTTCCTCATTCTAAGCAGATAGCGCTGTGTTTGCGCGATGGTGGGGGCAGACCGGAGCCGTGGAGCGGCCCGCTGGAGGCAGCGGGACCCGAAGAATTATTGAAAGTGTTGCAGAAAATTGAGGTGCAAAAAAAGGCTCCGGTGGATGGATTACAGAGGCGCTTGTGGATCTGTGCCACGGGGTGGAAAATACAGTATGAAGCTGGCCAACAATTAAAAACTCAGCAGTTAAAAGACAGACAGGCAATGACTGAGCTGCAGTCTGCTGAGTCGCTGTATCGGCAGCATGTGCAAATGCTGACCAATCAGCTGGAACAGATGACCAGTGTTGCTGAAAAAGCTGTGGCCCAGGTGTCTGTGTTAACAAGGAAAAAACAGGGGAAAAAACCCCGCCGTTTTCCTCTGAAAAAAGTCCGTTCGTTTGTAGCTGGATTGGGGTCTGGGTGGGATCCCGAGAGCTGGGACGGTAATATGTGGGACGATGAGGAGGACAGTGATTCTGGAGGTCCTCCAGATCCACGTCCTTTCCCTCCATTGGGGGTTAAACCCGTCGTCCGAAGGAGGAGAGAGCAGCAGCATATACCCGCAGCCTTCCGGCAGCGGATAGATGCTCAAGGTAATGATGTACTTGATGCTGCGGGACAACCTGTAATGGAATGGGTGGAACAGCCGCAGCCGCCGGCGGTGTCACGGACCATAACAGAAGATTACTCGCAGGATGAAGTTGCTCATATCACTAAAAAATTAAGGCAGCATCCGGGCGAACCCACTGATCTATGGGTGGCTCGATTGCTGGATGAAGGTGCAGAACAGATTGAAATAGATCACGGAGATGGCATGGCATTTTGTGGTCTGAGCACTGATGGGAATGTAAATGCTAATTATAGGCAAGAAGCGAGAAATTTGGGGGATCAGGCGAGATCATTGTTTGACGTGTGGTCTGAGGCAGTACGAGCAACATGTCCCAATGTATCTGATTGGCCCGAAATCTCTGGACAATGGTTAACATTAAAGGAGTGTGTGCAGAGGCTGACGAGGCTGTGTGTGCGTGATTTGTTACCAGTGGGGATGGTGGCTGGATATCAGCAAGTGGCTGTTCCGAAGGTGGTGAGAGATCAGTTGATTAAAACTGCCCCACAGCATTATCGGGCAGCTATGCTTACTGTGATGCTGGGAGCTCCAGATGCCCCGATGGAAACCATTAAGGCTCGAATCATGGAGCTGGGGAATCTGGGAGAATGGGGCAAGCAGGAGGAATGCAGACCACGAGTTCAACAAACTCCGGTCCGCAGGCCGCAAAGGGAGCGGGGGAGAAATGAACAGGGTCCACCACGTAACATGTTGTGGAGAGCACTGATTAATGCTGGGGTGCCTGCTTCAGAGATACACGCATTACCTACTGATGAGTTGAGACAGATGTGTCAAAGGAGAGGCTTAAAAGTTAACTGTGCAGGATTTGGTGCTGAGCTGGACCCATTAAATTCTTTGATTCAGCTGTTGCGAGAGGCGATTCATCCCACACCATCGGCTCCACCTGCTGAAGAATCTGAGTCTGTTGTGGGCAGAAAACCTGCTAAGGTGGTTGAGACTGAGGTGTCAGAGTCTGAGGAATCCTCGGGCAAAGAGGTGAAAGTAAGGAGAGTGAAAAAAAGGAAAAAGAACAAAGATAGAAGGAGGAGCAACACGTACCCTGATCTGACGGATCTGATGGAGTTTAACTAGGATTGTGCAGCATGGAAATTCGTGGGAGGACAGATTGAAGTTTTTATGTTTGTATGTTGTTGTTTTTTTCCGCGCAGGAGAGCGTTCTGCGTGCAAACAACAGCTGGTCAAGGCAGTTATATTGAAAAAAAAAAAAATGTGTCTGATAATCATGACTTAACAGATTGGAAGCCTAAATTGATGCAAGCAGTGGCCCAATTGAATAATAGGCCAATTGCTCCAGGGGCAGTCTTACTGTCTCTGCATTTGATTAATGTATATGTGAATGCGTAATACAGGAGTTAAAAATATTTTAGCATTATTGACTAGAATTTATCATTTTATAGCACAAGGATGTGGTCATTCCAATTTTGAAAAGTGTCTGAAAAAATTTTTATGTGGGAAGAAGCACAGCAAAGAGCATTAGATTTGGCTAAGAAAGTCATACAACAAGCTGTGTAATTGGGAAAGATGATGTCCGGGCCTGTACAGTTGCAGGCCTCAGCTGTTAATGACAATACAAGCTGAAGTGATTGATGGGGATTATCAAGGAGAAAATCCCTGGTAATTGAGAAAGAAGAAAAACTAGCACAACTGCTAGTGAAACCCTGTGAAATGACAGAGGTTCAAGGGGTGGCTGCCCCCACTAACATCACTGTAAGAGGAACAGGGGGGTTTGGCTCAACAGATAAACCAGGAGCCAAAGTTTAGGTGAGACAAGTAAATGGTCCACCTAGACCAGCTGAAATCATTTCACAAGGCAGTGATGCAACAGTGTCAGTATTTTACTCAGGAAAAAAAAAATGGATAAATTTTATGTAAGAGAAAACTAATCAAATTCTTTGTCTTATAGCAGTACTAATTTTGATTTCAGATCCATGTTTCGGTGGGATCTGCTGATTGGACGACCCGAGGGACAGCGCGATGGCGGACGTCCCAAACCGTGGGAGGAACCACAGGGCTGGTGCAGGATTTGGGGCCATCATCCTCCGTGTCCTTGCTGCCATGGTCCTGCTGGCACACCTCTGTTGGGCAGAAACACCGGGCCGGATCCTGAAAGAAGTGGTTCAGCCGTATCAACTAGGATGGCAGGACAGCATGCGTGACGGAATCCAGGATGACGACACATGCTCTCGATGGCACGTATGCGTAATAAGCAACATTTTCAGCTCATGCCCCATATATTCTTGTGATGGATGTTTTGAAGAAAGAAACATACCGGTGATCTCCAAGGGATGTACCGTTAAAGTGGTTTCAAGGAGAGGTTTGTGCCAACATGAATCATTTGCAGAACGAGCGTGTGAGGACGACGGCACAAAGGAGCTGACCCCGAACTTGACCTCATCGGAGGTTTGGGTTACTAATCGGATTGCCTTTGCTTTTTCAATATATGTACTGCCGAACTCCACTAAGAACACACACACACAAATTGCACCTGCTGTACACACTTGTCAACAGATGGCACAATCGACGATAACAAACAAAGTCCACTGGAGAGTGGTTTTTCCTCCTCTGCCGACATGTACTAGGACGAAACGTGCATGGTGGGACACTTTGCTTGGTGGAACAGGTACTGTGTTAGGTGTTTCTAACACTATTGATAATGAAATAACAAGAACTATGCTATCAAACACTGGACAGCATGCATCAAGAACTGTTCATCAGGTTGGATTGTGGATGCCTACTGTTGTAACATCACAGGAGGAAACTGCAAAGATCTTCCTTAAAGAACTGAACTGGCAATTAAAAATGTGGAAAACAACAGCAGAAGTGTTAACGAACATTTCTGTAGCTTTGAACTGGACGATATGTAACGTACAAATGATGCACGCTCACATGCAACAAGAACGATTTAAGCGTGTGGTTATTATCGGAAATTTCCAGGAATGGAGACAACTATGGAACATTAGTAGTAAAAGTTGGTTACAACTAGAACCACAGAAGACCTATAGTAATGCTACTATGTGTGAAGGACATTGGACACAATATGATGTTACCAATAGTACTACTGTCTGTCGTTATTATATATTGCCCGTAGTGACTGTACAGGGGTATTGGTTTTTGAAACTGGATGGTGATTGGTTTGGCCCACAGACAAACTACACCTATGACCTGGATCTATGTGAGACTGCTGATAAAGGAAATGGTATGTATGCTACAACAAGGACATCTTAACCCATGTTTAACTGGAGACGAGGTGTTATGTGATTGGACTCATGAACCAGATAGAGAAACAATAAAGAGTCATCCTCAATTACCTCAGGTGCCTTTCGTTGGGTGTTTTGATGTATACATCTTAAGTTGGAATAACGTGACCTATCAATTAACCAATTTCACCATCTCCCTGGATTGGTTCAAATGCGCATTGAATCAGTCTACGGAACTAAATTGCTTAGCTGAATCACACAGGTCCAACATTTCCAGCTTAAAGGTGTCTACATTTATGGCCCAAGGACAGGTTCTGCATGCGGCTAAGTTAATGGTGCAATCATCTGCACATCATTGGTGGGACATTTTTAATGGAATGTCTTTTACTGCTCGAAACTATGTAGTACCTCCCTTGCTTTTGCTCATTATTGTTATTATAGTGTTAACCTTATGTAATGTTTGCACCTGTATAATCAAAAGTGGTTTTGGGACGGAAAGAATAAACTTTAAAATAGACCTTGGGGACAGTTTTTCTAAAATTAGGTTTTCCCAAAATTAGGATTGTCAAAGACCAAGGGGTGGAGTGATATATGAAAGAATTATTTTTGCTCTTTAACAATGTATTATGGGAAAACCTGCTCGGTTTTATAACTTGTTTTAACTTTTGATATTATGGGAAGACTGGTACTGGCCAGTTCACACATTGATTATGGCTGTTGTGGTGTTCGCACCTGGGTTCACATGAAACTAAGATAACTTGTGGTGGGAAAGACTGATTCTGTATTCCTTATTTTGCTTTATTATCTATTGTTTTGCTTCGCACACTGCTGAGACGCTGGGAACGGGTTCTGTTTGGGAACATGTTTTGGAAAGGAGGGCGGCTGTGGAGGGAGAGATGGCCACTCTCACTCCACACCTGACTTTTTATTTACAAGTATATAGAGAGGAGACTGCCCTTAGCCCAGAGAGTCTGCCGTGAGTTCGTGTGTGGACACCGGCATCGTGAACGCTGATCTTAACCTAGGACTGAGGGCTCCCAGTTCGTGTCAATGGTAAGGGCTGATTCTGAGAATCTGTTGAGCGTCACGTCTGTTTGAAAGCTTGTTGCTTTAATGCTTGCTACTTTGCGTGTGTGAAGAGCTAGTTGTTTTAATGTGCTGTATTCTGTGGGGAATAATAATAAATGTGTGCCTTATATTCTAACAGAAACAGTGTTTGAGTCCTTATTTGTGTTTGCCGATCTCTCCCGATCCTGAATAGAATTTCATAAAACAGAGGGGGTTCTGGTGATGACACGAGCTGCTGAGTTCTGAAGAAGTTGGAGTTCATGGAGGGATTTATGAGGGAGGCCGAAAAGAAGAGAATTACAATAATCAAGACGGGAGGTGATGAGGCTGTGGATAAGGACAGAGGCAGTGCGAGTGGTGAGGGAGGAACGGAGGCGGTTAATGTTGCGAAGGTGGAAGTATGCAGACCGGGTAATGTTATTTATGTGTGACTGAAAGGATAGTAGGAGTCGAGGATGACACCCAGACTCTTGACCTGAGGGGAGGGGGAGACCAAGGAGTTGTCAATGGGTAGTGAGAAACTATTAATTTTGGATAGGGTGGATTTGGTAGCGATGAGGAGGAGTTCGGTTTTATCACTGTTTAGTTTAACGAAGTTTGAGGTGAACCAGTCTTTAATTTCAAGTAAGCAGTTAGTAAGGGACAAGGGGGGAGTGAGGAAGTGGGTTTACTGGATAAATAAAGCTGGGTGTCATCCGCGTAACAGTGAAAATGAATGTTGAATTTGCGAAAAATACCGCTAAGGGGAAGGAGGTAGGTGATGAAGAGGAGGGGGCCAAGAACTGAGCCTTGAGGGATACCAGTACTAACAGGGGAAGGGTGGGATGTGAAAGATTTGAGTTGAATAAACTGAGTGCCGCCGGAGAGATAAGAGCAGAACCAGTCAAGAGGGGTGTGAGAGATGCCAAGAGAGGATAATCTATTGAGGAGAATGGGGTGAGAAATGGTATCAAAGGCCGCAGAGGAGGATGAGGATGGATGGATAGGAAGTCTAGAATCAGCAGCTATGAGGAGATCGTTTGTGATTTTTATTAGGGCGGTTTCAGTACTATGGGAGGGGCGAAAACCAGACTGGATAGGCTCGTAAAAGACTGTTGAGGGTAAGAAAGGCGTGGTGTTGAGCAGACACTATGTTTTCGAGTATTTTAGAAATAAAGGGAAGATTTGAGATGGGACGAAGATTATTAAAATTAGTGGGATCAGAACCAGGTTTTTTCAGAATCGGGGAGACGGATGCAGTTTTGAAAAGTGAGGGGACAATACCAGAGGAGAGAGAGGAATGAATAATGGAAGTAATGAAGGGGAAGAGGGAGGTGAGACAGGTTTTGACCAGAGCTGTGGGGAGGGGGTCAAGAGAACAGGTAGAGGACTTGGATTTACGGATGAGATCAGAAATTTCGGAAGAAGTGGGCAGTAGGAAGCAGGAGAATGACTGGCTACGGGGGAGGGGCAGATGGGAAGGGGGAGGCAATGGGGTCATATGTAGTTGCTGGTGAATGGAGCTGATTTTTTTATTAACAAATATTATTAATGAATTACAAGTCTGACTTGAATACATGTGAGAAGGCAGGGAATTAGGGGGGTCAAAAATCTTGTGCATTATTGAGAAGAGAGACTTGGAGTTTCCGTCGTTGGAGCAGATAAGGTCAGAATAGTAGTTAGATTTAGTTATGGCTATTAAGTTTGAATAGTGAAGAAGATGAGTTTTATGCATTTCTTTGTGTATGGAGAGACCAGTTTTTTTATGGAGGCGTTCAAGTTGCCGGCCTTTGGCTTTCATGAGGCGTAGCTCAGGAGTAAACAAAGGCGCAGAGTGGGAAAAGGACACAGATCGGGTTTTGGGAGGGGCAAGGGAATTGAGAATGTTGGAAAGTCCAGAGTTGTAGTGGCTGACAAGGTGGTCCGGAGAGGAAAGAGCAGGGATTGGGATATTGTCAATGTGGGAGGATAAAATGTCTGTGTTTATGTTCTTAATATTGCGGAAAGAAATCTGGTGGACTGGCTTGATTATGGAGAGAGACAGGGAGACGAAGGACAGAAGAAAGTGATCAGAAATATGAACATCATCAGCAGAACAGTTGGAGGGGATTAAACCGGAGCAGCAAATCAAATCCAGCGAATGTCCTTTTATGTGGGTGGGGAAATCAACATACTGATGAAATCCAGAACTATCTAGGCAGGAGGTAGAGTCTCTGGTGAGTGAAAGGTTTATATTGTCCATATGAATATTGAAATCACCTAGGAGAATGACATTAGGAGAAAGAGTGGTCAGGTGGGTGAGTAGTATGGAGAATTCATTTAAAAAGTCACTGTGTGGTTTGGGGGGACGATAGACTATGGCAATAAATATCGGTGTGGGACCAGGCAGTTCAAATGCAGAGCATTCCATAGAGCGGAAAACTGCATGGAGTAGTGCGAGACCTCCCCCGCGGCCAGAGCCACGAGGAAGAGAGTGGTAAATAAACCCAGATGGAGTGGAGGCGTTGAGCTGGGAGAAGTCATTAGGTTGTTGCCAGGTCTCCGTAAGACAGAGGAAGTCCAGCTTATGGTCATTGAGGAGATCCTGGATGAGCTGACCCTTGTTTGTGAGAGAGCGGACATTCAGGAGACCAAAGTTGACGGTAAAGTTATAGT
Organism: Fundulus diaphanus; assembly: GCA_037039145.1. NCBI lineage: Eukaryota > Metazoa > Chordata > Actinopteri > Cyprinodontiformes > Fundulidae > Fundulus > Fundulus diaphanus. Next base: position 47,555,564 of record CM073128.1, read on the forward strand.
GTGGGCCTTGCTGCCTTAGCCAGGCTAGCAAGCGAACTGAAGTCAGCGGTCTGACTGGAATATCGGCGAGAGCGGCGAGAAGTTGATCAGAATGATGTTATTGGATTGGAGTCATTGATGTGGAAATTCCAACGAGATCTGCGGTGGATGTATCTCCGGCGGGGAAGGAGCGCGATCTCCGGGTGTAGCTGGAGAACTGGCGGTGGAGGCGCAGACAGAAGCCCACGGAGCAGGAGGAGATCAGCCGCCGAATACTGGGACAAACCTGCCCCAGGTCGATGTAGAGTGGAAAGGACAGTCCAGAGGAGGATACACCAGATGTAAAACTTGGAGGTCGACATTATGAACGGCAGTGGGTGGCTAACCAACAGCAGCAACGGCGTCGAGTCGGAAAGACAGGTGGAGAATGAGGTTAGTAAACCACACTCAGACACAAAACATCGGGATGGCAGCCGAAGTCAGGACGATCGAAGCGAAGGCAAGTGGTTTTGCTCTCACTTGAATGTAAATACACGGCCCAATGATCTGTAAAAACGTAACAAAATAACTTAAAAACAGGTAGCGGAGAGCAGCGGCTGCAAAACGTGCCAGCGTCCACTCAGCTGCGCATGCGTGATATGAGTAGACAGCAAGAACTTGCAGTTCCTCTGAATGTGAACAGCTTCACACCAGGATCAGACGATGCAATGGTCAAACATGTACAGACATGAGTCTTGGTCCAGTTCATTTTCAAACTGTTCTGGCACTCACAATTCAAGAATTTTTTTTTTATAACTTTTACAGTTTTAACGATGAAGGTTTGTTTCAGAGTACCAACTCTATCAATGGCTCAAACAGCTTTAGATTAGAAACTTTCAAAATTATTGCCTTTTTTTCCCCATCGTCACCTCTCCTAGATCGATTCTTGTACACCCATGAAAATATCCATGATTGTACATTTAAGCCTGCTGATACTTATGGTCCAAGAATCATATCGATAGCCCTCATACTTTCCAAGTTAAAGAAAGGTGTTTTTAGAGGAAGTTCTGGCAGTTCCGAATTTCCCTCCATTTTTTTCCCTTTCACTTTAAATTAGCTTGTGCCTTCAATGATATATTGTCAACAAAAACATTGACAATAATGTTCCCCTATCAGTTCTGAAAAAGAAAAGTAAAACAGTCCAAGAATTACTTCGATACTCCTCATATCCAGTCCTTGTAAACAATCTCAGTGTAATATTATGGACATAATTCCCCTGTTGTATAAATTACCTTGTTTAATGATTTGGCAGGCTATTTTTTTATAGCCTTTTTATAGCCTAAACTATTAAGTTTAGGCTTCAAAGTGGCAACAACAGAGAATATGTCAACCACCAGAAAAGGAAAGAATGGGGTAAATGAGACAACAACAATCATGACAAAAAAACACATTATTATTAATAACATCTTGGAGTGGGTATGGTACATCATGCTTTTCTGTTGTTGCATTCCACATTTGGAAAACTCTTTGTCAATGTGCTTAACAGTACCGCAATCTCAGGTGCTGTTAAGTGCTTGAGATTGCAGTAAGGCATATTGCGTCACTTCCTGTTTTTTGTTGCTGCTGTGTGGATTGTGGTTTGGTGTTGCAGTCTCTCTTGATCTTATCTTAAATCTCTTTGTTGTGACATCTCTCTGTTTCTAACACATAAGCACATTTCTCTCTGTTGCACATTCTCTGTTGTTGCACTTCACGTTTGGGAACTCCTCCTGTTTCACAATGGTTTACTTTTCTCGGCATGCTAATACCCTGTTTACACTACCCCTTTTTAACCGTGCCGAGACCAGTCCGAGCTCGGTAACCGAGATAACTATCGAGTGTAAATAAAACGCGAACTGAACCGAGCCAGACACAACCGGACCGCGCTAAATGCAGACCAGTTCCATGGGTGGGCTCGGCCCGGTTTTTCAGTAGCCCGGTTCTCAGATAACAAAGCGCATGAGCAGACCGCGTCATCTCCTTACAGCCAGCTGACATTTCAGACATTCATAAAAATACTAGCTTCCCTACCGTGACACACGATTTCCAAGGTTGAGTCTGCTTAGCAGCGTGATGAACCTCAGCATCTGTCATTGTTTCCTGTGTCTGTAAATCCTTATTAGACGTTCGTTTGTCTTATCCACTTCCCAAAAGCTGACTCTATCAAGTAAATTCACCAAAAGTTGCCGTCTTCGGCTGACTCTCCGCAAACAACAAAATATAACCAAACATAACTTCCTGAATGTTACCGTCGCCGCCATTTTTTAACCGAGATAGCGTGATGTGTAAACGGTCGTCAGAACCAAGCTCGGCTTGGTTAACTGATCCAAGCTCGGATCGAGCTCGGCATGGATCGGTTTAACAAGGGTAGTGTAAATGGGGCTTAAGAGGTCTGTAGCCTAGCCTAGCTTTAGCCTTACTATGGCTTCCTCACTTATCCTTCCATCTGCTTCTCCATCTCTGTCCAAGTCTCCCCCTCTCTCCTGCTCTCTGTGTCTCATGTTCAGTTATTCCTCTGCCTCCTTTAGTGATAAAGGTACGTGTGATAAATGTAGTGTTTTTGTAGTTTGGAGGTGAGGGTTTCAGAAATGGAGACCCGGCTCCGTGGTGGTAAATAGCTGCCCCTTAGCTAGCGTGGAGCCAAAGAGATTAGCGTCACGTAGCGGTCCCCCAGCAGTACCCAGGCAGCAGAGTAACCAAGCCAGCTGGGTGACAATGCGCCGGAAGCATAGCTCTAGATTCCAGCCCAAAGGTCACCACCAACCTGTCTGCGTTTCTCACAGATTTTCCCCACTCAATGACACATTCGCTGAGAAGCTGATTCTGGTAATTGGCAGCTCCATAGTCAGAAACGTGGCATTAGAGACACCAGGGACCATAGTCAAATGCCTGCCAGAGGCCATAACAGGTGACATCAAATCCTACCTGAAACTGCTGGCTAAGGATAAGCGTAAATAAGATTCACGCTGGCGGTTATGACATCCAGTTACGGCAATCGGAGGTCACTAAAATTAGTGTTGCCTTGGATTGGATCTAGATTGGATCATAGTGAAAGAGTGTCATTGGTGCCTCACTTCCAACCTTGTTTCATCATGACAATTACAATAGAGCAGAGGTTAAAGCAAAAATAAATCAATTTGACTGAAAATGTTTCTAGTCAGCCCATATATTCGCGGGGCTGTGCAGGCCATCCCACACTACGTACCACACTTGCTTATTGTGTAAAGTCAACTTTAACCAAATCTGTCAGTTTTAAAATATAGATAGATGTATACTTTATTATCCCCACTGGGAAATTTGTCTAGGACATCATATGATAAACAAGGCTGCTTCAAAAATGAAATACATGACAAACAATAAAAATCATCTGAACAGAATAAACAAATACTTCTTAATAAATATGCATCGACAGTTCCTGTGTCTCTCCCACCTTTCAGCTTCAGGGCCTTGGTGTCATCCTGGACAGCCCTCTCCATCCTCTCTTTCACCTTTCACATCCATAAAATTGTCATGATGCAGCCTGAAGGCTGCACTCTGAGCATTTCCTGCCTCCTCCTTTCTCTGCGCAGCCCTGATTGGGATCACCTGTCAGGCTGCAATCAACTAATGACTGGCTCCACCTGTTCATGTCCCTATATAACTCACCTTCAGTCTATTCCTTGTCGCCGGCTCGTATTCAGTTAATCCAACACCTCGCCTGTCAGTTCCAGTCCTCGTCCTTCACGTCTTGCTCCCCGTCTGTTCAGCTAAGTACCTGTTTGCTGCGCTGCTGGATTCTGCTCCTTCGTCTCCGTCTTCATGTTCTCTGGTCTACACTCGTGGTTCTGCAGCAGCCCAGCTCCTCCGACTCCTGACTATCATCTCCGCTCAGTTCCTGTCAGCCAGCTCCTGCACCCTTCAACTCCCGTCTGGTAACTGTCTCTGGTTCTCATCATCCATCATCCACCGTTTGCAATAAACTCTCAAAAACCAGCTCTGTGTCTGTGTGTGCTCTGTCCGGGTTCATCCAAGACAAATCATGACAGTAATAACTTGGTTAATTTAGTTCATCTTTGCAGCATTGAGGAAGGTCTTCCTTCACTCTTTTGTCAAGCTGGTCCACAGTCCACTCCCTCTCAACTTTATAATTTCAACCCCTTTCCCTCCAGAAAACCAAAAACGGCAACTAGTACAAAAGACAGCAGCTTGCATCAGTCCATCATCTACTTCACACTTGTACATTAACTCTACTGGCTCCCTGTCACTTTCAATATAAATCAATCCTATGAACGTACAAGGCCAACCACAACCTTGTCCTTTGGTAAGTTTCTTACTTTCATATCTATCCAAGTGAATGCAAGTTCAAATTATATGCTGTTGTTTATCGTTTTGTTTTATTTAGTACCATGTTCATCCATACTGATCTTAAGGGGCTTATAAATAAAATGTTACAATAAAAGGCGAACACAGACAAACTTCACTACTTAAAATCCTGAAGACAACAGAAAAGTGATTTTCTGTTGTCTTCAGAAAACTAATTTTGCCTTTAACATGTTCAAACTAACTTTTTTCTAGCTATTTGCGATTTTGACAGTTTATTATTTTATCATATAAATGAAAACCTATCAATCTTTTCTGTGTTGGTTTATATTCATCTTTATTCATTGGCGGCACCAGAATTTTTTTCATTTTCATGTGTTGAGCAGTCTTTTTATATTTGAAATTAAAATTAACCCATTACTAAATTACTACGGTATATTTTTGGTTTCCATAACAAAAATATTGGGGTTGCTTAGCAGTTGCTAGGCCAAATATTGATGTTGCTATACCAACTCCAAGCTACCCCCTGGCGCCGCCCATGTTTTATTCGACGTGTGACAGTTACTGCATCTGCAATATTTACCTTTCTGGAGGCCAGATGTTGAATCAACACTTTACCCAAGTCATCAGCACAGTATTGCACCGGTATATTAATAATTCATTTCTCATTTACATCTGTTGACTCATTAACCAAAAAACACCTTTTTTGCAGTTTGACTGACAATTCAGCTTTATACTGTGCAGCAATGGTATGGGTGGAGAGATAAGAGGCATGTGCATTTGATATCTTGAAAGTGCACTTTGCACATGCACATACACACACGCCTGGCAGGTTAAGCCTTTTGCACCACGATCCGACAATCTTCCCATTCTCGTCTGTTTCTCTCAGGCAAGCCCATCTCTATTTATTCTTAACAGCCCCCTCAACGGCCGATATATCTGACCCTTCTTCAAGAAAAAGCACGTTCATGCAAAATTAGCCTGAGCTAGCGTGTTACTCTTCTTTGTTTTAAATAAAACCGTAATAACCAATCACAAGATCCCTGGTTGGTTGCCTGCGTTTATCAGCTAAGTTACTGGAAGCGAGGGAATAAACACTGACAAATGATATGGCCACAGGTGGAAATAACTTAATTTAACTGTTAAAGGGACAAGCAGAGATGGACACACTTACCAAGGAAAGTTGTTCTCAGATGTTCGATCCACTGCACTTTCTGACTTGCTGGCTTGCTTATAACTAAAGAAAACCTTTGACCACCACTACTTTCATTCATGCCATCTATGGCCAGTTTGAGATTTTCTTCCAAACGTTAAAATGATGGAACACCGGCAAATCTCAGACTGGCAGATTTCCGCTTCGCAGAGACCTTCCCTATTCTCTTTCTGATTGGCTAATGTCCCGGGTTCTGCCTGGTTTCATTGGTTGAGAGCAGCTTCAGTTTAAAACCTTGAATAAAAAGTCTAAACGGAACCAAGTGGATCTATTTTTTTTCTCTTATTTTCCAGTTAACGGAAACCTGCCTGCCTTCCTCTGCCCTTTTTTTCTGGATTCTCCTGCCTATCATGTACGACCTAAGCCTGAACCTTGGACGTGTCTCTGCCCCGCTCGGAAACCTCTGGCTGGTGTGTGTGCCTCCTGTTACCGATTTTCTCGCCTGGATCCTGGATTTCCCTCTTGCCTAGCCCTTCTGGAAACCTCTGCCCTGTGGACTATCTCCCTGTGCATGACCCCCGAACTGATAATCTCGGCCACTAACCCTGCTCTTCTCCCAACAGTGACTCCAGGACAAGCTCCAGTCAGCTCCTGTTCCCAACACACCAGTGTATCAATACTCTTTTAAACGTTAATTATCTGTGTTGGTTGAATTATCGGGTCTCCAGATTCTGTCAGCACATTAAAAGAGAGCCTGACCTGTGTTGTTCATTCCTAACCCAGTGTGAGATTCACTTCCAGCTGCAGCCTGCTTCATACCCATCTGAACGGTCTAAGGTAGCGTTTGTCATTTCAGTTTACGCCAGTTTGACAATAAACATTCTTAAACGCTTATTCTCTGTCAGCTGAATTATCGCGTCTCCAGATTCTCCAACAGCATCTCCAACAGCTACAACCCCAAACCAAGACAAACATGTCTCTGCTTTATTAGATGAATAGCTTTCATTGAGGAAGAGTTAAGTTATGAACTAAAATGCAAAGGTCCCCAGTGAAAGTAACACTGATGGGAGAAGATTTTGGAGTGAACAGAAACAGAGTACATGCTTGGTTACAGCTCTGCAAAACATCCATATTCCTGCGCCACAAGGTTTCATATCACTGCCAACCGTGAACACAAACCAACCTGTGACACAGCAAAATTTTGGAGCCATTTATCTATGCTCATAGATGCAATTCTTCCTTCTTTTCAGTTGTGACGTGGTTTTGTTGTGAGCTACAACTGTTCAAGAGTACTCACACCCAGGAGGATGATACTATACTGTGGTCCTTTGCCGCATGTCTCTCCCCTCTCTCGTACACCCTTTCCTGTCAGCCCACTATATGAAAAATGAGCCACTAGTGTTGTAAAAATCTCAAAAAAAAAAAAAATTTGAAATGTCTTTTTTGTTGGGAGGCAGTGCACTATAGGCCTCTGTGGTATGGATGGTCTAAGCTTTTGTCTTTAATGTCATTTTTTTCTTAAATTACTTTTACTTTTATACTTTTAGTAGTTTTGAAACCAGGACTTTTATACTTTCACTAAATTAAAAAGTTTGAGTTGATACTTTGACAGAAGTATTCTTAAACCCCAGTGTCTAGTTTCTACTATCTTCTACCCGAGTAACAACTGGGAATATTTGTGAGACCTCTAGCCAGTACATACTGACCGACCACTTGAAAAGCAAGAGGCGGAATACAGCATGAAGGGGAATTTAAGACCCTGATCTGATGAACTACCTTCTTTAAAGCAGAAAATGTTACAGGCTTAAACTGCTGAAGAACAGCTAAGCATGAAGGAGATAATGAGGGACCTCATTATGAGAGACAGAGTAGAAATCCTCTCAAGATAGAACTATAAAAACTTGTCATACAGAGCAGAGGACACCACAGAATCATTAGAAGCACACATATTCACAACTGAATTAAACATAATTATTACATTCCTGCACCCTTTGAAAAAATGGTTAAAAAGGAAATCATTCATCTCTAAGATACCAGCACTACAGGATATGAACAGTTTTTCTACTTAAGATTTACAGAGGAGATGTTAACAGCACTTTTATCATCGGAAAATCTCAAGTGTATCTCCTACGAAGATCACCCTTATTCCAGGGTTAGAGCTGACAGCAGCACCTCCTTCTGTGACAGGGAGCAACATGCTCAGAGAAGAACTACTTATGACAGTGTTAAAGAGTTTTTCTTGACAGAGCCTTAAGTTATGTCAGGATACATAAACAGTGAAGGAAGGCGTTTTCACACCTTCAGGGCAAGCAGGAGGCAGAAGATGCATAATAGCACAAACCTAGAACTATGGTTATATGCATCCACAACAGAAAACCCTGCAGACAGTGCATCAAGAAGAACAAAAGCAGAGTACCTGTTGTCCTCCAGCTGGCTCACAGGACCTACATTTCTATAGGAGAAGGAAATCAGTTTCCCTACAATAGAAATTCTTGAGCTCCCTATTAGAAACCCGAAGTTACAGAAGTTCAGACATTGCATACAATGAATGAATTAATTATTTTATCTAAAGCTCACATGTGCCCAGCCCACATGGGCTTGTAAGACACTACAAACGTTTGTTCAAAACCATCTCCAATATAACAGTAATTTTTACAACATAACACATTTAATTATTTCAGATCGTCTGGTTAGGTTGTCTTTTTAGAACCAGGCTCTCAGTGCTGTAGCATGTCTCCGAAGACAACTCCTTATAGACAAATCCAACACTAACTCCACAGTAAATGAAAGGCAAGAGGCAGAGACTGTGATTATTTAAGATTTGCAGAAACAGGCATATTAAGAGGAAATAAAGACACACAACAACAGACTCTCTTACTTGGATGTCTGTTTAGACAGCGATGGCATGCTGAAGGTGGGAAGAACGCTGAACAGTTTAACTATGCCTTGTTCGGTCAAACATATAGCTTTTATCTCAACGCAGCATCATGTCACTAAATTAATCATTGGGCCTTGTCATGAAAAAGTTAAATGCCAGGGCCAAGGCTTTACAGTTAAGGAAATTCAGTCTGATAGATACTGGATTCCATGGCTAACACTGTGTGTTGCTTCATTTATCCACCAATGTGTGTTCTACAGGAAACTGAGGATACCTGTAGAGGGAAAGAAAATGACAGAGAGACCAGATGGTGCTGTCTCCTCCTTTTACATGTTGTGGCATGGATTGCATTGGCCTTTTCCTGGCAAAAAGTAGAAAAAAAGGAACATAAATGATACGGCTTGATCATTACCTGCTTCAGCTCTCACCCAATATGTTTGGAGATGTATGATCTATTCATAGATGCATTTATTAACAGTTTATGCTCCTTTCTGTCACTAAGGCTCTGTGAAGCAGATCAAATGTGAATAGGGCACTATTTTTGTTGATGCCAAAAATTAACTGAATGCATCTCTACAGAAGGTCAATCCTGAGAGACTGACAACCTTTCTAGCAGAATACGAATTTGATTTTGTCTTCAGTGCACCTCATCAAAGCCATACTGGAGGAGCATGGAAGCGACACATGACTGTTAGAAATGTCCTCAACTCGCTCATACTGTCCCTGGTGGACTTGATTCTTCTGTCCTCTTTCTTTTATGAAGCTACAGCAACAGTGAATAACTGCCTTCTTACAAAGAACTTGAGCGATCCAAACAGCTTGGAACCTCTCATCACATTAGAAGTCATGACTGCACGCGCTCCTTCTTCAGCAGAGAAGATTTGAAGAGAAGAAAAGGATGGGTCAGGTGCAGTACATGATTGAGCAGCTCTGGAGACGCTGGAAGAGAGAGTACCTTCATGGCTTAATGCTCAGACAAAGGTTGTTCACACTGAAAAGAATCATTAAAGTAAGTGAAATTGTGATAAATTCAGAAGAAACTCCACCAAGATGTGTAGGATATCTAGGACATCTCTTTCCCTTTCTGCTTATCACAAGTGGTTAAAATTGAGCTGCGGTTTTGAAACTAAGGTTGCAATTTAGCGGTTTTAACTGTCATTCTTTGCCACCTCTGAATTTCCAAAACACTTTGCTGTTTTTCCACACGTGTAAAGCACCTGTTCTTAAATAACTTACATCACAAACAAAGCCACAACATTATCACTTTATTTACTGGCCAAAAGGTTAGTGGTTCATGTCATTCACGGTAATATTCTGAAAGTTAAACAAGCATATTAAACGTTCCTAAACATAGGAGTTGTAAGTCACAGGGCTGATTTTCCCCTGCGCAGCCGAATTAAACGCACATATTTAAACACTTACTGCAGTAAAGTGTCAGTCATAGTGCGTGTTGCTGTTAACAGTTAAGTGAAACCACTTAACAGGTTAGAAGTTGTTGTTTAGCGTTGAGCTAAACTACAGTGTTGTGTTCGTTGTTGTTTAGTGCTAAGACAAAATACAGCGTTGTTATTTGTTGTAGCGCTAAGCTACAGTGTTGTTGTTGTTGTGTAGTGCTAAGCTACAGTTGTTGTGTTGCTATCCATAGCTGTGACAAAGAATGGATAACGCAGGTTCTTCAGTCAAAGGAGCTGAAGGCTCAGAACACTCCGTTGGAACGGAGGCCCGAGGTGTCATTAGCTCATTACTTAAAATGACGCCGGAGGAGCACGACCGCCTAAATCAGTTTGACATTGAGGATTGTGAACAGAGGATTCAGGAATTGGTTGATGAGGTCCAAAGCAAGCCAAAGGATAGGTTGGTAGCAGATGTACTAGGTGAATTCACTGCGTTATACCACCGAAGGTTAATGCTAGAGACTGATCAGCGTAACAGAGAGGTTGAGAGGCGTATCTTAGCTGAGGAAAGAGTTAGGGAGCTAGAACAGGACAGCTGTCATCTCAAGGAGGAGCAGCGAGAGCAGGATCTCGCTAGCTTGCAGACAGAAGAATCTGAGTGTGAGAACCCAAAAGGAAAGCGTAGGGGTCACACCTGGAAGACATTGGATTGAATTGGGCCCTCAGGCGCCTCCTGGACCAAAGGAAAGCTTGGGAGGTCAGGACAGATATAGCAGCGTGGTACGGAAGGAAGTGCCTAAACAACCTAGGGTGGCAGACAGGACTGATTCGTATGATGTAAATCATGGGACACCTGCTTCCCACCTGACCCGTAGCACTGTCTGCTATGATCTTTCCTCCCCACCAGGGCGACGGGAGCACCGTTCCTGGGCCGCATGTGAACCCCACCTCTCTGAACTGCGTCCACGGACAAGAGTTCATGACAGAGGGGATCCACCGGCATCCCACGAAAGGCCGCCAATGCCCGTTAGGAGGTCAGAGCTGGAGCCCCCCTCCTACCGTGGTTACCGTATGCAAGATTCGTCGGAGGAGAACTCAGATGGACCGGCCCCAATCCCTGAACAGGGATTGCGGATGCGTCAGCTTGAGTCCCTGGCCCGAGACATAGAGCGTTTTGATCCCAGCAATACTGAATCCACTATTGATGACTATCTCAGAGAGGTGGAGCGCTGTCTGTTAGACTTATATAATCCCTCTGCTCGGGAAAAGTTGAGGCTTATCTGGAAAACCACATCCAGAAGTGTCCATGTTTTCATAGAAAGCCTTCCCCCAGCTATGCGCAACCGATATTCAGCCCTTTGTCAGGCCTTAAGGGAAGAATATTCTGTGTTCACAGATCCAGCCTCTGCGACCCTTGGAGCTTTTGCTATTCAGCAAAAGAGAACTGAAGCACCGAAGGAGTATTACCGTCGCTTGGGAGCTGCTTATTTCCAGGGGCGAAATGCTCCCGGCTTGGAGGAAGGCCACACTTTTAAATCTTTATTCCTCCATAATCTTCATGAAAGCGTGCGATATGAGGTTACCATGCATTGTAGAACCAAGAGACTTACCATGCAGGAAATCAGAAAGTACGCGCAGGTTGCATGGGAAACACGTGTCTGGCCCAACAAAGGAGCCGATAGTGGTAACAGGGTTCTACAGATTCAGGCGGAACCAGAAAAGAGGTTAGGTCTGGAGGGACAGGAGATGCCTCCCTCCAAACCTAAAACTAGATTTGGGTTCAAGAAAAAGGGTTTCGGTCCGCAGGAGAAGAAAGCTTCTCAAGACAGGAGAGGTCAGCATGACATCACGGAGGGTGAGAGGTTTCAAAAATGGCACAGGCCGGATCAAGCCCAATACGGTAAGCAAACTGACAGGTCGGAAAAGCAGAAAGGCACACGTGACAATAAAGGCTGGAACCTGCGCATGGAAGAATAAATGAGAAAGGAGATGGAGGAGACTTTTTGCAGGTTGTTAGCCGAAACAGTACGTCAGATTGCGCCGCCGCCGTCCCAGCCACCATCCAATCCTGCCGACCCTCCGGGGAAGCCAGGCCCGAAACCCCCGTCAGCATGACTAGACGTGGACCAGGCTCCCGCCACTAACAGTTTATCTGATTAAGTGGGGGAACCAACCAAAAACTCACCAACACTCTTTTAAAACCCCATCAGAAGGTGATTAGAAAACCACTTTTCTAAGGTTTCTAGGTGAGCTAAACCACCGTGAAAACGCGCGCCGCTTATACTGCTCGACAGTTATAGGAGGATGTGTAACAGCAAGTGCTCTTTTAGACTCAGGTTCAGAGATCAGTCTGATGTGCTCAGATTTGTTTGATGAGGTGACCAGAGCTATCGTGTCTCTTGTGAAACCGTTCCAGGTGGAGACCTGTAACGTGGGCATCTCCAGCTACACACAGGATCAGTCATGCATCACCAAACGGGTGTGGTTAGACATCACTTTCCGTGACATGACCCTAGTTCACCCTATCTACATCTGCACTTTGGACACAGAACTTTTTCTTGTGGGTCAGGATCTGTTGAACAGGTTAGCTACACCTATCGACTGCCATCATGGTCATCTTTGGGCCCAAGTGGGAGCCACCAAGCCTCTTACTTCTGGGAGTGGACCGTCTGTCCCTATCCACCAGGTGACCTGCTCAGAAGAGCCCAAAGAACTCTTGGCACCGTTTCTGCCTTCAACAGAAGCAATCTCCGAGCCCTCCGGCACACCACCGCTTCCCGGCGATCACAGAACATCTCTCTGCAGCCACACATCTTTCCTCTGCTCGCTTAAACACTCTGGAGTTGAACCCTATAACCCCGGGGTGGCCGAAGGCATGCACCTGGAAAACACCTTCATGCCAGACGTGCTGCTGACTCTTTGGTCGGAGAAATCCGCGATCAGTAGAGACCTGTACAGCTCTTTGTGCCATGAAAAGCCCCACCTGGCTAAAATAAAACACAGCCACTACTTGCTCTCAGCAGACTGGCCTCGGAGGCTTCTGAAAGCAACGGGGGTGTGCATACTTGATGCACAGATTGGCACAAGACAACTCGCTCATCCTTTCAGCATAGTGGAGAATTTACATCCTCCAGTGTTTGTTGGTGCTGATCTTCTGGTACGACTAGGTGCACAGCTGGACACTTGTAACCAGGTCCTGTGGGTTCAAGCTCATGCGACCCCAAGTTCCTTCCTGGGCACCCCTGAAGTCATGCGATCAGGGCAGACCATCCCACAGGCTTGCCAGGTGGCTAGTGAAACAGACGTGCTAATACCACCACAGACTGCAGGTGTACCTATCAGATTAGTCATCATGAAGGGCCAACAAATACAGAGCACACAGGTTTTCTTTCAACCGCTTTCTTACTTCCAGGAATCAAACCTGGAAATCCGGGGCACACCCCTGCTTGAGCTGAACAACCGCTCAGCTTACCTTTTGGTGGAGAATCTAACTCACATGCCGATCCAAGTTGTGGCGAAGAAACCTCTTCGGGTGCTCATCGAAAGCTCCTTCCACGACTTTGAGCTGAGCATTCCCGTCATTGGAGACCTACCCTTATCCTTGACCGGCATACAGGACTCTCCAGACACCGTCTTTACCTTTCCTTCCAACATGATCCTGATCAGGCGACATGAAGCTCTGCCTGCTGGATCCCTTTGTGGTGCTACACTTGAAGCTGAAGGAAACCTGTTGGTGTACGCGATAGCAACCAACCCAACAGAACCAGCACCAAATCAACCAGAGAACCGGGATGCAGAGCTGTTTTATAAGTTTCAGCCAATTCGGTCCAAAGATTCCAACGATTGTGGGATCATATTGACACACGTCCATGACATAGGAGGACACAGAAGCTACAAAGCCACTCTGAAAACTCTCCAACAGGTTGCGTATTGGCCTTAAATGGCCTAGGACACCCAGGAGTACGTACAGGGGCTGTTTGACCTGCTGCCAATTTCAACCAACACAACCACTCAACCAAGCTCCGCTTCAGCGAAGGGGGGTTACATTTCCGTGGTCACATTTGCAGATTGACTGGATCGGTCCAGTTCCCAAATCGTCAAGAGGTAACAAATATCTTTTGACAATAACATGCGGCTTCACGAAATGGGTTGAATGTTTGCCGGCACTGAATGACACCGCTGTCACCACGGCAGTCCTGCTGCTAAATCGTGTTTTCAGCCGGTGGGACCTTCCCTTGTCCATCGACTCGGACAGAGGAACGCATTTCACATCAAACGTTTTGACCGCGCCTTTTGACATATTGGGTGTGGAAGTTAAATTCCACATCCCCTACCACCCATAGTCATCGGAACAGGTAGAGCGAATGAACTGCACCATGGTCGGCATGTTAAAGAAATATGTCAACAGCCATGGCAGGGACTGGGACATAAAGCTTCCCCTGGTCCTAATGGCCATCCGCTCTACCCCACAATTTTCCGCAGGGATGACACCTTTCGAGATGATGACAGGGAGACAAATTACCCTTCCCCTGCATCTCATCTACCAGCCCGAAGACGTCAGTGTCACAACCGCCTACACGGCACATCAGTACGTCACTGACTTAAAAGATCATCTCCGAACGGCTTTCGCGTGGGCTCAACAGAACCTAGAAGCCAGCGTGCAAGGTGCCAAAGCCTACTACGATCGGAAAACGTCCCATAGGGAATATGAGATGGGAGACATGGTTTTCTATTTCCGTTTTACCCAACCATCCGGTCGATCCAGGAAGTTTCCTCCAAGCTGGGCAGGTCCTTTCGAAAGCATTGGCAAACTCTCACCGGTAGCTTACCGGATAAGAATCCCGAAGCCCCAGCAAAGTCCAGAATACAAATGGGTTCATGCGAACCAAATTAAACCGTCCACCAAACTCTCCTCACAAGGAACGGAGCCTAACTCCGCCCCCGCCGAAGAGAACAATGCATTCCATCTGTCTGAGTCTTCCTTAAGACGCCAGTGAGCACTGCTCCAAACAAGCCGCAGGTGTGGGCCATGCCCCCCAGCCAACTAGAACCACCTGTGGAGCAGAGTTAGAACACCGACCAAACAGAGAACCCTGACACTTTTATTGTTTGCCTTATTAGCCAATGGAAATGATTAGCTATAGCTTAGTTCTGCCCAGGCTAGGTCACTGACAAAGGCACAATAAATGCTTTGTTTTCTTCCTCTTGGATGATGAACTGAACTGCATGAATCCCAAAGGACTACTAGAAGGACTATTAGGTTGTCCCATTCATGCACAACGGATTTTCGTCACGCCAAAATGGACTTGGTTGTAGCTTTAAAGTCTGTGACCAGCATCCCACTCTACAAAGCTAAAGAGGGGTATGTTATGCCATTTCATGACGTGAAAGACCACATTTCCCATGATGCAACACGGTCGAAATAGCCACCGACTCCCATCATGCAATACGGTCAAAATGGCCACCGGCCATAACAACGAGATAACGTTACTATGGCAGGGTATAAAAGACCCTGCAAGCTCCAAAACTTCCTTCTTCACTGGCACGACGCCAACTGGGAAGACACCCACAGCTGTTCATCCCGTTGGGATTCCCCCACATGGCACGTGCTCGATTTCTCACTGGACCGAGAACTTCCGAAGCAAACTCATCCCTGCCTTCCCTGTGCAGGAGGTCGACTTTAAAAGATACTTTGAATCCACTTCGATCAGAGACTGAGAGCCGCTCATCTCCCAGTGATCGTCACGGAACGACGCTTTTGTTTTGGCCAAACAAAGCATCTGAAACGCCCAGAGACCGAAGGGATTTTCCCTCCCGTTCCTCGCTGCCCAACGGACCGGCACCGCCGAAGCTGCTGAAACCACAGATTCGCAGACCCGAAACCAGGACACCCGCTGAGGCAACGTCAGAGTAAAGAAAAGAGTTCCCTTTTATTTCTCTTTTCACCCATAAGGTGATAGGTTCTGCCCAGGCACAAAATATATTAGGATTTTAGTTTAATGCTTGATTGCTCCGAGACGGAGTTGTTTTAACTGCTGGATATTTCTGATGTATGTGCATGCATTTTGTAAGTGATTCTGCTGTGTTTGGTTTGTGGTTCTTATAAGCTGATCCCGCCGAGGTTCGATCTTCACTTTCCCCCCTTTTCATCCTTATCTTCAGTTCAAACTCGTCTGTAACTTTCCAGTTTCGCGCACTTTCTTTGAAATCTTTGCTCAGGAGGAAGAGAGACCACCTCCCGGTCAAAGTCCGCCCACCCTAGCGGGTGCACTAAATACGTCATTAAGACCTCCCCCTGACGCATCACGCAAGGTCGTAGGTTATGTGTCGTCATAGTTGCCATCTTGGGAAGGTGCAGAGTAGCTAAGCGGTTAGCTAGCTTGTTGTGAACTACAGAAGCGCCCATCTAGTTTCTCAAAGCTATTTTGTCTTTCAATGCCACTACGTCAAGTGCCGACGTCTTGAATGTGACGTTTAAACAACTGTGAGTTGAACTAAGAATTGCTACCTCTCATTTTAATCTATTTTTGACTTGTTTATTTTCATTTATTTTCTTTTGCATGTTTATTTTAGTAGTGAGTAGAGTTTCCTAGGTTATTGAATTAGAATAATTACTGTAACAGGGAATTGTTTTGGTTTAATAAATAACAACGTGTGGAATAGTAATTGTTTGTGTTTATTTTGATCCAGAGTTGCATGGTCTTTCAGAATACAGAATTACCTTTTTTTTTGAGTTAACATCTGAAATCAACAGAGACATTTTCATTGGAGTAAGGAATAAACTCTAATTGCAGTTATAATTTGAGTTATCAACGCTTGCTGGATAAATCTCATCGGTCAGAAACCAATCAGATCACCCTGTTCCAGAATAAATTAGTTTGTAACAGCTAATTAATAAATGCATTATTGGTATTAATCATTACAAGCTTATAGCCCTGGGATCACAACCATTTGAACTATATGTGTTATAGCTACCATTTGAGTTTGAATGACCTATTATTAAAATTATAATAGCAAATTGTAATTAATAAGAATAATCATAATCAAACAGGTTTCTGGCATAACATCACTAAAAATTCAAAGCTTAATTTTTTCTATTCATACATTCCTCAAAGCTACAACTTAAGGTCTCTGATCCGACTTTTCTAAACCAAAGCTAAAATGGGAGAATTTTTTCTACTCAGGATAATATTTCACTGGAACGAGCTTCATCACTAAAAATTCTAAGAAAGCTACAGCTTGAGGTCTCTCATCTGACCTTTCTAACACTACAGCTAAAACAGAAGGCAGCATAGTAAGGAAAGAAAGCACAATAGAGGCGGTGTGTGTGTGTGTTCCTGTGTGTTTTAGTGTAATCGTGCGTGTGGGTGCCCATGTGTGTGTGCGCGTGTGTGTGTTTGTCAGTGAATTGTCCCAGATAGCACTAGCAGCCATAGTCTTTGATAGTGATGGAACTTTATCAGGCAGTCCAGTGAACTCTGTTCTAGGTCACAGATGTCACAGAGCCTCTTGTTTACATAACATCCAGGAGAAATTATCATTGCAGGGGAGCCAGTTTGGATAGCAGCATTTGTTTTGGGGCAGGCAGACTCTTGTTTTTCTGTCTGCTTTAAAGTCTCATTGGTACATCTCAATGGCGATTCCAAAAAAGTCGAAATTGGACATATCAGGAGTTCAGGCAGCCTAGACATGGGCCGAAACAGCTGTCGTCATCACAATTTACTGCAGGTAACTGCCAGCTCCAAAAGGCAGAAATGCCGTTATCATGAATCCAATTTCGAACACATTTTCAACATTCTCGATTGACAAAATGGACAGACACACGATCCTCCTCCCACCGTGTGTTCAGCTGCACATGTCCTGTCAGGCATAGGGGCTCTTCCTTCACCCGGTTTTCTCATTGAGAAAATTTTATCAATTGCGTTGAGAGTTCAGCTGACCGGATCCACAATTTATAGTCTGGCAGCAATGTAAAAAGAGGCTCCAAAAATATTGATAGAAGCAGGCAGGGAAACGGGGGAGCGAGACGCAAAAGGAGAGGAAGAGAGGAGAGAAAAGAAAAGAAAAGCATCCGCCTTCACCGAGAAGCAGGAAGAAAAAGATGAAAAATAAACACGTGATTCAGCAAATACAGCCATACATAATTAGACAAGAGCAGACTAAAACTATAAATGTTTACATGAACTATTAATATTTTTACGTCTGTTACCTGGTCCTCTCTGCCTCCTGTACTTTCTCTGTGTGTTTTCTCACCCTTTCTCTGGTCACCTACTTTTTTGCTCTCTCTTCAACTGCCGAACTTCCTCTCTATCACCTTCAATCTGATATAAAAAAAGTTCAGTTAAAGTTTAAATGTCTCACCAAGAAGTTAGAAAGCATTCGATAAGGATAACGGAGCATCGTTACATGCCAAGTACTGTACATTGACCTGAAAAATAATGTAATATATCACAAATTAAGCCAATACTTGGGTCAAATCTTGCATGTTGCTCCATTAAATAATGAACATCTGAAATCACTGTGCCCATGCCCAACACACTCAATAAATACTACAGCCTCAAGCTCAGATCATCCAATAACAATAAACATTACATATTCTGTCAGAGTGCTCCCATCTAGTGTTGATTATCCGTGTTAACTATGAAGCTTGTATGCACCACAGACGTTGCTACTAATAGGTGTTCAGTTTTTGTGCCTCACTTAACTTATCATGCCAGACATGCCACTGTTCTCAATCCAACACGTGCAAGTCACAGGTTATTCAGACTTTTACTGTCAGGTCGGCGCTACAGAGCGCTGATGGCTAAAGCGAGCCAACAGAGTCAGATTCTACCCCAAGGGTGTGACTGAACATGTTACATGTTGGTAGCCTCTCCTGTACATACAGCATCTGTTCATCCTTTTTTTCCTGTGTATTTTTTGTCATAGCTTGTAATTGCTGTTCTGCTTGCAGGTACTTGTCTGCCTCTGTTTTTTTATAAGATGCAGTGTTGCAATCCAAAGTCAAATTCATTATTTGTACCCAGAGTCTAATTGTGAAACCTTTTTATTCTATTTGTGGAAACATAGACTTTCTGTGCAGTGTATAATATTGTAATCCAGTTTAGCTTCATCTGCTAAGCTTGTGTAGTTCTAAGAATGTCTCCATCAGGGGAGCCAAAGTCCAGTCCTAGAGGTATAATCCTAAATGTCTCCATGCATCCATCCTACAACATACCTGAATCAAATACGTGAATTCCCTTCATCATTACATTCAGCCCTGCAGAGGCCTGGTAACAAGTCATCCATTGGATTCAGGTATGTCGGAAAAGGGATGCTTCTAAAAGTTCCAGAATAGTAGCTCTAAAGGACTGGACTGCCCTAGGTGCCCAACCCATGGTTTTCTTGTTAAATAAAGCTCTGAAGTCACATTTTCTTTCACTCTAAAAATAGAACATGGTTTTATTTGTTTAAATTATTTCTAATCATTAAAAAATAATCCAAATCATGTTTGACTTAAGTATTTTAGATCTTGAATTAGAACTATTCAAACAAGAAATCACAAGTCATTATTTTAACTTACTATGAGAATGTGTAAAATTATGTTATGGCCTGGATACAAAGAAAGAACAGAACAAGTGCTGTAACAAATGTACTGCTGCAGAGAACAGGGAATGAACCATCAGAATGTAGAGGTGATTAAAAATTGTCAACTAATCTGGAAAAATATTAATAGGTTTGCTGACTACCAGATCAGTAATTATTGCAGTCCTGTGGGCTAATCCCCATTTTAATACATCACAGTCCACTTCAGCTCAAACATGTCTGAAGACTTATCTCAACTCACTGAGGTCTCTCTCTCTCTCTCTCTCTCTCTCTCTCTCTCTCTCTCTCTCTCTCTCTCTCTCTCTCTCTCTCTCTCTCTCTCTCTCTCTCAAACACACACACACACACTTAGAGTCTAATAGATTAGGAGCCCTTCACCTGTTAGTCTCACATCCTCTAATACAGGAGGATCTGCGCTTCTACAGGCTGTCTGGAAGCACAAAGGTCTGGACCTTCGGTGTCCCTTGTGATGAATCATACTGACAGGCGCTTTTATTTGATGTACAGTTACAGAAAGCATTTGTTTGATTGGAGTGTAATCCCCTATTGTGAGAGTAAAGGAGACATGGCCTATTTTTAGGAGTATTTGACAACAGGATGAGGCTTTAGCCTTTGGGGGTGATGGGAAAGAAAGGGCTGCTTTAACTTTATGGAGCTCTTCTCTTGCTGTGTTAAGGGTAATGCACTGATTGTGCCAAATAAGTGGAACCTGAGTGTATTTATGTAATCTTGTCTTTGGGTTTTTGTGTGCTCTTTGATGATTAAAAACCTTAAGCAATCCCACAAACACAATGAGAATCAGAGGTTGAATATTACAGAATATACTGTGAGGCCGTTTTTTTCTCTAAAATAAATAAATAAAAATCAAGCAGGTGGTCCGGCCCAGTACCCTGAATTAGCTGATCAGAACATTTTCACCCATGATACTTAAAAATCAAGCTCCATCATATATCAGAGCTCTGATAACCTCGTATGTTCCTAACAGAGCACTTCGCTCTCAGACTGCAGGTCTGCTGGTGGTTCCTAGAGTCTCTAAAAGCAGAATGGGAGGCAGATCATTTAACTATCAGGCTCCTCTCCTGTGGAACCAACTCCCAGTTTTGGTCCGTGAGGCAGACACCATGTCTACTTTTAAGACTAATCTTAAAACTTTCCTTTTTGACAAAGCTTATAGTTAGAGTAGCTTAGGTTACCCTGAGCTATCTCTATAGTTATGATGCTATAGGCTTAGGCTACTGGAGGACATCAGGGCCTATTCTTCTCACTCTACTGAGTTCTACTGTTCTCCAATTTTTCATTGCTTGTCGTCATTTCAGCTTTTAACTTTTTGTTCTCTCTTTTTTTTCTTTATAGTAGGTACATCTCTCCTGGCGTTCTGTTAGCTGTGACATCCAGGGAAGACAGATCACCCGCTATTACCATCTGATGTAGAACAGATTACTGGATCAATGTGTGCTTCTGTGCTTTTTTTGTCTGTCTTGTGTCTCTGCTCTGTCCCTGTGGCTCTACGCTTCTTCAGGAGTAAATGCTGCTTGTCGGGACTTTGATGCAATCAACTGGGTTCCCTTATATAGGAATTTTTTTCACCAATCTGTATAAATCTGACCCAATCTGCATAATCTGATTGAATTTGACTTTGTAAAGTGCCTTGAGATGACATGTTTCATGAATTGGCGCTATATAAATAACATTGAATTGAATTGAATACTGTCTACCAACTTTGCCAACTTTTATCACATTTGAAAACAGCATATAGAATTTATTCTCATGCTGTTCTATGTGTTTGTTCCACAAAATCCATCAAGTCTTAAACCTATTCCTACCAGCCACTTGATTAGCTACACCTCGCTAGTGCCAGGTTTGATAAGATAAGATAAGATAGGCTTTATTGATCTAACAATGGAGAAATTCACTTGCCACATCGGCTCATACAAGACGGTATGAGCCGATGTGGCATACCCCCCCCCCCTCCCCCAAGGGGACTCAGGACTTCATCCTTCATGGCATAGATGGAACAAGATGTTAGAAACATTTGCCAGAGATTTTGTCACACGTTGACACGACAGCAGCTGCTGCAGATATTTTGGCTGCACATCCATGAAAATCCATACAAACCTCCCTCTCCCCCACATCCCAAAGGTGTTCTGTTGGATTAAGTTCTGCTGGTGACTGCAGAGGCCAGTGGACTACAGCCAACTCATTGCCATGTTAAAAACAGTTTGTGTGATGATTTGAGCTTTGTGACATGGTGCGTTTTCCTGCTGGAAGTAGACATCACGAGATAGGTACACAGCGGCCCTAACTGGATGGACATGGTCAGCAACAAGCTGTTGTTGTTCAGTTTTGGTCCGTCTGTGACAATTCCCAACTGACTGGAGAGTCACCCCTTGTGGTGTTCTGCTGCTGTAGCCCATCTGTCACAAGGTTCAACACGTTGTGTTAAGAGATGGTATTCCACATACCCCAGATGTATCATGTGCTTATTTGAGCTCCTGCTGCTTTTCTGTCATCTTGAGTCACTCTATCCATTCTCCCCTCACCCGTGACCTTAACAACGCATTTTGTCCACATAACCATTGCTCAACTGATTTCCTCTTTTTGGACCATTCTCTATAAACCAGCACATTTCATGACTGTGAGTAAAATCCCAGCAGATCACCCGTTTGTAAAATAATTGCACCAGCACATCAAGCAGCCATGCTACCTTCAAAGCCACTTAAATCCCCTTTCTTCCTCATTGTGTTTTTTTTTTGCTTCTGAGCAGTTAAACAGATGTATTTAATTGAGTAGTTAGTGAGTGTAAAGAAAGCCCTTTTCAATTAGGGCTGCCATTTTGGGGCTCAGCGCCATATTTAAACACAGATACACAATAATCAAAAAGAATTGTAGAGCAGCGATTGAGGCAGAATGTAATGGGATAAAGAGTGTGAGCTGTTTAAAAATCCTGAAAATATGGAATTGTTTTCTTTTTATGTGTAACTCCAGGAATGTTTTAGAAAACAATAGAGAGGCACAGATAATATTGCTGACAAGACTCTGCAGAGAGCAGGGGAGACAAATTGCAACTCTCTCAACTGAAAGCAGGTTGCACTAATCATTGCCTTATTAAATAAAGGAGTAGTTCACACTCCTGGAAATTGGGTTGTGTTTGGAGGTTTTGGGCAGTTACTATCTTCCAGACAGTGGATTACAATCCTCAGAGCTTCACTTATTTTCAGACATTATTTTCTGAGCCAACCACTATTCAGAGCGGGACCAAGATAAATGCAGAGCTCTGCTAAGTTAAAACAACTCCAGTCTCCAAAATACCCTGCTTGTTCATGGGATCTTTATCTTCAAATCACTGTCATGTTTGCATTGGATAATTATTTAAAATACATGCAACAGTCTCCACTTTGTGAAAAGAAAGAACTGAAAAACTTTATATGCCCCTTTTAAAGAGAAGTCTATAGTATTTTACAATAAAAAAAACTATGTTCATGACCTACTGGCCTCCACAGTGAACATTCAAATCAAACAGTTGTGATCTATACAAAGTGGAACTGCAATGTGTTGGTCTGTATTCCTTGTTAATTTACCCCCACGTTCCCCCTTTTACCCATGTTATAGGGTGATAGTGGCACAAGAGTTAAGGAGTTTGTCCTGCAATTGGCGGATTGCTGACCATTTTAGTTGTTGTGTCCTTGGGCAAGACCAACCAGCAGACAGGGTGTCTGCTGGTGGTGGTCAGAGGGCCTGGTGGCGCCGTTGTATGGCAGCCCTGCCTCTGTCAGTCTGCCCAAGGGCAGCTGTGGCTACTAACATAGCTCACCACAGTCAGGGTGTGAGTGAATATCTATCTATCTATCTATCTATCTATCTATCTATCTATCTATCTATCTATCTATCTATCTATCTATCTATCTATCTATCTATCTCTCTATCTCTCTCTCTCTCTCTCTCTCTCTCTCCATATATATATATATATATGCATGCATGCACACGCACACACCATACACATATACCTTTCTATCATAACCACTTCAGTAATATTAGCTACAGGGGCTGCCTCCACACGTGTATCAGTGAGCTTTGACCCTAGTTGACTATTACTTCTCCTCCCTTGGACCTCTGCAGATTGGGAAGAGTGTTGAAGGAGCTCTAACTCAATCGCCAGGCCACCAAATTTGATTCTAATCAAACTCAAACTTTTTCTGCCTCCAACACATTAACTTTGGGGACAAAATGTTCACTAATAGCTGCCATGAAAAGATAAACAGTAGTTTTTACTTTACCTCTCAATTGTAATCACGCTCAATTGTAATGAGTGCGCTGTTTGAAAAGAATATCTGGAGGGATCTTAAAGATTGGGGTGATGGCAAGCAGGCCTTCCAGCCTCAAAGATTTGGAGCTCATCACCAAAGGAAAAAAATCAAAACACCAGAGGAAAAAATGCCAAAAGCTAATACGTTTTTGGCATTATTAGCTTAAGGGTGATTGCTGTGTTGTCAAAGAAGATTTTTCCACAGATTTTTGAAAAAGATATATACATTATTTTCAACTTCCTATTTAAATAACATGTAAATGTATTTAGATTTTTTTCACTGATATTCCTTTTACATATCTGTGCCATTTTCCACCAGAAACAATTTCTTGGTTGAATTAAAATAACTTTAAATCTAAATCTTCCGGGGATATGAATAATTTGGGTGTTAGGTGCTCCTTGACACTCTGTTTGCATCACACAGCTCCATCTATTAGAATAATAAGGATAGTTGTGTACATGTAAACATATGTTTACACAATAATACTGTGCTGTGTGCGTGTTAGTGGTCCGAAATCAGGCTTGTTTTTGTGTGACGTCACACTGGGTCAGGGGGAGGAGACAGACTGACCTGTTCTGAGAGACGCCGTGTTCTCAGGAAGAACCCCAGAAGACAACCGATGACCACAGCCAACACGGACAGGATGAGGAGCCCGTTCTGTTTCAGGACATTCTTGACCCTCACCCATACTGCGTCTAAAGCTACAGCCATCATGAGCTATTTGTCCTCTGCCCTTTTAGTAATCCATAAATATGTCTCTTCGAAAGCTATGAACTCCAGATATGGCAATGAAGATAAACAAATAGACAAAGAAATACTCCAGAGTCAAAAGAGAGGCAATGTGAGTTGTCCAGTCCTCTATAATGTTCTAAAGCACCTTTGAGATCAGCATCCTTGTTGTCCTCACGCTGTGTCCGTCTGCACTGAGCTAAGAGGATCCTCTCACTTTCCAGGCATCCCCGCCCACCCTGCTCCACCCATCAGCAGCCCTGCGTGCACTCACCCACCGCCTGGGGGAGGGAAGATCTGGTAAACCCCGTCCCGATGGGTTAACATCCACAATCCTGTTAGTGGGGCGCTGTATTAAATAGGTCCGAAGCTGGATTAAAGATCTGTGAGAGATTTGACAGAGGTTATAAGAGAAACCTCACAGGGATCCTGAGCCTGGTCTACTGACTGGAGAATGTTTGACATCTCTAATGTGTTCGTAAATAAGACAACCATTACAGTGATCTGCCCAATGCACAAATTTGATATGTGATATCACACTGATTACAAGAAACCTACTAAGAAAGCATACGTTATATGTGCAGCATCAGGCATATTGTCCCTAAAACAGAGTGTAAAAATATGTACCAGTGATTATCAAATTGCTGTGCTTTTTAACCTCCAAGACATCACCGTCCAGTGTTGTGGGGCTGCATTAATTTTTGATATTTCTTTCTTTTAAAACTAAATCCCTGATCTGTCGCCAGCTGATTGACTTTTAAAACTCTAACCTTGATCTTTTGTAACCTTAAGTAAATGCGGTCAATGCCTGAAACACACCATTCATGACCTGGAAAGTCTTTCATTCACCAGGTGCTTGCAGAAGTTAATTGTTTAATTAGTTTAATTAGTTAATTTAAATCGTGTTTAAACCATGAGGTAATGTGGAGTGGCAGTACATGGGGGTGTTTATCAGCTTCACCAAAAGCCACTAAAATAACAAATCATTATATTTAATACAAAACAGTTGTAAGAATTTTCCACAATACTTTCGGACACAACAGTCAGAAACTATGAAAAGCTGAACAGAAGCACAAAGACCGATCTCCACTTCTTAAAGGGACAGTATAACTAATTTGGCATTTAAGTAGCAAAAATCGAGTCTTGCTTTTATAAATATATATTCTGGCAAAGTCTAATAACCTCACAGCAAAAATTAAATTGTTTTCATAACTTAGAATTAGTAGTTTATGTCATGGTTTTCAAGTGTTTAGCCCACATGCAGATACGAACGGAAGACAAAGCACACTTTTAAGATGTTTATTGAAGGTTCAGGCTACAGGGGATCGACAAGCTGGAGGATTAGTCGATGTCTGAACGTCAGAGCCGGAGTAACTGCGGAAGAAAGAGGAAATTAATACGAGAGATCAAACCAAGGGAAATATACCAGAAGCCGTGCCGCTTACCATTTAGTCGAGCTAAACCTAACTGGGAGAGTAGTGTCGGGGAAACTCTGTAACCGAAGCTCTCGATGGATGAACGGTGGCTAGCAGTTGGAGGGCGGAACGATGGTAAGTTGCAGGGATCTGGAGCGCGCCACAGCAGACAGGAGGGACGGATGGGATGACCAGAGTGAGTGAACCAGCGGAATCCAGGGAAGGGGTCTCAGGCCCGGCTTGGTAACACCAAGGGGGTATGAGGGGAGTGCCAGAGCAATATCTGAGCGTCGGGGATTCTTGAGGTGCTGGTTCTTCGAGCGAGACGTCGAGGCGGGTGAGTAATCCAAAAACACAAACTGGAGAAACAACAAGAGACTCAACGTCAGTCAAAGGTTCAGGATACGAAAAGGACTCACAGGTACAGGTTTCAGGATCTTGGTCAGAGGCCACGTTGTACCACGACTGGGTTAAGGCTCTGGCGTCTTCCATCTGTCTGAGCTCTCCTTAAGAAGCCAGAGGAAGCCGCTCCGAACGAGCCGCAGGTGTGGGCCACGCCCCCCAGCCAACTAGAACCACCTGTGGAGCAGAATTAGAGCACGGAAAACAGAGCACCCTGACAGTTTATAAATGTGACGCACCATGGTAAAAGTAGGAACAAGTCGGCAGAACACAGAACAGAAAACAGAAAAAAACTTCAATTTCTGAGAAAATAGTAATTTTCTTTTTATTGCAAAATGTGCTTATTGAAGTTTGGAAGAAACCCCCTCAATGATTTCAATGACCGTTTCGGAGGTTTTAAAATGGTAAACTTTCGTTTAAACTCAGCATGTTTCAGCTTTAAAAAAAACTCCTGAGCGATATTTGCATGTCACGGTGGGGAATGCTCATTAGTATAACGCCTTTGTGTGGATCTGAGAAGGCTTTTGTTATGCGTGTCGGCCAATATGATGCATGGTTGAAGAAAGCAGATGGCTACTTGTGCAGCTACTTAACCTGTTTGAAAGAGAAACTGAGTTTCATGTGGCTGGGGAAAATGGGCTGAACGGATTGCCAAAGAACTAAACCACAGCCACTCCAGCACTCGCTGCGGGAGTAAATATTCAGTGCCTTCATTCAGGAACAATCCGGTCTCACTTCAGACTCTGCATCAGAAGGATATCAAGCGGAATAATTGACACTTGCGGACTTTAGAGAGCATTCTTAACTTCCAGCTGACGTTAACAGAAGATAAGGAAGATGAAGAAAGCTTAATCCTTTTATATGGACTCGTGGGAGAGCAACATCCCAGATTTTGGTGGAACATCGGAGGCGTGAAGTCTGGAATACTTCAGTTCCTCATGGGGTGAGTTTGAGAAAATGTTTAAAAAACTATTCTGGAGCATCATATTGAAATTAAAGCCTTATAGCTCTCAGTTTTTAGTATACAAACATGATATTAATGACAGAATATTTTATGCGTTTTTAATCTAACGCAAACTATAAAAAATATTTCTCACGTTTCAACTGTTGCAGTGCCTGTGTGCATATATATACACACACACCTCCTTAGTATTAGCATGCTTGAGACTTTTTTATAGTAGTTTGCTTTTCTGATGTGTCAATCATGCAGTCAGTGCTTTTGCTCCGTGAGATTCAGTGTTAATTTAGTTTGATTTATAGATTCTTTTACACATGTGTTTTGTGGATCTGGAGAAGGCATTCGACCATGTCCCCCGAGGGATCCTGTGGGGGGTACTCCGGGAGTATGGAGTACCAGACCCTTTAATAAGGGCTGTCAGGTCTCTGTACGACCGGTGTCAGAGTCTGGTCCGCATTGCCGGCAGTAAGTCGGACTCGTTTCCAGTGAGAGTTGGACTCCGCCAAGGTTGCCCTTTGTCACCGATTCTGTTCATAACTTTTATGGACAGAATTTCTAGGCGCAGCCAAGGTGTTGAGGGGATCCGTTTTGGTGGCCTTAGGATTGCGTCTCTGCTATTCGCGGATGACGTGGTCCTATTGGCTTCATCAGGGCGTGATCTACAGCTCTCACTGGAGCGGTTCGCAGCCGAGTGCGAAGCGGCTGGGATGAAAATCAGTGCCTCCAAATCCGAGACCATGGTCTTGAACCGGAAAAGGGTAGAGTGCCTTCTCCGGGTTGGGGAGGATGTGCTGCCCCTAGTGGAGGAGTTCAAGTATCTTGGGGTCTTGTTCACGAATGGGGGGAAGATGGAGCGGGAGATCGACAGGCGGATTGGTGCGGCGTCTGCTGTGAAGCGGGCGCTGTACCGATCCGTTGTGGTGAAGAGAGAGCTGAGCCAAAAGGCGAAGCTCTCGATTTACCGGTCGATCTACGTTCCTACCCTCATCTATGGTCACGAGCTTTGGGTCATGACCGAAAGAACGAGATCCCGGATACAAGCGGCTGAAATGAGTTTTCTCCGTAGTGTGTCTGGGCTCTCCCTTAGAGATAGGGTGAGGAGCTCAGTCATCCGGGGAGGACTCAGAGTAGAGCCGCTGCTCCTCCACGTCGAGAAGAGCCAGTTGAGGTGGCTCGGGCATCTGGTCAGGATGCCTCCTGGACGCCTCCCTGGGGAGGTGTTCCGGGCACGTCCCACCGGGAGGAGGCCCAGGGGAAGACCCAGGACACGCTGGAGGGACTATGTGTCCCGGCTGGCCTGGGAACGCCTTGGGATTCCTCCGGAGGAGCTGGCCCAAGTGGCCGGGGAGAGGGACGTCTGGGCCTCCCTACTGAAGCTGCTACCCCCGCGACCCGACCCCGGATAAGCGGAAGAAGACGGACGGACGGACGGATTCTTTTACAGACAATCCATCAGAGAGCATAGGGGATATAATCAGTAAAGAAAATGTTGACTATGAAGATTAGTAATTATTTAATATTTTTCTGTTAAACACACAAGGCTGACTTCAATGAACTGCTGAAGCAAGTTACACAGGATCACCAAGGTAACAAGGTGTCATTTTCTGTTCTTTAAAAGTAAGAGCTGAATCAAGATGTTTGAAGAACACTTTAACTGTCACAAAGTTGGTATTTACTACAGGACATTAAATGCATTTGTTTTGTTATTTTAGCATTTTTATAAAGTTGATTATTTTTCTTTGCACATCCTGACATGAAATGAGCATGCATTCCAACTAGGGTTGAACATCTCTGTGATAGACGATTCGATATTCATCTAGATACAAAGGTTAGGATTTGATTTAAAAACTATATGTAACGTACAGGAAACTGGACCCAGTATTCGAACCACACAGGTCAGTGACGTTTTAAGCTCACGCTCGGTCTGGTTATCCCTTGAGGCAGAGACAACAGGTTAGTGAACAGTGGTTGGTTCACAGGAAACAGTGAGGAGGACTGGACCACTAACCAGAAGACGGGGTAGCAGAGCCAGGGGAGCCGGTTGAAAGGCAGGCGAACTGATCCACTGTTGTTTTTTTTCTGGGGCAAAGGATCACACTCTCTGTACCTCTTGACTTTTTCACTAGCCTGGTCCCGTACAGATTTGTCTGTGATTAATACAACCTGGCTTTGATAAATTTTAGATGAAACAGAAAAATTAGCACAAACCACTACACTAGAAATGCCATTTAATATAGGTTTTGTCAGGGTGCCATGACCCTAGATGATCTTATTGCCCTGGTTACCAGGCTCGATAACCGGCTGAGAAATAGGAGGCGGGCACGGCCCGATAGATTCCTGCCGCGGTTGTCCGCTCCATCCTCTGGCCCCCTGCCTAACCGGCCGGTGCCAATTCCTTTGGCCCCTTCGTCACCACCTGAACCGATGCAGATCGGGAGGGTCGTCTATCCTCTGAGGAGCGAGCCCAATTCAATTGGTGTATTTATTGCGGCTCCCTGGAGCTCTTTATCGCCGCCTGTCCCGAGCAGCCAAAAGATCCGTCGGCAGTAGCAGGGAGGCCGGCAGATCAGAAGAGATCCCAGTTTCCCGATAACCCTGAACTTTGCCTGCCGGCTACCATTCTAACAGCCCGAGAGAGTTTTAACCTGTGTGCCCTGGTGGACTCTGGCTGTGATTTTAACCTAATCGACCAGATGTTTGTCCAGCAGGCCCAGATTGAAACTGAGTCCCTTCCTACGCCCCTCCAGGTTTCCGCCCTGGATGGAGTGTGTCTTCCCCAAGTAACACACCGTACCAAGGTTTTAGAACTAGTGGTCTCCGGCAACCACCACGAGCAAATGTCCTTTCATGTTTTTCCCATTAAGCACGCTGCTATCATCCTCAGGTTCACTTGGCTGCAGCAGCATAACCCGCACCTGAATTGGTCCGAGCGCAGGCTCAAGGCCTGGTCCCCGCATTGTCACTCACTTTGCCTACAGTCCACCGTGCCCTCCAGTTCTACCCCTGGGGTCTCCGTTAAAGAGGACCCCCCGGATCTCTCTCTGGTTCCCGCCCAGTACCGGGACTTAGGAACCGTATTTAGTAAAAGAAGGTCATGCCCTTTGGCCAATGCAACGCTCCGTCTGTCTTCCATGCCCTGGTGAATGATGTCCTTCGCGATTACATCAATGTCTTCGTCTTTGTCTACCTGGACAACATCCTCATCTGAACACCAGCGTCATGTGCGCTTGGTTCTCCAGCGCCTGCTCAAAAATAAGCTTTTCGTCAAAGCAGAAAAAATGCGAGTTCCACAAGCCACCTGTCTCCTTCTTGGGCCTAATTCTTGAGGGTGGGAAGGTCCGGTCAGATCCAGAGAAAATTAAGGCCGTTCTGGACTGGCCCGAGCCCGATTCCTGACATCAGCTCCAGCGATTCCTGGGATTCGCCAACTTCTCCCACCGCTTCATCCGTAACTACAGTCAGGTCACCGCCCCACTACACGCCCTCACATCCGTCAAGACCACATTCACCTGGAATAAAGAGGCTGACTCCGCCTTCCTTGAACTGAAAAGCGGAGGTTCTCACAAGCTCCCGTCCTCATCCATCCTGACCCCCGTAGACAGTTCATTCTGGAGATCGATGCCTCGGACACTGGCGTCGGGATGTTCCTCTCCCAGCACTCAGAAGCCGACCACAAGTTGCACCCCTGCGCCTTCTTCTCCCGGAAGGAGTTCTCTGCCGCCCTAGACGCCACCTGCACCCTCACTTCCGGGTATCATCCCGAGACCAACGGCCAGACTGAGCGGATGAACCAGGAATTGGAATCCACTCTCCGCTGCCTCACCTCCGCGAACCCCACCGACTGGAACAAGTTCCTCCCCTGGGTGGAATAAGCCCACAACTCCCACACCTCCATCTCCACGGGCTTCTCACCCTTTGAGGTCTCCCTTGGGTACCAGTCCCCCCTGTTCCCTACGGAGGAAAGAGACATTGCAGTCCCCTCCGTAGAACAGCACATCCGCCGCTGCAGGGAGGTCTGGTCCCAAGCCCTCTGCTCCCTCCGCAGAACCGTGGAGGAGAACCGGCGCTTCACCGACCGAAGGCGGATCCCAGCGCCTTAGTATCGCCCGGATCAGCAGGTCTGGCTTTCCCCCAGGGACCTTCCCACCAGATCGACGTCCCGCAAGCTGGTCCCCCGCTACACAGGTCCCTACATAACTGAATCCGTGATCAGCCCCATGGCTGTTCGCCTCCAGCTGCCCCCACACTCTAGGACTCATCCCACCTTCCACGTCTCCCAGCTGAAGCCCATGTTGTCCAGTTCCCTCTGCCCTCTGGCCGAGCCCCCTCCTCCCTCCCTGGACAGTGACGGACGCCCAGTTCCCCCGGTCCAATGGATCGTGGACTCCCGCCAGCGAGGTCGAGGTTGGCAGTACCTCGTCAATCCGGAGGGCTGAGGTTTTGAGGACCGGACCTGGGTGCCCAGCTCCTCCATCACTGATCCATCCCTCATTGATAACTTCCTATCCTCTCATCCCTCCACGTCCTCGCGGCCGCCGGGGGTGGGGGAGGGGGGGGGAGGTGTCAGGGTGCCGCGGTGGTGTCTGAGCTTGTGCAGCTCTTTTTCTCCTCCCTCTCTCCCGCAGGTGACTGCTGACGAGCGGGGAGGTGCTGAGCGTAGGTGTTCAGCATTTCGTGGTGGCGGGGACAGCTTATGACCCGGTGGATCACTCACATCTCTCGCGGTAAGCCATTTAGTCCTGTCGTTCTCACCGTTCCCTGCGACTCTCGTTAACTCTCGCTCTCTGTTTCAGTGTCCCACGCCTCCTTCGCTCCCAGAGGTCCCGAAGAAACTCGTGTCTTCGCCTCTGGTTGCAGGTATTTGACGTTGTTTTCATCAGTATAAAAATGACGTAAAGTGACTTTTGGAAGTACATATTCCTGAGCGGCCGCCATTTTGAGCGCCCCGAGTCACACAATGGAGATAGTTACTGGGTTTATTTTGGAAACTCCTGAGCACATGCTGTAGCTTTTAATAATAAGGATCTAAATGCACTTATGGGGAAATAAGCATTTTATTTGTATTTCGCACCGGTTTATTCTGTGAATTGTTATTTAAACAAAATTTTAATTAATTAAAACTTTGTTTATTTGGAAATGATTAAAGTTAACATGAGCACATTCCATGCTGCATATTTCAGTGACCTGTACATTTTACAGCAGCTTAATTTTAAATTAGTTTGGTATGCACATTTCTTGTGGCGTTAACACTTCATTTAAGTGTTTTGAACCAGTAGTAGGCTGTGATATAAAATGGAGTGACTTTATGCACAAAGACTGTGAATGTAAATACATGATTATTCAGATGTGTTCATCTCAGGAATATAGGTGACCAAGAAGATTTGGCAACATAAATGTGGAACTGAAGATGGTTTAAAGGGCTTTTAGAACTGAATTAAGGAACTGAGTAAATAGAGTTTAAACAAACTCAAGTTAAAATGCAGCAATGTTTGTGACAAAATAATGTTAAAGGTATACTATGCAACCGGGGTTGATTTTCCAGCGAGGCGCCCCCCAGAGGGCGAAAGTAAAAGTGCACTGTCGTAAATATGCTCAGCTGTTCTCCTGGTTTCTCCGGCAAGCCAGGCGTGGTTGTTTTGAGCTTAGCAGACAGGCGAACGCAATGAATCACCATCCTGCTGTTCAAGCAGAGCTACGAGGGAGCGCCCTCCCCTCCTCTCTGTCCCCGCCAGTGGAGTGAGGGGAGCGGGCGTCCCGAAACGACCTCCGCCTGGCCCAGATCAGTAAACAGATGAGCGGTGGCCGTTTAAACCCCGCGGTTCCGTTGCACAGTTTGGAAACACAGATCAGCAAACAGATGAGCGGTGGCCGTTTAAACTCCGCGGTTCCGTTGCACAGTTTGAAAACACAGATCAGCAAACAGATGAGCGGTGGCCGTTTAAACTCCGCGGTTCCGTTGCACAGTTTGAAAACACAGATCAGCAAACAGATGAGCGGTGAACTTTTAAACTCCGCGGTTCCGTCGCAGTTTGAGATGTATATAAGTACCACGACTGAAAAACTCGTACAGTGTATGCCCGGCTTTAACACAGTGAAAGTATGAACATGCACAGAGAGAGAGAGTAACCATTCCAATGTTACTTACAATCGCATCAGCAGAAACGCGAGGTCCGCGTCAGCCTTGCAGCCTTCTTTTTCTTTTAGCTCTCGCCATTCGGAAAAAGCTTTCCCGATGTTCACCCGTGTAGGACTCTTCTCTCTTTCCACAGCCCTTTTCCTCTTTCTTGCCTGCTCCAACATGGGCTTTCGCTGTTTTATCGCCGGTTCCGCCATGATAACTGCACAGATATCGCCACTGCGCTAGCACCGAACATGCCTTTCACTGGGGGCGTGTAGCAGTTCTCGCCGTAAAGCAAGACCGACTCTCGCGATCTTGCATGAGATTCTGAGCCTGTGGGTGCGGGCCGAGGGCTCCTGCAGTTGCAAGTGCGGTATTTCCCCCACAGACCACCAGGGCGGCCAAGAAAACCTTTGTTCAACCTGAAATGACTCATTTAATCATCCAAAACGGTATGAAACACATTAATTAACTGAAAAATGTTCCATAGTGTGCCTTTAAATAAAAAGAGACATCCTGTCCTCACTTCTCCTCTTTCACCTGCTTAAAACAGGTAACATATTTGTTAATGTGGTCATCATACTTTGAGACCCGTAACACAGGTGTTACGTCAAGTCGTATGTGATGGGGAAATGTGGCTCAACAAAAACAGGGTCATGGGAGGGGGGGGGAGTAACAGAGATGATGGAGAGGGCTGTCAAGCCTCTGAAGCTGAAAGGTGGGAGAGATACAGGAATTGTCAATGGATATTTTAAAACTGCCTGATTTGGTTAAAGTTGACTTTGCACAATAAGCAAGAGTGGTACATAATGTGGCATGACGTCCATGCCCCCGGGAAAATATGGGCTGACCAGAAATAATTTTCAGTCAAATTGATTATTTTTGCTTTAACTCCTGCTCTATTATTCTTCATACCAGTTGCCTTCATCTCATCTTTGTTAAAAGTATGATCGAATTTCCTTTCCATTTCGACTGGATATTATTTTCTGTGTTAAGTTCTCCTTCTATCCTTTTTAATGTGATATTTTTGGCTTTCTAATTCCTCCCTCAGTTTTTTTCACCTCAGGTCCCTGCTTTGTATAATAAAAGACCTTGTATAATAAAATGTTTGGTTATTTGTTTTTGTACAATTGACATGCCTATTTTATAAAGAGCTCTATTGTCTTATGAGCTATTCTTGAGATTTTTTTATTTTTTGTGTCACTATTTGAGATCATTTTGGATGTCTTTTTTTTGTCAAGTTGATCACTTCTTGTCCTGTATTACATTGTAACAGCTTTTTGTCATCTTTAAAAGATTATTTCAATGGGAAATGGTTCTGGCCTGAATTCTATCTCAGAACGTGTGTGATGGCAATGAAAATAAAGCACTACCATTGTGCTAAAAAGAGAAATTACACTTGACTTTTTTTTTTTTTTTTCCAGAAATCTAATTCTGTCCACAGATGACTAATTCTATTTAATGTTTTCAGATTTAGTCTTTGGGCCATGTGAAAATAGAGGCATTTAGTAGGTGGAAAGGAGCCCAGGGCCTAATGGATTTATACCAGACATAAATGACTAATTTTGTGCTTTTAAATCCAGATAAACCGACTTTGTTCCCTTTAGCAAGAGTTTTATAGGGACATTCTGTCCACCCTTTAGGGTCATTACAGGGATTTTAACAGCAAACTTTTCAATTTCAAACAGCAGGGCACTGTGGCTGTTTGAAAAATGGACTGAATTTTATAAAGCGTTTTTCTAGTCATAGTGACCACTCAAAGCTCTTCTAACAAGAGCCACATTCACCCTTTTGCAACCTCTAATGCTAACACATTTGTTCATCGACACGCAGATTGGTAGGCAACTTGGGGTTAAGTGCCTTGCCCAGGGCACATAGACATGTGGCAGGGGAAAGCTGGAATCAAACCCACAGTTTTCTCATCTTCCTGAGAAGTCACAGTCACCCACCCCTTTTAAAAATGTTCTGTTCTTGAAAGTACAGGAAGCATCATTGACTGGAGAACAATTTATTTTGTAGTACTGTATGTACTGACGCGGAACCAGTGGCTAGAATCTTAATACTGGCATGGTCCAGTATAAGATTCTCAAAGTTAAATGGTTTTGACACAGATATTCAAAACAAAACTAAAGTTTCCACACTTTATTGTTGGTGTTTTTTGGGATCCTAAATACTTCCAAACAACCCAAGATGTCTGAAGATGATATATTAGACTTCTTACCGCCAGCAACAGGTTGGGGAGGGACAATGATGCTTTACACAATGCTTCATGAAGCTGGTCTCTTGTCCCAGTAACAAACAATGGACAATGTTTGGGATTTTGGTCAAGGGTGAGCTGGGGTTGAAATTCAACCCGGGAGTCTTGTTTGGAGAGGCCTTTTATTCGATCACACGACGGACACAATCACCTGGATCACAGACTACCTGACAAACAGACCACAGTTTGAGAGACTGAAGGGTTGTGTGTCTAACCAGATGGTCAGCAGCACAGGAGCACCACAGGGGACTATACTCTCACCATTCCCTTTCACTTTTTACACCTGAGACTTCCAATACAACAGTCTCGTGTCATCTGCAGAAACACTCAGATGACTCTGCAGTCGTTGGATGCATCAGAGATGGACAGGAAACTGAGTACAGGGAGCTGGTGGATTGCTTTGTGGCATGGTGTGGAAGCAATCATCTAATTCTAAATGTGGATAAAACAAAGGAGATGATAATAGAGTTAAGGAGAAACAGGAATAAGGCCAACATGATTACCATACTGGGAGAAGAAGTGGAGATGGTGGAGGAGTATAAATACCTCGATGTTCATCTGGACAACAGACTGGACTGGAGCTGCAACTGTGAAGCTGTTTACAAGAAAGGACAGAGAAGACTGTACTTCCTGAGGAAGCTTAGGTCCTTCAGGGTTTGCAGCAAAATACCGCAGATCTTCTTTAAGTCTGTTGTGGATAATGTGATCTCCTCTGCCATCATTTGTTGGGGCCTTCTTTATAAGCGGCCTTTTCTATAAGCTCAACAAGGTTATAAAGAAGGCTGATTCTGTTCTGGGGACCCTTCTAGAACCTCTGTTGTTGTACAACCGTCTGATGAAGAGGGTGTTTAAATATTTATTTTTAATAAAGGCAAAATAAGTATAGACACAACCATAAAATTCTCTGTTATATAGTTAGGGCATTGAAATTGTTTGACGATGGCTCTTGTCCTTCATAAAAGAGAATGTATTTTTACTGCAGTGGTTGTTGTTGCTGAGGCTGCAGGGAACCAATCAGCTTGCTGTCTGCTCCGACAAATGCTTCCAGTTTGTGTTCTGCTCCAACGGAAGATTTCAACAATTTCTTCTGGGCATCCTTTATATTTCTTCAAAAGATTAATTCTCAATTAGTTTTTTATCACATAAATAATCCTCTAAAAACAGAAGACGGAATCAAAAATAAGATTATCAAAGTTTGAGGAAAGAAGAAATTAATATAAAGATGTTTTGTGTGAATGCATCAATGAGACACTTGTTATTACACGGACAAGTTTGCAAAACACAATCTTATGAAAATCAAGGCACATCTTAACATAATGTGCCTTAGGGCTGGACGATATAGAAAAAAAGCATATCGATAAACTAGAAATCATATTGATCGATATCAATAATTATCAACAAATTCAAAACATATATTTTAAGTGCAGCACTGAACATTTTATGCTGTTGCTTAGTGACCTATTTTTAGATAAAGAACTCACAAACTCTGAATTCAAACTCAGGGTATTTTACAGGGATTAGTGGTTGACCAACATCATTTATCACACAGTTTTATGCTGGACTCACGCTGAATATGGTGCACATACGGTTCGAGTGCCGCAAGGACTCAAATCATTAAAATCAGAGTGGAACTCAAAAGCCACGTGTGGGTGCAGGTCCAGTTACCGAGGCCGTGCTCCTGAATTTCACAAGCCAAACAGAAAAAGTCAGGCACTAGACAACAGACAGTTTTTAGAATAAAATCATCCCACCAATCTATGTTAACTTGATTAGTGTAAACCAAATGGTAACACAGAAACATGAGGAAACAGAGGGGCTACTGGAGGATGAAATATAATATTTTTCCCCCTGGATAACAAGCCCTACAAAAGGAAAACCATTGCTGTTTTTTTAATCATTTATGAGGGACAGCATAGAAAGGACCATAAAAACATCTGTCCTCGCGATCGCTGTTTCCACAGCCAGTCGCTGTTTCCCTAGGAGTGCTGTGAGTGGAGGTTTGTGACGAAGACACATTGGATCAGGACCATAACCCGCACCGTGTTCAGTCTGAGCCCAGGGTCAGAGCTACAACTTTTTCATCAAAACGATTGGTGTAGAATAAAAGTGTTAATTTTACTGAAAAATAAATATGTAGTATATATAAATTAATATTTTATAAATTTTAATAGAATACGAAAATATTCTGCACCAAAAGGAATAGTAGGCTGAAGTCACGTGAGACGGAGCTCAATTGTTGCCTGATTCAAACCATCCCCTTTTAGCTCTTGCTGAATATTTAGGCTTGTTGCTCTAGAAGGTGACCTCCGCCCCAGTCCTTTACAGTTGTTGTGGATGGGCCTCCCCACAACGTAATGATTTGCACTAAGTCCTTCAAAAATTCTAAGTTCTTGGTAAGGCAGTTAAAAATATCAAACAGTAGTCAAAAAGTGAACAAAGGTAGCTGAGTCTCAGT
Source organism: Fundulus diaphanus (assembly GCA_037039145.1). Classification (NCBI taxonomy): domain Eukaryota; kingdom Metazoa; phylum Chordata; class Actinopteri; order Cyprinodontiformes; family Fundulidae; genus Fundulus; species Fundulus diaphanus. The sequence continues at coordinate 47,593,508 of CM073128.1, forward strand.
CCAGGGTGGTTTATTGCAACAACACAAGACAACCACACGTGAGATGTGCTCCGGACAACATCATCTGACAACATACAGAAAGCGGTCGGTTTAAATACATTCTCTGGATCTTTGAGCTCCTCCTGTGAGCCACTCCTTTTTTTACATAATTTCCATTGCTTTTTCCACGGATATCTTTGTTAATTTTTTACCTATCAGTGGAAACTTTTATGGGGCGTGCTTTTTTAAAAACATGGTTACACATCACAGCTCCTCCCAATCATGGCCCCTCACTTACTGCTCATTTCCATATGGTTACACGTCATTACCTTTTCGGACTTGGACCTTGCATTTTCTGTGTTCATTTTGGAGTCTTTCATGTTCTGCTTTACATTGCAAATGGCTTGCCCTTTTGACCCAGAGGTTTTTCAATTTCCCCTGGTAAATTGGTAAATTCCATTGACCCCCTAATTCTTATTCTGGACTTGTTGGTGACACACACACATGTTTCTTAGGTGAATGTTTACAGCACCCCTTATATCAATTGTGATAAGAATATATTTATTATAAGATATTCATTGTGAGATATTAATCCACTACATTCCCCCCTGTGATCCTGAAAAGGCTCACAAAATAAATCACACTCTACAAATGATTGTCTATTTATCATGGCTATGAATGTCTAGAGTAACTATTACTAGTATAACAAAGGCTAATTGTAATTAATACTTAGCACATCACAAACGTACCACGATTAATACCAACGTCTAAGATCAAAACACACTTCTACTAGTAGTAAGGGATACACAAAACTATGATCACACAGTAAAACATAAGATTTATAGTTAAACAAAGAGGGAACCCCCCTTGGCACTCTTGTGAGGACTTTTCCCCTTGCTTACTTTTTTTTATAGAAGGATTTTCAGGATTTGTTTCAGCAATGTTACTGGGCCTCAGGTTGACATATCCGTGCAGCTTGAACACCTGTTAGGACACCTCAACCCTTACCCAGGGTGCATTGCACACCCTACATCAAACGAGTTGATGTTTAAATATTAATACCAAATACTCCATCATGCCCGCTGTATCAGGCTAACCAGTCACTTAATGGTCAGTAGACCTTCATTACAACCAACATATGAGCAATCCTATCGATGCTCCCTGCACAGTATTAGTACTGTCACATAGGTTATAGACATACATAATTATATTTATCTTTTTAAGCATGCACCATCATATTTATTATTAAAGTATACATAATCATTTCATCATTCACATCAGCTTAGTTTTCTCTTTTCTTTTTTTATTTTTTTTATTGAAAGTTCTAAGGTTGGGGATTAGGGAAAACCACCCCCCTTGGAGGTCGATTCCCCAGTCCTTCTGTGGAAGTCCCAGGAGCTTGTCCCTGTAGCTGTGCCAGTGTCGTAGCAGCTAAACGCCACTGCAGTACTTGCCGCCTTGCTGTGTCCCGTTCTGCTGTCATTTGCAGCAGTTTTTCCTGTAAATTGACAATAGTCTGTTGAGCATCCTGAAGTCGTCGTGTCAGATTGTCCTGTTCCTGGGTTAACTGGCATACTCTAGCCTTATATTTGGCTTTGTATGTGCTGCGGCGAATTGCGAATATGTGCTTCTTTGACGCCGGAGATAGACCTTTGACTAGCAGAGTGTAAACTCCAGTATCCATGGAGGCAATTTCAGTTTTTAGGTCCTGGGCGGTTCTGTAAAGATCCAGAGGGCTCATTAGAAACCCCTGGACGTGGCTCATCTCGAGGGAGCTCAGTTGCATCTGCTGAAAAATATTAACGCCTATTAGGGAGACCAGTGCCTGTACCTACATATGCTTGTGTGCCTAACGACGCATGTGCGGCGTCTGTGTTTCTTCTATTTGCACGTCCCTGCCAATCCTCAGCGGGTGTGTGGTGCACATTAAAATAAGCGTCCGCCATTTTCAGCAGTCTGCGTGTGGAGACATAGTATGTTATAGGTATATAACCACATGAGGCACATACTTTTCCTAAAAGAATTTATAAATACTTTTAGCATGCAAATTACTATTTCTAAGCTAATCTATAAATACTTGATATACAAATAACTATATCTACAGTTGATTATAAAGACTTAGCATGCCATGTACTATTTATGTAATATATATAAAAAATATGCACGTACCTGGTGGGGGTGAGAGGGGATCATGGTATTACTTTATATGTCTTGGTCTATCTGTACCTCTATTATGGGGAATTGACCAGTTACTTTCACAATAAGTTTTGAGACCAACCCCCGAATGAGGGGTACGATGCAGCAGACAACTACTAATATTATCAATATTATAGTTCCTAGTATTATTCCTGCCGCTTTGAGGTATCTTGTCCACCCAAGCTTATTGAACCAATCCCAAAACCCCTTCAGCTGAGTGTTCCAGTTGGATCTCTCCACATGTTCATCTCTCATGCGCTTCATTTCTTGAAGAACACCTGTCAGGCTGCCGTTAATATCAGTATGCATAGGGATTAAAGTACAACAATCTGTCCCGATATAATCACATAGTCCCTGGTCTCCGGCCATGCGGGATTCCAGTACGAACCTATGTTGTAAAACCATTAGTGATGTAGCATGTAATTGTTCTTTTATAAGGTCTACGCCCTTTATTGTAAAATTTATAAACCTTTGTTGATTGTACCATAGGAGATTTATCCACCTACTATTTCGAGCTATGTATTGCGCATTGGTAATTGTTCCGACGAATGGTATCGAGCCGACTCCTCTCCCAGATTTTATCCAATCACTTCCTATAGCAGCATGTTTCTCTGGCACCCCTAATGGGACCTGATCCCATGTAATGTATACTTCATCTGACATTTGCCAATTCTGTTTGTGCTCAGTAGGAGTGCTTCTTTTTGTACGGTTTCTCATTTCATTAGGTGTCTTGTTGCTGATTTTTTGATTATCTATTATTAATTTTAGTTGTCCTGTAAGCATTACTGGAGCACAAATACCTTCCCACTGAGGAGGCAGTGAGGATAGTATTTGCTCAGTATTGTGACACATCCAAAAAATGTCTCCTAAAGGGACAGATCCTTGCGCCAGACTCCTTACTCGGTATTGAGCTACTGTTGTAGGTTGGAAGTCATAGATAATATTTCCTCCATCTGGTACTATTTGTTTACAACTTATATTGCTTTTAAGGCTAGTTTCACATAGTTTGATGTAACTAACGTTCCCTCCTGCTGCCGGTGGGTACCACGGTATTTTATTACATTTCACCATCTCATCTGCAGTCTCCATTTTGCTAGAGGTTCTTTTGGTTACCTCTTCTAATTCTGTTCCTCGTGCTATACAAAATGGAAAGCTTAGTTTAGCCGGCTTTTGCACTACTGGAGGGAGGGAAGATGTACTCATTACTGTATTTATTGAGGAGGTTATTGCTTCGGGGCATCTTTTCCTGTCTTTTGTCCATGATGGTAAACCTGCAGCCATATGCATAACACAGTGAGCAAAACATTCTGATATGTCTGTGCAGTCGCCTATTTTACTTCCGGGTATACTCTGAAGGGTCGGTAACTGCTTAGCATTATAACAGGCTATACAATCATCTTTAGGGCGCTTTTTAGCTGTAAACATAGCTTGAACTGAAAATTGTATCCATTGTTGAAACATGTTCATTTGCCATTGTGACGTTTTTAATTTATTCAGATCCCTTTTCTGTCTTTTGTTTATTAATTTTACTACTCTATGGGCTCTTTCTATCGTCATTATTTGTTTTGTTAAAATGTTTTGGCACATGTTTGTTTTGCATCTTACCGTAATGATCACCATCCCATCCCCACGGCAGTCCATGCTTTGTGGAGTTCCAAGCCAATGTTTTCCCATTGACTCGTCTCCTAAAATTTCCTCAGACATCACATAGTCATAACCTTCGGTTTGCACATGCATTAATGATTTATTCTCCCCACCGTTATTACTGATTATCCCTTGGTTAGTAGCTAGTGTTATCATTGCTAGTGCACATGTCTCTGTTTGACGCTTTACATGTGAGTGTGCATTGTTAGTGGTGAGCTTAATAAGGTCCCCCCTTGTTAACCCAAAAAGGGTTAACAGCAGAAGAAAACTAGTCAGATTCGGAAGAAGACGCATACGAGTGACGCCCAGACGGCGATGGAGTGGGCGGACACGACCCGCTCGCCGACCCAGACGTGCCGTCCGAGGGAGTGGATAGGGAGGGAGGGGGTGGGGAAGGTGAAGGTGAGGGATGTGGAGAAGGGGAAACAATTCCAGCACTGTCTGATGAGTGATGAGAAAAAGGTTCTTCCAGTGCCTCAGAGCTGGGTGAGTCTGAGACAGACCTGCTAGGAGTCTGAGTGGCAGGAGAATCATCATTACTGCTGCCAAAGTCAGAAGGCGAATCGGAAGCAAAAGAATGAACATTATCATTCTCAGAGTCCCCTGACAGTGAAGCCCGTCGGGCTGCCAAGCGGGCTGATCGTCTCTGGCCATCAGACGACGACGGGGCTGAGGATGCATCAGTGCTCGCCCCAGGTACGACATCAGACGCCTGTGAATGTGCTATGGTAGTATGCGGAGGGAGACTTGCTGCTGCCCTTTCAGCATGCGCAGAGCCGGTCGGTCCTGGATCAAGGCCAGGTGGGTCTGGTGGACGATGACGTGTGCAGTGGTTCTTATGGAACCAGAAGGGCTTACCTTCAACTTTTAGGGCAGTGGGGGTGGTAAGAACAACTTTAAAGGGCCCTTCCCTACGAGGTTCGTTCCACTGACGTCTAAATACTCGTATGAACACTCTGTCACCGACTTGGACGTCTCTGACGTCCACTGGAATACGTGTCTCGTCTCGGTTGTGAGCTGCTTTCACCTGTTGAAATATAAGTCTGTGAATACGGGTTAGGGACCTGAGGTAGTCCCCCAGTTCACGTTCAAGTTGCACCAGGGAAATCTCCTCCTGGGGCCCTCGCACCTGTGGGAGAGGCATAGGTCGACCTGTAAGCATTTCATGAGGAGTAAGATGGGTTAATCGGTTAGTTTGAGAACGCAATGCCATCAGTGCAATCGGCAACGCATCCACCCACATCAGGCGGTTATTGCTATCAGCAATAATCTTTGCAATCTTGGTTTTGAGCACACCGTTGGCTCGTTCGACGGAAGCCTGTGACTGGGGATGATAAACACAACCAAACTTTTGTTTTATACACAGCTGGGTGAACATCGCCTGGATGACCTGTGAAATAAAGTGAGGTCCGTTATCAGATGAAATAGTATCAGGCATACCAAACCTGGGAAACACTTCTTTACATAAAAACCTTGTATGACAACATACAGAAAGCGGTCGGTTTAAATACATTCTCTGGATCTTTGAGCTCCTCCTGTGAGCCACTCCTTTTTTTACATAATTTCCATTGCTTTTTCCACGGATATCTTTGTTAATTTTTTACCTATCAGTGGAAACTTTTATGGGGCGTGCTTTTTTAAAAACATGGTTACACATCACAGCTCCTCCCAATCATGGCCCCTCACTTACTGCTCATTTCCATATGGTTACACGTCATTACCTTTTCGGACTTGGACCTTGCATTTTCTGTGTTCATTTTGGAGTCTTTCATGTTCTGCTTTACATTGCAAATGGCTTGCCCTTTTGACCCAGAGGTTTTTCAATTTCCCCTGGTAAATTGGTAAATTCCATTGACCCCCTAATTCTTATTCTGGACTTGTTGGTGACACACACACATGTTTCTTAGGTGAATGTTTACAGCACCCCTTATATCAATTGTGATAAGAATATATTTATTATAAGATATTCATTGTGAGATATTAATCCACTACACAGTCTTCACCAAGTTTTCTTCCAGGATTGCCATGTATTTAACCAGCTTCCTATTATCATGCTGCCAACTGTATTTTTCACATTAAGCATGGTGTGTTAGTTTTTATCATGTACTATCTTACATGTAAGGAAAAAAGTTCCATTTCAGTCGATTATGACATTCTTGCACATCATGCTGTGTCTCCTGCCTGGCTTGTGATTTGTGGATCTGTGATGGCTTTCTTTAATCACTTCAGTAGTTTTGCCACGCTTCCACAGAGACCAAATCTGAAGAGTGCGCGACTGATAGTTATTCAGGATTGAATTGGCGAAAATATGAAAGCCATGTATCAATTTCATTCACACCGCATTTATGCACTACTTTGTGCTAGTCCATAACATAAAATCTCAAGAAATGAGCAGCTGTCACATGACAAAATTTGGAAAACAAACAAAACAAAACTCAAATGGTTTGCGTATTATCCAAAGTGATGTCTAGCCATTGTGCAGGCATCAACTACAGACAGCAATGAAAAGTTTGAATTGTTTATTGACACAATGAATGATTCTTCTGGATTCAAGGTGGAAATCCAGGACAGCCTTGAGGAGGAGAGGTAAGTGAAGGAAGTTTGGTTCCTTCAAGCAAAAAAGAAATTAATCATTCGAAATAATTAAATAAAAATTTAAAAAATTATACATTTCCTGTGCAGAACCTTTATATCTGAATCAAAGAGATTCCTACCCAGCCATGTTCTAACTGTTAGCTCTGTTTATATACCAAAACAATAAACATGGTCTCATCTATTGAATGAGATTTAATTATATCATATTTCCATCTTTTCTCTGAGCTGAACAACAGACATGAGAAGGTGAGAGGAAACCAGAAGTAAACTGAAGAAATGAGGGGAATATTCAAGCTCAATGGCATCCCTTTTTTGCATTAAAGAGGCAGAACCTCTGAGTCCATTATTACTTTGTTTATTTGATTCCATATTGTAAAAGACCTCCAGCATGTCTAACCTCAACCCCCCCACCCCTGACCCGTTCTATTCACAGCAGAGATTTGATTCAATTTATTTATGCTGTCCAGAAGGCAGAGTTTAATCCTCTGTATGCTGAAGTGAGTCAAATCGATTTGTGCTTCATATTCTATCCTCACAGTGAGATCTTGATGTGTGCTGCACTCAGGTCACAATAATAAGTCATCTAATTAAACCCCTTGTTCCTTTTATGGTAGTAAATGCATCCAGCTGGACTTTGTATTTTAATTAATAATTTTCATCCTAGTAACAATGAATTGTTGCTCGGGAGGAATGTACTATTTGCAAAATACATTTCACATGCAGTACTAAGAACTTATAAATCAGTCATTTGTTGCAGTGCCTCTCTGGGCCAGTGGACAGCTGTATATATGTGAGTAAAGCATGTGCTCGTGCTGGGATCACATGCTTTGGCATACTCCATGATCACTAATCCCTCTCTTTTGCCAATATTTCAACTGTGTCTGGTTTCATCAGGGAGGGATTACACAGGATTAGACAACCATGCCCAGGCCGACATGCAGTCATTCATTAAAAACCCATATGCAGTTGCTCACAAGCCAAAATTCACCCGTCATGCCCAACCCAAATACACATATAGGCCACACTTTAATATGGCTTTTGGACTTTGCTGTCACTCTCAGCAAAGTCTGATTGTTTATTACACTATATAGCTCTGTTGACAACATCTTGTTCTGAGATAATGACCATCATGGGATGTTACTGAAGTGCTAATAAAGAAACCATCTTCACCTCAGGTCAGAAGGCTGCAGAATAGTCTTGTCCAGCTCACTGCATTTGTCGAATAGAGGAAAGAGCTGAGAGGTAAGATGTGATTTTACATTTGTGCAAAACCAAAATAAATTATTTCATAGCATTTTTAGGATAGCAAAAGGAAATGATTCAGAGATGTTGAGTAGGGTCCATGGGATTTTGGTTCTGTTTTAGGTCCTTTCGACAAGATTTTTTTTGTGTGTGTTCTTTATTTAATGAATAAAGAACTTCCCCTAAAAATATTACTGTGCTCTAATATCAGAGGCTCTGGAGCATGAGTCACCCATGTTTTTACAAGCGAGTTCAAGGATGGGGAGTATTGTAAAGGGCATTTTTTTTTCAAAGTGTACTTTGTGCATAATAAAGCTACATATTTGACTTTAATAATAAATAATAATAATACATCAATATAGCGATTTTTTTGGACACTCAAAGATGCTTAACAAAACTATTAAATAAAATAACTTAAATAACTGTCATCCAGGGCCTTGCAATAACAGTCTCTTGATTTCTTTTTACATTTTACAATAACACAACCACAAAATTCAATGCACTTTGGATTTTATATGATTGACTAACAAAAAGCAGCTCATCATGAAAGTGATGCATTATTTCTGTTTCTTTTATATATGTTGATAATAGTTTGTAATATATATATATATATAAAACTGAAAAATATAATGGTGAGCTGTACATACAGATCTCCTGGATCAAACATAGAAGCTCTTAGAGATTGGATGGAATATTTTATGTTCATAAAAACAAAACAGAAGGTCATGTACATCTGTGGTGGTTTTAACATTGACCTCAGATGCCAGAGCCACCTCAACTGGCTCCTCTTGACGTGGAGGAGCAGCGGCTCTACTCTGAGCTCCTCACCCTATCTCTAAGGGAGAGCCCAGACACACTACGGAGAAGATTTAAACATATAAAAAAATTAATCTTCAATAGTTTTTTTTTTAATATAATGCACAGTAGTCTTTGGCAGCAGCATCTTTGCGATAAATTATTCTATCTAAAAACGTATTGGCTGATTGTGTCATGATGTAAATGTTTCTCACACAAATGCTAGCCACCTGGCACTGCTAATGACCGCTACTTCGTTAGTCGAGGCAGCAGCGATACGTCCAGGGATGTCGGTGTCTGGTACAGCTCCATATCAGCTGGGTGGAGCAGCAGATCTTTATTCTGAAGCTTCCCCAGGGGGTTCACAGTCAGCGTTGGGTGAAACAGCTGCAGTTCCCTTAACTTTTGCTGACATCATGCCAAATAAAATCTGTTGTTAAGGCTAAACTTTAGCACTAACAAATCTCACAGGGATGTTTTTACCACAGTGGATGCTTTCAGGATAGCCAGGGACTTCACCCAGCATAATGTCTGATGGAGACACTTCTTCAGGAATATTTAGAGCAGTGGCGAGTATGATGTTTCTTTTCAAACAATTTTTGTTCTGTTAATGACCTATTGTTGCAATATAATGATCGCAAGGGGAAATAAATCTGGTTCATGTGAAAAAAAACATAGTCCCCACCTTATGTCAAAAGTAGATTTATGACCCATTGATTTATGACACCCCCTCTGGAAGTCCCGCCCCCTTCCAGACCCCCCCACCCCATCCCCCCTTCCGCCCCCCCCCCCCCCCAAACAGACACACACGCACACATTCCCGCCACCCAGGCCACCCCCACACACACACACACACACACACACACACACACACACACACACACACACACACACACACACACACACATACATTACTTTTAAGTATTTATTTAATTATTCTTTTATGTATTTACTTATACTTATAACCAAACGTGTAACTTTAGTTGTATAAACCTTCAGACTTATACTCTGTGTAAAGTTAGCAGGATAGGAAACTTTACTCTTTAGAATCAAAACTTGTCTCTTGACACTGAAGGGCTGTGGTTGATAACAATAAACAGATTATACACATAAATGTATGGTTCATACAGAACAACGGAAAAGAAAAAGGAGGGAAATCTGCAAAAAAAACCCAACAAATACCATCTTCATGCAAGCTCCACTCTTGTTCAGCCATTAACCACACAACGGCAAGATAGGTTTTCTCTTCAGTTCTTTCTCCCCTCTAAGCAAACGGTACTTAGAAAAATGTACTGACCCGCTCAGTAATTCTGCTGAGAACGTAATGTGTCCCATCACTCTGATAGTCAACTGAATGTAAGCTTGAGCCGGTCTGTTTGGGAGGAGTTTGTTAAAACATTACCCCTGATGCGTTTGTTCGACGTGTCTCAATCAGCATACAGCGCCCAGAAAATAAAAATAAGATCAAAGCCTATTCAATCAGACTTTAGAGACGGCATGGCCGTTATAAACCCCGCAGGACACTTCACCGTGTTCTTAGAATCAAAAGGGAGGCTTTCACCCGGTTCCGGGTGGGTGTCAGCCAATGAGACAAGCGCCAGCATGACGCGGCACAATGCGCCTTTTGCAATCAACATAATGACGGGGATAAAAATAAGATCAAACCTTATCAGGCGAGTTTTAGGGTTTTACGACATGCTAGCAAATGTGTTTTTTCTCCGGTTGCTTACAGTAAAATGTGTCTTTTTTTAATTTAAACCCATCCAATGATTTCATCCATCAGAACACCCGAGAAAACAACTTATTTCATTTTAAACAGCATTTAAGAAAAATTATTTAAGTTCAAGTTAAATTTTCTATTTGGGATTGGACAAGACCAGTCTAACATAGGTAAAACCACTCCATCTGTGCTCTACCAGTATGTTCAGGGTCTAGTCTCAAGTCTTTTGTCAGATTTTCTTCAACGATTGCACTGCATTTAGCTCAATCAAAGCCCCTTTTTTGACTCTGACCAGTTTCCCTGTATCTAGTGAATATACCATCCCCAAAGAATAAAAGCGACCAACACCACCACCTTACAACCTTTAGCCTGCAGTGTGGATAAAACTAAATTCCATAATAATAAACAATTGTTTTTTATTATCAATCCGCTGTTAGCAAAGTGCAGCATTTTCGGGATACAAAATCTCTAAAACCATCATGTATGGTATATTATGTATGGTATATTATATATCAACCAGCTGCTTGGGAGTCAGGGTAGAAAAAAAGCCTACTCTGTGCTACCATCACAAACTGAAAGCTTAACTGTTTTGGGACTTAGACTGGAATTGGATGCTTCGGTCAGAAGAGACTAAGCTTTAGCTTTTTGGTAACAAGCACTGCAGCTGGGTTTGGTGCCAAACAATGCATTGAAGGTTGCGTTTGTAACATGACAAAATGTAAAAAAACTCCAGAGGTTTTGAATACCATCTTACTGTATTTATTAGTAAATTAAATCTGAGGATTAAAGCAGAGGATTCCGGCATTTCTGTTTCAGAGAATGGTTTCTAAATCTGTGTTACTGAATAAAACATATAAAGTCTGCTTTTACCATCCTTAAAGAAACAGTCGACTTTACCGTGATAACGCGTTAAAATTCATTGCGTTTCAATAAAAATAAACAAATGTAACTGTAACGATATGGTTCTAATCAGGGGTGGACTGGGACAAAAAATCGGCCCTGGCATCTTGGATTAGACTGGCCCACCACATTTTTTTTTGTGTACTGAATGTGTATACCAACTGTGCAATACCTTGAGGCCAGGTTAATGGAAATTAGTGAGAGTGGACACTTAAAATACTTCCAAAATCTTAATTTATTAACACTGTAAAATGTAAACTCCACCACAGCACAGCAACAATTCTTAGATCAGGGAGAGAGAGAGAGAGAGAGAGAGAGAGAGAGAGAGAGAGAGAGAGAGAGAGAGAGAGAGAGAGAGAGAGAGAGAGAGAGAGAGAGAGTGTGTGTCACGGTCAATCACACATATTATCACGTTACATCATCATAAGAAGTTATTGTAAGTTGCTCATCAGATCTATTCAGTCTTCCAGATACTGTAGGGTAACATTGGACTACTGTGCACTCACTGTGTAAAAAAGGATGCCAATGACAAAATGAACCATTTGAAACGTGTAGAAATCCTGTCAGAGAGGATGAGAAGAAATAAAGATTAGACAAATGTTGCAGAGAATAGTATTATTATTATTCATAATAAATTTAAGAAGTTCCTCTCACCTTACTAATTTACAAGAGCAGTTTTGTCAGCAACCCACTCTTCTCAGCCACCTTATCTATCACTGTGTCTGTGTCCAGTGCCCTGAGGATGTCTTTTTCAGTGCCCATCAACATAAATGCCTCATCATGGAAAGAAAGAAAATATATAATAACTTAATATAAATTTTGATTCACTCAGTCATTTGTAATAAGTATTTTATTTATCTAATTTCCTCATTTTTGATCATATTTTCTTTAAAATCGCAGACTTTTCGCTATTTTCCATGTAAATCCTTGGTGGCCCCTGGTAGCGAAGCCGGTGAGGCCACAGCGAGCTTGGCCTCCCCTGGGATTGCGCAATCTTCCATTCTGTGAATGCATCTTCCTGTCTCTAGATCATAAATTCAATTGTTCAAACAGTTATGAACTAATTTTCCACAATTTAATATATGTGGATTACGAATTGTGTTTTGGTCATCATACTGTGTGCAGGTAACATGTTTTCGTGCTGCTGGGCGATCATAAAAGGCAAAGAGCTGGTTGTAGGTGAGGCCGGCAGTTCCTTGGCCTCTAGGCAGGGGGCGCTCAAGGAGCACCGCTTCTGATCCTGAAACTGTAAAGTGACAGCAAGTAATGGATGTGTTACTAGCGAGTTATGCTAAACAAGTAAAGCACTAAAAAGACTCTAAACATACAGCCGGAACAGGACTGATCAAAGGAAGGCTTTCCTCCCTGGCAGTGAGCTCCACTGAGACTAAGAGAGTTTTAAAACTGAAGAAGATAAAGAGAACTTTTACCGGAAAATGATGATATTTTTGTTCAGAAAGAGCTGTGCATGGACTTCATTTATAAGTAGAGGTAAGACAGCGATAATTACTCATGTTTTGTTTTTGTGATAAAATGTGCGTAATGTGGGTTATAGTTTTAGAATGTGTTACAAATGCAGAAATCCATCATAACTCATAAACTGTTACCAGTCAAATGACAAATAATTTAGTTTTATTTATTTTTTTAACAAAGAATCAATATTTTTTCCATGTCTCTTGGTGACTTGATTTGGCTCAATCAGTGTCCTTCAGCACTTTGCAACAAGTCTACTCTGTAGAGTGTATATATTTGTAAATCTGACTCTGATGACGTCAGTGCCTCACCAGCTATGAACCCTACCGCACGTCACTGACAACAACCACCACCACCACCATATTTTACATCAGACACCGGAGCAGATGAAGGGCCTGCTGTTGGGAACATGTCAGTCAGTTTGACACATTTCGCAGCGTCCATTTGAAGAACTCGTTTCTTTTTTTCGCGCAGTTTCTCTGAGCCTCCCTTGCGTTTATTATCCATTACTACTGTGAACACCGCTGCACAAAGTTCCACATGGAGCGTGAAGGTGTTTTTCTACTTTATGATTGGCCTAGCCCTTTAGACTGTCAGGGATGATAACCAATGGGCTGCAGTAGCCTGTGGTAAGGGCCGGATGATCGGAACAGACTATTGCGCTGCTGATTTTATTTTTCTTCATGCATTATGCAAATATAACGAGGCTGTTAGCGCAGGCTAAATATTTGCAACATTATGAAAGGTAGACTGACAACTTCTCTCCTTTTTTTTAAGCTCCGAAAGCATAGAAGCCTTTTACTCTTTATTTCTCTCTTTCTTCAACAACACTTACACATATAACTTCTCATCAGAGAACAGCACCCCCTAGCGGTGTGGAATAGGTAAGTTATGGTACAGAATACATTCAGTCAGTCATACACATATATCAACAGAGGCCGATATATAAAATAATAATAATAAATAAATAATAATAATAATACATATTATTAATATACATGTCGGGTCTGCCGGCCCAAACAGCACGTCGGCCCACCGGGAAAATGCCCGGTACGCACGATTACCAGTCCATGCCTGGTTTTAATTAATCAGATGTTGACTAATTTAACTTTTTACCCACTACGTTTCTAAATATTGCCCTCTTTTGCTCAGGATTCCAAAGTGTGTATAATCAATAAATCAGTTTTTCTCACTAATCTCTAATTTTGTATCTTAAATGCAGTAACAATGTAAGACAAAAAACAAACAAAACAAAAGCCTGAAATATTTCTACAAAGGAGCAGCTAAAATTTCAGACCATTATTCTCAATGTACTTCTATGCTAATTGTTCTGATATTCTTCTGATAGGTTTCACACTATTACACCCAAAAAGTTGTTATTTTTAATAGCTCACCTTTATTTATATATTTTGGTAAAACCATAGCCTCTTATGGAACAAAATGGATTTAACTATAGGATGTAAGAATGTATACCACTTCATATTTTTAGGTCTTATGTTTAGTTTGATTTCTATATGTTATGCTGCTGCTTGTCAATAATTCCCCAATTGTCGGATCAATAAAGTACATCTTGTCTTATTTATGTTAGCTAGACTTATTTTGTGTTTGGATGACATCATAATGATCTTTTCTTCAATTCTAAACCCGGGTGAACAACTCGCGTCACAAAAGACGCGGGGAGGGGGGGGGGGATTTCCCATCATGCATTGCTCCTCATGAGGATCCTCAAACCTTTTAAAGAACTGATCTAAACTATCGGTAAACATGGTTTAGTTTGATAATAAATTAGAAAGCACCTATATGAAAGAGTTCTTGCATGTTTTTGCGGGTTATTTAGTTTGCTTTTTGAATGTTTTTTGTTTAATTCTAATAGCGTACCGCGAGCGAGCTATTTTTAGAAACGTAACGTCACGATGACGTCACATCACGTGGTACGCGGTAGGACAAACTTGCATAGTCCGCCGCTGTCTCGCTGTAAAAGAAACAGGCCTAAAATAGGCCTAGCATATATTTTAGCCACGGATAGGCACGATAGGAGGCCGACATGTTAATAATGAAGCGCCTGCTACCATGATAGCATATAGGCTATCATGGTAGCAGGCGCTAACATGATACCCTGCTACCAGGATAGCCTACTCAAAAACATTTCAAATAAGACAAACATTAAACAAACAATTTGCCATGAATCTCTTAAGGGAAAAATCTGAGATGTAAACAGTTGTTTTGTAGCTACCAATTGGCAACATATACCGATTCCTGGACGGTGATTACAAACAAAAAAACGGCCGACGACACAATGAACGCCGCGCAAGAAAAAAAAACAAAGCTTACCGTTCGTTCAACTCGGCCCGTTTTCCGGTCTTTTTAAGCCCTCGACACTCAAGCCATTGTTTCAGCTGAAGGTTGGTGTGTTCTTCGACTGTGCGACCAGTAAACCGTGCGCCTGGGACATCGTCTTGGGAAAGTTTAATGGCTGCAAAGTCGGTCATATCGCTGGTTCTGTTGCTGGTTGCTACGTGCGTTCTCTATCTGTTTGTCCTACCTAAGCGGCAAAAGGGGCGTTGCTCTTGAGACGGTGACGTCACGTGCGTGGTACGCTATTGAGACCGTTACTCAGACTCGAGTGGCTGTGAATATAGGGTCCACTTCACCGGTTACAACCAGACTCTTGTCACTCTCCAAGTCACCTGTGGCTTCTGCTTTTGCATCAAGAGGATTACCAAGAGTTGTTTGATGAAAAATTAGTACAATCTCTTGTTTCTCTGCAGCTCATGGAAGGCTTTTGCTTTGTCATGGAGAAAAACACCAAGAGTTTCTCTGCCCTGTGAAAACGTGGCTGTGGCTGTTCAATGTAAATGTATCATAGTTAAATCACTTCTTTACAATTCGTAACTGCTAAATGCACTTTTCAGTTCAATGTCGGCAGAAGTTATTAAATAAATTAAATTATGAAACTATACAGAATGATTTAATCAGAATCAGAATCAGAATCAGACATACTTTAATAATCCTAGAGGGAAATTGCTGTTTCAGTGCCAACACCATAACATCACAAACATTTCAGGGGGGGAGACAGTTCACTGGGGCCTTGCAGCCAAGGACAAAAACTGTCCACAAGGCGCTGCCCTTATCTGTTGAAGGAAGATAACAACAACATTGGGGAAAGGGAGGGAGAAAAAAAAGACAGATGTTTGACAATTTACGCTCTCACAAATAAAGAGTCAAACAACCGACAAAAAAACCCTCATAGCACGAAAAGCACAATAACACAAGACACAAATATGCAGAAAGGTAAACATCTGAGGCCCGTCGGTGTACGTAAGTTCATCCGTTTTATGAGTATCAGTTATGTGAGTGTGTTTGGATGAAAGTATTTATACTTCCATGAACACTCTCCAGAGGCCATTGTCCTTGATGTTATCAGCCGGCCCACAGTTCAGAAAAAGCATCCACAGGTTCCGCGGGGGAGGGGGGAAGCCGGGAGCTTTTCTGAGCAATCTCGCCATAACAATCCAGGAGTAGAGATAGGGAGGGCGAAATCCAAATATGTTATTTGTTATGTAGGCAAGCTGCACTGCCTTTACTGTCAGCTTTTAGTCTTTTGCTGGCTCAAATGGTAAATCCAATTTTCTAAATTGCTGGGCTTTTCCGCGCTATACTTCCAGATTTTATCCCATCACCCCCATGAGTTCAACCACCAAAGCCAGCATGATCAAGGCCAAAATGGCTACCGACATCCGCTGTATTTGCTGATACTTCAAAAATCCACAAAAACCAATAAGTAGAGATCCAAGTATCCTTAATCCAAATGTAAAAGTTTCAAACGTCCAGGGATGACGAAGTCGAAAGACACACCGTTTTCCATCCAGGAATTTAGGGTGTATCTCACAAAATGAGTCAAATCAGGACCGGACGGGTCCCCCTTTCGTTGCCTACCCGTCGAAAAACATTTATCAATAGTATTGAGAGACCAGTTTACCAGATCCATGTTTTTCAGAGTTCGGTTGATATGAAGAAAGTGCTGAGAAAGACAAGACATAGCAAAGCAGGAGAGGGGTGGGGGTGGGGTGAAAAGCTGCAGAGGAGAGAAAAGACACGACACCCTCGAAGAGAGACAGACAGAAAGCGTAGTTTAAAAAGTTCTTTGAGTAATTTGATTGCAGATTGTATAATAATTACAGTAGTCAAATTTCACATAAAGTAAAAGCTATACCATATTCTTTCAGAAATTCTTTTCATTATTTGACTCAATTCTGATCTCAGTTTCAAATGGGTGTTGATTTTGCAAAATAGGAGTAGAAAAGTTAGATGCTGCGCTTTGATACTGGGACAACATATCCTGGCTTTTTTCCAGTCAGAAGTTTACATACACTGATCGTGGATCTGAATTTTGGAAGAAAAAAAAATTAAAACAAGCAATTTGGTGAAAAGCCGTGAATTTATTGTGGGTTTTTTTTTGCCGCTCTAGACAGGGTCAAAACTTATACAGGCTAAACCTCTCCATATGTTCACCTAAATATTTTAACCAACGGTGCTGGGTGCTGAGTGAATGACTTTTGCCAAGGCTGAGGCCTATTCATTTGTTGTCATTAGTTGTGAACTGCACTGATTTTTCCTCAATCAATCATCAACAGTCCTGGGAGATTGTGATCCCTTTCATCCGTACTTTGGAGCATAAACGCTGAAAAATATGCTAACTTTACAGGTTAAAATCTCTTAAAAAGTCAGAAGATTGCTACCGGTGGCGTATCTGTGGTGATGCTCAAAGTGGACGTTCAAGCTTCATTTGATTAAACATTTACGCCAAAGATTTGCGGATTTGATCAAAGCAGGTGAATGCAAACTCTATAAAACAGCGGCATTCACCATGGGTTGCAGGTTCTAGTTGTGTTTGGAAACTAAATGAAAAAAATCATTGAAGAAAGTTTAGCATCAATCCACCACAAACCTCCCCCTTGAGTTCAGGGTTCATCCCATGTAGCTTTAGAGGATTTGCAACACTGGTTTGGCTGTTAGTCTGTTGTTCCGCGGTTGCCGTTGATTTCCAAGCAAAATCCAACAATTTTGTGTTTGTCAGCAGTTTTGTTGAGTAAAACAGGGAAGTTTAGACAATTACTGCCATTGATTTCCAAGCAAAATCCCAGATAGAAAGCCCCAGCCTTCTCTAGTCGTACACAAAAGCAAGACTTCAAATCTTAATCCACAACAAACAGCAACGGTAACACAACTGTGTAATTCCAAGCTAATTCGCTGTCACTTTTCCAAGTTCTGGACGGTGGTCCAAACGGTTACCCTAAAATGAAAGGAAACTGGTTATGTTGTCCAAAGTCAACCACTAAGGCTCAAGATTATCATAGAGTGGAAGATGATGAAACACAAGCAGCACCGTCCACAATGAGGTGAGTTTAAGTTGAAATGGGGAGGATGAGGACCGAGAAGCCAAGGCGCCTTTGCTCTTTCAGGAGGAGTGAATGCTGCAAGTTGTGACTTGATGCAATCTGCTGGCTTTCCTTAGAGAGGAGACTTTTTGTTCAGCATTTGAGGTTTCAAGGCCTAGATTCACAATTTGATAACACAGAACTTGGCGTTTCATATTAAATGTCCGGCCCAAATTAAAATTGAGACCCAGAGATATTAACATGGTTTAAACGATAAATATCTTAGGGTTGTGAAAAATGATTGGAACTGGGGATAAACTGCGCATAAAGGCTTTTGGCTTTTTATTTTGGAGCATAATTATGAAGTACAGTAAACCAGAGGCGTTGGCGCTGTATTCAGGGTTACACCATTAAATTGCACTAAGCTTGTATTTGACGGCTGTAGAAATACCAGATTAGAGGCTCTTTATATTGTGATTTTAGAATATTAATAAAATGGCAAACAGCGTGTGAGGAGAATATTAGAGATTATGTGCATAGCTTTGATTTAATACATGTGTAAAATGCAGGTAGAATATGTAGTTTGGCTCTGATCAAAACTGTATGAAATTGAACTTGATAAAATGTGTTTCTTTTAAGGGAGATTTTTGACTAACAATTTTACCGCTGCCAAAAGAGGAACTTTGAAGAGCTTTGCATTGCCAAAGGGGCCAGAAAGAAAAGTCTGAAATAAGATCATAACCTATGTATCAATGAGACAGATTACGCTCCTTGGGAGACATTTTGCTTTTTTATTGTTTTCTTGTATTTTGGTTATTTCTTTGTTAAAGTTTTAATTTGCTTTTTTGCATCTCCGGTGATTGAGTAACTACATTCAAGGTAGTTCTGAAAAATAATTTTAAAGAAGGAGATGTTTCTCTGAGTGATACCCTGTCAGTTTAGGCTGACGACCATGTCCTGGTCATGGACCATGTCTAGGTATGCCTCTCTCTTGCCGAACAATAACAAGCTTATTGTTTCAATCGAACAATAAGCATTGTGTTGACTAGAATTTAGTAATTAAGCGATTTCTTTTTATCTTGGAATATCAGACCCTGAATACAAATGCAGTCCACACTCAGATTTGCATTTTGTCATGATTTGTCTTAGGATGAACCCGGACATAGCACGCACACACAGAGCTGGTCTTAAGAGAGTTTATTGTAAAAGTGCAAGATGGTGACATGATGAACCAGAGTCTGTAACCAGGCGGAGATGAAGGATGCAGAAGTTGACTGGCAGGTACATAACGGAATAACAGTCCATGAACCGGGGGTGCTGCGCTGCGGATGAGAACCAAAACGGGAACCAAGACGGGAGGACAGGAGCAGGCAGGCATAGTGGAGGAGTTGCAGAGCAACTTAGCGGACCCACAGCACGGCAGAGACGAATATTGGCTGGTAAGAGTCCTTACAGGAACTTCGCTTGGCCGGATGAATACTGGTTCCAGATCGGAGTCACCACAGGATTTAGCTTGGCAGGGAGAATACTGGTTGCAGATTGGAGTCACAACAGGATTAGCTTGGCAGGGTGAATACTTGCAGGTCTGAGTTACAACAGGAAAGTTGCACCGACGAGACTGGAATAATCCAAGGCAAACTGAGGTAACAGAGAAGCAGAGGTGGCAGGATTCCAGCAGCAAGCAGAGAACACTCAGGTAGACAGGCAAGGAGTTGGAGTTGTATGATGACGGACCGGCACTGGAGTGAAACAGAGGGAGGCTTAAATAGGAAGGCTAGCAGGTGAAATGCGTCTGACTGATTAATTACCAACAGGTGTGACTAACTGCAACGGGAGTGAAGGGGAGGCTGAGTGAGAAAGGGAGAAGGAAACTGAAAACTAACAATAAATAAAGTCAAATCATAACTAGACCCCAAACGGAGAGGAAAAACTGAAAACTAATAGTAAACAAAAGCCGAGTCAAAACTAAACCATGACACATTTGAAAACCGCTTTTTAGACCACAGATCCTTTTCTATCCACATTACAATCATGCACTACTTTGTACGAATCAATGTCATAAAATACCAATAAAATACACTGACGTTTGTGATCATAATTTGACAAAATGCAAAACAGTTCAAGTAGTACGAATACCTTTGCACCCATTGTACATTTCTATTTGTATATGTTTCTTGCTTATCCAAATCGCCTTTCCCTCTTATACCTTTCAATTTGTAAATTCTTTTTGAGACAATCCAGAGGTGAATTTTCAGGGTTATTGCCTTTAGAAATAACGCTGTAAAAGATATGACAGATATGGCAGAGTAAGCTTATTCTTAATTTCCGTTGAATAGGACCAGCTCCACATAAGTGCATGTGGCCTTAGTAATACTAGACCTATGCTACCTTCCATCTTTACTCAGAAGTCAAATGTCTGATTTTTACAGATAGAGTCCCATTTAAATACTGGTGGGTTGGAAAACTAACACGGCACCCTGTATGCACCATCCCCACTGTGAAACAGAGCTTTAACAGAAATTTGTACCGGCAGGACAGTGACCCTAAACATCCTGCCTGAGCTACAACGGTATAGTTAGATCAAAGCATAATAATGTGCTAGAATGGCCGAATCAAAGTCTATATCTAAATTCAGTCGGGAATATGTGCCAAAACATGAAAACAGGTCTTCACAGTCATTCGCCAAACAGTCTAGCTGACTTGAAATGATTTAGTAGGAGGATTGCATACCTTAACATTTTTTTGTAACTTGACAAAATGTGAAAAAGCTGGAAATGTATGAATACTTTGGAAGACGCTGTACATTCAAAGTAATGACTGCAGTTTCTCAGACCTACCAAGACATCAAAAATCCTCCTCAGTTTGTCCTGAGCTTTATTTTGAAGCTTAATGACAGAGCTTCCTCTTTGATTTAGCCACTCTTGGGATGACCCAATGCAGTTCCCCTTCAATATTAACCATATGAGCCGCCAGAGCCATTTGTCAACCATTTTGTATAGGGGGGCACACTTTTTCAAAAAAACATTTTATAGGCTTCGGGCTGAACAGTGGCTCTGTGACTACTTCTACACTGCTGAGAAAGAAATTCTCAAAATCTACAAAATCGAACAAACAAAAAGCAATTGTGTAGTCAGTGTTGCCAAATTAGGCAGGTTTCCACCCAATTAGGCTTCCTTTGAACACATTGAGCTGGAACAAAAATAGCTTACAGGCAGGTTGTAAAAATTTGGGAAGCTTTTCATAACATTTGTTGGGTTTTTAGAAAGATTTACTAACAAAATATATCAAAATAGTTGTCAATGCCTGGAAGAAAACTAAAACCAATTTAATAAAAATGCCATCTACTTGAACTCATTTTACCAGTCAATTTATTTTTGAAATGAGTCGAATCTGCCGAATCTGACATCATCAATGAATAATAGTTATAATGAATAATATTGATTGTTATGATAAAACAAGAAAATAATAATTGGTCAATGTAAACGCCCCAAGAGGAGTTGAGTTCTACTGATCAACTTAAAAATATTTCATGGCTGTGTGAAAGAGAAATGTTTGATTGAGCTCTGTAAGAGAAATTAAGTTTATATTAAGGTAAGATTTACTACTCATGTCGGGAAGCTATTAATAAAAAGTTTTCTTTCCAGTTGATATATCACAATTGTTTTTTTATCATGAAGTTTTTTTCTTTGCTTCAGTTATGTGCTGATGGCATGTTCTGATGTTTAATAGTTCTGTGCTTTTAACACGAGAGAGTTTGAGATTTGGACTTGTTTTTTTAAACTGGGCAGGTTTTATGCTGGGTTTGGGCTAACAATGATATACAGCAACCTGTCACAACTTGCAGCATTCACTCCTCCTGAAAGAGCAAAGGCGCCTTGGCTTCTCGGTCCTCATCCTCCCCATTTCAATTTAAACTCACCTCATTGTGGACGGTGCCGCTTGTGTTTCATCATCTTCCACTCTATGATAATCTTGAGCCTTAGTGGTTGACTTTGGACAACATAACCAGTTTCCTTTCATTTTAGGGTAACCGTTTGGACCACCGTCCAGAACTTGGAAAAGTGACAGCGAATTAGCTTGGAATTACACAGTTGTGTTACCGTTGCTGTTTGTTGTGGATTAAGATTTGAAGTCTTGCTTTTGTGTACGACTAGAGAAGGCTGGGGCTTTCTATCTGGGATTTTGCTTGGAAATCAATGGCAGTAATTGTCTAAACTTCCCTGTTTTACTCAACAAAACTGCTGACAAACACAAAATTGTTGGATTTTGCTTGGAAATCAACGGCAACCGCGGAACAACAGACTAACAGCCAAACCAGTGTTGCAAATCCTCTAAAGCTACATGGGATGAACCCTGAACTCAAGGAGGAGGTTTGTGGTGGATTGATGCTAAACTTTCTTCAATGATTTTTTTCATTTAGTTTCCAAACACAACTAGAACCTGCAACCCATGGTGAATGCCGCTGTTTTATAGAGTTTGCATTCACCTGCTTTGATCAAATCCGCAAATCTTTGGCGTAAATGTTTAATCAAATGAAGCTTGAACGTCCACTTTGAGCTTCACCACAGATACGCCACCGGTAGCAATCTTCTGACTTTTTAAGAGACTTTAACCTGTAAAGTTAGCATATTTTTCAGCGTTTATGCTCCAAAGTACGGATGAAAGGGATCACAATCTCCCAGGACTGTTGATGATTGATTGAGGAAAAATCAGTGCAGTTCACAACTAATGACAACAAATGAATAGGCCTCAGCCTTGGCAAAAGTCATTCACTCAGCACCCAGCACCGTTGGTTAAAATATTTAGGTGAACATATGGAGAGGTTTAGCCTGTATAAGTTTTGACCCTGTCTAGAGCGGCAAAAAAAAACCCACAATAAATTCACGGCTTTTCACCAAATTGCTTGTTTTCATTTTTTTTTCTTCCAAAATTCAGATCCACGATCAGTGTATGTAAACTTCTGACTGGAAAAAAGCCAGGATATGTTGTCCCAGTATCAAAGCGCAGCATCTATTTAAAAATATGTAAACGGTTTTGATTGAATAACTAACTTTTCTACTCCTATTTTGCAAAATCATCACTTACACCCTTTTGAAACTGAGATCAGAATTTAGTCAAATAATGAAAAGAATTTCTGAAAGAATATGGTATAGTTTGTACTTTATGTGATATTTGACATAAACTGTAATTATTATAAAATCTGCAATCAAATTACTCAAAGAACTTTTTAAACTACGCTTAAATCATTCTGTATAGTTTCATAATTTAATGTATTTAATAACTTCTGCCGACATTCAACTGAAAAGTGTATTTAGCAGTTACGAATTGTAACTAAGTGATTTAAGTATGATACATTTACATTGAACAGCCACATTTTCACAGGGCAGACAAACTCTTAGTGTTTCTCTCCATGACAAAGCAATTCTCTGAGCTGCAGAGAAACAAGAGATTGTACAAATTTTTCATTAAACAACTCTTGGTAATGCTGGTGAAGATTCTCAGTCATCCAGGTCATGGTCATTCCATGGCTCAACACAGGAGAGCTACCTCCTCAGGTCAAGACTCTGCTGTCCACCTACACCTAAAGGACAGAGGACACTCTTTTGAGGACCAAAATGTTCACATTTTGGACAAAGAAGACAGATGGTTTGAAAGGGGTGTGAAGGAAGCCATCTACGTTAAGAGAGAAAAACCAACCTTAAACAGAGGAGGAGGCCTTAGGTTCCAACTCTCAAAAACTTACAATACAGCTATAGGATTAATTCCGGCCAATCTTCACCTTAACTCTCACCCTCATTCGGGTGATCAAAACATTGTTCCTTTAAGCCAGGCCAATGACAACCCTAACGACTCCTCGTTACAGAGGAGTGGACCAGTTTCGGTCCAATCTGCTGGCTTAATGGCTTTAACGACTGCCCATTACTAAGGGGTGGACCTGTTTCGGTTGAATTTGCATGTTATCTAAGCCATCACAAGGCCTTTGTTTGGCATTGGTATAAAGCTGGTTACTCCACATTACTCCAGACTTTTTGAATTGAGAAAGCTTCCTGGAGAGGAAGCGAAACGTCTTCTACTACGGAAAACAAGTCCAGTTGCCTTGTTTTTTACTTTTTTTTGGAACTCTTGGTAATCCTTCTTGATGCAAAAGCAGAAGCCACAGGTGACTTGGAGAGTGACAAGAGTCCATGGTTGTAACCGGTGAAGTGGACCCTATATTCACAGCCACTCAAGTCTGTGTGACGGTCTGAATTAGAATTAAACAAAAAACATTCAAAAAGCAAACTAAATAACCCGCAAAAACATGCAAGAACTCTTTCATATAGGTGCTTTCTAATTTATTATCAAACTAAACCATGTTTACCGATAGTTTAGATCAGTTCTTTAAAAGGTTTGCGGATCCTCATGAGGAGCAATACATGATGGGAAATCCCCCCCCCCGCGTCTTTTGTGACGCGAGTTGTTCACCTGGGTTTAGAATTGAGGAAAAGATCATTTTGATGTCATCCAAACACAAAATAAGTCTAGCTAACATAAATAAGACAAGATGTACTTTATTGATCCGACAATTGGGGAATTATTGAGCAGCAGCAGCATAACATATAGAAATCAAACTAAACATAAGACCTAAAATATGAAGTGGTATACATTCTTACATCCTATAGTTAAATCCATTTTGTTCCATAAGAGGCTATGGTTTTACCAAAATAGATAAATAAAGGCGAGCTATTAAAAATAACAACTTTTTGGGTGTAATAGTGTGAAACCTATCAGAAGAATATCAGAACAATTAGCATAGAAGTACATTGAGAATAATGGTCTGAAATGTTAGCTGCTCCTTTGTAGAAATATTTCAGGCTTTTGTTTTGTTTTGGTTTTTTTTCTTACATTGTTACTGCATTTAAGATACAAAATTAGAGATTAGTGAGAAAAACTGATTTATTGATTATACACACTTTGGAATCCTGAGCAAAAGAGGGCAATATTTAGAAACGTAGTGGGTAAAAAGTTAAATTAGTCAAGATCTGATGAATTAGAACCATATTGTTACAGTTACTTTTGTTTATTTTTATTGAAACGCAATGAATTTTAACGCGTTATCACGGTAAAATCGACTGTCTGCTTTAAGGCTGGTAAAAGCAGACTTTATATGTTTTATTCAGTAACACAGATTTAGAAACCATTCTCTGAAACAGAAATGCCGGAATCCTCTGCTCCAAAAAACCAAAGAAACAAGATTATACACAGGTAGATTTAATTTACTAATAAATACAGTAAGATGGTATTCAAAACCTCTGGAGGTTTTTCACATTTTGTCATGTTACAAACGCAACCTTCAATGCATTGTTTGGCACCAAACCCAGCTGCAGTGCTTGTTACCAAAAAGCTAAAGCTTAGTCTCTTCTGACCGAAGCATCCAATTCCAGTCTAAGTCCCAAAACAGTTAAGCTTTCAGTTTGTGATGGTAGCACAGAGTAGGCTTTTTTTTCCACCCTGACTCCCAAGCAGCTGGTTGATATATAATATACCATACGTAATATACCATACATGATGGTTTTAGAGATTTTGTATCCCGAAAATGCTGCACTTTGCTAACAGCGGATTGATAATAAATGGTAAATGGCTTGTACTTTTTATAGCGCTTTTAACTAGTCTTGACGACCTCCAAAGCGCTTTACATTACAGTTCAGTCATTCACCCATTCACACACACATTCACACGCTGACGGTGGTGAGCTATGTTAGTAGCTACAGCTGCCCTGGGGCAGACTGACAGAGGCGATCAATAAAAAACAATTGTTTATTATTATGGAATTTTGTTTTATCCACACTGCAGGCTAAAGGTTGTAAGGTGGTGGTGTTGGTCGCTTTTATTCTTTGGGGATGGTATATTCACTAGATACAGGGAAACTGGTCAGAGTCAAAAAAGGGGCTTTGATTGAGCTAAATGCAGTACAATCCTTGAAGAAAATCTGACAAAAGACTTGAGACTAGACCCTGAACATACTGGTAGAGCACAGATGGAGTGGTTTTACCTATGTTAGACTGGTCTTGTCCAATCCCAAATAGAAAATTTAACTTGAACTTAAATAATTTTTCTTAAATGCTGTTTAAAATGAAATAAAAGTTATTTTCTCGGGTGTTCTGACGGATGAAATCAGCAAACAGCTCCTTAATTTTCAAGGAGAACATGAAAGAAAAACACGGGTTGGCGTTTAAAGTTACTGCAGGGCTATCATTGGATGGGTTTAAATAAAAAAAAGACACATTTTACTGTAAGCAACCGGAGAAAAAACACATTTGCTAGCATGTCGTAAAACCCTAAAACTCGCCTGATAAGGTTTGATCTTATTTTTACCCCCGTCATGTTGACTGCAAAAGGCGCATTGTGCCGCGTCATGCTGGCGCTTGTCTCATTGGCTGACACCCACCCGGAACTGGGTGAAAGCCTCCCTTTTGATTCTAAGAACACGGTGAAGTGTCCTGCGGGGTTTATAACAGCCATGCCGTCTCTAAAGTCTAATTGAATAGGCTTTGATCTTATTTTTATTTCCTGGGCGCTGTATGCTGATTGAGATGCGTCGAACAAACGCATCAGGGGTAATGTTTTAAGAAACTCCTCCCAAACAGACCGGCTCAAGCTTACATTCAGTTGACTATCAGAGTGATGGGACACATTACGTTCTCAGCAGAATTACTGAGCGGGTCAGTACATTTTTCTAAGTACCGTTTGCTTAGAGGGGAGAAAGAACTGAAGAGAAAACCTATCTTGCCCTTGTGTGGTTAATGGCTGAACAAAAGTGGAGCTTGCATGGAGATGGTATTTGTTTTTTTATTTGCAGATTTCCCTCCTTTTTCTTTTCCGTTGTTCTGTATGAACCATACATTTATGTGTATAATCTGTTTATTGTTATCAACCACAGCCCTTCAGTGTCAAGAGACAAGTTTTGATTCTAAAGAGTGAAGTTTCCTATCCTGCTAACTTTACACAGAGTATAAGTCTGAAGGTTTATACAACTAAAGTTACACGTTTGGTTAGAAGTAACCCCACAAAAAAAACAAATTTTTTGACCATCACGAGTGGTTATGCATAAAAGAATAATTAAAGAAATACTAAAAAGTAATGTATTTGGGATGGCTCGTGCGGGCTGGCTGGCCAGGGTCCCCCATCTTATTAATTTATTTATTTATATATATATATATATATATATATATATATATATATATATATATATATATATATATATATATATATATTTATTTTATTTTTTTTTCATTATTATTTTTTTTGGGGGGGGGGGGGGGTAAAAGCCAGTAGGCTTGGTGGGTGGGCTGGGGGGGGTGGAGGTGTTGGTCCTGGTGGGTGGTTGGCTAGCGGGCCCTGCGGCCTCTCCCCGGCCCCCGGGCTATGGTGGTGCCGCTGGAGGGGCCCCTTTCTCCGGGTGGGGCTTTCGGGGAGCGGGGGTGCCTATTGAAGTCAGTAGGGGAGCTGGCTCCCTGGGTTGGCTCCCCAGTCCTTTGCTCCCCATCCCCGGACTCCTCCCTCTGCCTGCTCCATCACGCCGCCACACATGTAGGTCCTTGGGGAGGGGGCGTTACTGGAGGTTGCCACTTTCTTGTTACGTCCCTCTCCCCAATTTTATCATGCATTTTAGACACTTTCACTCCAAACATTTTCACAACGCACATTCATGTAGGCCACGGTATGGGGGGGGTGGGGGTGAAGACGTCTGGGGGGGGGGGCTTATGTTGTGTGAGCCTCGCCTCGGACGGCTCCCTTCACCCCCTCTCGCATTTAGACATTGAGGGTTCTGGGTAGTTGCTTGGAGGGGGGGCGCTGGCACCAGCTTCCTTCCGGAGGGGGGGTGGGCTGTGCCGTGCACCCCCTTCAGTGCTCCCAGTTTTAAACACACTTGAGAACAACATGCAACAACACAACATCTGAGCGGGCGTAGGGAGGATCGGGGGTCTTTTGCACACCCCCGATCTCCGATCGCGGCACGGAGTCTGGGGCCTGGAGGAGGTGCGGGCCACTGGGTCCGGGGTCTTGGCGGGGGGCTGCTGTGGGTAGCCAGCGGCTTGCCGGGTCTGGGGCTGACGCCTCTGCTCTCCCCAGAAAGGGGTGGAGGGCAGGGGTGGCTAGGGTAAGGTTGGGGAGGGAGGGGGTTTATTAGGTATTTAGTGGGTGAGGGGGGTTGATATATTAAAGAATTATTTTTGCTCTTTAACAATGTATTATGGGAAAACCTGCTAAATGAGAAGACTGGTCAGTTAAATAAGAGAGAGGACTGGCCAGTTCACACATTGATTATTGCTGTTGTGGTGTTCGCACCTGAGTTCACATGAAACTAAGAATCACATGTGTTATTGTGTTATAATTTGTTTTAACTTGTGGTGGGAACTTATGACAATGTGTTGTGGGAAAGACTGATTCTGTATTCCTTATTTTGTTTATATTTGCTGTATTCTGAGTGCACTCATATTATTTTGCTTCGCACACTGCTGAGATGCTGGGAACGGGCCCTGTTTGGGAAATATGTTTTGGGAGGCAGGGCAGCTGTGGAGGGAGAAATGGCCACTCTCACTCCACACCTGACTCTTTGTTTACAAGTATATAAAGAGGAGACTGCCCTTAGCCCAGTGAGTCTGCCGTGAGTTCGTGTGTGGACACCGGCATCGTGAACGCTGATCTTAACCTAGGACTGAGGGCTCCCAGTTCGTGTCAATGGTAAGGGCTGATTCTGAGAATCTGTTGAGCGTCACGTCTGTTTGAAAGCTTGTTGCTTTAATGCTTGCTACTTTGCCTTTGTGAAGTGCTTGTTGTTTTGATGTGCTGTATTCTGTGGGGAATAATAATAAATGTGTGCCTTATATTCTAACAGAAACAGTGTTTGAGTCCTTATTTGTGTTTGCCGATCTCTCCCGATCCTGAATAAAATTTCATAAAACATTTTGGCGTTGTCGGCAGGATTGGAGGAGAGACTACAATACACAAATATGTTCAGAAATATGTTTAAAAGGAGAAATAAGAACTCTGATGAGAAAATTCAGAGGGAAGAGGTAGTTCCCGGATGGGAGTTTCCTCATTCTAAGCAGATAGCGCTGTGTTTGCGCGATGGTGGGGGCAGACCGGAGCCGTGGAGCGGCCCGCTGGAGGCAGCGGGACCCGAAGAATTATTGAAAGTGTTGCAGAAAATTGAGGTGCAAAAAAAGGCTCCGGTGGACGGATTACAGAGGCGCTTGTGGATCTGTGCTGCGGCGTGGAAAATCCAGTATGAAGCTGGCCAACAATTAAAAACTCAGCAGTTAAAAGACAGACAGGCAATGACTGAGCTGCAGTCTGCTGAGTCGCTGTACCGGCTGCATGTGCAAAGGCTGACTTATCAGCTGGAACAGATGACCAGTGTTGCCGAAAAAGCTGTGGCCCAGGTGTCTGTGTTAACAAGGAAAAAACAGGGGAAAAAACCCCGCCGTTTTCCTCTGAAAAAAGTCCGTTCGTTTGTAGCTGGATTGGGGTCTGGGTGGGATCCCGAGAGCTGGGACGGTAATATGTGGGACGATGAGGAGGACAGTGATTCTGGAGGTCCTCCAGATCCACGTCCTTTCCCTCCATTGGGGGTTAAACCCGTCGTCCGAAGGAGGAGAGAGCAGCAGCATATACCTGCAGCCTTCCGGCAGCGGATAGATGCTCAAGGTAATGATGTACTTGATGCTGCGGGACAACCTGTTATGGAATGGGTGGAACAGCCGCAGCCACCGGCGGTGTCACGGACCATAACAGAAGATTACTCGCAGGATGAAGTTGCTCATATCACTAAAAAATTAAGGCAGCATCCGGGCGAACCCACTGATCTATGGGTGGCTCGACTGCTGGATGAAGGTGCAGAACAGATTGAAATAGATCACGGAGATGGCATGGCATTTTGTGGTCTGAGCACTGATGGGAATGTAAATGCTAATTATAGGCAAGAAGCGAGACATTTGGGGGATCAGGCGAGATCATTGTTTGACGTGTGGTCTGAGGCAGTACGAGCAACATGTCCCAATGTATCTGATTGGCCCGAAATCTCTGGACCATGGTTAACATTAAAGGAGTGTGTGCAGAGGCTGACGAGGCTGTGTGTGCGTGATTTGTTACCAGTGGGGATGGTGGCTGGATATCAGCAAGTGGCTGTTCCGAAGGTGGTGAGAGATCAGTTGATTAAAACTGCCCCACAGCATTATCGGGCAGCTATGCTTACTGTGATGCTGGGAGCTCCAGATGCCCCGATGGAAACCATTAAGGCTCGAATCATGGAGCTGGGGAATCTGGGAGAATGGGGCAAGCAGGAGGAATGCAGACCACGAGTTCAACAAACTCCGGTCCGCAGGCCGCAAAGGGAGCGGGGGATAAATTAACAGGGTCCACCACGTAACATGTTGTGGAGGGCACTGATTTATGCTGGGGTGCCTGCTTCAGAGATACACGCATTACCTACTGATGAATTGAGAAAGATGTGTCAGAAGAGAGGCTTAAAAGTTAACTGTGCAGGATTTGGTGCTGAGCTGGACCCATTAAATTCTTTGATTCAGCTGTTGCGAGAGGCGATTCATCCCACACCATCGGCTCCACCTGCTGAAGAATCTGAGTCTGTTGTGGGCAGAAAACCTGCTAAGGTGGTTAAGACTGAGGTGTCAGAGTCTGAGGAATCCTCGGGCAAAGATGTGAAAGTAAGGAGAGTGAAAAAAAGGAAAAGAAAGAACAAAGATAGAAGGAGGAGCAACATGTACCCTGATCTGACGGATCTGATGGAGTTTAACTAGGATTGTGCAGCATGGAAATTCGTGGGAGGACAGATTGAAGTTTTTATGTTTGTATGTTGTTGTTTTTTTTTTTCGCGCAGGAGAGTGTTCTGCGTGCAAACAGCTGGTCAAGGCAGTTATATTGAAAAAAATGTGTCTGATAATCATGACTTAACAGATTGGAAGCCTAAATTGATGCAAGCAGTGGCCCGATTGAATAATAGGCCAATTGCTCCAGGGGCAGTCTTACTGTCTCTGCATTTGACAAACTGAGAAACCGCTCAGGATTATATGTGTGTATAAGAGAGTAAAAATAAATGAACAATAAAACTTGTGATTTTATCTGAATGGAAAATGTATTAATGTATATGTGAATGCTTAATAAAGGAGTTAAAAATATTTCAGCATTATTGACTAGAATTTATCATTTTATGGCACAAGGATGTGGTCATTCCAATTTTAGTGTCTGAAAAAGAAAATTTTATGTGGGAAGAAGCACAGCAAAGAGCATTAGATTTGGCTAAGAAAGTCATACAACAAGCTGTGTAATTGGGAAAGATGATGTCTGGGCCTGTTGAG
This sequence comes from Fundulus diaphanus, assembly GCA_037039145.1. Classification (NCBI taxonomy): domain Eukaryota; kingdom Metazoa; phylum Chordata; class Actinopteri; order Cyprinodontiformes; family Fundulidae; genus Fundulus; species Fundulus diaphanus. The sequence goes on from CM073128.1 coordinate 47,624,788, forward strand.
TTGCAGGCCTCAGCTGTTAATGACAATACAAGCTAAAGTGATTGATGGGGATTATCAAGGAGAAAATCCCTGGTAATTGAGAAAGAAGAAAAACTAGCACAACTGCTAGTGGAACCCTGTGAAATGACAGGGGTTCAAGGGGTGGCTGCCCCCACTAACATCACTGTAAGAGGTACAGGGGGGTTTGGCTCAACAGATAAACCAGGAGCCAAAGTTTAGGTGAGACAAGAAAATGGTCCACCTAGACCAGCTGAAATCATTTCACAAGGCAGTGATGCAACAGTGTCAGTATTTTACTCAGGAAATAAAATGGATAAATGTTATGGAAGAGAAAACTAATCAAATTCTTTTGTCTTATAGCAGTACTAATTTTGATTTCAGATCCATGTTTCGGTGGGATCTGCTGATTGGACGACCCGAGGGACAGCGTGATGGCGGACGTCCCAAACCGTGGGAGGCACCACAGGGCTGGTGCAGGACTTGGGACCATCATCCTCTGTGTCCTCGCTGCCATGGTCCTGCTGGCACACCTCTGTTGGGCAGAAGCACCGGGCCGGATCCTAAAAGAAGTGGTTCAGCCGTATCAACTGTGATGAGGAGACAGCACGCGCAACGGAATCCAGGATGACTACACATGCTCTCGATGGCACGTATGCGTAATAAGCAACATTACCAGCTCATGCCCCATATATTCTTGTGATGGATGTTTTGAAGAAAGAAACATACCGGTGATCTCCAAGGGATGTACCGTTAAAGTGGTTTCAAGGAGAGGTTTGTGCCAATATGAATCATTTGCAGAACGAGCGTGTGAGGACGACGGCACAAAGGAGCTGACCCCGAACTTGACCTCATCGGAGGTTTGGATTACTAATCGGATTGCCTTCGCTTTTTCAATATATGTACTGCCGAACTCTACTAAGAACACACACACACAAATTGCACCTGGTGCACACACTTGTCAACAAATGGCACAATCGACGATAACAATTAAAGTTCACTGGAAAGTTTTTTTTTGTTTTTTTTTCTCCTCTGCCAACATGCACTAGGACGAAACGTGCATGGTGGGACACTTTGTTTGGTGGAACAGGTACTGTGTTAAGTGTTTCCAACGCTTTTGACAATAACATAACAAGAACTATGTTATTAAACACTGGACAGCATGCATCAAGAGCTGTTCATCAGGTTGGATTATGGATGCCTACTGTTGTAACATCACAGGAGGAAACTGCAAAGATCTTCCTTAAAGAACTGAACTGGCAATTAAAAATGTGGAACACAACAGCAGTGTCAATTAACCAATTTCACTATCTCCCTGGATTGGTTCAAATGCGCATTGAATCAGTCTACGGAACTAAATTGCTTAGCTGAATCACACAGGTCCAACATTTCCACCTTAAAGGTGTCTACATTTATGGTCCAAGGACAGGTTTTGCATGCGGCTACGTTAATGGTGCAATCATCTGTACATCATTGGTGGGACATTTTTAATGGAATGTCTGTTACTGCTTGAAACTATGTAGTACCTCCCTTGCTTTTGCTCATTATTGTTATTATAGTGTTAACCTTATGTAATGTTTGCACCTGTATAATCAAAAGTGGTTTTGGGACGGAAAGAATAACTTTAAAATAGACCTTGGGGACAGTTTTTCTAAAATTAGGTTTTCCCAAAATTAGGATTGTCAAAGACCAAGGGGTGGAGTGATATATTAAAGAATTATTTTTGCTCTTTAACAATGTATTATGGCAAAACCTGCTAAATGAGAAGACTGGTCAGTTAAATAAGAGAGAGGACTGGCCAGTTCACACATTGATTATTGCTGTTGTGGTGTTCGCACCTGAGTTCACATGAAACTAAGAATCACATGTGTTATTTTGTTATAATTTGTTTTAACTTGTGGTGGGAACTTATGACAATGTGTTGTGGGAAAGACTGATTCTGTATTCCTTATTTTGTTTATATTTGCTGTATTCTGAGTGCACTCATATTATTTTGCTTCGCACACTGCTGAGATGCTGGGAACGGGCCCTGTTTGGGAAATATGTTTTGGGAGGCAGGGCAGCTGTGGAGGGAGAAATGGCCACTCTCACTCCACACCTGACTCTTTGTTTACAAGTATATAAAGAGGAGACTGCCCTTAGCCCAGTGAGTCTGCCGTGAGTTCGTGTGTGGACACCGGCATCGTGAACGCTGATCTTAACCTAGGACTGAGGGCTCCCAGTTCGTGTCAATGGTAAGGGCTGATTCTGAGAATCTGTTGAGCGTCACGTCTGTTTGAAAGCTTGTTGCTTTAATGCTTGCTACTTTGCCTTTGTGAAGTGCTTGTTGTTTTGATGTGCTGTATTCTGTGGGGAATAATAATAAATGTGTGCCTTATATTCTAACAGAAACAGTGTTTGAGTCCTTATTTGTGTTTGCCGATCTCTCCCGATCCTGAATAAAATTTCATAAAACAGGGGTTCTGGTCGGATGGCCCGTACGGGTCGTGTTGGCCACCCGGGGGCGGGGCCGGGGGTCGGACACAGGCAGTCGTATAGTTGAATTGTGGTGATCCCCCCCACTTGGGATTTTTGGATGTGAGTGTTATGTGGGAATGTGTGTACAGCGTCCTTTTTTTTGTGTCTGTGTGTGGTGAGTGGGGCACTAGGGAGGGATGGTGTGAATGAGTTTTTTTTTTTTTTCCATGTTCGGGTCCGGTCTGCTCCCTCTCCCAAGAACATCTCAAGTCTCCGATAGGTGCGGAGCCCATCCCCCCATGTCCTGCCCTCCTCCGCTGCGCTGGCAGGTGCCTTGGCCCTCTGACGGTCCTCGGGTTTGGGGCGGGTTCCCGGGTGGGTGCCAGCCCATACCCGGTGGCGGCTTCGCAGGGCCTGGCCCCCCGGGGGGCGGCCGGGGCCCCCGCCGCGGGGGCGGGGCGCCCCTGGGGCCTCTGGCCCTCAGGACCCATGGCCGGGACCACTTCAGCGCGGCTGGCTGCCGCCGGAGCCCACGGGCTCGTCCCCGCGGCTCTTGGGGAAGTCGGCATTGCGGTGGCTGGGGGATTTCCACGGGGTCATCTCTCCTCTTTCCTCGGAGTAATGTATGTGTGCGTGTGTGTGGGTGGCCTGGGTGGCGGCAATGTATGCGTGTTTGTTTGTTTGGGGGGGGTCCGGAAGGGGGGATGGGGGGGCGGAAGGGGGCGGGACTTCCAGAGGCGGGGGGGGGGGGGGTTATAAAGTTGATTTATAAAATCATAATCATAAATCAACTTTTGACATAAGGCGGGGAGTATGTTTTTTTTCATGTGTGCTTGAATGTCAGAACAAAAGAAAAATAAGGTGTGTTGCGAGGTGGTTTTGCAAGTACTGGCTGATGCGCCCAATCGATTTCAAATGCGTTCGGCAGTCCATGAGTCTGCCTGTATATCATACAGTCTGAGTATAAGTACAGATTGAATGCCTCAGAGTTAAGTTGTGTTAAGAGAACATTAGTGGATGGGAGAGCAGCCAGGGGCCCTATAGTAACTTTATGGCAGCTGACAAAATGTCTTGTTAGCTTTGCCGCTGTGCCATACTCTTTATTTGTGGATGACAAATTGAACAGAACTCTGTCCAATGTTTAAAGTTGTAAATTTGTTTTTAGAACCTAGCTCTGCTTCTCTGCAGGTTTCTCCTTGGCCCGTCTACTGTGTCCCTTGGTCTTCATGTTGCTGTTTGTTCACTAATGTTCTATGACAAACCTTAAGTCCAGGGTGACCCCTAGTAGCCCTCGAGGACCATATGTGGTGCCCTTAACCTGTTCAAAAAATAGTAAAACCCTCCAGCGAGCTGAATCTAAAATGTTATTTTATTTACTTGTGTTTCCTTTCTAATCATACTTGTATTTACATAGACTTAAAATGATAAATGCAATAAAAAAATGTTTACATTACATAAAGTTAATGTGAGCTCTAACTCTTCTAGTTAAAGATTAGTACAGGTAGTCCTTCATATGACAGTAGCAGTGAAGTAGTTCTCAACTTCTAAAAAGGTTGGTGACCCCTGCTCTAGGCCTTCCGAGAATAGCTGGGTTTATACTGAAAACAAATTGGGTCTGCTCTGAACGCAGTATTTTGCACTTTTTTTAGGGGTTTCAGAGTAAAGATAGCTAAACACTAATTAGTGCCACACTTGTCAGATTTTTTATTTTATTTTAATTTTGTAAATTGATGTATAATTTTATGGCCACTTTAAAATGATGCTCTACTTTGTGTTGGTCTATCTCATAGAACCCCAACAAAGACGTGTGCCATGCAATGTAATTAGGATTAGCTCCAATCAGGTGTGAAAGTAAGCCAGTGCGGTCCGGAACTGCATACCGCTAACCCGGGGGTCACACTGACTACGGTGCAGGTAACAGCGATGGACTAAAGTGATGTCTCAGGTTTGACTTCTGTTGTTGCTGGACAGTGGTATTAGACCAGACTCTTTCTACATTGATCCTGCCTTGTGTCATCTATCTTAAATGAGGGGTCCAGAGAGTAAAAATTTGTAGAGAAACATTTGTTTCCCCCAAATGGAAGGAGGTGAGAAAGGAAGACAGAAAACTCATAGGAAAAATAGGTCTTCATCTGATGTTTTTGTCTGGTTGCAGAGAGGATTGAGCCAGTCGACAGCAAGCACTTGTTTGAGAAATTCTGAATTTTCAATCAGAAATGACAACACCACCTGTTTAAAGTTCCTGTCCCCTGAGCACTACATCATGATATTCTGGACCCAATGGCTCAGACAGTCTTGATGAGGCCAATTAAAGGTAAGCAGTGGTTCATTTCACAGTATCAAACAATGTCAGATGCCTTTAATTGTATTTTTAACAAGCTTAGTCATTTTTAGGCTTTGTTGATACTGTACAACCCTGTCAGTGTTATAGCAACTGTGATGACTGATTGCTTGAAAGGATCCATGTGTGCAAGTCAGCAAGTATTAAACAAACACAGAATGCTGAGGGCTGTTTCACAAAAGCTTAATTTGGAAATCCAGGATAAGTGCTAAAGTCAGGCTTAACATGGCATGATCAGAATATCCTGGCTTTATGCGTTTGATAAGTATTATTGTGTCCCCTTAAGGAAATTCTCCTTACAGCAAGGTGGGACAAGAAAGCATAGACAATACCCATGCACACAGAAACAAACACATAATGAATTTAGCAACAATAAAATCAGTAAACATCCATGTACAATTATCAATTAAAACAGGCTGAACAACAACTCAAGCCCGATAACCTTTAAGATTTACCTGAATGATGGTCTGGCTAGTAAAAACGTTTTCCCATCAGAACCAGTAGAAGAAAACGCCTCAAATGGCATAGAACCATTTACCCAGACACGCTGTGATCTGTCAACAAGAAAGTCTAAGACGCATCCAACAATAGTAGGACACAAGTTAAAATCAGTCAATAATTTATGAGCTAAAATATGAGGCTGAATTGTATTAAAAGCAGAGGAAAAGTCTACAAAAAGTTAATTGAGCGTAATTGCCAAGGCCATCAGTGTGCTTAAAAATTTAATTGTTGAAAATTAAGTGTTAAAAAAAGACATCGTCAACCCCTCTGTCACATCTATAGGCAAACTATAAAGGATCTAATTTGTCCTCGATGGATTAAATCAGCTCCCTCTTAATTAGTTTTTCAATAGCTTTCATAACTAAGGATGTGAGAGCCACAGGTGTAAAATCATTTATGTCCTTAAGAGGCTTGTTCTTTGGTACAGGAACAATTGTAGATTTATTCCACAATGCTGGAACCTTTTGCTGCCCTAATGACTGCTTTAAAATACAATGAAAAACACTACAAAGTTGGTCTGCACCATGCCTAAGAAGACGTCCTGAAATACTATCTGGACCTGGGCTCTTGGTGATTTTAGTCCTACTAAGCACTTCCTTAACATCCTGAACATTAAACAAAATCCAAAGAAGAGGAAAAACAAATATCTTGTTTGATATGATTAATTTGATCTCTAAAATCCTTACTATCCAACCAAAGATTGTAACTATTAAATTTATTGGCAAACCGTTGTCCGAATTAAGCCCATTTACTTTGATGTGTGAATTATGTACTGAGTCCCAGTCATCGCTGACAAGCCATTCCACACTGTTTTTAAATTGTTACTCTTAAAATGTTGTTCTAGCTTTTTCTTATAAACATGTTTAGCTTTATTAATTTCTGTTCTAACCAATTCTTTGAGTTATTTTCTCTTTTTGGTATTACCCCCTACAAAACATGTACATTTCTCTATTACAAATTTTTTCAGGGACTTATTTATTCATGGCTTATTGTTAGGGTAAACTTTCACATGAGAAACAGGAACACACGATTCTTCACAAAAGTTGATGTAACTACACAAAGTATAGGTATAGCTCATTAAGGTCCATTCCAGCTTCAAGAAGATCTTGCTCTCCTTCTGGATGCCCAATCCAGGCTCAGGAAATGCAACTATGTCAATCCAGGTGTAAGTAATCCAGTAAAATGCATGTCCTCAGCTGTCTACAAAAGACCATAACGTCGATCACAGATTTGCTGATGCTATAATAGATGAGCTGTGCGCACCAATCTTCAAACCAAACAAGCAACATCTTTTGATGGAGCCTATTTGGAACCTAAAGCACATCAGATTCAAGAAAGTAAACACTGCTGCTATTATAAAGGAACACACATTTGTTTGAAGCTACTTCTATGGCAAAAAAGTTAAACAATTTTCTCTGATCTATCTGATTATGTGACTCTAGAGCAGTGGTCTCAAACTTAAATCCTCAAGGGTCAGTGCCCTGAAATTTTAAAATGTGTCCCTTGCCCTACACACCTAAATCAAATGTCTAAACTACCTCACTGGCATCCAGGCAAGCTTTGCAGAGCTCTGTTAATGAGTTCATATTGGAGTCAGGTGTGTTGAAATAGAGACATCTAAAAATTGCAGAATGCCGGCATATGAGTCTCAAGTTGAACTGGTGACTTAGAAGACATGTCCATGTCCTCAGCAAAGTCTAGACTTGACTCATTACTATCAACCCAGAGCAAGTGTATTTCTTCCACCATGGAATACCCTTCATGTGGACTCATACTGTTTTTGTTTTTTCAGATCTCAGTTTAAAGACAAGTAGAAGTATAGGACATAAGATATTGAATAAGTTCTGTTTTTCACTGAATGCTTGAATAGAAACAGTTTCTTTAAGTGTTTACTTTGTACTTATTTCCTTTATATTATACTTTTATATTATTTTTTATTTTCCATATTTATAGCCTGACAAACTAAAAAATACTGGCTACCACAGCTGCTGGTAAAGCATCAAAAAGTTGATTCAAAAAATAACATTTTGTGCTGTATCAGGTCTTCTGTGCTTTTTACTGATGTAGATTAATTATGTTTACAATATATCTGTGGTTTTAATAGAGTTTAGCATTCTGAGTTGTTAAAGTAAGGTTTGGCAAAATATTATACCGTAATGTGTTGCACACTAGGGCCATATTTTCTACGGTAAAATTCTGGCCACCACAGCTGCCAGTATTTTACCATACATGTTTTTTTACTGTAAAATGTCGTAATGTGTTGCACAGTATGGCCGTTTTTTACTGCAGTATAATTCTACAACCACTGCTGCTGGTATTTTACTGTTTTTATTGTTTTATATTTGTGCACATGTATTAATTGGTTTTATTTTTGTAACCAGGTTGTAGGGTTTTGCAGATTTCTGCCCAGGTCCCCCTTGAAAATGAGATCCAGATCTCAACAGGGTTTACCTGGTTAAATAAAGGAAATAAAAAATAAATAAAAAAAAATAAAAATGATTTTTACGGTATCATGCTGCAATGTTTTATTTACTACGGTAAAATTCTAGCTACCACAGCTGCTAGTCATGCAATTAGAGTTTTATTAAGCTCAGAGTGACATGCAGTGCAGTACTCTTAAGTGAGTTGTATTTAAAGCATAGATTAAAATCTTTGGAATCTTTGAAAAAGCTAGGCCAGACCGCAGATTTTAACTGAGCATCTAAGTTAAAGCTCCAGTGTGTAAGATTTACACAGTGTGTAAGATTTACACACTGGCACGCTATCTAGTGGTACACTAAATGAATGGCAAATGACGTCGCCGTTATGCACGTAATGACTACTACAGAAGCTGTGGAACATCATAAATGTGACAATGGAAACAATTGTGTCTTTCAGGGGTTTTCAAATTCATTAAAGGTGAGCCTCCCCTTGGAATAGGTAAAGATAACAACGCCCCCCCCCCCCCCCCCCCCCCCACAAACCTACCACACACAGGTCCCTGCAGTAAATGCATCTTTCTTTTGTGTTTCTGGAATGCTGTGTTTCAAAAACAATTGATAGACCAACACGTGTTTTTTTATTGTATTTCTTTTAACAATGTACATTCATAAAAAAGGCCTATTCATAAAATATCCATCCAAATATTTCCATTTTACATGCTACTTTTACTGAAACATCACGGACAGAGGGCTTAGTTTTAAAATTGAACTGTCATTAGAGCAAATTCATAAACGATTGTTTTCAACAGCAGACAAACTGACCTAGACAGACGCCAATGTCAAACTGAACTCACGTCAACAGGAGACGTCAACTGAAATAATAATAAAAAAAGATAACCTGAATTTAACAGACTTCAACATATTCCATATTCCAATTTACTTTTTAGGCTAATTATACACAATTTAGACCTATTGCTATTCTAACAAACAAGCATTTTGTTATCTCTTATCTGATGTATTTCTGATGTTTGGCACTTTGTTTTACCTTTTGTTAAAGTGCTCTTTAAATAATGATGACATTGATTATGATTATGATCAGAATAAACTTTTGCATCACCTCCCAGAAGCTGGAAAGAAAAGAGACAAAAAAAATTCACACCACACTAAATATTTTAGTCTAAATATTTTAGCCATAATATTTTAGGCTAAAATATTAAACTGTTTATTTGTTTTTCTTCAATCCCACGGTGATGTTTAGTAATTTCTGCCAAAGGCTGCAGCATTTTGATTTAATCCGTCTGAATGCAGTATTTGCAAGCCCTACTCTGATTGGATGAGGAAAAAAAACCTGTCTGTGTTTGGCTGGTGGAGTGGACAGTTTTTGAAGTTACGAGCGCAGAAACAGCCAAGGGAGCGCACAGCTGGTGTTGAGCGTGGAAGGAACAGGTGTGCGCGAGCAAAGTAGCGCTCGAGCAGAGATGGAACTGAGTGCGACAGTGTGTTGAGGAGAGTTTTTCAGAGTTGAGCGTGCGCCAGACCGGTTTTCAGCGTTGAGAGTTGTCTCACTGCGCGCTTGGATTAGTTCCTGCGCGCTCAAACAGAAGGCACGAATATCGATATAGTTTCAGAGTTGAGCGGCAGCGCTGTCTTCTTCTATCTCCTTCTCTGTCTTCTCGCGCCTCCCCTGTGACTCTTTGGCGCCCCCCAGGGGAGGCGCGCCTCACCTATTGAAAACCCCTGGTGTATTTGATACCAAGCTACTGCTAATAGCTAAAAGCTACAGTCATGTGAAATGGTTTTTGGCACTGTTGCAAAGTTCGCTTGTTTTTTTTTTTTTTTTCAAAAGTCGCTGGTAAATTCAGTGAGTAGCAATTTTTGGTCTCATTTCTGAACGTGCAGTCTCTTAACTGGGTTCTGTAAACACAAATAGCTCCTGCTATGATATGTGAACCAGCCGGCTCAAATATCCCTGAAATCAGAAATGGCGATGCAACATAGCGCCTCCCAGTGGGTGCACCAACACCTATGTATTTATAAACAACTAATTGTAAGTTATGAGAACGCTTTCATTTTTTATGTGGTTATTAGACTTTGCCAGAATATGTATTGTAAGAGATTATGTGATTAAAGAGATTGGACTGCAATATCGGTTACCATGGAGACCACAGATAAACTGACTCTGGAGGCCAGAGGCTGACATACTTAGATTGGACAGAATGACTGATTAGGGGAAACGTGTTAGCTAGGACACGTCTGCATTATAGTATCCTCGCCATCCTCTCCACCAATGTGATGAATGGAACACCGTTATGCTGTAAACACCCCTGAATGGGTGTAACACAATTGGTCCTATTTAAGGTCTGGGTACAGAATGAACAGGAATCTCTCTCTCTCACTCACTCACTCACTCACTCACACACACACACACACACACACACACACACACACACACACACACACACACACACACACACACACACACACACACACACACACACACACACACACGACGGGAAATTGAAGCATCCCTCTGTCTTTTAGATTATATATGGTAAAATATAATTATGGTTTCATGAGTCTTTTTACTCATACTGAAGTCTACAATAGAAACACCACATTGTTTAGTAAAAGAACCTGGGGTGACCGCAGCAAGGTCAAGAGGTTGTAACAGTATTTATAAAAGCAATACTTGATTTTTGCTAATTAAAGGCCAAATTAGTTACACACTATCCCTTTAAGATTATCCACAAGTCTTACACCCAGGTCTTTAGCAGTATGTTTCAGATACTGACTTCATGGTCCCAGGTCAACACTAATGTTAGAGACATCAATGGACTCAAACAATATTACCTCAGTCTTTTTATTGTTCTGGTGTAAGAAATTTGCCAACATCCATGACTTGATTTCTGCAATGCATTCGAGAAGTTTATTTGAAAAGTAACTATTTTCCTTTTTTAGTGCTATAACAGTCTGGCTGTCATCTGCATAAAAGTGGAAGGCTAAACCATGTTTTCTTTGAACTGATCACAAAGACACAGGGTAAAGGAAGGAGAGGAGGGGGCCAAGAATGGAACCCTGAGACACTCCGCATGAGTGGGACTTGTGTGTCCTGGGTATCTGATGGAGGATGACTTTGACAGGCTGCCACCGGTTATTGAAATGATGCGGAAGTGACTCCGCTGTGTTTGTGGCTCTAAATGATATTATAGGGGATGGTTCTGTTAATTGTTTTTGGTAAATTTAAAGAAGTTCACATGAATATAGAAGGTCCTTTCTCCTTGCCCTTGGCCGGTATCATCTTCATAGCGATTAAATGTGCCAATTGTGGGCAGTGCTAATCCAAGTTGCACCTTTGGGACATGCAAAATGATGACAAATAAGAAGTGCAATTACTTAAAACTTTTGTGAATCATACTGCATGTTAAATAAACACAATTGGGGTTAATTTTCAAAAGTCTCATTTAAAGCTACTTTCACCCCTGGCTCCAATAAGCTGAGAGGCAATGGGACATAGGTCCCTCTGATGAGCACTTTAGCTGAAAGACAGAATGCTTAAAGCTCAGTGGTTTAAAGAAAGCAGAGCAAAGGAATGAGATCTGAAAACACTGTAAAGGCTTGAAATAACCTCTTAAATTGAGTCTTTTATTGGTGCACCAGCAGCAAAGTGTCAGTTCACATCACACAACTATTCCTTTTGAATGAAGGCTTAGTGTGGAGGACTTTCAGCTGATTTCTTTAATGTCCCAATCCATTTAAAGGTGGCATATTCACATAACTCTCTTTTAAAAATATTGTCCTTGGAAAATGACAATTCAAGCCTAGACTCTGCTACTGCTCACAGAACACTGCAATAACTTCTGGAGTAAGCCAGGGGTTCTGGTGTTGTAAAATCCATCCTGTTTGATCACACATCCTACCTGTTTTTCTACAGCTCAGGGTTTGAGATTTTCAGCACATAAGATATGTCAGACACCACACCGAGGGGCATCACATTTCTATTCTCTTGAAATGTGTTAATATTCATTTATTTATTTTGCCCTTTAGGTACAGTGCTCCCATCAGGCTGACCTTGGTTACGGCAGAAAAGCAATAAATCATAATCTCCATCATTGATTGTCTTGTCTTCTTTAATGTGAAATTGTTGCTCTGATACGCAACATTTTGGTAAAATATAAAGCTGTTGTCTCAGAAACGCTTAAAACCTTGTACCAGTGACTTGGCTTATTGCAAAAAATAAAAAGACAATACGCTTTATAGAAGACAAACACAGGATGCAAGAAAAGCACCTAAATAAAAGAAAGGAATTTTCTAACATAGGCCAAGCATAGAAAAAAAAGTTAAAAAATGAATAGTTGACAGAGAACACAAACACACGCACACATCCTCGTGTTAAATATTTACTGAGGACTATTCTTTGACTTGCATTGGTTTCCATAAATTTTCAACCTTTTCTATTGCCTAACCCTGACTCTAACCCAAACCTTTACCAGTATATACTTAACCCTAACCTAAACCTAACCTCTATCTAAAAAAGCGTGGACCACAAGAAGGTCCTCCCTTTACATCATAATCCTCACTTTAAGTGCAAAAAATATGTCCTCACTCAGATGTAAGTACAAGTACACACACACACACACACGCACATCCTTGTTTTAAATATTTACTGAGGACATTGCCTTGACTTTCATTAATTTTTAACCTTTTCTATGGCCTAAAGGCTGCGTTATACTCGCATGTTGGGCAGTTGCGCAGGTCTGTGCGGACACTGTACAAGCTCATAGAGGTGCTGTAGAGGTTTATACTTGACACACATGTAGATGCAGTGTTCTCCAAAAACACAGGGGGGCAGTACTCAACATAACCAGTGGAAATGCAGCAAACAAGAGAAGAAACAATTGCCGTCACACCCACGAAATGGCTGCGTGCAGCATTTTAAGCAATCATGAAGAATAGTTGGTGTATTTATAGCAGCCAAACAGAAACAAATGAAGGGTTAGAGATGTAGAAGAAGATGGTATGTTTAGCCATTGCATTCAGAAAGACGTGAAGATGGAGAATAAAACCTGTCTGTAAAGCCTGTAGAGCTCTTTGAATAGCCCCTTTTCCATTACAAGCCCCAGGCTTTGGTTTCCCGTTTTTGTTTGTTCGTTTGTTTGTTTCCTGGGGCTTTCCATTGTATTCTACTCTGGTTGGTATAAATAAGTGAAAATAAAGCACAGCTTCTCTCTGTGTGTGCGAGGATCACAGTGGTGCGGCGCAGAGCAGGCTAGGGCTGGGCAGGGGAGCAGAAAGACTGATCCTATGGAGATAATTTCCTGCCAAAACGTTGTACACAAAAAAATGTGTTGCACACAAATAAAACTTGTTTTGCACACAAAAAGATATGTTTCACACAAAAAAATTGTTTTGCAAACTGTCCCCAAACGTTGCACTCAAAATATCATTTATAAGTTTTCCTCGAGTACAAAATGGTCTCTGCTCGCACAAAACAGTCTCTGCTCGTGTACAAAACAATTCCACCCCCTCTGCGGTAAATTTGTGCCAAAAGTCACGTGATGCATTAAGAGTTGTTGTTGTTGTTCAGACTTCCCGACAGCAGGGGGCGCACCCAAAAAAACTGAAACGCGCCGGTTTGGCTGAGGAAGAAAGACGTGATATATCACAGCTAACAGCATGAGCAGCCCATGGTAATTTTCAAAACTTTCTTGGTGAAAAAGTAATAGCTCACTATGCAGATAGATCATGTAAGATTTCAGTTAAAGGCACTGCTGTGTTAGAGTAAGGGACCATGTTACTTTTTAGAACAAATAACATGAAAGCTGGCCTTAGGTTGAACGCCATGCTAAAACAACTTTTGCTTTGTAATGTAACCCCTGTGGTTGGCTTCTCCCTTTACTGTGCTATGTCAAATAAATAGTACCTGAGTGGATACCCAGATAAATGCATTGTTAACAGAGTATAATGTGGTTTTTATGTTGTTTTGAAATGACTGTCTATTGTTCTTATTGGTGTAAACCTAAATTGGTGTTTGGAACTGTCAACCCAATGCATGTATGCTCATGTGCAAAACGGATTCTTAAGGAATTTAAAATAATTGCAACGAGTGGATATTGATTATATGAAAATTGGTAGGGAAATTCATTAAAAATTGCGTTTTCTAACACAAATATGAATGTTAAGTAAAGCATATAGCAGCAGATCTAGATTATGTCTCACTACCTTTCTAACTCCTTAATTTCTTCAAAGTAAAAATTAGGTCATGTGTGCCCAATTGCAAATATATGTTGTGCACTTAAAAAAATTGGTTTGGCCATGGCAAAACCAGACCTGGAAATGGCCACATGGGCAGATATTTTCTTGAAAAGTTTGTTTTGATCTTAGTGGTGATTTATTTTTTTTCTTTAAGAGGAGTATTATTATTTACATAACCATAACACATATCTGTTTTCCAGCATCCACTGATGAGGTGAAGGCCATGAACTCTCACCATGGAAAGTAGCCATGGTAGTCTACCAGGTCATCAACCTGCTTTGAGACACGCCGACTTCCATCACAAGACTACCAAGACTTAAACAATTCAAGATTTGATGGAATCTTTAAAAACACGACAGAGGATTTGGGCTTGTTTAAAAATAATTTTAATACATAACCGTTTTAGTTCCCAGTATTAACTACTTTGATCAGTAACTGTTGCAGCATGTCCTTCATAGCTCTTAGTGGAGCCGTTTAGGCTGAATACAAAGGTTAGAAAAAAAAAGGCCAAGTTTGACATTGTTCTAAATTTCCTGACAGTCTTACATGCAGGAATTGTTTTTCATAGTCCTGTTTTTGGCTTCATCCATTTCATCAGCCAGTTTTTTTTAATACAGCCTGTTTTATGGTAATGCATAGATTGTTTACTGGGAAAAACCTGGAGAATTAATGGAGTTCTTTCAGTCTTAATTTCAACAATAAAAGCAATCCTTGTGGAAAAGGTGTATTCACTTTGATTAATATTGGTAAGAATCGGAAATAAAGACTTTATCAAAGGGTATGTTTATTATGCAATGTGGAAAATAAAGGACTGTTTAATTTTCCCACAATGCTTGCATCCTCAGTTTTAGTAACAGCCCCGTGTGCCCTTTTTTTCAATAACCTCAGCATTTTCATAAGGTTTATACAGTACCATGCACATTTACTATCACAATCCCAGCAGTCGTGTTTCGGTGGGCGGAATACTTCGAAGACCTCCTTAATCCCACCAACACGTCTTCCATTGTGGAAGCAGAGCCTGAGGACTCTGGGTCGGGTTCTCCCATCTCTGGTGCTGAGGTTGCCGAGGTTGTTAAAAAGCTCCTCGGTGGCAAGGCCCCGGGGGTGGATGAGATTCGCCCTGAGTACCTTAGGGCTCTGGATGTTGTGGGGCTGTGTTGGGTAATGCGGCTCTGCAGCATTGCGTGGACATCGGGGGCAGTTCCCCTGGATTGGCAGACTGGGGTGGTGGTCCCCCTATTTAAAAAGGGGGACCGGAGGGTGTGTTCCAACTACAGGGGAATCACACTCTTAAGCCTCCCTGTGTTGTGGATGGGCCTTCCCACAACGTAATGATTTGCACTAAGTCCTTCAAAAATTCTAAGTTCTTGGTAAGGCAGTTAAAAATATCAAACAGTAGTCAAAAAGTGAACAAAAGTAGCTGAGTCTCAGTCCAGGGTGGTTTATTGCAACAACACAAGACAACCACACGTGAGATGTGCTCCGGACAACATCATCTGACAACATACAGAAAGCGGTCGGTTTAAATACATTCTCTGGATCTTTGAGCTCCTCCTTTTTTTTACATAATTTCCATTGCTTTTTCCACGGATATCTTTGTTAATTTTTTACCTATCAGTGGAAACTTCCATAGGGCGTGCTTTTTAAAAAACAAGGTTACACATCACAGCTCCTCCCAATCATGGCCCCTGCTCATTTCCATATGGTTACACGTCATTACTTTTTCGGACCTGGACCTTGCATTTTGTGTGTTCATTTTGGAGTCTTTCATGTTCTGCTTTACATTGCAAATGGCTTGCCCTTTTGACCCAGAGGTTTTTCAATTTCCCCTGGTAAATTGGTAAATTCCATTGACCCCCTAATTCTTATTCTGGGCTTGTTGCATGACACACACACATGTTTCTTAGGTGAATGTTTACAGCACCCCTTATATCAATTGTGATAAGACTATATTTATTATAAGATATTCATTGTGAGATATTAATCCACTACATTCCCCCCTGTGATCCTGTAAAGGGTCACAAAATAAATCACACTCTACAAATGATTGTCTATTTATCATGGCTATGAATGTCTAGAGTAAATATTACTAGTATAACAAAGGCTAATTGTAATTAATACTTAGCACATCAAAAACGTACCACGATTAATACCAACGTCTAAGATCAAAACACACTTCTACTAGTAGTAAGGGAAACACAAAACTATGATCACACAGTAAAACATAAGATTTATAGTTAAACAAAGAGGGAACCCCCCTTGGCACTCTTGTGAGGACTTTTCCTCTTGCTTACTTTTTTTATAGAAGGATTTTCAGGATTTGTTTCAGCAATGTTAATGGGCCTCAGGTTGACATATCCGTGCAGCTTGAACACCTGTTAGGACACCTCCACCCTTACCCAGGGTGCATTGGACACCCTACATCAAACGAGTTGATGTTTAAATATTAATACCAAATACTCCATCATGCCCGCTGTATCAGGCTAACCAGTCACTTAATGGTCAGTAGACCTTCATTACAACCAACATATGAGCAATCCTATCGATGCTCCCTGCACAGTATTAGTACTGTCACATAGGTTATAGACATACATAATTATATTTATC
Source organism: Fundulus diaphanus (assembly GCA_037039145.1). NCBI lineage: Eukaryota > Metazoa > Chordata > Actinopteri > Cyprinodontiformes > Fundulidae > Fundulus > Fundulus diaphanus. The sequence continues at coordinate 47,641,363 of CM073128.1, forward strand.
TTTTTAAGCATGCACCATCATATTTATTATTGAAGTATACATAATCATTTCATCATTCACATCAGCTTAGTTTTCTCTTTTCTTTTTTTTTTATTGAAAGTTCTAAGGTTGGGGATTAGGGAAAACCACCCCCCTTGGAGGTCGATTCCCCAGTCCTTCTGTGGAAGTCCCAGGAGCTTGTCCCTGTAGCTGTGCCAGTGTCGTAGCAGCTAAACGCCACTGCAGTACTTGCCGCCTTGCTGTGTCCCGTTCTGCTGTCATTTGCAGCAGTTTTTCCTGTAAATTGACAATAGTTTGTTGAGCCTCTTGAAGTCGTCGTGTCAGATTGTCCTGTTCCTGGGTTAACTGGCATACTCTAGCCTTATATTTGGCTTTGTATGTGCTGCGGCGAATTGCGAATATGTGCTTCTTTGACGCCGGAGATAGACCTTTGACTAGCAGAGTGTAAACTCCAGTATCCATGGAGGCAATTTCAGTTTTTAGGTCCTGGGCGGTTCTGTAAAGATCCAGAGGGCTCATTAGAAACCCCTGGACGTGGCTCATCTCGAGGGAGCTCAGTTGCATCTGCTGAAAAATATTAACAGTAGGCTCCAATGCAGGATTTCCTATGTCGGTTGGACCCGTCGTCCTCGTGCCCGATGTAGATGGCCTCTCATGACCAGCTCCGTTTGGCCTTCCTTGGCCCGGTGTGGATGGAAACTCCAAGGCAGCTGTGTCCGGCAATCCTCGGTCTGCTGGGTCCTCGGGGCTGAGTGGGCTGAAGATGATCCTCAGGGCCCCTGGTGATGGTGGGTCATCCATGTGTATCTCTCCCAGGTCCACCATCCCTCCTGGTAGTGCCGCGCTAGGGCCCTCTGCTGGATCGTCTGGACGCCTATTAGGGAGACCAGTGCCTGTACCTACATATGCTTGTGTGCCTAACGACGCATGTGCGGCGTCTGTGTTTCTTCTATTTGCACGTCCCTGCCAATCCTCAGCGGGTGTGTGGTGCACATTAAAATAAGCGTCCGCCATTTTCAGCAGTCTGCATGTGGAGACATAGTATGTTATAGGTATATATCCACATGAGAGGCACATACTTTTCCTAAAAGAATTTATAAATACTTTTAGCATGCAAATTACTATTTCTAAGCTAATCTATAAATACTTGACATCCATTTAACTACATCTACAGTTGATTATAAAGACTTAGCATGCCATGTACTATATATGTAATATATATAAAAAATATGCACGTACCTGGTGGGGGTGAGAGGGGATCATGGTATTACTTTATATGTCTTGGTCTATCTGTACCTCTATTATGGGGAATTGACCAGTTACTTTCACAATAAGTTTTGAGACCAACCCCCGAATGAGGGGTACGATGCAGCAGACAACTACTAATATTATCAATATTATAGTTCCTAGTATTATTCCTGCCGCTTTGAGGTATCTTGTCCACCCAAGCTTATTGAACCAATCCCAAAACCCCTTCAGCTGAGTGTTCCAGTTGGATCTCTCCACATGTTCATCTCTCATGCGCTTCATTTCTTGAAGAACACCTGTCAGGCTGCCGTTAATATCAGTATGCATAGGGATTAAAGTACAACAATCTGTCCCGATATAATCACATAGTCCCTGGTCTCCGGCCATGCGGGATTCCAGTACGAACCTATGTTGTAAAACCATTAGTGATGTAGCATGTAATTGTTCTTTTATAAGGTCTACGCCCTTTATTGTAAAATTTATAAACCTTTGTTGATTGTACCATAGGAGATTTATCCACCTACTATTTCGAGCTATGTATTGCGCATTGGTAATTGTTCCGACGAATGGTATCGAGCCGACTCCTCTCCCAGCTTTTCTCATAGTCTTCATGTTTCTGTCCTTTATCATAAAACATGGTGCAATGGAGGGGTAGGAAAGGCTCTTTAGATTCATCGTAGTGGTTCATTATCAGAGGTCTCCATGTTTCCCACTCCAATTGGAGGAAAGAAGTAGGTGACGTGAGTTTCATCCAAAATACTTGGTCTTCTGGGTCATGATTTGTCATTTGTAGGGTCATCTGTGGGCCCAGTGGCATCATGAAGGCTTTGCTGTTGTCAGTTGCTTCAAAATAAATTCCATTTGGAGTGCATTTAATCTTTGCGTTGAGCTGGCATAACACATCTCTGCCCAGCAGATTAATTGGCGTATCTGCTGAATAAAGTAGTGGTGCATACACAGTCTTTTCTCCTATAATCATGGGAACTGGCTCAGTCATGGGTATTATTTGGGTTTTCCCAGAGAAACCTACCGTTCGAATCTTTGATGCTGAGAGAGGCAGACCAATTCCACTTTTTCCTATGCAGGAGTACGCAGCACCTGTATCAATCATGAATTGATGATGGCTGTCGTATATTGTGACATCAATTGTGGGTTCCGTTTGTGGGCGTTGTGTTAATACAGGTAGAATGGCCTCTCTTTCAGGTTTCTCTGGGCACCCCTATTGCCAGTACGCTTCAGGCCCTGCTCCACTGCTGGCAGGTCCTGTGGCAGGGTGCTGGGGTCCCATCCATGGATTGGTTGGGCAGTCTCTTTGCATGTGTCCGACTTGACCACATCCCCAGCACTGCAGCCTCAGCTGCTGTTGTCCCATTTCTGGACCCGCCTGGGGCATCCGCTGGTATTGTCCGTGAGGGGGCCTCCTTGGGGCTCCTTGTTGTCCTCTCCATCTTCCCCGCATGGGTGGCCCCCCTCTTCCTCTTCCAGTCATCACGTGCTGGGGACTTGTTCCCTGATTTAGATGCACATGGATAGGGGGAACCTGTTGAGTTTGGGCCCCTCCTGCAGGTGGTGCTGTTGGATACTGCATCTGCTGTGTGGGTGGAGGGATGGTGGGAGATATCACTGGGGCTTGAACGACTTCACCTCCTGCTGGTCCACTCTCAGCTGTGGGAGGGGCTGCCACTGTCAGCGCGGCTTGATGTTTGGGCTTCTCTCTGTCTCTCTTTGCTTTTGTTAATTCTCCAATTTGCAGTTGGGTCAACTTTGTGGCCAACATCTTGCTTTGGTCTTCAAGCGCTTGTTTTTCAGCTCGGTGCATGTTTACATAATGTATGACATGCTCAGAGAACGCAGGCCAGTCCATTTTTATGAGTCCCACCACTCCATCCAGTTTGGCCTGTACTTCTTTGGGCATGGCACCTTTAACGTACATTTTAAATAGTGCCTTGGTTGATTCTTGCTCATCCCATTCACTTCCTGTCTCTGCTTTCCACATTTGTTGAAACTTGTGCAGAAACTGGGCTGGGCTCTCATCATCTTTTAGACATTCTTCTTTCAGCTTGGTTGGGTCTCTGCGTGAGGGATATTTGTTTCTCAGGGCTTCCCATACTCGGGGTCTCATATGGTTGAAGGGTAACCCATCACACCGGTGCCCGCGCATGACCCCTGGAAGCCCAGCCTCCACAAACACTTCTTTGGCTGCTGAGTGTCCTGCCATTTTTATTAGCAGTGCTTTGATGTCTCCTGCTGCCAAGTTGATGCCCCCCGTGATTTCTTCTAGCTTTTCTATCCATTTGTCGGCTCCGTCGACCAGCGGAGTTAGTCTTCCTGCAAGCGTTATCATGTCCATAAATGACCATGGCATATACCTGTCATCATTAGGTCCCTTGGAAATTAAAGGCATGATCTTAGCCTCCTGCCCCTGTGCTGCTGCACGTAGATGTGCTTGCGATCTCGTTTCCATTGCATGATTGCGGTGCTCTTCCACCTCCACATCCACCTCAAGTTCAGTTGCAAGTTGTTTTTTCACACCTGAAAGCATCGCTCTCCTTTCCGTGACCTCCCGAGGTCTTACAGCTGGGCCCTTCCCGCTCTGTCTGGTCCTGCTGACAAAATGTGGGGATATTATGTCGTTCCCATCATCCAGACGTTCAGCTGTGTCCCATAGTTCCATATTTCTTTCTCTTTCATCCTCTTCCTCTTTTTCTGCTTCTGTGAGCATAGTTTTGATGTGCTGGTCAGGGTGGTCCGCGAGGTCAATCTGGGCTGCCTCCTCCATCCGCTGCTCAATCTCCTGTCTTTGCTTCTCTTCTCGTTGCTTTCTTGCACATCTTTGTAATTCTTTTAAGTTTCCCTCATATTCCTTTACTTCTTTTCTCAGTCTTTCCACCTCCTCTTGTTCCTCTTTTTTCCGACTTTCTGCTTCCCTCTGTCTCTCCAAACGTTCCCTATGTTTCCCCCAGCTTCGGGTTAATTTAAGGCACTCCTGCAATTCCTCCAGCTCTGCAGTTGTTCTTTCTTCCACTGATTCTGACCTTTCTTTTGGATTTGATTTTCTAAGTGCCTGAGGGAGAGTCGTGGGCCATCCGACTGATGCGGGCAAATGAGCCCTAGGAGGTGTCGGTGGGCTGGAGCAGGCACTATCCTCCTCCTCATCTAATGAGCAACTTGGCATCTCTTCTTGGCTTATATTTCCCCAATTTCTCTGCTGTCTATCTCTTTTTCCTTTTTCTCCCTCCCCCTCGTTATCCATTACTAATTTTAACCTCCCTGTGATTTTACCCCTACTAATTTTATCTGTACACACTGGGTACTGCCCTGCTGCTGTGGCATGGTAAGGTGGTGGCTTAGAACCAGTAAACTCAGGTGCTGTTGGGATTTTATTACTTTCAACTTTAAAATATCGCAAGATATCTCTCTGTTCAGCATGTTTCTGTTTCTTTCGCAACTGCGTTTGGTCATTTCTTGCATCGTTATGCCGCAGCCTTTCTTCTACTTCATCATAGCATAACGGGTCAAAACTACCTTCTATAGGCCAGCGATTTTTTCCAGATGTTATTTTATGCCATTCCATCATGCATTTTTGAATTCTGCGTTTGTTAGAAGGATGTGTTATCATTACTAATTTAGCAGGCGTCAGTTCCTTAGTCTGTTTGCTCACGTTGGTTCCCATGGCAGTCAGCAGTCAGCGGACACTGTGGCCTGTGTCTATTTACTTAGGGCTGAATGATTTTGGAAATAATCTAATTATGCTTCTCCTTGCTACTGTAATTTTAATGTGATTATTTCCAATCTAATTTTACTCACATATAAACAACAAATCTACTTTGTTTCCTTGCTGTGCAGCTCAATTGTTAAAAGACTCACCGCATCTAAATTCAGAACAATGATTGTGTTTTAACCTAACTATATTTTAACCTAGGTTGCAATTTTTTACCTTCCTCTTTATTAATCGTAAGTAAAGAAAGAATGGCCTATACCTAGAGTTGTTTGTACACAAGGACTAGTTACACCTAGAACCTTTATTGTTTCTATTAATCAGAATGTTATTCAATAGACTAGCTTTTAGTTAATTTGGATATTTAATCCTTGTTAAATTTAAGGTGCAGTCTACAGGCAAGTCTAGCTTTCAACTAATTGATCTGTATTTTTATGCTACGTATGATTATAGAGACTTCCAACTCCAGTAATAAAATTAGATTATCTCCCTGCTGCTATTGTCTTTCTTTTAGCTAATGTTTTTGTCAACACCTAATGGACACGTTTTAGTTTTATAATTGTTAGTAGCTACAAATTGTAAACTCTGTGATTTTGGAAATTACGTTTATATTAAGACTGCTATTAATTGTCCAGCCCAGCTATTTACTAACCCTCTTAGTCCCTATTTGTCTGTTTTTTTTATCGGGTCCTGCTCTTTCCAATATAGATTTTTCCTTTTTTAACTTTTTACCTTTTTCGATCTGTTATATTTCAACAATCTAGGGTTAGGGTATTTCTGTTATGCTGAACTTTTCTTGTTTTATCCTTTGTTTTATAGTTTTTTATTATATATATTTTACTACTATCAGTTATTATTGTTTATCATTATCTTATCTTTTTATGTTTTATTGCTTAAATTTTATTTTGTTCTATACTTTGTTTCTTTCGAATATATATATCTGTATCCTTATCACTGTCAATTTATTATTTATTATTATCTTATTTCTATGTATTATTATTATAGTTCCCGTTTTTCCCTTATTTCCCTTTTTAACAATTAATCTACACTTTACATACACTGACACAGACAGACATGTATTTTAGCTCTCACCTATTGCACTTCTTGTGCGTTACTCTGCAGGTCTATATTATTCTTACAATAACTTTCCTCACTGTCTCTTACAGTGGCATACGCGTTTTTCCCAGCTTCCCGGCCCCACTTTCACGCTGGACAAGTGAGGGACGTCTCCTTCGAGCGGTACTTTATACTCTGGTCTATCGCTTAGGCCAGGTCTCGTTAATCATCAATACTTTTGCACAACTTCATAGCACATTTCCTGACTATCACTTAGTCACTAATACCCTTATTCTGCCACAAATATGAACCATACACTAAATGCATCCACTGCTCCGAGCGGCTGTCTCACCAGACTTATGTCAATCGCTTTGACCGGTCTGTCCCTACTTCTCTACCTATTATCTATTTCAGATACAAAACAGTTCTTTGCATCAATCAATACCTTACACAAAAATGCATCAGTTTTTCGTTAGCCATATATTCATGCACATATACTTTTTTCATCAATTGATACCTTAAACAAAATTGCAGCAGTTTACATTAGCCATATATTCAACACTTTAAACAAACATGCAGCCACATACAATTAGCCATACATTCAACACTTTTAAACAAACATGCAGCCACATACAATTAGCCATATATTCAACACTTTTAAACAAACATGCAGCCACATACAATTAGCCATATATTCACATACACATAAAACGACAATGCAGCCACACACACACACACACACACACACACACCTCTGGACCGCTCCCCAGCTTATTCTGTTCTTCCTTTATGTTATTTTTGTATATATTCTTCTTGTTATGTTATTGTTTTGTGTATATTACTAAATTTAGATTACTAGGTTCTTTTAGGAGGGCTTTGTGATACCTGACATCCACTAGCCACCTGCCGGAGGCCGGTTCCCCATAAATTTAGATAATTATAACAAATTAGTATCTCACCTGTATTGGTGGATTCTTAAGGGCCCTTGGGGTTCCTGGCGTCCGACCGATGGCAGCAGTCGTCCGGGATCACGCGTCCTCCTGGCTGGCTCGCCAAAATGTTGTGGATGGGCCTTCCCACAACGTAATGATTTGCACTAAGTCCTTCAAAAATTCTAAGTTCTTGGTAAGGCAGTTAAAAATATCAAACAGTAGTCAAAAAGTGAACAAAAGTAGCTGAGTCTCAGTCCAGGGTGGTTTATTGCAACAACACAAGACAACCACACGTGAGATGTGCTCCGGACAACATCATCTGACAACATACAGAAAGCGGTCGGTTTAAATACATTCTCTGGATCTTTGAGCTCCTCCTTTTTTTTACATAATTTCCATTGCTTTTTCCACGGATATCTTTGTTAATTTTTTACCTATCAGTGGAAACTTCCATAGGGCGTGCTTTTTAAAAAACAAGGTTACACATCACAGCTCCTCCCAATCATGGCCCCTGCTCATTTCCATATGGTTACACGTCATTACTTTTTCGGACCTGGACCTTGCATTTTGTGTGTTCATTTTGGAGTCTTTCATGTTCTGCTTTACATTGCAAATGGCTTGCCCTTTTGACCCAGAGGTTTTTCAATTTCCCCTGGTAAATTGGTAAATTCCATTGACCCCCTAATTCTTATTCTGGGCTTGTTGCATGACACACACACATGTTTCTTAGGTGAATGTTTACAGCACCCCTTATATCAATTGTGATAAGACTATATTTATTATAAGATATTCATTGTGAGATATTAATCCACTACACCTGGTAAGGTCTATTCAGGGGTTCTGGAAAGGAGGGTCCATCGGATAGTTGAATCTCGGATTCAGGAAGACCAGTGTGGTTTTTGTCCTGGCCGTGGAACACTGGACCAGCTCTATACCCTCAGCAGGATTCTGGAGGGGGCATGGGAGTTTGCCCAACCAGTCTACATGTGCTTTGTGGATCTGGAGAAGGCATTCGACCGTGTCCCCCGGGGGATCCTGTGGGGGGTACTCCGGGAGTATGGAGTACCGGACCCTTTAATAAGGGCTGTCAGGTCTCTGTACGACCGGTGTCAGAGTCTGGTCCGCATTGCCGGCAGTAAGTCGGACTCGTTTCCAGTGAGAGTTGGACTCCGCCAAGGTTGCCCTTTGTCACCGATTCTGTTCATAACTTTTATGGACAGAATTTCTAGGCGCAGCCAAGGTGTTGAGGGGATCCGTTTTGGTGGCCTTAGGATTGCGTCTCTGCTATTCGCAGATGACGTGGTCCTATTGGCTTCATCAGGGCGTGATCTACAGCTCTCACTGGAGCGGTTCGCAGCCGAGCGCGAAGCGGCCAGGATGAAAATCAGTGCCTCCAAATCCGAGACCATGGTCTTGAACCGGAAAAGGGTAGAGTGCCTTCTCCGGGTTGGGGAGGATGTGCTGCCCCTAGTGGAGGAGTTCAAGTATCTTGGGGTCTTGTTCACGAATGGGGGGAAGATGGAGCGGGAGATCGAGAGGCGGATTGGTGCGGTGTGTGCTGTGAAGCGGGCGCTGTACCGATCCGTTGTGGTGAAGAGAGAGCTGAGCCAAAGGCGAAGCTCTCGATTTACCGGTCGATCTACGTTCCTACCCTCATCTATGGTCACGAGCTTTGGGTCGTGACCGAAAGAACGAGATCCCGGATACAAGCGGCTGAAATGAGTTTTCTCCGTAGTGTGTCTGGGCTCTCCCTTAGAGATAGGGTGAGGAGCTCAGTCATCCGGGGAGGACTCAGAGTAGAGCCGCTGCTCCTCCACGTCGAGAGGAGCCAGTTGAGGTGGCTCGGGCATCTGGTTAGGATGCCTCCTGGACGCCTCCCTGGTGAGGTGTTCCGGGCACGTCCCACCGGGAGGAGGCCCAGGGGAAGACCCAGGACACGCTGGAGGGACTATGTCTCCCGGCTGGCCTGGGAACGCCTTGGGATTCCTCCGGAGGAGCTGGCCCAAGTGGCCGGGGAGAGGGACGTCTTGGCCTCCCTACTGAAGCTGCTACCCCCGCGACCCGACCCCGGATAAGCGGAAGAAGACGGACGGATCCCAGCAGTTCTACATTTTTATTCAGTGAATACACTAACTTAGTTACATTTTCCTGGCTGGATTTTACTACTTGAAAACCTTTTGCAACAATGGTAACCACAATAAGACAGTAGCAACATATATATCTGAGCCATATGATTCAGAATGTCCCAGTGCATCCATGGCTGCCCTCAGTGCTACCAGTTGTTCGGGGCTCAACACATCGCCAGTTTCAGGAATAGTGACCCCACAGTGTGGGTCATCAAGCAATCCACTGTCGTCCCAGTCAATATGAGGCAGGCAGAGTCCCTGCAAGAAAGATGGAGATATATAGAGAATAAAAAAGACGCCATAATTCTGTTGCTACAATTTACTGAATATAATTTAATTCATGGAGCTAAGGATTGAAAAAAAATGACTCTAAAATCCATTAATTATTTTGAAGGTCCATAATAAACACATTTTAAAGAAAACAGTTTCAATGCCACCTCTCTGATGTACTCAATGTTTTGTTGTATTGGAGTGATCAGATAAATGATCAGATAAGTTCATTTCTGGTTTGAAATATACACATTAATGTGAGAAACTGTATAATAGCAAGCACAAAAAAACAATCCATCTTACCTCTGTGATTTCTGGTTCTACCACAGCATGCTGGATTCCTCCCATCTCCCATAACTGTGTTAGATTCCCCTCAGTTCTGAGTGAATGGTTATCCCAGCCACTGCTGATGGTGTGAACACTTAGTTGTAGTCTTGGGACAGATAAATAGTGACAACAGAAGTTATCTAACATGTTTGACAGGTCAAGCAAACTGTTGTCCTCTCGTGAGTGCAGCATATTGTAGTTTGTGTTAGTTCCTGCACACCACACGTCTTTCCAAAGACGTTCAATTCTGAAAGGAGAGTTAAAGATCAAATCATGGTTTAAATACGTTATTTTTCAAAAGTCCGTTACACAGCATTTTTAAATCAGAGATAAAACTAAACAGTGCCTTTAACTGAAATCTTACATGATCTATCTGCATAGTGAGCTATTACTTTTTCACCAAGAAAGTTACCTGTGGGCTCATGCTGTTACCTGTGATATCACGTCTTTCTTCCTCAGCCAAACCGGCGCGTTTCAGTTTTTTTGGGTGCGCCCCCTGCTGTCGGGAAGTCTGAACAACAACTCTTAATGCATCACGTGACTTTTGGCACAAATTTACTGCAGAGGGGGTGGAATTGTTTTGTACGCGAGCAGAGACTGTTTTGTGCGAGCAGAGACCGTTTTGTACTCGAGGAAAACTTTTAAATGATATTTTGAGTGCAATGTTTGGGGACAGTTTGCAAAACAATTTTTTTTGTGTGAAACATCTTTTTGTGTGCAAAACAAGTTTTATTTGTGTGCAACACATTTTTTTGTGTACAACCTTTTGGTAGGAAATTATCTCCATATGATCCAAACTTTGCCTCACGGAGTTAAAAAATTTCAGTACAATACCACAGACTTTTGATTGGAGCAAATTTATCTTTATAGGTTATAGGATATAAACTCTGCACAGATTCGGCTCCGTTTTCTCTACTCCTCCTGCCACGGAAGAAAAACAGTTCCAGCTTGTTCCGATCCGATTTAGGTTATTAAATACCATTTACCACCCATCTGTGGTTTGTAAATAGTAAAACAGTTTACAGTCCACCAATTTAGGTTGTTAAGGATTATGCGATCACAGAGGCTGCAGAAAGCAGTTAACAGGATAAACAGCAGATAACTCACCAACTTCAAGAACTTTACAGATGTGGCATGCATAAACAAATGAACAAATGGTTATCTAGGGGCAGAATGGACATGTAGATATCCCTTGAGCCAGGTTCTTTCACAGTCTAAAGGTGACACGTATCCCAAAACCGACAACCCTATTTCTCACCGCCGGGCTCCAACCTGATCTACTCCTGTTCGTATAAATAAATAAAAATAAAGCACAGCTTCTTTCTGCCTGGGCAGTGCGGGGACCAGTTGTGTGTGTGTGTGTGTGTGTGTGTGTGTGTGTGTGTGTGTGTGTGTGTGTGTGTGTGTGGCGTAACCGAGATGGAGGGGAGGCTACACTGATCTTAAGAGCTTTATGATGACAAGTTCAGATGGGACAGTTTTTAAGTACAGTATTGTAGACTTTTGATAAGAACAAAATTATTTTTATGCACGTTAAAGCGCTGAGCAGGTCTCTCTTTCTCTACCACGGAAAGCAAGCGTGCTCCGCACGCACACACATACACAGAAACAGAGAGAGAGAGAGGGGTGAAGCAGTGTATACTAACTCCTGCCAAGATTTTAACACTTGATATCTGTTATGCGCAAATATCACCCACTAACTCCTTAACTTTTCAGCCGCGACGAACATAATCCCGTCAGCGGGACATCACAGACTGTCTGGCCGAGTAATAACGCAGCAGCAGCGGCCGTAACACTGCAGTCTTCCTGGCCAGGCTCGCCTGACAGCGGGTCTCTGCCGCTCTCGACAAGTCCAAGCAGAATTAAAAGTGGCTCATAAATAATCCTGATGAACCGACTGCACAGATGAAGTTTGGAGGTGTACTTTCTCACCTAAATTCATCTTAAAGCTACTTTTTGTGATAAATTAAGGCTAAAAATTGATAGGTTTGTAAACTCCTTATCTCCTTACTCTACCCTTGTAGCGGACAGTTTTTCTTACTGGACGCAACCCCGCCCCCTCACAAAGCCCAGAGAAAGCAGATATGTACTGTGTCCATTTGGGAACTAAAGCCCCGGGAAAGTAAAGCGCGGGTAAATTAAATTAGTCAGGTAAACGTGTATGGAAATGCTCCCCGTGATTTGCAAAGCCCCAGGATTTTGAGAGGCAATGGAAAATGTGCTCTTGTTTGTACCCTCAAACTTGGCCAATTTTTTTTCAATTACAGAATAAATAGTATGAGCATAACATTTAAGAAAATCTTGCTGCTTGAAGCTTCTCTGCCATTTATGTTATTATAGGCATACTTGCTCAGCAAGGGCTCCTTTGAATTTCCCCATTTTGAAAAAGGGTGTCCCAATACCATTTTTTTTCCAGACTGATAACATACGAGTACTTCAGTTTAGATACTTGACGATGCCAAGTATCGATACTGAGTACGTAATAAATTGGTACTTATAGATCACAAATAACTTAACAATATCATTGACCACTAAAAAGACTGACCATAAAGGATGATCAATTCGATTAGAGCTTCAGTTATTTTCTCTCCTTCTTTTTCTTTTGGAGGGTCAGCAAACATCCTCTTGGTGTATAGCACCACTACCTGGTATAGAGTTGTATCTAGCCCAGAAGGTGTCATGATTTTTCTTGGATGAACCCAGAAATATACCACACACACGGAGCTAAAACTGAGAGTTTATTGAAAGGAAGACGAGTAGTGACAGATGAAACCAGAGAGGCGGGACTGGACTGGAATAGGGATGTAGATGTAACAGGAGCTGACGGCCCGGAAAAAGTCCTAGATGGCAGGATAACTGGGGCACAGAGGAGGCAGGAAACCCAGCGGCTAGCGGCACAGATAAGGCAGGTAATTCCCACAGCTAGCAGAGGCTAGACGCAGAGAGGTAGCAGATTAAGTCCAGGAGGTGAAGCACAGATGCGGCAGGTAATTCCAAAAGTTGGCAGAGGCAGCTGGAGCACAAGAGAGACAGGTAATTCCAACAGTGGGCAGAGGCTTGAGACAGAGAGGTGGCACATAGTCCAGTAATGAGCAGAGACTTAACTTGAGACTCAGAGGTGGCAGGATTCCAACAGCTAGCTGGGCAAACCAGGTGACAGATGAGGAGTGAGTGGAGTCTGATGACGGACCGGCAGGGAAGTGAAGAGTGAAAATTAACAAAAAAGGCCAAACTAAAACTAAACCCTGACATTAACCCCCCCCCCCCCCAGGCCGGTCCCCGGACGGCCTAAAACAAACTAAAAACGACCCAACCAGGGTGGGCAGAGGGAGGTTCAGGATGGCGGGCTAGGGTCAAAACCAAATCTAATCTAACCAGGTTGGGCGGAGGGAGGTTCAGAATGGGGGGCTAGGGTCAAACGTAAAACTACCCAACCAGGGCTAGCCTCTGCTAGCTGTGGGAATTACCTGCCTAAAATGTTTTTTTAAACGTTGCTGTACTAAATAAAAGCTGAAGGCTTTACATACTGTGGGTAGTTGTTTTAGACTTTATTTATGTTACAGGTGATGGAAACAAAAAACAAATCCTTGTTTGTACCCACAGACTTGGCCAATAAACTCACCCTTGAAGTACTGCCAGTATCTTGTGTATGCTGTTGTCAGTCACAGAATAAACAGTAACAACATAGCATTTAACAAAACTGTGCCACTTGAAACTTCTGGGAAATTTTATGACAGTACAAGCAAACTGGCTCAGCAAGGGCTACTTTGAATCCCCCTGTTTTGAATGAGGCTGGCCCGCGCAGGCAGCGCCAAGTTACAAAAATTTGTAGGTGCACTCGCACTGCAGCAGCTCGCGGGGCCTGCCCTCGGGGGCCCACGTTTGAGGGGCTTGCAGTCGGGGGCAGGGACAGCATGATTGCATCACTTTTGCCACACACACCCTCACACCCTGTTCAATGCAATGAGTATAAACCTAGCTTCAGCCTAGGAAAAACATTGTCTGGCTGCGAAAGTGAAAAAGAAGCGGATTGCAACCAGCTGTATCGTGAGTAGCAATGGATCATAGTTCCAACGGCGATGATTATGATGAATGGCCTTCAGATATGGAGATTAGTCAAATTAAAATGGCAAGGAAAAAGTCATGGTCTGAAGTGAGTAGTGGAGAGCAGAGTAATTCAGGGAAAATGTTAAAAAGATAAAAGCTAAAGATGTTGAAAACAGTAGCCCCGAAGATGGTAAACAGGAAGAATGGAAAGCTATAATTATGCTTTACAATGAGACAGGACACTTTCATCCAGTTCAAATACCCAAAGCAATTGAGAAGGAAATAGGGATGATTAAACACACTAAATTGCTGAGTAATAGAATTCTTCTAATCTCAGCAGTAAGAAGCAGCAGAAAATGATGTTGAAAATGAAAGACCTTGGTGGTGAAGAAATTAAAGTACATGTACCAGGAACGGCAGTCAGGTTAAGAGGAGTAATTTCAAACGTCCCTTTGAAAATGTCCATGGAAGATTTGAAGAAAGAAATAAGATGTGGGAAAGTGCTAGAGGCCAAAATACTCCAAACCAATTTGTCAGGGTTCTCAGGGGTCTCCCGGCTCTAATTCTACTCCACAGGTGGTTCTTGTTGACTGGGGGGCGGGGCTCACACCTGCGGCTCGTTGGGAGCGGCTTCCACTGGCTTTTTAAGGAGTGCTCAAACAGATGGAAGACGCCAGAGTGTTAAACCAGTCGATTTACTCACCTGCCTGGACGTCGTGTTCGAAGAACCAGATCCACAGAATCCCTGCCGCTCAGATTTTGCTCTGACACCTCCACTCAGACTCCCTTGATGTTACCAAGCCGGGCCTGAGATCCCCTTCCCTGGATTCTTCTGGTTCACTCGTACTCTCTAGTTACTCCATCTGCTCCTCTCGTCTGCTGTGGTGCGTTCCGGATCCCTCGCCAGCTTACCATCTGTCAGCCCTCCAGTCACTACCACCTACGCGCTCCGATCACAGAGTTTCCTCGTCATTATTCTCCCCGGATAGGTCAATCCTGTTAAATGGTAAGCGGCGTAGCTTCTGGTACTTTTCCCTGGTTCGCTCATTCGTAACGTTACTCCTCCTTCTTTCCGCAGTCGCTCCAGTACTGACGTTCAGACCTCGCCCGTATGGGGTGCCGAATGTAAAATTTCAGATAAAATTCTATAGCTGATATATTTTGATTATTTAGCTCACTTTTCTCATATTTAACTCCCTTTTCTCACATTTAAGACAGAAATTCACAATAAACAAGATCTTATATGCAATTGTCAACAATATGTTTATAAAGTAAAATAAATAGTTAAATGTTAAATCTAAATGTTAAATCTATATCTAAATGTTAAATCTATATCTAAATGTTAAATTTAAATCTAAATGCTAAATCTATATCTAAATGTTAAATTTAAATCTAAATGTTAAATCTATATCTAAATGTTAAATGTTAAATGTAAATGTTAAATCTATATCTAAATGTTAAATGTAAATGTTAAATCTATATCTAAATGTTAAATCTATATCTAAATGTTAAATTGAAATCTAAATGTTAAATTTATATCTAAATGTTAAATTTAAATCTAAATGTTAAATCTATATCTAAATGTTAAATCTATATCTAAATTTTAAATGTTAAATGTAAATGTTAAATCTATATCTAAATGTTAAATTTAAATCTAAATGTTAAATGTTAAATCTAAATGTTAAATCTATATCTAAATGCTAAATCTATATCTAAATGCTAAATCTATATCTAAATGTTAAATCTATATCTAAATGTTAAATCTATATCTAAATGTTAAATTTAAATCTAAATGTTAAATCTATATCTAAATGTTAAATCTATATCTAAATGTTAAATCTATATCTAAATGTTAAATTTAAATCTAAATGTTAAATCTATATCTAAATGTTAAATGTTAAACGTAAATGTTAAATCTATATCTAAATGTTAAATCTATATCTAAATGTTAAATTTAAATCTAAATGTTAAATCTATATCTAAATGTTAAATGTTAAATGTAAATGTTAAATCTATATCTAAATGTTAAATTTAAATCTAAATGTTAAATGTTAAATGTAAATGTTAAATCTATATCTAAATGTTAAATTTAAATCTAAATGTTAAATGTTAAATGTAAATGTTAAATCTATATCTAAATGCTAAATCTATATCTAAATGTTAAATCTATATCTAAATGTTAAATGTTAAATGTAAATGTTAAATCTATATCTAAATGTTAAATCTATATCTAAATGTTAAATCTATATCTAAATGTTAAATTTAAATCTAAATGTTAAATCTATATCTAAATGTTAAATGTAAATGTTAAATCTATATCTAAATGTTAAATCTATATCTAAATGTTAAATCTAAATCTAAATGTTAAATTTAAATCTAAATGTTAAATCTATATCTAAATGTTAAATTTAAATCTAAATGCTAAATCTATATCTAAATGTTAAATCTATATCTAAATGTTAAATGTTAAATCTAAATGTTTTGAAAATATGCAAATTGACCACGCCCCCTATCGGGTTCTCGCCCACACCACCGACCTTGGATCAGCCATGAGATCCATCTGTGGAGGACACGGTAAACATGCCGCACAGACGGCTGACAAGGCAACTTCCTATAACTATATAACTTTCTCCCTTTAACGGCAAAGTTTCTTGTTTTAATGAGAGACTTATCTTGCTTAAACGACATAATTTTCGTCTCATAACAACGCAACATAACCCGGCATCAGCTCGCGGGATATTTGACTGTCATGGAGAAGAGGAGAGACGGAGGGGCGCCTTTTATTACTTTTTAAGAAGTCGTCATTTTTCGGAGGAATGTATTTCTGCACTGAGGAGTGACAAGGTAAGTCATAAATATACAGCAAGTCCTCTACTTGAAATTTGACCAATTCGGCAGTTATTTATAGTTAACAACTCTGCTTTGGATACACTTGCATTACTGTAGTACAGTCTCTGGCTCTGTTTACACGGTGAAAACAGGTTTGCGTTGCCTTTGTACTCTCCATTTACACACTACAAGGTTTAACTGTTGCTTAGGGGGGGGCTTTCAGCTATAGCTGTGGGTTTATTTACAACAGTTTGCAGCCGAAACAGTCCTCCGCCAGCCGCTGTTTTCTTCTTCTGGGCAATTTAACCCGGAGCTTCAAAAATCACAGCGCTACTAGTGGTGCGGCATGGGAATTGCACCGTTTAAGTACTCTGTAAACAGGGCCTGTGACTGCAAATGTTCTACATGGATGTTAATGAGATAGAGATAAGGATAAGCAGCTTAATATTTTTAAAAACATGTCATGCATTTAATCATAAATTCTGCTGTAAAGATTAATAATCATGTGCTTAAAAGAGTCTTTTTAGTTTTTTACGGTTTTTATATTAACCATAATTTCATTGTGCTTGTAGACTGACATATCAGCTATAGCAAGCATGGATGAGAGCTTGGCCATCTATATTCCCACCTATGCTGACAGAATTGCCACCCAGAGATTTTGCTTCGAGTTCCAAGGAAAAGGTGAAAGAGATGCCCTTCAACAGACGTGGCTTGAAAAACTCTTTACATGCAAATCTTCATGGAAAAAGTCCAATTTGATCTAAAATGTTTTTGGTTTCAGGTAATATCACTATGTAATATATTTAAAAAGAAAGCTTACCATTTGACTCAAAATGTGTTTTCAATATGTTTTCAAGAACATATGGAAGTGAGCCACAATAGAGTCAGTTAGCTTTTGTTTTTGTTGACAAAGATATAGAGCAAAAATACTGATTAAAAAGATTACTCCAACAACATTGTGAAATACAATTTTTTGAAGTGAAATTATTGCTGTTGCTATTAAGCTTCTTTAAGGTAAAAAAATTTAAAGCATGTGTTTAAACTGTACTTACTTTTCTTTCCATAGGGCATTATTTTTCTTTTATATTCTTTAAAGTTGATTGTAAAATAGATGAATGCTTTGAGCGCAATAGTGCCCAGATTTCTAACAACGACTTTTGTCATATGTAAAAGGATTTTCTCATGTTCAATTTTGAGATCCATGTATTCATCTTTTTAATACTCATAGATTATGTTCTAGTTAGGTCATTATCTGGAGGTAGAGAACTTCCTTTCAAAAGGATATTTCAGAGAACTTGTTAAAGGTACTTTTAATGTATGTTCTTCTGTGAGTTAATGTAACATTGCAATATAATGTTATGTTTCTAAGGAAAGAACGAGTTGGTTTGATCACAAACCATTGCACTTTATTTTGTAATGGGTTTTTACCAAAGATTCATTAAAAGTTTTCATGTTGCACATAAGCATAGGCACTTTATTTTTCATCTCATTTGACCATATCATCATTGTCAAACAGTACATAACTTGGGTCTCAGTGTTCAGTAACAGAGAACTATAAGAGTCTTGATGTTATAAATATAAAAATTATGTCTTGAATATGAGGAGCAGTGGTGGGGTTTACAGAACATGTCATTTAAACATTTTGTCCTACATGACAGATTACAAGGCAAATGTGAAGTTAAATTTCTTGTTATTGTCCTAATATATTTAGTAGTGTATATTTGCTGTCACACACAACAAGAATCACACAAAATATAAAACCTGTTACCAAAATTCAAAAAATTATGTACATCATGATGAAACATTTAAGTACATGGGAGTCAGTGAAAACAGAGGTCTGTTTTTTTTCCTCCATCTGTATTTCTTTGACTGCTTTTCCTTTATTGGTTGTGGGGTCTGCAGCTGCCTATTTCTGACTGTATGGGAAAGTGACAGGTTCATTCTGGACAGGCTCACAAGGTCATTTGCTCCACAAACTCTTTTTTACAAGAAAATGTCACACGTGTCACAGGTTTGTGTGCATACAAGCTCTTAAAAATAAGCATAACTCAATTGTTTCATCATGTGTGGACGGTGCATGAAGAAAGTTTTCCGTCATCAGAAGGTATGATAGTTCGAACTGTCTCATCACATGTAAACGGTCCTCTGAAGACGTTGGACTGTGCAAGTTTCAGCCGCTTGCTTAGAAACCTGTTTGAGATTATCTTGTTCACCAAAACGCCGTGGAAGGGTTCACAGGTGTCAAAGTCCAGTCCTCAAGGGCCGGTGTCCTGAAACTTTTAGATATGTCCCTGGTCCGACATGCCTGAGTCAAATAATCAGTTAATTACCAGGACCCTGAAGAACCTGACTGCATACTGAGGAGCTAATTGTGTCATTTGATTCAGGTGTGGGGGACCAAGGAAACCTCTAAAAGTTTCAGGACACGCCATCGAGGACTGGAGCTTGACACCCCAGGTATACATCATGTAGGGCCGGCCACTTGGAGCCATTGCATCTCTAATCTTACAAATGATGTTCCATAAGTGAACCACTTTAAGAGTTCTTCCTGAAAGACAAGAAAATAAACAAGTTCTTAAAGTACATACTCCATATTTAAAAGCATGTATCATATAGTATTTATCTTTTACATTCAAACATACCTCAGTGATATTTAAACGAGTGAGCAGAATTGGCTGCTTATCCAAGAAGTCACCAGTAAAGTAATCTGTATTCTTCGGTTTTTGAAAAAGGTTAATCCAATACTGTGCACGACGTTTCCTTAAGAAATCCCACCAGTTGTTGATGAGCTGGATCCCACAATGAAGTAGTTTTCAGGATAGCTGTCATCAAGACGCAAAAATCTTTGAATGTCTTTCATTGTACTATTCTCTGTCTCCATGTCAATATGAATTCTGGCTGTGGTACCCCCTCTGTTACTGCTGGAAGAAAATATCCAGCAGTAACTTTTGGACAGCACCATCCATGTATTCAGCTTTAGAGATGCCAACCTGTAAACACAGCAGAGATTTTGTTATTGTTTTTTATTTTAAACAAAATGTAAAAATAACATAATTTATTCTTTCTAAAAATTGAGCACGTTACTTATGCTAAATGTGAGAAGCTAAATATTCCAAATTCAAAGTTTTTAAATATTTAAATTTTGAGTGTCAGATCAAATGCACAGGCATTCTAAGATGTAAAAGAGAACATTCATTTTCTGGCTGTATTTTTAATGTAGCTATCTTAAACCTGGTCCTCCTACCTTAATGTTTTTGTTTATGGGAATTTTAAAAAGTACTTTTACAGAATTCCCATCAGAAGGAGAATAGCTGCTGTTTAAAATTGTGATTTAAGGTTAGACTGGATCAATGTTAAAATTGCCTAAACCTAGACTGCAATGGAACAATGTTGTTGATTAAGATTTGTTTTCTTTTCTGAGTAAGTTTAAAAACATTAGAAAAAACAAATGGAACAACAAATAAACTGAGAACAATGGTGCCTTGCTGCCAGGAGCTTTCATTGATAAATTCTGATATTAACTTTTGAATTTGCAGCAATGATAATCGATTATCAGTTTTTGCTTTTCCCCTTATTAAAGCATGTCAGTAGTTGACTGGGTTTATTAATGAAGTTCATATAAATAGCTGTCCTTCACTGGCGTGTGAATTGTCCCATTAGAAAGCTCTGTATTCATATGTTTGTTTTGACACAATAAAATATGGATAAATGTAGCTTTATCTTGCCTCACTTTCATTGTGTAGAATACACATACTTTTAATTAGCCTTACAAGTGTCGGATTAAAATTTATTTTAATCATATTTGATTAAAATACATAAAGGCATAGATAGGTACATTTGCAGTCACAGGCCCTGTTTACAGAGTACTTAAACGGTGCAATTCCCATGCCGCACCACTAGTAGCGCTGTGATTTTTGAAGCTCCGGGTTAAATTGCCCAGAAGAAGAAAACAGCGGCTGGCGGAGGACTGTTTCGGCTGCAAACTGTTGTAAATAAACCCACAGCTATAGCTGAAAGCCCCCCCCTAAGCAACAGTTAAACCTTGTAGTGTGTAAATGGAGAGTACAAAGGCAACGCAAACCTGTTTTCACTGTGTAAACAGAGCCAGAGACTGTACTACAGTAATGCAAGTGTATCCAAAGCAGAGTTGTTAACTATAAATAACTGCCGAATTGGTCAAATTTCAAGTAGAGGACTTGCTGTATATTTATGACTTACCTTGTCACTCCTCAGTGCAGAAATACATTCCTCCGAAAAATGACGACTTCTTAAAAAGTAATAAAAGGCGCCCCTCCGTCTCTCCTCTTCTCCATGACAGTCAAATATCCCGCGAGCTGATGCCGGGTTATGTTGCGTTGTTATGAGACGAAAATTATGTCGTTTAAGCAAGATAAGTCTCTCATTAAAACAAGAAACTTTGCCGTTAAAGGGAGAAAGTTATATAGTTATAGGAAGTTGCCTTGTCAGCCGTCTGTGCGGCATGTTTACCGTGTCCTCCACAGATGGATCTCATGGCTGATCCAAGGTCGGTGGTGTGGGCGAGAACCCGATAGGGGGCGTGGTCAATTTGCATATTTTCAAAACATTTAGATTTAACATTTAGATTTAGATTTAACATTTAGATATAGATTTAACATTTAGATTTAAATTTAACATTTAGATATAGATTTAGCATTTAGATTTAAATTTAACATTTACATATAGATTTAACATTTAGATTTAAATTTAACATTTAGATTTAGATTTAACATTTAGATATAGATTTAACATTTAGATATAGATTTAACATTTACATTTAACATTTAACATTTAGATATAGATTTAACATTTAGATTTAAATTTAACATTTAGATATAGATTTAACATTTAGATATAGATTTAACATTTAGTTTTAAATTTAACATTTAGATATAGATTTAACATTTACATTTAACATTTAACATTTAGATATAGATTTAACATTTAGATATAGATTTAGCATTTAGATATAGATTTAACATTTACATTTAACATTTAACATTTAGATTTAAATTTAACATTTAGATATAGATTTAACATTTACATTTAACATTTAACATTTAGATATAGATTTAACATTTAGATATAGATTTAACATTTAGATTTACATTTAACATTTAGATATAGATTTAACATTTAGATTTAAATTTAACATTTAGATATAGATTTAACATTTAGATATAGATTTAACATTTACATTTAACATTTAACATTTAGATATAGATTTAACATTTAGATTTAAATTTAACATTTAGATATAGATTTAACATTTAGATATAGATTTAACATTTAGATTTAAATTTAACATTTAGATATAGATTTAACATTTACATTTAACATTTAACATTTAGATATAGATTTAACATTTAGATATAGATTTAGCATTTAGATATAGATTTAACATTTACATTTAACATTTAACATTTAGATTTAAATTTAACATTTAGATATAGATTTAACATTTACATTTAACATTTAACATTTAGATATAGATTTAACATTTAGATTTAAATTTAACATTTAGATATAGATTTAGCATTTAGATTTAAATTTAACATTTAGATATAGATTTAACATTTAGATTTAAATTTAATATTTAGATATAGATTTAACATTTAGATATAGATTTAACATTTAGATATAGATTTAACATTTAGATTTAACATTTAACTATTTGTTTTACTTTATAAACATATTGTTGACAATTGCATATAAGATCTTGTTTATTGTGAATTTCTGTCTTAAATGTGAGAAAAGGGAGTTAAATGTGAGAAAAGTGAGCTAAATAATCAAAATATATCAGCTATAGAATTTTATCTGAAATTTTACATTTGGCACCCCATACGCCCGAGCCACACGCTGTTTCTCTTCCTGCAGCCTGAACCTTTAAATAAACATCTTAAAACTGTGCCTGTCTTCCAACAAGAGCTGGAGATTTAATACATTGCTGCTTAAAGATGAAGAATTTAATAAATTTTTCAAAGAAGAGTGGGCTTCATACTTAGAATACAATGATCTACCAGGCACTTCAGCATCTATACTTTGGGAAGCAGGGAAAGCAGTGATGAGAGGCAAAATAATTTCATTCTCATCTCACAAAAAGAAGTTGGAAAACAAGAAGATTCAGGAATTAGAAGAAAAACTCAAGTTACTAGAAACTTCCCTGGAAGAGGGAAAGTTGGGTAAAATCCGTAAAATAAAACTAGAATTAAACCAGTATATTGAAAAGCAAAACAAATTTCTAATAGAAAAACTTCGATTAGAAAATTTTGAACATGGCAATAAGTCAGGAAGCTTCTTAGCTAATCAGTTAAAAATAAATAAAGAGAAAACGACTATATTTGCAGTTACAGATTCCAATGGGAATACATTACATGATCCAGAATGTATAAATAACACCTTCCGTGATTTCTACAAAACTTTATACACATCACAGATAAATCCATCAGACAATGTCATCAAGCAGTTTCTGGATAAAATTACACTTCCTAAACTATCAGATAACCAAAGAACGACACTGGACTCACCGCTGACAACAATTGAAGTTCAGGAAGCTTTAACAAGCATGCCCAATAAAAAAGCTCCAGGCCCAGATGGATTCCCTACTGAGTTTTATAAGGGGTTCTGGAATATTCTGGCACCAACGTTTCACAGAATGTTGCAAGAAATTCAGGAAAATGGCAGATTTCCAGCTAATATGAACTCTGCCACCATCAGTCTTCTGCTTAAGCCAGGCAAAGATCCTATGTTGCCCACCAGCTATTGTCCCATATCCTTAATCAACGTGGATATTAAAATAATATGTAAAGCTTTTGCAAAACGATTAGATAAAGTCACTCCTTTCATAATCCACCCAGACCAAACTGGCTTTATCAGAGGAAGGCAGTCATCCACAAATACACGCAGATTACTTAATTTAATAGATTATTCCTACAGTACAAATAATAAATCTATTATAATGTCTTTAGATGCAGAAAAAGCATTTGATAGAGTAAATTGGAATTTTTTATTCGCTACTCTGCATAAATTTGGTTTTGGCAATTTTTTTATAAATTGGTTAAAAATTTTATACAGCTCTCCTACAGCCTGTGTCAGGACAAATAATCAAACATCTTCCAGCTTTTGTCTCCAGAGGGGCACTAGGCAAGGATGCCCACTTTCGCCCTCACTTTTTGCCATTTTTATTGAACCTCTAGCAGCAACAATTAGACAAACAAAGGTTATTAAAGGTATAAAATGCATGAATATAGAGCATAAGATTAGTCTTTATGCTGATGATGTATTACTCTATCTTCAGCACTCAAACTCTTCCCTTTCTCAAGTAATTAGATTACTAGAATCCTTCTCAAAGGTTTCTGATTACTCTATAAACTGGTCTAAATCTACGGTACTGCCAATTAATTGCTCTTTCCAAAACCCCCTAGATTTACATTTGCGCTCAGGAAACATCACATATTTGGGTATCACTGTGTCGTCTAAACTTGCGGATTTAGTAAAATTTAATCACATCCCACTTTTAAAAAAGATAGAAGTTGACCTGGATAGATGGAAATCGCTTCCAATTTCACTCATGGGTAGGGTAGCTTCGATTAAAATGATGGTCTTACCTAGAATTAATTACTTATTTTCAATGATCCCCAATAAACCATCATCTGACTGGTTTAAATCTCTAGACTCTTCAATCTCTAAATTTCTTTGGAAAGATAAACCGCCCCGTATCAGCTTAAAGACGCTACAGAAAACTAAAGACAGAGGGGGACTAGATCTGCCTAACTTCCATAAGTACTACTTGGCAAATAGACTACAATATATCACTAAATGGATAAAGCATAATCCTTTAGACGAGCCCTGGATAGATATAGAACAGAAAATATGCAATAATATCATGATTTCAGATTTGCCGTTTATTAGCTCAAATATAAAACGGCATACGTGCTTTAAAAATATCAATATCAGCTCTACTCTGACAGCATGGTGGGAGTTTCTTAAAATGACAAAGTCGTCACTTATCCCATGCAGTCGTACACCCATCTGGAATAACCCTGACATCCTACAAAATAATAATATGATAAACTTTACATACTGGAAGAATAAAGGTATTGAATATCTGGAACATTTACTTGATGGAACCGAGTTCATCAATTTTTCCAAACTAAATATGCAATATGGCATTAGTAAAAATAATTTTTTGGAATATGAACAACTTAAATCTATAATTAGAAAAAAAATTAAGCATATTAAAGGAGGTTTACAAATTCCAAGTAATATATTAGAGTTCCTAGATTTAAACCCCCCCCAAACTACTGTCTAAATCATACAGGACACTGACTAAAATAGATGATTCAATATCTCTTCCTATTATGAAATGGGAAGAGGATCTATCAGTCAGCTTTGAACAAAACTTCTGGGCTCAGACATGTCTAAGAACTTTCAAATTGACTAGAAACACCAACTTACAACTAATACAATACAAAATCCTTCACAGAGTACACTACACAGGACAAAGATTATTCAAGATGGGTCTGGCACAATCTAATATCTGTCCACACTGCATAGGCAATCATCCTGATAATTATATTCATGCGTTATGGTTATGCACACCAGTCCAGAGGTTCTGGACACAGATATGTAAGGACTTATCAAAGTGCTTGAGCTGTAAAATTACACCTTCCCCATCAGTTTGCTTGCTTGGTAATTTTGAGGAAAGCCCTCTGGGGAATAAAATAGTTTACATGGTTTTCACTGCACTATGTATCGCAAAGAAAACTATCCTCATGAATTGGAAAAGTAAGGAGAATCTCAGTATCAATCAGTATAGAGATCTTTTGTTGGATCATATTAATCTTGAGACAGCATCTGCATCCACATCTGTTCGATCTCTTTGGGCTCCTTTGATTAGCACTATCACTTAGTGGAATGGGGGGCGGTGGGTTGCTTCCTGCAGGGCGCAGTGGCTGGGTGGAGGGGTTCCTGGGACTCTGGGGGCACTTGGAGTGGGGCGCTTGGTGGGTCTGACTCCAGGGTCTGCTGCCCCCATCTGGGAGGAGCTTGGGAGGCCTACGGGTGGCCCACAGCACCGCTTGCGGCGCTCTTGGGGAGCTACGCGGTGACGGACGTGGGTTACTGACCTGGTAGCTGTGCTGTCGCTGGGTGGGTCCTGGGTGGGTCTGGGGGCCTGGGGTCCCTGGGGCGCGCTGCCCTCGGGCGGGGGCCCCGGCGGGGCCTCGTGGGTTCCGGTTCCGGGGGGTGTGCCGCTTGGGGTCTCGGCCGGCGTGCGCCCGGGTGTCTGCCCCTGCACGGGGCCTCTGGTGCACTGGGGGGCCTCGGGGCCTGTTGAGCTGGTAGGGGGGCATGGTCATTAACATCTCAGGGCAGATGCTCTTCCCCTTGTTTGGGTTGGCACTCTGCTAGTGGGGGGAGGGGAGGGAGGGGGAGTAGTGACTTACCCAGCCTGGATGTCTAGTGTCGAATGTATCGTGAGATGTTTGAATGTTAGTGTTGGGGAGGGGTTAAATCTACGGGTGGGGTGGGGGGGGGGATTGGTGGACGTTCTGGTGGGCTTGTGTCCGGCCCCCTGTCCCGGTCCTGGTCCGTGTAGTCTCCCGGTGCGGGTTTCACCTGGGGGGTGGGGTTTGGGATGGCTCGTGCGGGCTGGCTGGCCAGGGTCCCCCCACTTATTAACTTAATATTTTAATTTATTTATTTATATATTATTATTATTATTATTTTGGGGGGGGGGGGTTAAAGCCAGTAGGCTTGGGGGGTGGGCTGGGGGAGGTAGAGGTGTTGGTCCTGGTGGGTGGTTGGCTGGCGGGCCCTGCGGCCTCTCCCCGGCCCCCGGGCTATGGTGGTGCCGCTGGAGGGGCCCCTTTCTCCGGGTGGAGCTTTCGGGGAGCGGGGGTGCCTATTGGAGTCAGTAGGGGAATTGGCTCCCTGGGTTGGCTCCCCAGTCCTTTGCTCCCCATCCCCGGACTCCTCCCTCTGCCTGCTCCATCACGCCGCCACACATGTAGGTCCTTGGGGAGAGGGCGTTACTGGAGGTTGCCACGTCCCTCTCCCCAATGACGTCCCTCTCCCCAATTTTATCATGCATTTTAGACACTTTCACTCCAAACATTTTCACAACGCACATTCATGTAGGCCACAATATGGGGGGGTGGGGGGAAGACGTCTGGGGGGGGGGCTTATGTTGTGTGGGCCTCGCCTCGGGCGGCTCCCTTCACCCCCTCTCGCATTTAGACATCGAGGGTTCTGGGTAGTTGCTTGGAGGGGGGGCGCTGGCACCAGCGTCCTTCCGGAGGGGGGGTGGGCTGTGCCGTGCACCCCCTTCGGTGCTCCCAGTTTTAAACACACCTGAGATCAACATGCAACAACACAACATCTGAGCGGGCGTAGGGAGGATCGGGGGTCTTTTGCACACCCCCGATCTCCGATCGCGGCACGGAGTCTGGGGCCTGGAGGAGGTGCGGGCCACTCGGTCCGGGGTCTTGGCGGGGGGCTGCTGCGGCTGGCCAGCGGCTGGCCAGCGGCTTACCGGCTCTGGGGCTGACGCCTCTGCTCTCCCCAGGAAGGGATGGGGGGCAGGGGTGGCTAGGGTAAGGTCGGGGTGGGAGGGGGTTTATTAGGTATATAGTGGGTGAGGGGGGCTCTGGTCGGGTGGCCCGTACGGGTCGTGTCGGCCCCCCCTCTTTGGGGGGCCTGGTCCGGGGGGCGTCTGGTCCGGGGGCGGGGCCGGGGGTCGGGCACAGGCAGTCGTATTGTTGAATTGTGGTGACCCCCCCCCCCCCACCTGGGATTTTTGGATGTGAATGCCATGTGGGAATGTGTGTACAGCGTCCTTTTTTTTTTTTTTGTGTCTGAGTGCGGCGAGTGGGGCACAAGGGAGGGATGGTGTGAATGATTTTTTTTTTTTTTTTTTTCCAGGTTCGGGTCCGGTCCGCTCCCTCTCCCAAGATCACCTCAAGTCTCCGATAGGTGCGGAGCCCATCCCCCCACATCCTGCCCTCCTCCGCTGCGTTGGCAGGCGCCTTGGCCCTCTGGCGCGTTGACGGTCCTCGGGTTTGGGGCGGGTTCCCGGGTGGGCGCCGGCCCATTCCCGGCGGTGGCTTCGCGGGGCCTGGCCCCCCGGGGGGCGGCCGGGGCCCCTGCCGCGGGGGCGGGGCGCCCCTGGGGCCTCTGGCCGGGACCACTTCAGCGCGGCCGGCTGCCGGCGCAGCCCACGGGCTCGTCCCCGCGGCTCTTGGGGGCGTCGGCATTGCGGTGGCTGGGGGATTTCCTCGGGGTCGTCTCTCCTCTTTCCCCGGGGGGGGGGAGGTTGCAGATTTCCTGTGAAGGCCCCTCTCGGGTGCACTGCTTTGGGGGCCCCTTTGGGAGTCCGGGGTTACGGGTCCCCTGACTACTGCCTCTGTGCTCGGGGAAGGTGGGTCTTCGGTTCTCCACAATCACTATCGAATTATTTCCTTCTGGATAAATTTTCACCTAAACTAGTGCACTCTCACAAACTCCCACAGGTGCCGGGTCCCAGGTATTAAATGTTCACTTATATACAGAAAGGCTATAATTCATTTATTTACTTTCTTTTACTTTCTTTTTTAGGTATCACATTACACATGTCAGCTTAAATAATAATACATATGATTTAGCAATGGTATCAAGTTGTTACACGATTGTATCTGTTGCTTTATGTCTGTTGGTTGTGCTGTTCTTTCTGTATCTCTTTCCAGGTGATGGAGCAGACAGAGGACGTTTTATCATTCTCTTCCTTTTATCTCTTCTTTCTTTCACCTCTTCTTTCTTTTTTTTTCTTCTCTTCTTGTATTTCTTTTACTCTCCTACTTTCCCATTGTAGTGTCCACATAATCTGAAATTTTCCCTGCAGGAATCACAATAAAGCTATTTACACGCACAAATCAAGCGGAGCATTAAGGCGAAAGCTGTTTGCTCCACTTGTGAAAGTAAAATCTGTCGAGCTCTATTTGGCATTAAGATATCAATTCTTATTGCCACATTGCTAGACAGGACACTGGAGAAAAAAAAAAAAAAACTGTGCCTGTCTTCCGTCTGTATCTGCATGTGGGCTAAACACTTAAAAACCATGACACAATTGAGGTGGTGTTAAAGCAGACAGCTTCTCTGTGTTGCTAAACAATGCCTCCTGAAGTAAAGATAGGATGGATAAATTACAAAGTTAGGGAATATATTCCACAGCCACTAAGGTGCTTTAAGTGCCAAAGAATGGGACACACAGTACAACAGTGTAAATGGAGACAAAGATGTGCGAAATGTAGGGAAGAACATCATTATGGCAAATGTAATAAGGATGCAAAATTAAAGTGCTGTAATTGTGCAGGTGAACATATTGCTGCTTATATTGGATGTCAGGTTCAGAAGCAAGCCAAAGAAGTACAGAAATATAAGATCATGAACAAGGTGTCATATGCAGAGGCTGTACGAAATATTGGCGAAATGAAACACAATAGATTAACACAGTATCATTAAAACTTGAGTGACGGCACGAGACAGGAAGTAGGACTAATCCAGAGAATACACACAAGGAGAACTCAAGTAGAAAGAACAGTGATCCCGCAGCAGACATGCAGTCATAAGTGTACGGTGGAGGAAAATGCAATGATTGTAGAGAAGAAGGGCTTTATAGCTTTCATATGCAAAGTCATTAATGTCACTTCAAGACAACAAAGGAAAAGTGACAGAATCAAGATAGTGGTAGCAGCTTCAGTGGAGTTTTTAGACCTCAAAGACATTAAAGCTGAAGACATACATGCAATGTTAAGTATCAATAATGATGGAGGATTTCAGAGTATTAGTTAAACTCATAACGGTTCTCCACTTTTTACAATGGAATGCTAGGAGTTTGATTGCAAATGAACTAGAATTCAAAAGGTATTTAATAGAATCTGAAGTTAAATCTGATATCTGCATTCAAGAAACGTGGTTGCGGCCTTATCTTGATTTTATCTTACCTGGTTATGAATCCATTGGATTTGATAGAGAAGGTAATCAGGGTGGCGGATGTACAAGATTTGTGAAGGAATACCATTTCGAAGAGTAGCAAACTCAACAGAAGCAGAATGTGTAATCATTGAAATATACAAACCAGATGAAAAATGAACAATAGTCAACCTATATAACCCTTGTAAACCATTTAGCCTAGAAACATTGCAGAACATAAGAACAGGAAATAGAAAGGAAATATGGTGCGGAGCTTTCAAGGCACATAATAGTCTTTGGGGAAGTAAACATACTGGCAATAATGGAGAAGTAGTGGAAGAATTGATGGATGTTAGACAACTAGTATGTATAAATAATGGAAATGGTACAAGAATTGACACACGTTCAAACACGCTTTTGTATATCGATCTTACTCGAGTCTTGTGTCTAGTAATTTGGCAAAGTCATATGATAGAATGTTAAGGAAAGCACAAGTATTGGAAGTGATCACTATCCAGTAATATTTTCCATAAATGCAAAAATAGAAATGGAAATTTGAAAAAGCAGATTGGGAAACATTCAAAGAAAAATGCAACATATCAGCAGAATCAATTACAATGGAGGCAGATATCGAGGAATGTACTTCTGAGGTCACCCATCTAATTTTAAATGCAGCATTAAATAGTAAACCGTTTAAATCAGTTGGGGGGAAAACAGAAAACAGTTCCTTGGTGGAATGATGAATGTACAAAAGCTATTAAAGAATGAAATAGAGCAACGAGAATGTTAATAATCTGAACCAAGGAAATTTGATTAATTGTCAGAGGAAAAGGGGTAGGGTTAGAAGAGTTATTAAGAGTAGTAAGCGGAATACATGGAGAAATTGTTGTTCTACAATAGAAGTGCCAGGACTTTTCTGCCGGCTCCGCCTCCTCTCCTCTCTCCACAGGTGACTGGAGTTGGCAGGTGGGCGTGGTTACACACCTGCGGCTCGTTCAGCAGCGTGCGGCTGCGCTACAAAGACAGCGCTCAGACAGCTGCAGGACGCCAGAGTGTTAACCTTGTTTGGTACACCTCAGTGACCCCCGTCTCGTGAAGCTTACCTCTTTCCTGCGCTAATCCTTGTCCCCTGTCTCCCAGGTCGCCTCTCGCTCTGGACCCCGTACCAACCGTTACCTTGTGCTCTGATGTCTCAAGACGAGCCGCCCGGCTCGTACCCCCCTGGATCTTGCTAGCGACGTTTCCCCGTGCTCAAGTATCATTCCAACACTCCCTTAGTGTTACCAAGCCGGGCTGAGGATTCTCACTCCATCGCCCTTGTTCCTCCAGCTGTCATTGGACCACATCCCACGCCACCGCTGCTCGGGCCCCTCATGGACTCCACCTGCCCGCCCACCGGCCGCTCTGTCACCTGCCGCCATCTCGGGAGATCACGCACTGATTCTGTCTCTCCACTCCACTCCCCCCGGCTAGGTCGCGGTGCTCAGTGGTAAGCCTAAGGACCGTTATTCTTATTTCCCCGCTCTCTGTACCTAACTCTCTGACTCTCATCCGCAGATCGCCCGAGTCAGGTCTCGCGTCTTCCTCCGGCGCTGCTTGCTGTGGGTTTATCACGCAGTCACCTCTGTTAAGCCTTGTGTTAAAATAAACATCTTAAACTGCTCTGCGCCTCTCGAGTGTAATCTGCATGTGGGTTAAACAACTCAAAACCATGACAGAATTACACTCTGGCCAACCAAACCCAGCAGACACACTCGAGAGGACGCGTTCCGCCCACCAGGAGCAGTTACAGAACCTCGGTTTTAGTGGTGCAAACTACCCAGGATCAGCTGCAGGGGCTCGCGGCTCAGATCAGCCAGCTGGCTGACGCACTGCGCCCCACCATGCTGAATCCCCCCTCCACGTCGCCGAATGCAACTCCTGGCTCCACGCCCTCAGAACCGCCCCCACGTGTTGGCGTGTCCTCCTCTCCCAGCCCGGAGAAGTTCTCTGGGGACACTGGGGACTGTGGAGGTTTTTTATTCCAGTGTGCATTAGTCTTTAATCAGTCCCCGCAAATTTTTACCCAGGACGAGGCTAAAATCTCGTTTGTCCTGCGCCTGTTAACAGGGAGAGCCCTAAGATGGGCCGAATTGTCAACGTTTTGACTGTTCCTTTAATGAGTTCCTGCAGGAATTCAAAATGATTTTTTCAGCCGAATCGCATCCTGTGTGTTATGCCAAAAGCTGTGTGAATATGCTTATTATTATTATTAATTATAATTTGGTATTATAATTTAAATAATAACTCATTCAACTCAAAATTCCGCTATAACAAAATATAGTTCAAATGGTGGTGATGTTAGCTATAAGCTTGTAAGTATTTATACCACTAATGCATTAGTTAATTTGCTGTTATGAACTCATTTATGCTGGAATAAATGATCCGGTCGGACTTCTAACCGACGAGGTTTATCCGGCAGCTGTGAGAACCCCAATGTAACTGTAATTAGAGTTTAAATCCTTATTCCTTATCACCATCCAATGATATTGTCTCTGTATTAATGTCAGATGTTAACTCCAAAGGAGGTTAGCTCTGATTTCTGAATAACCATACAACTGTGAATTAGACTGAACACAAAACAAATTCTATTCCGCAGTGGTGTTTTTATTGAACCAAAAGCAATTCCCTGTTACAGTAATTCTCTGATTCAACGACTTTGGAAATCTTACTCATTACTAAAACTACACATGCAAAATATAGGTGGAAATAAAAGAACAAAACAAAAATAAACAATGGATTAAAAATGAGCGATTGGCAAATCTTAGTTCAACTCACGGTTGTTTAAACCACACTCAGAACATCGGCATTTGACGTAGCAGCATTGACAGACAGAACAGCTCTGAGAGTCCCACCGGACGCTTTGATGTCTTATAGAGCTATCCGCTAAGCTACCTACAGTTCAGTCATCCGACACCCTCCCAAGATGGCTGCTACGATGACGTATGGTCTACCAATTTGCGTGATGCGTGAGGGGAGGTCCTAATGACGTAACCATGCTTACGCTGATGGGGTAATGCCTCGATTCGAGAGGGCGCGGCTAACTGGGAGTTTAAAGCAAAGACCGTGAGTTGGGCTCGGACAACAAGATTAAATTTACTGATAAGGGGAAGCGAAAAGAGAGGGGGAAAAGCATGGAAGAAGATGGAAAATAACTGAGACAGTGACCCACGGCGGGGTTATTGACAAACCACAATCAACACAGCAAAATCAATTGTAAAATGCATGCACATACAAAGAAAACATTCAGCAAAATAATTCCAACTTCGTCGCGGAATAAAAGCATTAACCTACACCTACAAAGTCCCTAACCTCTGCCCAGGCACTTCTAAACACCCTGTTGGTGAGACAGAAATAAAAAGGGAGAGCCCGTTACTTTGAGGTGCCTCGGGGCTGGTCCGGAGCGCTCCGAGTAAGGCGGCTTTCTGGACGCGTCTTGACGAACGCAGTTGTCCGCAGGCTGCAGCGGGACGGGGAAGAAGCTCCTTTGTTTCTTCCTCCGGGTCCACAATCGCTTTGCTCGGCCCAGCAAAACGTAGTCCTCTTTCGATCACTGGGAGATAAGGCGGCTTCCAGTATTTGATCAGAGGGAATTAAAAGTACCTTTTAGAGTCGACCTCCTACTATGCAAAGCAGGGAATAACGTTTGCGTCGAAAAATCTCGGTCCAGCGAGAAACTCGAGCACGTGGCGTGTGGGTAATTAATCCACGGAGTACAGCTGTATGTCTTCTCAGATTGGCGGTGGGCCAGAGAAAGAAGAACGATTGCGAGGCGCAAACGAGTTTTATCAACTTTACCCTAGCAACGTTATCGGTTGCTAGGGCGCCGGCCATTTTGGGCCGCGTTGCATGATGGGAGTTGGTGGCCATTTTGACCACATTGCATCATGGGAAACGCCGTCCGTCATGTCCCGAATTAATGCAGTCGTCATGTCTGAACTGGCACAACACTGTGCAACAGTCCCGTCAGTTGCTAGCTGTCAGGCAGCGCGGTCGCTGCGTCTGCGACTTCGCGGTAGAGTTTCGCACTTCAGCGGCCGCCGCCGGCTGGGAGCAGCGAGCTCTCAAGACGGTTTTCTTTCAAGCTCTCGATGAGCCCCTCAAGGATGAGTTGGCCCGCCTTGAGGAACCCATCACTTTTAACGAACTGATAACTTTAGCCATCCGCTTAGATAACCGTCTTAGAAGTGGGAGCCGTGGTAGGTCGGAAAGAACACCCTGTCCGCCGGCCCCTCCTCTCTTTGAGCGAGTACCTCCCAGACCGGTTGCTGCTTCTCCTCCCCCAGAACTTATGCAGATAGGTCAGGTACGTCTCTCATCGGAGGAGAGGCAGCAATGCATTGAGACAAAACAATGCATTTATTGCGCCTCACCAGAACACTTCATCCGAGCCTGTCCGGAACGATCAAAAGACCGGGTCCGTCGGCTGTAGTGGGGAAGTCGGCGGACCCAACCAAGTTTTTGCCCCATGTGTCACTGTGTTCTCCCGTCTCACCATTTTTCTGTCTCCGAGCAATTATCCCTACGACTCATGACAGTGTATGTCTTTCCGCCTTAGTCGACTCAGGTTGCGATTTTAACCTAATTGATCAGTCCCTGGTCCAGCAGATTGGGATCGAGACTGTGCCGCTAACCACACCGCTCCAGGTTTCCGCCCTGGATGGAGGAAGTCTCCCGCAGACAACCCATCAAACCAAGCCCTTAGAGGTTGTTATTTTGGTCAATCACCGTGAGCGGATCCCGTTTTATGTCTTCCCTGTAAAACACGCCCCTGTAGTCCTCGGCTACTCGTGGCTAAGGGAACATAATCCACATATTAATTGGGCTAAGCAGCAGGTATAATCTTGGTCGTCTGCCTATCACTGCCGCAGTTTACTTTCCACGGTCCCCTCCCACTCACCGATGGAGGGTCCCGCGACGAGTGAGTCCTCGGTGGATCTTAGTTTAGTCCCTGAGCAGTATCACGACCTTTGGCTTGTGTTCAGCAAGAGCAAATCCGAATCTTTACCACCGCACCGTCCGTATGACTGCGCAATTGACCTGCTGCCTGGCGCTCCGCTGCCCACAAGCTGCCGCTTCTCTCTCTGCACTCGAGCCGGTCCAGAACGCCACCGTCTTCACTAAATTAGATTTGTGCAATGCGTACCACCTAGTTCGGATCCGCCGGGGGGATGAGTGGAAGACAGCTTTTAAAACCCCCCTGGGCCACTTTGAATACCTTGTGATGCCTTTTGGTCTTCCAAGCCCTCATGAATGACATCCTCCGGGATTTCCTAAATGTATTTGTCTTCATTTATCTGGATGACATTCTGATCTACTCCCGAGACCTCACTGAACATCACCATCATGTGCGCCTGGTCTTACAGCGTTTACTTGAGAACCGTCTCTTTGTTAAAGCAGAAAAATGTGAATTCCATAAGCCATCTGTGACATTCCTCGGCCTTATCCTAGAGGGTGGGCAAGTACGATCAGACCCAGAGAAAATCAATGCAATCCTCACCTGGCCCATGCCCGAGACCAGGAAGCAACTCCAGCGCTTCCTCGGTTTCGCTAATTTCTACCGCCGTTTCATTAGAGAGCACTCGCTCACTTCACCCAAGACCCCGTTCATTTGAAACTCAGACGCCAACTCTGCATTCGAGGATCTGAAGAAGCGTTTCTCCCAGGCTCCCATCCTCATTCACCCTGACCTTCTGAAGCAGCTCACGCTCGAGATCGATGCCTCTGACATCCTGTCCCAACGTTCCGACGACGACCAAAAGCTCCATCCCTGTGCCTTTTTCTCCCAACGCTTTACTCCCCCAGAACGGAATTATGATGTGGGGGACCGTGAGTTGCTCACCATTAAGCTCGCTTTGGAAGAATGGTTAGAGGGGTCCGAGCAGCCAATTATTATTTGGACGGATCACAAGAACTTGGCATAGCTGCAGTCAGCCAAACATTTTAACCCCCGTCAAGCCCGTTGGTCCCTGTTCTTTTCCCGTTTCAATCTATCCATCACCTACTGTCCCGGCTCCAGGAACCTGAAGCCCGGTGCTCTCTCCCGTCTCCACACCCCTCATGACTCAGACCCAGAACCCGCCTCCATCTTACCGCCCACCTGCACCTTCGGCGCCCTCTGTTGGGAAATAGAAGATCTCATCGCCCAGGCACAGCAGGACGAGCCGGACCCGGGCAACGGCCCCACCGACCGGACATATGTTCCCCGCGCAGTTCGCTCACAAGTCATCAGCTGGAGCCACTCCTCAAAACACTCTGCTCACCCCAGCATCCATAGAACACTCTCCCACCTCTCCCGGCGTTTCTGGTGGCCGTCCATGTCAAAGGACATCCGGGAGTACTTTCTCGCCTGCCCCGTTTGTGCACAGAATAAATCATCATACAGACCACCTTCCAGCCTCCTGCAACCACTACCGGTTCCCAAGCACCCCTGGTCCCATATTGCCCTGGACTTTGTCACCGGTCTCCCACCATCCCAAGGAATGACAACCATCCTCACCATAATCGACCGTTTTTCAAAAGCCTGTCATCTAGTGGCCCTCCGCAAACTCCCTTCAGATTGCTCAGCTCCTGGTTAAACACGTCTTCCGGCTTCATGGCATACCACAGGACATCTTGTCTGATCGTGGTCCCCAGTTTAATTCCCGTGTTTGGAGAGAGTTCGCCTCCGCCTTAAGGGCCCGTTATACTCTCTCCTCCGGGTACCACCCTCAGACAAATGGCCAAATGGAGCGTCTAAACCAGGAGCTCGAGTCAGCCCTCCGGTGCCTCACTTCTTCCAACCCATCTGACTGGAACAAATACCTTCCATGGATTGAATACGCAAACAATAACCACACTTCCACCACAACAGGATTCTCCCCTTTTGGAGTATCCCTAGGATACCAGCCGCCGCTCCTTTCCTCAGAAGAAAAGCAAATCTCCGTCCCATCAGTAGAGAGCCACATCCGCCGCTGCAAACAGTTCTGGGCTGAAACCATCCAGGCCCTCCACAGAACTGCCGAGCAGAACCGCCGGTTCGCTGACCACAGGCAAAAACCTGCCCCACGCTATCGCCCCGGTCAGCTAGTCTGGCTGCTGTCCCGAGATTTCCCCGCCAGAACCACTCCACGAAAACTGGCTCCCCGCTTTTCCGGCCCCTTCACAATCGAGTCCATCATCAGCCCAACAGCCGTCCGTCTCCGTCTACCCCAACACCCCCGTATCCACCCAACATTCCACGTTTCCCAAATCACGCCCGTGCTGTCTAGCCCTCTGTCGGAGGATGATGGAACAATTGATAAAGAAAAGGCAAATGTTTTGGGAAAGAAATTTGCTAGCGTGCATGGTGGTAATCATTTAGATCAGGGGTTTTCAAATTCATTGAATGTGAGCCTCCCCTTGGAATAGGTAAAGATAACCACGCCCCCCCCCCCCAACCACCACCACCACAAACCTACCGCATACAGGTCCCTGCAGTAAATGCATCTTTCTTTTGTGTTCCTGGAATGCTGTGTTTCAAAAACAACTGATAGCCCAACACATGTTTTTTTTATTGTATTTCTTTTAACAAAGTACATTCATAAAAAAAGCCTATTCATAAAATATCCATCCAAATATTTCCATTTTACAGGCTACTTTTACTGAAACATCACGGACAGAGGGCTTAGTTTTAAAATTGAGCTGTCATTAGAGCAAATTCAGAAACGATTGTTTTCAACAGCAGACAAACTGAACTAAACAGACGCCAATGTCAAACTGAACTCACGTCAACAGGAGACGTCAACTGAAATAATAATAAAAAAGATAACCTGAATTTAACAGACGTCAACACGTTCCATATTCCAATTTACTTTTTAGGCTAATTATACACAATTTAAACCTATTGCTATTTTAACAACCAAGCATTTTATTTGATCTTATCTCTTATCTGATGTATTTCTGATGTTTGGCACTTTGTTTTACCTTTTGTTAAAGTGCTCTTTAAATAATGATGACAATGATGATGATTATGATCAGAATAAACTTTTGCATCACCTCCCAGAAGCTGGAAAGAAAAGAGACAAAAACATTTTTTACACCTCACTTAGTAACTCTAATGTTTTAGTCTAAATATTTTAGGCTAAAATATTAAACTTTTTATTTGTTTTTATTCAATCCCATGGTGATGTTTAGTAATTTCTGCCAAAGGCTGCATCATCACTTCCGTACGGCTTCGAAGCGATTCTGGTCCACTATCCGCCGTCTCAGGAGGGGGAAGCAGTGCAGTACCAACACTGTTTACAGTGGGGGTGGTGTGCTGCTGACCTCGACTCGGGACGTCGTGTTTCGGTGTGCGGAATACTTCGAAGACCTCCTTAATCCCACCAACACGTCTTCCATTGTGGAAGCAGAGCCTGAGGACTCTGGGTCGGGTTCTCCCATCTCTGGTGCTGAGGTTGTCGAGGTTGTTAAAAAGCTCCTCGGTGGCAAAGCCCCGGGGATGGATGAGATTCGCCCTGAGTACCTTAAGGCTCTGGATGTTGTGGGGCTGTGTTGGTTAACGCGGCTCTGCAGCATTGCATGGACATCGGGGGCAGTTCCCCTGGATTGGCAGACTGGGGTGGTGGTTCCCCTATTTAAAAAGGGGGACCGGAGGGTGTGTTCCAACTACAGAGAAATCACACTCTTAAGCCTCCCTGGTAAGGTCTATTCAGGGGTTCTGGAAAGGAGGGTCCGTCGGATAGTTGAATCTCAGATTCAGGAAGAGCAGTGTGGTTTTCGTCCTGGCCGTGGAACACTGGACCAGCTCTACACCCTCAGCAGGATTCTGGAGGGGGCATGGGAGTTTGCCCAACCAGTCTACATGTGCTTTGTGGATCTGGAGAAGGCATTCGACCGTGTCCCCCGAGGGATCCTGTGGGGGGTACTCCGGGAGTATGGAGTACCGGACCCTTTAATAAGGGCTGTCAGGTCTCTGTACGACCGGTGTCAGAGTCTGGTCTGCATTGCCGGCAGTAAGTCGGACTCGTTTCCAGTGAGAGTTGGACTCCGCCAAGGTTGCCCTTTGTCACCGATTCTGTTCATAACTTTTATGGACAGAATTTCTAGGCGCAGCCAAGGTGTTGAGGGGATCCGTTTTGGTGGCCTTAGGATTGCGTCTCTGCTATTCGCGGATGACGTGGTCCTATTGGCTTCATCAGGGCGTGATCTACAGCTCTCACTGGAGCGGTTCGCAGCCGAGTGCGAAGCGGCCGGGATGAAAATCAGTGCCTCCAAATCCGAGACCATGGTCTTGAACCGGAAAAGGGTAGAGTGCCTTCTCCGGGTTGGGGAGGATGTGCTGCCCCTAGTGGAGGAGTTCAAGTATCTTGGGGTCTTGTTCACGAATGAGGGGAAGATGGAGCGGGAGATCGACAGGCGGATTGGTGCGGTGTCTGCTTTGAAGCGGGCGCTGTACCGATCCGTTGTGGTGAAGAGAGAGCTGAGCCAAAAGGCGAAGCTCTCGATTTACCGGTCGATCTACGTTCCTACCCTCATCTATGGTCACGAGCTTTGGGTCGTGACCGAAAGAACGAGATCCCGGATACAAGCGGCTGAAATGAGTTTTCTCCGTAGTGTGTCTGGGCTCTCCCTTAGAGATAGGGTGAGGAGCTCAGTCATCCGGGGAGGACTCAGAGTAGAGCCGCTGCTCCTCCACGTCGAGAGGAGCCAGTTGAGGTGGCTCGGGCATCTGGTTAGGATGCCTCCCGGATGCCTCCCAGGTGAGGTGTTCCGGGCACGTCCCACCGGGAGGAGGCCCAGGGGAAGACCCAGGACACGCTGGAGGGACTATGTCTCCCGGCTGGCCTGGGAACGCCTTGGGATTCCTCCGGAGGAGCTGGCCCAAGTGGCCGGGGAGAGGGACGTCTGGGCCTCCCTACTGAAGCTGCTTCCCCCGCGACCCGACCCCGGATAAGCGGAAGAAGACGGACGGAAGGACAGACGGCTGCATCATTTTGATTTAATCCATCTGAATGCAGTATTTGCAAGCCATACTCTGATTGGATGGAAAGAAACCTGTCTGTGATTGGCTGGTGAGATGGACAGTTTTTGAAGTCGCGAGCGCAGAAACAGCCGAGCGATTGCACAGCTGGTGTTGAGCGTGGATTGAGCAGGTGGATAGCGCGCGAGCAGAGATGGAACTGAGCACGAGGACAGACCGGTTTTGAGTGTTGAGAGTTGTCTCACTGCGCGCTTGGATTAGTTCCTGCGCGCTCAAACAGAAGGCACGAATATCGCTACGTAGGCGAGTCCATACTCGCGTTCTCGTCAAGTCCGGTCTTGGCGAGAACACAGGAAGATCGGACTTGACGAGAACGCGAGCACGCAGCACGTATCTGTATTGGAACAGAAGCGTACTTGTGACGTCATGAGAGGCACAGTTCTTTAGCATTTCTTTAACATTCAAAACTATTTATATACTACACCACAATAAACCTTATTGAAATTTTTTTAAAAAAACATTTTTAATTTCTAAAAAGCCTAAAAATTATCTTGCCGCGGTGCATTCTGGCAAAGCGGTCAGTCTGAAGAACGCACAAGTCTGCTCTGATGCATGCTCGATAAAGAGGGCGGGGCGAGAGCAACATCCGGGGATGTGGTGCGTTCTCGCTCTGGCGTTCTCGGCAATTGGAACAGTGCTCGGACTGAGGCTGATGACGTGTCACGAGCACATGAGACCGCTCAAGAACACATATTGAGAAACGGCCATAGTTTCACAGAGTTTAGCGGCAGCGCTGTCTTCTTCTGTCTTCTTCTCTGTCTTCTCGCGCCTCCCCTGTGATTCGTTGGCGCCCCCCAGGGGAGGCGCGCCTCACCTATTGAAAACCCCTGATTTAGATGATATCCATAGGCAACACATGGAGAAGATTTTAGTTGAAATTAGAGATGTATTTATTCCTAAAGAAAGTGAGGAAAGTACATTAGATGCAGAAATCAATATGAATGAATTAAAAATAGTGTTAAAGGGTATTAGAAATAGTGCAACAGGAGAAGACAAGTTGAGATACATCATGTTTCAGAAATTGGAGAGAAAGTGATTGAGATATTACAATTATTTAATAAAATGTGGAAAGAAGGTAAGATACCAAAAAGTTGGAAGAATGTGTAAAAACCCTGCAAAGACTGTTATACAGGACTGTTGGGAATAAAACTCTTTTAAAGGTAATGGTTTTGAATGGACAGCAAAAGATTAATCAGAAGAATATAAAATAGAAAAAATGGTTTAACTCATCTACGCCTATTAGTAACATCCCTATTTGGTTGTTTCCAAAAATCTAAATAGATTTTAATATAATGGAATTAAAAAAGAGTGGGAAGAGAGCAGGAAATTGGCAAATCAATATATAACAACAAGTATTATAGCTATTTAAATACATATATATATATATATATATACATATATATATATATATATATATATATATATATATATATATATATATATATATACACACACACACATATGCACACACACATATACACACACACATATATATATATATATATATATATATATATATATATATATATATATATATACACAAACACACACATATATATTAGGGCTGTCAATTCATTAAAAAAATTAATCTAATTAATTACATACTCTCTAATTAATTAATCTAAATTAATCGCATATAATTTTTGCTGTGAAAGTATTTTAAATATTTAAATTCAAATGATTAAATGAATAATCAGCATTAGATAAATTAAAGTTCAAAAATTCTTATTCACATTTCATGCCTTCAGACGTTTTAACATGTGTCGTTGTGGCATATGTGGCACACAGTAACGTAGGGGACACAATGAAAATAAATGAACACTCCCCTCAATATCAACACTTTACAACAGTAAAGTGACGTCCGCGCTACTTCCGGGTTACGCCGGTAGGCAAAAACAGGACTGTTCTCGCCAAACACCGTGACAAAACGGGTGAATTAGAGCGTGCTTTTAGTTTATGCCACACAGAAGCATTCCAAATCGTTGGATGTACGTTTCTTTCGTTTACCGAAGGACGAAGAAAGAAATGGGTATTTTCAGTGAAAAAGAACCCAGGCAAAAAAATCCCAATGGACTGGGGGAGCCATCATACCCCGAAAGAATTTGCAGTCTACACTTCATCTCCGGTAAATACAACTTAATTTTGCACTGGTCATTGTTCTGCTTAAATAATTAAAGCCGCAAGCGGCGTCAATCGGCCCTGCAGCCAAGCGCCTTCGCGCACCGCCAGCCGTCAGCCACCGCAGAAGCTGTCACGCATTTTCTCCGTCTGTCCACCGGCCGATACACACGAACGCGTTGAGCAGCGCTAGCCAACGACTCACAAAAAATCTAGTGCAGATCGGTGGATGCAGCGAGGAGATACAGCCATTGAATAATGATAATGCATTTGGCCACCGGGCCGGACTAAATCATTTGGCCAGCATTCACAGACTCGCTATCTGGACTGTATCTGGCAATCTGATACCATCAACCATCAACTTACTCTTAAAACGATCTTGTGATACGTTACCTAAAGAAGAAAAATACGTCGAGAACTTGTTGTTTGCTCTGTTGGCGTCTGCCGCTGTGCTCGCCTTCTGCCTTCCAGTCCGGCGCGCAGGCGCGAAAAAACCCGGATGAAAACAATAGCAGTGAACTACCCTATACGATTAATTTGCGTTAATTTTTTTAATCCGTTAATTTTATTTAAATTAATTAATAGAAATTAACGCGTTATTTTGACAGCCCTAGTTTTTACACCAAATTAAGTTTGAATTATTCCACTAAAAGTAAGATATCTCAACCTATAAACCGAAAAGCTACTTAGCTATTTGAATCCTAAAATATACCTGAACCAATAAAAGAAAGCACCTTCCTCAGTGAGGTGTTATCCCATTATATATGTGCAACTACCAAGAAACTGTTAATCTTATACCTGAAGAGGGGTTCTTATTTCCAAAACTGAAAGATTTCCTACTAAATGTGTGCTCCACCATATGACTGAATATGACTATAGGAATCTTAAACCAGACTAACAGGGATGCCTTTTTAGAAATTAATATAAGTTATGAGAGTACTACAATCTGATCAAGCCACAGAATAAAGACCAAATTATCATGCAATGCACAACCAAGATCCTAACATTACTGGTATTTAACATGTTAGGAATACTGAACTTATAAGACAAAGTCATTGATTACAAAATTCTTTTTTTTTCTACAATGTGTTCAGTTGTTGTCATGATGTCGTCTTCTTTCTCTTAGATGTCTCCTTCTTTCTCTTAAAAATAACGTTGTGATGTCAAGAAATCTACTACGCAAGAATGACTGATCGGATTTTTACAAAACCTTCTTCATCCCCTTCCAGTCATAGCCCTAAAGTATTAAATATGGTAATGATTGAAACAAGTATGTGGGCCTATTTCCAAAAGTGTGAAAAAAACCTTGAAACTTCAAAAAATTACCAAAAATAAATTTCGTGGTGTAACGATCTCAGATTTTCAGGATGTATTCCTTGAATAAGGTGTAACAATTCTCTCACTGCATGTATTGAGGTTTTTGAAAGTTGCACACTGTGATTTTTTAAAAGTTTGCAAAATGGAGAAATCAATGTATTTTCCACAAACATTGTTCAATCCCCAAAAAAATGGCCTTTATTTGTAAAGCACATGCAGACTAAACAAAGATTTCAGTTTGGTAAAAATCCAGGCAATTTTGACCTATTTACAAGACATTGAAATTCACATGTGCAATACTAAAAAGTTTAATATTTTTGTTCTCTGAAACGATTTTTTCAATGGGTATTTAAAAAATCACGTAGTTAGATAAAGCACTCTTTGAGATCCAAGAATATTTTCAGAATTTTAGAGCAAACCGTTGATTTTTAATGAATTTATGAATTTTATGATCTGTTCACAGCTCTGACCATCCAGAGTTCTGACCATCCAGAGCTGTGAACAGGGCGGCCATTTTGCCCATATTTGGGCACATCACAGGATGTGACGTCACATCCCGTGATGTTTCTAGGCGGAGCAGAAACTTGAAGAGGGAGGATTGGCCTGGAAGTAGCGACGCGGAAACCCTTGGTCGGTCGATCTACTAAGCTCCTGCAGAAGGGTTCGTTTTGTGTTTATTTTGGCATTTGGCAAAACTAGAGTGTGACTGGATTGGGATGACAAGCAAAGTAGATGGGGGTGGTGAGGATGATGATATGGATTTTGATGAATGGACTCCGGTAGGCAGAGGTAGAGGTAAGGAAAAAAGTTTGAAAGATGATAGAGAGATTGCTAGCCAAATTAGTAAAAGAAGTTTAGAAGATTGTAGTTCAGATGAAGAAAACAGAGTGGTGAGGAGGAAAGTGACAAATGAGGAATTTAAGGTAATACTTAAGTTTAGGAAGGAAGATGAGAACATAAATCTAATTCCGATAGCAGTTTGTAGAGAAGTAAAAAAAAGAAAATAGGGGCGGTGGAGTTAAAATCTTGCGAGATGGAAACATGTTGATAAAATGTAAATCTGAAGAACAAAAGAATAAGCATGCAAATTGATAATATTAGTAAAAAGGTTGTGAGTGAAAGGAAAGTTATTGGAGAAAATAGAGTATCACGTGGTGTAACCACTGGTATTCCACTCGAGGAAGATTTGGAAAAACTTAAAAGAAATATACATGGTGGTGAAGTGCGTAGGTTAAAAAGATTGTTAAAATCTGTGGATTGGGAAAAAATAGAGAGTCTCTCGGTACTTCTGGAGTTTCAAGGTAAGGTAAAGATTGAAATTAAGTTAAAGATTGGCTTCATGAGTTTTCCTGTTAGGCCTTATATCCCTCCTCCTTTGCGATGTTTCAAATGTCAAAGGTATGGTCACATTGCAGCAGTGAGTAAAGGGAAGCAAAGATGTGCAAAATGTGGTGGAGATCATCGATATGAGGAATGTGGAGCGGACGTACAGCTGAAGTGTTGTAACTGTGGTGGTCAGCATAATGTAGCATATGGAGGTTGTGAAGTAAGAAAAAGAGCATCAGAAATACAACGGTTGAAAACAGTTAAAAATATTACTTATGCAGA
The DNA here is from genome assembly GCA_037039145.1 of Fundulus diaphanus. NCBI lineage: Eukaryota > Metazoa > Chordata > Actinopteri > Cyprinodontiformes > Fundulidae > Fundulus > Fundulus diaphanus. The sequence continues at coordinate 47,685,967 of CM073128.1, forward strand.
GGCAGCAAAAAGTGTTCAAGAAAAAAGAACAGTTCAGAAAAGTCAACAAGTGTCTTCTAGTCCAAGTCCTGGGCCCAGTCAAAGAACAATGGGAGGAACGGAAATCACAATGGATAAATTAATCTTATTCATGGCATATGTTATCAATTGTACTGATCAAGTGAAGCAGAAAACTGAAAAGATCAAAATTATAGTGAAAGGTGCAGAACAAGTTTTAGCTGTGAAAGATTTATCTTGGGAGTTGATAAATAAAAAAGGCTTGAAACAGATGGAAAACAAGGTGGAGGAAGACTTTAATGTTTATTTTACAATGGAATGCAAGAAGTTTATTAGCAAATTGACAAGAATTTAAAGGATATTTAGGTTATTTGGAAAATAAACCAGATATTATTTGTGTTCAAGAAAGATGGCTTAAACCAGAGTTGGATTTTGTTATAGCAGAATATGATCAGAAGAGATAGGGAACAAGAAAGTGGAGGAGGATGTGTAATATTTATAAAAAAGGAATACAGTATAGATTTCTAGGAAAAGGAACAACACTAGAATGGTTAGCTGTGGAAATTTGGATTAATAAAGAAAGTATTAAAATATAAAATCTTTATAATCCGTGTAAAAAACTGTATTTGGATGAAATGGAGGAAATGTTTAAAAATATAGGAAGAAAGATAATTTGTTGTGGAGATTTTAATGCTTTTAGTACTTTGTGGGGTAATAGGACTGATGCTAATGGAGAAGTGGTGGAAGAAATAATGGATAGAAATAAATTGGTTTGCCTTAATAATGGAGAAGGGACAAGGATTAATATTAGAAATGGATGTGAATCTTCGTTAGATTTAACTTTAGTCTCAGAAAATCTTTCTGGAATTAGTAATTGGAAAATATTAAGAGAATCAACTATAGGAAGTGACCATTATCCTATACTTATTGAAATTGGTTTAGAAGTGGGAAAAAGTGATAATGAAGGCCTAGAAAGATGGATATTTGGAAATGTTGATTGGGAAAAATATAAAATACTAAGTGATAAAGAAATTCAAAAGGTTAACTTAAATTTGGATATTGATAGGGTAAATTTTTCTATTTGTGAAGCCATTTTAGGTGCTGCACATGAAACAATCCAAAGGAAAAGAGGAACATATAAGAAGAAAATAGTGCCATGGTGGACAAAGGAATGTGATGTTGCAATTAAATCTCGAAATAAAGCTTTTAGGTTGTTAAAGAGAAATCAGAATTTTCAGAACTTTATTGAATATAAAAGGTTACAAGCTCTTGTTAAAAGAACTGTGAAAAATGCAAAAAAGGTTTATTGGGGAAATTTTTGTAATTTGGTAGGTAGGGAAACAAAAATTTCCAAAGTTTGGGGAATGATAAAGAGAATGAATGGAATTAGGCGTGATTATGGATATCCAGTTCTGAAAGATAGAAATGTTATTGCTGTAACTGAGGAGGAGAAGGCAAACATGCTGGTTCAAAAATTTGTTAAAGTTCATAGTTGTAATAATTTAAGTACAGAAGAGAAACGCAGAAGAGTGTACAATTAATGAAAATGTTAATTTATTAGAAGAAAATGTAAGATATAATGATTTATTAAATGGTCCTTTTTCTTTATTTGAATTAAATAATGCTTTAAGGAAATCAAAATATTCATCTCCAGGAAAAGATAATATTACTTATATTATGGTTAGTAAGCTTACTAGTGAATCTAAAAAGGTTTTGTTGGAATTTTATAATAAGATATGGGAAGTGGGCTTTTTACCTAAGGTATGGAAAGAAGCAATCGTAATTCCAATCTTAAAGCCAGGTAAAGAGAGGTCAAATCCAGCTAGTTATAGGCCCATTTCTTTAACTTCACATATATGTAAAATAATGGAGAGAATGATAAATGAAAGATTGAGCTATTACATTGAGAAGAGGGGATACTTATCAACATTTCAAAGTGGATTTAGAAAAGGTAGAAGTACTATGGATCCTATTCTGTTTAGAACATGAAATTAGAAAAGGGCAAGTTAATAAGGAGAGTGTGGTGGCTGTTTTCTTTGATATTAGAGAAAGCCTATGACATGATGTGGAAAGGTTTTTTTAATTAAATTGAAAAAAATGGGAATTAGTGGATCAATGTGTCAGGGTTCTGTTTGTGTGCCTGCTTTGATTGCCTCCACAGGTGGTGGCTGAGGGGGCGTGCCCCGCACCTGCGGCTCGTCAGAGGCAGCTTCCTCTGGCTTCTTAAGCAGAGCACGGACAGACGGAAGATGCCAGAGCCTTAACCAGTCGTGGTACGACGTGGCCCTGTCCAAGCCTTAGTTCCTGATCGTAAGTCTTCGTCTTTGCTTTGGACTAACTTTGGTTCTCCTGTTTTTGTCACAGTTTTTGTGTGCATGGATGCACTCACCCGTCTTGAAGCTCCGAAGGTATTTTTGAACCTGTGGAATCATCAGCTCAGATTTTGCTCTGGCGTTCCCCCTCGTACTCCCTTGGCATTACCAAGACGGGCTCGAGGTTCCCCCCTCCCGGATTCCACAGGCTTCTCCAGGATTCCTGAACTCTGGTTAATCCGTCTGTCGCTCCCGTCAGTTGAGGTTTGCTTCGGATTCCTCGCCAGCTCCATCTGCCGCCCTCCAGTCACCACCCCACCATATAGAGTAGGCACACAAGGTTCCCAAGGCGCTACTCTTCCCCAGTTAGGTCTCTCCTGCTACATGGTAAGCAGCGTATGATTCGGCACGTTCCTAGTTCTTGCCTTCAATTCATTCTCTCCCCTTCTCTTACAGTCAACCCCGCTCTGACGTTCAGGCCTTGTCCAGGCGATTATATTCTTGCTTCTTTTACTGCCTTCTTCTTAATAAACATCTTAAAACTGTGCTCTGGTCACCCGTTATCTGCATGTGGGCTAAGCATCTCAAAAACATGACAATGTTTTATTAGGATAAAAGATTTTTTACAAAATAGATCAATACAAGTAAAAATAGGACAACATTTGTCAGAAAAGTTTTTTGTTGAAAATGGTACACCACAGGGAAGTATAGTGAGTCCTTTGTTTTTTTTCTATTATGATTAATGATATGTTTGACAATTTGGAGAGTGGAATGGGGTTTTCTTTATTTGCTGATGATGGAGCAATTTGGAAGAGGGGTAAAAATCTATTTTTTTTTTTATTGAATCTTATAACAGAGCAAGTGACATTGATATACTTAACACAGATTCTCATTAAATAACTTAGTCCCCAAAGCAAATAAACAATAATGAACAATGAGAGAAAAACAAAAAACCCAGCAATCTCTGCACAGTTCTCTTAATGTCCTTTGTAACGTTTCAGAAACTCGGTCAACGGTGACCATGTCTTTTCAAATTTCGCTCCTTTTCCTCTGACAATATAAGTGAGTCGCTTCAGAGCCATACACGATGCCATCTCCTTCACCCACATGTGATTTGATGGTATATCCATTTTTTTTCCAGTACAGAGATATTAATCTCCTGGCCTGCAGGAGTCAAAGTCAATCAATTTTAACTGTCTGGAATTAAAAGCACAGTTCTCTGAATAAATACCCAAAACACACATTTTGGCCTCAGCAGGTACATTCACTCCAATCTCTGACAAAGTTTGTGTAACCAAGTTCCAAAATTGTTGTAACTTTGGACACTCCCATACACAGTGAAAGAGAGTACCCCTTCCAACCAAACATTTACAGCAGATATCTGGGATGTTAGGAGCCCAGCGATTCAATTTCACTAGAGTTATGTAAGTTCTCATTAACCACTTATACTGAAGGAGTTTCATGCTTGTATTAATTGATTGCTTTTGGGCCTTTACGCATGCAGTATTCCAGTCCGCTACTTGTATCTCTTCTCGAATGTCAGCTCTCCATGCATCCAATTTATCTGCAGTGGATTCCTCATTGTGCCTTAGTAAAGCTATATAAAATAAAGAAATATGACCTCTCTTCTCTAAATTTCCTAGCACAATATTCTCTAGGTATGATAGCGGTGGTTTGGATTCAATCGTTTTATGTTTTGACATAATAAAATGTTTAATTTGTAAATACTTATAAAAGTGTTTCTTTGGAATGCTATATATTTGGCATAACTGCTCAAATGTAAGAAGCCTGTCCTCCTTATAAAGATCTGCCAGTTTCTGTACGCCTTTATTTGCCCAGATTTTGAAACCTCCATCAGCTGCCCCTGTCTTAAAATATCTGTTCCCCCAGATGGGTGAGAAAGAGGAAATGGAAGGGGTATCTCCAATATATTGATTTATTTTGTAGCCAGAAAACTGACCAAACAACTCTATTTGTTGCATTAAATTTGGGATGCTAGTGGACAAATTTGTCAAAAAAACTATCAGATCATCAGCATACAATGCCAATCTATGCTCCTGGTTTCCCAACTGAACGCCAAATAGATCAGTTCGCATTCTTATCATCATTGCCAAGGGTTCTATAGCTAAGACAAATAACATTGGAGATAATGGACAACCCTGGCGAGTGGAACGTTCTAATATGAAAGGTTTGGAGGCTAAATTATTTGTCCAAACACTGGTTTCGGGAATTGTATACAAAAGTTTAACCCATTTGAGGAAATTGCAACCAAATCCATACCTTGGAAGAACGTTAAATAGATACGACCATTCAATTCTATCGAAAGCCTGACGGGCATCAAGTGATAATAAAGCAGTATCTTTAGCGTCAAATTTCTCCTGAATTATATTTAGGACTCTTCTTATATTGTGAAACCCTTGACGCTTTGGTATAAAGCCATTTTGATCGTTATGAACTAAATACGAGATAAAGGGGTCCAGTCTGTTTGCTAGAACTTTGCAAAGTATTTTAGTGTCCACCCCCATCAGACTGATTGGTCTAAATGAGGAGCACTCCTCAGGGGGTTTACCAGGCTTTAACATCAGTGTTATCATTGCATGTCTCAGAGTAGGTGGGAGAACTTCACTTCTAAATGCTTCTTCATACATATTGAAGAGTGGGGTTATAAGTTTTCCTTTAAAAGTTTTGTAGAATTCAATAGGGAAACCGTCTGGCCCAGGAGCTTTACCACTGTTGATACTTTGTATGGCCTGTGAAATTTCCTCAATCATTAAATTTGCATCCAATTCCTTTTTTGTCTCTTCTGTAAGTGTCTGAAACTGAAGTTGATCTAAGAACATATCTTGTTCTTCCGAAGCGTGGCGGCACTCCGATTTATATAGATTTATATAAAATTGCCTAAAGCTGTCGTTAATTTCAGCTGGATCTACTGTTACCCTACCAGAGGGGGTCTTTATACTATTAATTGCTCTTTCACTTTGTATTTTCTTAATTCTCCACGCCAATAATTTCCCAGCTTTCTCTCCTTGGTCATAATAAGATTGTTTTAACCACATTAAACTTTTTGCTGCTGTTTCATAAGATAATTTATTATATTCAGTTCTCAAACGTAACAATTCACTCTGCTTTGTTTGGTCATCATTGGTATTTAAGTCTAGTTCCAAGACTTTTATTTGTTTATCCAAACTTTCCATTCGCTTCTTTTGTTGTTTGTTTTTTGTACTTGTATAGCTAATAATTTCACCTCGAATATATGCTTTGAATCCTTCCCATCTCACTGAAGCGCTAGTCTGATCCGTATTTAATTCAAAATAATTATCTATCTTCTCCCCTATCAATCTGACAAAGTTTTGATCTTGTAGCCATTTTGCTTGAAACCGCCAACGAGGTGTATTATGCACCAAGTTTTCTATGTGAATATTCAATGAGATAGGTGCATGATCACTGATCACTATGCTGTCATACTGGCATTGTTTGATCATTGATAAAAGTTCTCTTGAAACAAGGAAATAGTCTATACGTGAGCGGGACTTATGTATACTCGAGTGACAAGAAAATTCTATTTTATCAGGATTTTGTTCTCTCCACACTTCCACCAAGTTTATATCCAATATACAGTATATTGACTTATTAATTTTCTAGATTGATTTTTATAAGCATCTGGGCCAATTGATCGGTCAATAAATGGGTTTAAAGTGCAGTTAAAATCTCCTCCGATTACATAAAGTCCTTTAAGAGTAGATATAGTAAGAAACAGGTCTTCAAAAATTTTTGCCTTATTTTCATTTGGACCATATAAACTCACTAAGTTTAAAGTAAATGATAAAATGTTACCCTGTACAATTACATACCTACCAGCTGGATCTTTTATTGTTCTTACAATTTGGAATGGTATGCTTTTATGGATCAAAATAATGACGCCACTTGCATAATTATCATATGACGCATATATCACCTGGCCCGGCCATCTATTTCTAACAGATTTTATCTCACAATTAGTTAAATATGTTTCTTGAAGAAAGATTATCTTCAATTTAAGTTGCTTAATCCTGTTTATAACCTGTTTCAATTTAGTTTGTTTCCGAAGACCTCTCACATTCCAACTTGTAATTTTTATGTAAGAAATGTGAGTATTAACTTGTTCCATCTGTTGTTGTTGTTTTTTTTTTTATGTTAATAACAAAACATGATGCTGAGTTAACGGAAAATACACATAAATTTGAGTAAAATAAAATAAGTAACTAAATAGAAGAAAAAAAACCTGAAAATGACACATAACCCTTAACTTCCCCCCTCCCTTACTCAGATTGATAAATCGGGGCTTTTGCTAATCCACTAATAAGAGGAGTAGCTGAACTATGAGACCCACTTCAAAAGCAACAGTGGTGCCCGTGAACCATACACCATAGTAAAAACATTAATACAGCGAACCCATAAATAGCCATAAATTCCCTCTTCTGAGAGGCGTTTAACCGAAGATATTTCGTATTAACGTGTCATACATAACCAGCAAATACAAAAGCATTTATTAAAAGTGTTATACGAACATATAGAACTAAACCGTATAAGAGAAGGAAAAAAAAAAAAAACAAAGTCACTCTGTAGCTACCTATGACTTATACATACACCAAAAAATTAGCTGGATACTGTGTCAGTTGAGATAGAGAAAAACAGATCAGTTATAAGCAGCTGATTTTGTGGTTCAGGAACTGAACCGCTCACCAGTACAGTCAGTTCTCTCCAGCGTATGTGCGGAGGAAATCCCCAGCTTCCTTCGGAGATGAAAACAGCTGTATCTTCCCCTTATGGAGGATCCTCATTTTGCATGGATTATATTGAAACCCGCGGAACATTCCCTTTTCAGAAAAAGCCTTCCTGATGTTATCGAACTCAGCTCGCTGTCGGATGGTTCCTGCTGAAAGATCTTGAGTGAAGAAAAGTTTATTCCCATCGTATTGAATATTGCGTTGTTTTGTAGAGCGGAAAACAAATTCCCGATCTTGGAAATTCAGGAAACTCTGCTATGTTTTTTTCCAGAGAAGCGATGGACTTCGTCATTTCACCTATACGGTTATCTATGCTGTCCAGTTTATTTCCAAATCCACCGAACTCGGAATGTAACGACCGAAGCTCAGCTAGTACCGTACTAAGGTCATGCATGCTATCAATGCTAGCGGCACCTTCTTTGTCTTGATCTGTTCCCGAAGTATCAGTTTTAGTTGGTTTTTGGGGACCGCATTTTCGTGTGAAAATATCACAATCCTTAAGAGTGGTCGATTTTGACTAGCCTGGGTGCCATTCCGAACTTAGTCCCGCCCACAACATTTTAGGTCGGGAAGTTCGGTCTGGCATTGCTCAATAGTAGCGTGAGTATGCTCGCCCAATATCTGGCGGGCCAATCAAATTGTCAGGGCGGGCTTTATACGATGATGGACAGATGATCAACAGTAACGTAATCAACCACGTCACCAAAGCGTGCTTAGGTTGAATTTGTTTACAACAACGATGGCTGCCGCTGGAGAGTTGAGGTGTGTAGAATGACTCCTTGGATCCTTACATTCTTTTTGCAACACCGGCAAAAATCGTTCACGCTCATCTTCTTATTCTAGGCTAACAGTTGAGTTCTGTTGACAACAACTATGCGTCGCTTAACATACGTCACACACTCCGTTGCTCTTATTGGTTGTAGGTCTATCCAATTGAGTGCACAGGAATTTTTTTTCCTGGTTCATTCGAAACACGCCCCATAATCACAGCTCTATGGAGCAGTATCAGACTCAAATTCTGACTAGAATTGAGTATGACCATGTCAGGCTAGATTTTGACATCTTCAGATCCAAATTACGTTTCTAATCCATCTTGATTCGCGGCTCCACAGTTTCCCCCTTAAATTTCATTGTTAAAAAGATTTAAGAAGCAATTAATAATATAGAAAATTGGTCTTTTAAATGGGGATTTAAAATTTCTATAGACAAAACAAAGACTTTATTTTTCACGAGGAAGAAAGTATCTGAAAATTTAAAATAGCTAATCATGAATTAGAGAGGGTAAAGGAATTTAAGTTTTTGGGTTTATGGTTGGATGAAAAACTTAATTGAAAAATTCATATTCAAAAAGTAGTGGATAAGTGTAAGAGAGTTTTAAATGTAATGAGGTGTTTGGTGGGGAGTGAGTGGGGTGCTGAGAGGAAAGCATTAAAAGCAATATATACTGGTTTAATAAGGTCCAGGGCTGTGCAGAGGCCATTGGAGGGGCAGGTGCTCAAAGTTAAAAGAGGGCACATGGGGCACGGATTTAAAACACGATACAGAAACATACCTTGCTACACAACCGGTTGAAATGTACCAACCCATTCTATAAAGAATGTAACATGGAATCAAGGGCGTAGGTTTGATTTGAACTTTGATTTGAACTTTAACCGTAGGGACATTTCATTGGTCTGACATCATTGGTCCTACGCAATATGCATGCTCCTATTTCTTTATGCTAGACTTGAGCGTCAGCACGCGTTTCTTCTGTCTAAAGAGAAAAGCAGTATTTCTTGCTACATTTATACAAATTTATAAGCACGACACACACTAGATGCTTTTTGTTAATCTGGTGGCCTAGTGGTTAGATCATTGAGCTTGGGTCCCAAAGGTTCTGAGTTCAACTCCCACAGACTACCACTCTGGGTCCCTGAGCAAGACCCTTAACCCCCGATCGCTCCCCTTGCGCTGCACAGTGGCAGCCCACTGGTCCCCAAGGGGATGGGTAAAGATGCAGAAGTGAATTTCTCCATTGTGAGATCAATAAAGTTCAATTATTATTATAAATTATAAAGCAGCGCCCGATCTGATGAATGTCGAGTTTGGACTTTTTTCCCACTTTGAAAAAGTTTGCATTTGAACTTACTAGCAACAGAGACAGATGGTAAATATGTGCCTATTAAACCAAATATATTCAAAATATGTCTGTTGTCTAGATATATCCTGTATTTTCTTTTGAAGATATGGAAATGTCGAGAGATAAACCCCACCCTTATTTTGGTCAGGGAACACACCTAGAACACACTCTTGGATTCTAGAGGGAAGAACATTTAAATATGGTGATTCAGCCATACCTAGCTTTAGCCTCACAATGGCTTTCCCCTATCCGTCCAAGTCTCCCCCTCTTTCCTGCTCTCTTTGTCTAATGTTTAGTTATTCCTCTACCTCCTTAAGTGATAATCGTACATGTAATAAATGTAGTGTTTTTGCAGCTTTGAAGGCGAGGGTGTCAGAATTGGAGACCCGGCTCCACAGAGATTAACATCACGTAGCGGTCCTCCAGCAGCAGCACCCGAGCAGCCGGGTAATCAGGCCGGCTGGGTGACGGTTTGTAGGAAGCATAGCTTTAGATACCAGCCCCAAGGTCACCACCAACCCGTCTGTGTTTCTAACAAATTTTCCCCACTCAGCGACACACCTGCTGAGAAGCCGACTCTGGTGATTGGCAGCTCCATAGTCAGAAACGTGGCACTAGAGACACCAGGGACCATAGTCAAATGCCTGCCAGGGGCCAGAACGGGCTACATCAAATTCTACCTGAAACTGCTGGCTGAGGATAAGCGTAAATATATTAAGATTGTTATTCACGTTGGCAGTAATGACACCCAGTTACGCCAATCGGAGGTCATTAAAGTTAGTGTTGCTTCGATCTGTACTGTAAGTTTGCTAAAACAATGTTGGATTCCATCATTTTCTCTGGTCCCCCACCTTATCTGACCAGTGATGACATGTTTAGCCGCATGTCATCATACTGAAAACAACGTGGGCTACATTGATAACTGGCGAATTTTCTGAGGAAAACCTGGTCTGATCCGGAGAGACGGCATCCATCCCACTTTGGATGGTGCAGCTTTTCTTTCTAGGAATCTGGTCGGATTTATTAGTTCTCCTAAATGCTGACAACCCAGGGTCCTGACCAGGAAGCAGAGCCGTAATTTAACACACCTCTCTGTCTCAATAGGGTAATGGGTGGGTAACAGTACAGAAGTTGCAGTGTCTTTCCCACAGCCAAAACTTAACAGATCAAAAACTAATCTAAAAGGAACAAATCATAAAAATCTAATAAAAATCAATACGGCTCACCTTGAACCAAAAATAAAACAATTAAATTTGGTCTATTACATATAAGGTCTCTCCCTCCAAAGACTTTGTTAGTTATTGAATTGATTTCTGATAATCAGATTGATTTATTTTGTCTCACAGAAACCTGACTACAAGAGGACTACGTTGGTATAAATGAGTCAACGTCCCTCCAATTATTTAAATTTCCACATTCCCAGATCTACGGGAAGAAGAGGGGGAGTAGCAACCATCTTTCAGTCTGATTTATTAATTAGTCCCAGGCCAATTAATAACTACAATTCTATTGAACATTTAACCCTCAGTTTCCCTCATCCAAACTGCAAAGCAAAAAAAACTCTTCATTTTGTTTTGTATCGTCCACCAGGCCCTTACACTCAGTTTTTGGATCAGTTGTCAGACTTCTTGTCTGATTTAGTGTTAAACACTGACAAGGTTAGTATAGTGGGGGATTTTAACATTCATGTTGACACTGAATGTGATAACCCTAAGTGTAGCCTTTAAAACTATCCTAGATTCAATTAGTTTTGCTCCAAATGTGCATAAACCGATGCACTCTTGCCTACATACTTTAGACCTTGTGCTGACATATGGCATTGATTGTGAAGAATTAACAGTATTTCCTCATAACTCTGTCCTATCTGAACATTTTTTAATAACCTTTGAGTTCAATTTAACTGAGTTCTCCACCCCCAAAAGAGGGTTTAATTATAGTAGATCTTTATCGGATAATGCTGTATCAAACTTTAATGAGTCGGTCCCCCTTTTAATATCCTCAGTATTGCAGAAAGGCCCTGCAGATGACAGCAATGTTGTTTCTTCCCATTCACAAATAGACACTTTTGTTAACGGTGTCACTTCCTCATTGCGTTTTGCATTAGAGCATTAGACAATGTAGCTCCCTTGAAAATGAAGGTGATTATTCACAGGAAGCTAGCTCCCTGGTTTAATTTAGAGCTGCGTTCATTGAAGTACAATGAGGAATCCTACCTAATCTGGAAAAACAGTCTACTGTGGTATAAAAAGACCCTTCGCAGAGTTAGAGCAGCATATTTGTCATCATTAATTGAGGAGAATAAAAATATTTCTAAATTTCTCTTCAGTACAGTTGCTAAACTTACCCAGAGTCATTGCTCCATTGATCCATCCATTCCGTTAGCTCTTAGCAGTTATGACTTTATGGGATTCTTCATAAATAAAATTGATTCCATTAAAAATAAAATAATTGGCTCCCTCCCAAACATGGTTACCTCATCCTCAGTAAGTGAGGCAGTGTTGGAGGAATCTTTAGAACCTGATCAGTGTTTTAACTGTTTAGCAGCAGTAGTGTTTTCTGAGCTATCTAAAATTTTAGCTTAAACTTAACCTTCTACTTGTATATTAGACCCAATCCCAACCAAGTTATTTAAGGAGGTATTCCCTTTGATCAATGGCCCTTTTTTAGACATGATTAATCTATCCTTAGTAAATGGATATGTACCATAGGCTTTTAAAGTAGCTGTTATTAAACCTTTACTTAAGAAACCTTCTCTTGATCAAGATGACTTAATAAATTACAGACCTATATCTAATCTTCTTTTCCTATCTAAAATTTCTGAGAAAGTAGTTGCTAGTCAACTATGTGAACATTTACAAAGTAATGACCTACTTGAGGAGTTTCAGTCAGGCTTCAGAGCTCATCATACCACTGAAACAGCTCTGGTGAAGGTCACTAATGATATTCTCATGGCCTCAGATAATGGACTTGTGTATATACTTGTCCTGTTAGATCTCAGTGCTGCATTTAATACAGTTGATCACAATATTCTCCTAGAAAGACTTGAACATACGGTAGGGATTAAGGGGAAAGCATTAGGCTGGTTTAAATCTTATTTGTCTGACAAATTCCAGTTTGTTCATGTTAATAATAAATCTTCTTCAAACTCTAGGATCACTTGTGGAGTACCAAAGGGTTCAGTCCTTGGGCCAATTCTCTTTACTATATACATGCTTCCGATTGGCAAAATTATCAGAAAGCATGGGATTAATTTCCGCTGTTATGCTGATGACACAGCTATATTTATCCAAAGAATCCAATCAATAACTTTGACTACAGGCATGTCTTGATGACATTAAAAGTTAGATGACTTTAAATTTCCGGCATTTAAATTTTGACAAGACAGAAGTTGTAATCTTTGGACCAGGGTCCAAATGCTGAAAAACTAGTCCATGCATTTGCTACTTCAAGGCTGGACTATTGCAATTCTTTACTATCAGGAAGTCCACAAAATGCAGTTCAAAATCTTCAGCTGATCCAAAATGCTGCAGCAAGAGTTCTGATGAAAATCAACAAGAGGGATCATATTTCTCCTATTTTAGCTTCCCTTCATTGGCTTCCTGTTAAATCAAGAATAGAATTTAAAATTCTTCTTCTAACGTATGAAGCCCTTAATAATCAAGGTCCATCATATATCAGAGCTCTGATTACCCCGCATGTTCCTAACAGAGCACTTCGTTCTCAGACTGCAGGTCTACTGGTGGTTCCTAGAATCTCTAAAAGTAGAATGGGAGGCAGATCCTTTAGCTATCAGGCTCCTCTCCTGTGGAACCAACTCCCAGTTTTGGTCCGTGAGGCAGACACCGTGTCTACCTTTAAGACTAATTTTAAAACTTTCCTTTGTGACAAAGCTAATAGTTAGAGTGGCTTATGTTACCCTGAGCAGTCTCTATAGTTATGCTGCTATAGGCTTAGGCTACTGGAGGACATTAGGGTCTATTTCTCTCACTCTGCTGAGTTCTCCTACTGTTCTCCAATTTGCATTGCTTGTTGTCATTTCAGCTTTTAACTTTTTGTTCTCTCTCTTTTTTTTCTTCATAGTAGGTACACCTGGTCTGGCGTTCTGTTAGCTGTGACATCATCCAGGGAAGACAGATCACCCGCTATTACCATCTAATGTAGAACAGATTACTAGATCAATGTGTGCTTCTGTGCTTGTTTGTCTTTCTTGTTGTGTCTCTGCTCTGACTTCTCTAACCCCCAGTCGGTCGAGGCAGATGACCGTTCATACTGAGCCCGGTTCTGCTGGAGGTTTTTCCTTCCCGTTAATGGGGAGTTTTTCTTTCCACTGTTGCTTCATGCTTGCTCAGTATGAGGGATTGCTGCAAAGCCATGGACAATGCAGACGATTATCCCTGTGGCTCTACGCTTCTTCAGGAGGAGGGAATGCTGCTTGTCAAGACTTGACGCAATCTACTGGGTTTCCTTAGATAGGAATTTTTTTTTTGACCAATCTGTATAATCTGACCCAATCTGTATAATCTGATTGAATTTGACTTTGGAAAGTGCCTTGAGATGACATTTTCATGAATTGGCACTATATAAATAAAATTTAATTTAATTGATTGATAATGAAAATGCAAATTGTAGGTTTGGAGAAAACCTTTAATTTATCGACATGATTCCACTGATTTACATGACATTTATGCTGTGATGTTGCATTATGTTGATCATTATGGTTCTATGATAAAGAATGGAAATGGTCTGCTTCGGACCCACACACTAAGACCTACGGTTTATGCAATATTTTTGCTTTGACATGGGGAGTACCAGGATCTGATGGGAACCAAAGATCCTTAAAATACTTGGTAATGATAATTTTCAGATTCAATATGGGGTCTTATTGCCCAGTTTGTCTGAGAGCGGGATTTACCTGGGGGTCTCATCAGTTTTTACGATCTCTTAGAGAGGATGGCGTTTTCTGGTGGGGAAAAACCCTGCCTGCCCTGTGATGCCCCCTATTGGTACTCTTGGATTTGTAAGGTATGGAAGTGATTGATGTTTGTCTATAGAATGGAGAGTGGAGGACCAAGTAGGAGGTTTTTCGAGGATGTGGGAAGAGTAGATGGATTTGACCTTGGTTACTGAACATGCTTAGCTTACCTAGTCTAATGTAAAATTAAAATAATGTGCGCATAGGAACCTAAAACAGGCCTTACTCAATTAGTTAAACCCTAAATTGTAGACAAATGCTGGGATTGTGGTCTTGAGTATTATATGCTGAATTATGAATTATTCATGCTGTTTGGTGATAACTGTTTCCATTGATGTTGATCCAGCTCATTTTTTGGAACTGTCACATAAGTCAAAATGGACATTTAGATAATTAATAGGTTACTAAAAGTCTGAAGTCCTGTTGAGTTTTGTGGAAGAATAAATCCTCTCATTGTGAAGTTCTCATCAGCTCAATATGTATGCTGTCTGTATTCTTTATCACAGATCACATATGCCCTCTGAGCTGAGCCTTGGAGGAGCAACATGTACACAGAACAGGTCCTCAGTTAATGGGATGTCTAGAAGTCCACCTGTCTTCACACTGAGTCTGCTACACATATCTGTCTCGCCACAGGCGTTCAATCCTGTGGATGTCAATACAATGTTAAAGGCCAACCCACCCCAAAATCCACTAGCTAGTAAACTGTACACATGGATGTCATACAGCGTTGTCTACATGTCCAGGGCATGATTTTGACAATTTACTGCACATTATTGCAATCCTGCTTTTGTGTCTATAACCATATGTTTCGCAACCTCTTCAGGTTTAAACAAGTGTGTTGCACCTTATTTTAAGACACCGTTACCCCAAATTTACACTGGGTCCACTGTGCTATAGTGCATAGCCCAGAGGAGCTCCAAGGAGCATGCAAAGCTTGCATAATAAAAGCCAGTGGTAAAAGCGAAAGTCAGACCAAAACATCTCCTGTGGATTTTACAATGGTTAGAACTGCTTCATGTTTCGTTTTATGGGCATCCAGTTATTTTTCCTAGTTATATTCTACAATGGGGTGAGTACACTGAGTGCAGAGCAGCTATATTTGTTGTTTCTTTTGGTGCATTCAATGTTTAGGCATTACTTTTTTGATAACATAAGTTAATTTATTTATTTATTTAGCCTAGTCTTCAATCTAATGTGTGCAAATGTTAATGTACACACATATATAAATGTACATGTAGATTATTTTCCTTCTATTTATAACTTTATTGTTCTTATTTCTCCAGATACAGTAACAGAGTTTTTAGATTAAAGGATGTTAAAGATGCTGAAGTAATGAATTGTCTTTAACCAGTTTCCCAAATTAGAAGCTACAATTGGAAGCTAGCTTCAGCTTTGTGTTTTTTTAAGGTTTCAGTGAAACATCATGGTCAAGTATGTTGAAATTGTTTTTAATTGTTACTGTGCAGTCATTGGAAATAATGGAATGGCATCTCAATTTAATTGCACACTTCTAAATAATTCTGCACAATGTTGACAGCACACTTATGGTTTTGTGAAGATTGTTCACCTTCATTCGCCAGGGCACTCCTTAACAACACAATGACCCACCTGGCAGCGGTTTGTGACTGTGCCTGTTGTTTTACAAACATAAATAAGACACAGGCTTGTCAGCTAACGTTAGCTTGCGTTAAGTTTACTGCCGGCCGACATATAGCATAAGGTGACCAGATTTCTGAAATCAAATCTGGGGACATTTCTAGCTCGTACATAAAAATCAATACATCTCATCAAGATGAAATTAGGAAAAGGGGACAGTAATGGTTTCATTTATTTTTACATATTTATTCATATTTAAACAACAAAAATCAAGTGTAAAAGCCAGGAATGTGCCTCTCCACACTTTTAGTATATCCTAAGATTAATAAAATGCATAAATCAATAGTGTTATTAATAGAAAACTAGAACTGTGTCTCTGGGTTGGGGCAAAGTGTTGGGGGTGGGAGTGGATGGGTCAAGGGTGGTTAGCAGGGTTTTCCAATTTTGTGGGGCCCAAAGAGCTCTGCCGCCCCCTAAGGAGAGAGTGATATGAGAAAAATTTAAAAGTAAATACAAACATTTATTCTATACCTGTGGCTGTCTGTGGAGACAGAGTTCCCCCACCTTTTCAAGAAAGTGAAACAAATACTTATTCTGTTCACGTCTACATACCTATGATAAATAGGTTTTTCTAAGTTAACATCAAAAAGAAGTAGCAGTCAAGCCTGCATGTAAAGGATGATATATGTTTCTTACTGTCACCTGGCTGCATCAGGGGCCTGTGCATCTCAAAGAAGCAGATTAATTTCTCCCACTAATGGGCTATAAACACAGCTCCACTACTTCCTGGACTTCAGCAGCTCCTTTGTTTCCTGCCTTTCATTACTGGACAACCTGATTAATCCAGGTGTGTCTGGCTGAGCTGTGCATAGAGCCTGTTTGGGACAAGAAAATGGGTTTTTGTGATGTAAGGTAAAAAGGTGTTAAACATGTTCAAAAAAGCACAGACTTGGAAATCCCCTTGACATGAATACCAGTGATTGTGTGTGTAGTGCAGCATGAGCATGTATAAACTTACATAAAGTGTGTATAACTAAATTATGTGTATGTGTATGGTAGTAGTTGATGTGTGAGTATATTGTTTGCTCCTATAAGGTGAGTTAACTCCGGTCAGAGAGTCAGCTAACACGAGATCATCTCTGGTTTCTTCAAGGCCTTCTGTGTCTAAAGAGCCATCAGCCACTGTATCCAGAGGTCTGGATAAAATAAGAGTAGAAGAGGATATATTATATGCAGAACAGACATTTTTAAAACACAAGAAAAAAATACAACTAAATCGCCTCTTCATTCTGCCACAGCTAGGGAAGTGCAGTGAAACTCATGTTCAGAGACTCAGAAAGAGGTTATATCCTCAGACATTGGGCTTCAAACCTGAGTCACTCTGTTTTGCATAGCATACTTTGCACACTACATTACTTAATAGGTTAGTCTATCACTCAAATCATGTCAATACTTTATAACTTGAACTTTATTAATACCCTTCTAAGTAAATTTTTCTCCCTGCTTGTCAACCATTCTTTCCATCAGTGTTCCTATTTTCCTCCACTCTCATTTAATCTCCTTTCTGTCTTCCTATCTTCTACCTCTCTCCTCTTGTATCAATCTTACATTATTCTAAAACAGAGACATTATATAATTAAAATCACTTACAAAATCATTAGAATGTACAAGATGAAAACTTCCAATTATTTTTTTATTATTATCTCATCTGATTAAATACTAAAAATGTAATAACCACAATATTAGGAGCTACAAGCAAAAACAACATAATAAATGGACATTAAACAGGTGGTTATCTCTTCCTCCATCATTCTCAGATCATGCAGATCTTGTCTCATTCAGTTTTCCTGTTACTGACTCCTATTTTTTTATGAGGAACTTTCATATATCCAAACTGAGCAGTAGAAAAGCACACCTAAGCCTGGAAGTCTATGCTTATAAATCACAACTATAAATCAGCAAAACAACCTATAATAACTTATAATAACTAACTATTTGAAATATAAACTTAAGGTCACCAATCAGTTCTAAAACATCTTTAGACGAACCCTTGTTGATCCCTGGAGAACCAGTGTACCAAATCAGCGCCTTACAAAGAGTTTTCAATCATTCTGTTACATTTTATCTGAGTGTCTTTTACTCAGGCGAGCAGCAACTCATGGTCTTGTCTTACTTTTTATTGATTATTTTTTAACCTGGACACGGACCAAACATTTATCACAGGATCAGCCCGATCCAAATAAAATGAATCGATTAACTGTAACGTACGGGAATAAGGACCCTAGATGCACACAAACAGGTAGGAGATTTTCAGTGATTTTATTTCTTGAGCTATAAGCGCAGCAACAGGAACGCGCAGGCAGCGCGGCACGGGGAGCGCACAGCAGGCAGCTCTCCAACAGGAAACCCCCTATGGCAGACAACAGGTTAGTGATCGGCTAAAGGGAAACTGGCAAGAACGAGGGAAGCAGGATCACTAACCTGGTGGAGGGATTCAGAGCTGGGGCCGGCTCGGGTCCGGGGCGGAGGTCCAGTGGCGGACAGAGCTTGCGGGAGCCGGGGCCGTTGAGTGGCGGGCAAACAAGGAGAGACAGGTGGAACCAGTGAGGATTAATTGCAGAACGAGAGGAGTGGAGCAGGTGTGCTGAATTGTGTATCAGCTCCAGTGCCAGGATCGTTACATTAACACACCTACCATAACACAGCAGCTCCCCATCAGTTGCCACCGTTTATGACAACGAACTTCCACTTCTTCTTCTTCTGTTTTAAAAGTGATGCACTCTTCTTCTTCTTCGTGTTTTAATGGCAGCTGACATCCAAAAGGATCATTACCGCACATCTAGTGGTGCGCTCGTTCCTCATCAGCATGATGTCTATGAGCAGCGCAACCAGCTACCGTAACAGCTGTTTCTGCGCGCAACAGCTCTACCGTAATAACAGTCTACACGCAACATTTTCCCCCTCGGTAAAATCGGGGACATTTCCGGGGACAGCTTTAGCCGGGGACAGGTGGTCCAAAACGGGGACAGTCCCCGGAAATCGGGGACGTCTGGTCACCCTAATATAGCAGCGGTTATGAAAGCTAACCAACTAAAATATTTCACTGGCTGTCAAACTAAAAGGAATAAGTTATGTTACACCCAATGTCATGCACAGAATATTATGCATGGTAAGAGTAACTTACCTCCTGATGGTCTGCCCTGCAGCTGGCCTAGAAGCTCTTCCATTGCTTCTTCTTGCTCTCTTCAGCTGGCCTTTCGAAGAGGACAGAGACTGAAACCAATCGTGGGGTGGTAGGATTGGCCGACTGGATCCGCACATCGACTGCCAAAAAACATCAACTGCGAGCAAGCGCAGCAGTGCAAACTGTTCACGAGCAGCAGAGAAATCCAGCGCGTGTGAGCAGAGTTATATGTCCATGCTGGATTTCTCTGCTGCTTGTGAACAGTTTGCAGGGAGAAGGGAAGCAGGGAAGTTGTGCCTGCACGCGAGTAATGAAGATGTATGAATCACCATTCCACTAGCGCAGGATCTCATTTATACTTGAGAGAAATATGGCATGGTTAAAACGCCATAGATTGGCAGTGCTTGTGAACAACAAATGGTGTCATCCACATGTTACTGTGAAGTTTTGTCTCTGCAGCCCAGATATTGAAGTATTATTGAAGTATTTTTTAATAATGGCTGTTGTTGCCATCAAGGGTAGCACCAACAGCACTAATTTATTTCACATAGAGTCAGGTTGATATGAATACTCAATTTGTTTCCGATATTCAAATGTGTTAGATGATCTGACTTAATGAATCTGACAGAAATTGGACTCTTAAAATGTATTTTCAGATCTGGGTGCATCTTTTATTTGCCTGAATTGACAACATTTTTGTCAGAATAACCCACTCAGAAAATGTGTTTTATTTTTGCAGGCATACATTTAGTATGGATGAAATTTAGAATATGCTCCCAAGATAATGCTTTAATAGCAATGTAAATAAAGAAAGCTAAGCACAGGAGAAGTGAAATGGTTAGCACAAACACCAACACTCCAAACATTTTGCAGCTCCAAGATTACAGAGGCCTTTCACATTCTTCTCAGTCACGGGTGAAGCTTTTGAGTTGGCTATATCAATTCCCATTCATTCTTTCAATGACTCCCTTTGAACTCCACTGATCATGTGTGGTGGGATATGTCTTTCAGTATCTGAAAATGTTGATTTTGAACTTCTGAAGGATTGACATGGGGAGGTGACAGACATCTTCACCAAAACAGCAGCATTCTCCTGAAAAAATGACAAAGTCCCGCAGGTTGGCAGCCACCTCAGTCCAGAAGCGATCTAAGGCCTAATTCGTACCTCCTAATGCATTCAGCTGTGTGACATACATTATGTAATCTATACCTTTCCAGTGCAGACGTTTACCAAGCAATAATAATGTTCAAGAGAGCACCCAAAACACTGAGCAGATAAAGAAGCCAATTGGTTAGATCAAGAATTGAAGAAAAACAACAATTACAGTCGTGTACAGAAATGATGCAGTTTTCCCCATTTGGATAATCTCTCAGTAATCACAAGCACACAAAACTGCAATGTTTTCTTGTAAGAAACCTATTTATTCACTGTCTACCATTCTCTCCTCTGCGTAGACATTGTACAGACCAACACATTATTACCCTCCCATCAGGCTTAGGGAAAGCTGTTTATCTCTAGCTGGAATACTGTGCTTCAACAGAGCTAAAAATAAGGTGAATACTGGCCCGTTACTGTCAATATAATGTGTCAAGCCTATACTTTAGCATGTCCTGACATGATAATTTGTGACAAAAGTTTCAGCTTAGACGAACACTGGAGGATCACAAAGTTGTACTGTTGTGTTTGCACTTAAAGACTCGTGTGCTACTGCTGCGTTTCTTGCTTTGTATCATTTTACTAAATCACAGTTGCTCCACAGTCCTCCCATGTTTACATCTCATGACCAATTGAGCTTTCTGATTAACTCCAAGATGGATCAGCGATGTGACAGAAGTAGGTCAGCTTCTCAGGTAATTGCAAAGAGCAACAAACACGTGTAGATTATGGAGAGAAAATATGATGAAAGTAAATTTTTGTGTTGTAAATAGCAACAAAATTGGTCAAAGTACAGAGGGCAGCTGGTAAAGAAAGAAAAAGTAGAAATAAACATTTTATACAATTTTTCCATTGATGTCATTGGACCACCTGTAATAAATTATATGGAAAAGCCAATGCTTTTGAAAAAACAGTCAATGCCTACCTTTATTGGTAGTACTTGATACAAGAAGCTGGGCAGGCAGGACTCAAACGACAACTCAGACTCAGTTTCCAAGATTCGGTTGTTGTCCACAGGTCGGTACACAGGGAGTCAGTCACACAAGCAGAAGTATCCAAAAACACTGGGCAGAGGCAGAGTCAAAGCAAAAACAGGATCAAAAATCACTAGAGACTAGTGATGGGTCCGGCAACACCGATGCGTCGGCGCATGTGTCGAGCTCACAGAGCGAAACCTGTGTCGATGCGTGTCGAAGCGCGTATCACAATGGAAAAGTCACGTGACCGATACAGGAACTGTTTCGAACTGACTGACGCGCCAAACTGTGTTTATAAGCAGTGTTCCCTCTAAGCTGCGCACCTGTGCATTTGCGCACAGTATCTGGATTCAGCGCGCACAGCAAAGCTATGCTGCACAGTAAATAAAATCCAAGCTGAACTGTAAACAAAATAATAATAAACCAAGTTATTTTTTTTACCATTTTGCAACTCTGGTGAGATTGTATACCACTGCCCGGCTCTGTGAAAACCAGGTGCTGATCGGAGCGCACCACTGATTGATGGGTTGGGCAGACGCCTTTATGGTTGGGCAGGTTGCGCTGTGCATCTTTGTTCTGAGCCTCGTTTCATAAAAAACGGCTGATCTACACTGAGTAGAAAGCTGCTACTCTGAGTAGTTCTGCACCACTCAGTCATGCTCAGCGTTTCTGGTTTCAGAACAGATGCATGAGCATGAAAAAAAGTCAGATCAATGGAACGCAAATAACGTGATTCACCATGGCAACGGCAGGAAATAAGCTTGGAAGTGCGCTTGTCCTGCGAGTAGAATTAGAAATCTTTAAAGAAGGCGTATGGACAATATTAAACCATAAGAAACAATGCTGTTGCTGCTGAAAACCGCAAGAGAGAATTGTTGAAAAAGTCAATGCATGCGCAATATGAAAGCTATGTGATGGAGAATTAAAGCTGTTTTCTCACACTTCACTCGTTCAACACTAAAGGGGGAGTATGTGTGTGTGTGTGTGGGGGGGGGGCATTGATTACTAAAAGCATTAAAAGGACATGGCAGCAAATCATGATGAAGTGCAGTTTAACCAGGTATGGTTAAGTTTAACGGTACTCAACTAAAGCATTAATTAGCTATATTCAACATATGCAATTAATGATGGGATGGTGTGTGTTGTTAAAATAACTGATATGTTCATCTTTTTGCCATTGTTCACCAATCCTTCTAAAAAATGAGTTGACACTGATTGTCTTGTAGGTGTTTAATTTGTGCCAACCTCACTTTATATTAACCACTTAGGCTATATAGAATGGAAAATTAGAGCTGGATGTGCCAAAATTTGATACAGAATAAATTATTGCTTTCATTCTGGAACACCGTGACCTTTAAACTATAACTGAGTAACATTTCTGACAGCACAACATACAGTTGCCTCTGAAAGATTTTCTGCGTCTCCTACGTTATTAAAAAGCTGCCGTTGGCATAAAAATGAAGAGCAGCACAAAGAAATTGTTCAGAACTGAGAGCGTTCCTTCGTTGTCTTAGAAAAGCGATGTGCGGCTGAGGATATTGAAATAAATCATCTGACGAACAAATAATTTTTTTGAATAAAAATTTGTAAAAAAAAAATGCCTGTCCACAAGCATCCTCATTCACAACAGGTTTACTTAGAGGTTATTACGTTATGATACAGGTTCACATTATTTATTGGCTGTATCTAAAAAAAAATCAAAGATATTTCAAATTCAAATGAAAATATAAAATAATACATGCAACATACAATGACTTAAATTGTATTATTGTGTATACTGGGTCATCAAATCAGTGTCAGTTAAGTCTGTCAACTAGGTTGCCTGTAGTGGTTTTTAAGGTCCAGCAGGTGTCAGTATTCAGTGACACAGTATCGGCGCAGTATCAATACAGTTTGCCAATGTGTCGAAACGCTTCATGACGCCTCATCGACCCATCACTACTAGAGACTAGAAGCTCGGGAAAAAAGGGCTGGAACGCTTGCTGGGAGAAGCTAAGATGAACTGGCAAGGAAGGTAGGGTCCAGATTGCTTAAATACACAGGAGGAGATTATTGGGAGCAGGTGTGATCAATCAGGCTGGGGTAGGGCAGGCAGCAGAGGTGGGGCAAAACAAGTTGCCATGTTACAGCACTATTGTCTGTATCTTATTTTTACATTTATGATCACATTGAACTTAAAGCTGTACATTAAATGAAATGTTAAAATGTATTATATGCTAATGTTTAATTACAATACTATACCCACATATTCAGTGTGTAGATGTGTTAACCATTACCTGAAACCAGATTACTAGAAAACATGTCTTTTTTTTTTTTTTTTTTTTTTTTTAAAGGAAGAAGAAAAAGTGAAAGAAAAGAAAAAAAAAGATTAGAGGTGAAAGAAAGAGGAGATAAAAGGGAGAGAGTGATAAAACCTTCTTTGTCTGCTCCATCACCTGGAAAGAGACACAAAAAGAACAGCACAACCAACAGACATAAAGCAACAGCTACACTCGAATAACACCTAGATGCCATAGCTAAATCATATATATTATTATGTAAGCTGACATGTGTAATGTGATATTTGAAAAAAGAAAGTGAAAGAACATAAATAAATAAATAAACAAATTATAAGATTACTGTATATAAGTGAACACTTAATACCTGGGACCCAGCACCTGTGGGAGATGTGAAAGTGCACTAGTTTAGGTGAAGATTATCCAGAAATAGAAAAAACATGTCAAATATGCTCCCTAGAATGTAATATACTTGTTAGACTTTATTTTAGAACATCCTGGCCTTGTGAGTAGCCTGGTTGGGATGATAACAAGAAAAATAGCATGTATGCACGGAATGTATAGTTGAATAATCCAGGGAGAAGTTGGAAAATAGTTCCAGTCCAGTATAGCCTGTCAACAGTGCCCAGGTCAATCAGTATGTGTCGTAAAGTGGACCAGGGAGGCTTGTTAAATTTACTGAGGTTGGTGTGATCTTTTCTACCAAGCATTGTTAGGTTTGAGTTTGTGCACTTGTACAGAACATGTTCTCCTATACAATTACCCTGCCGCAGTTCTGTTCTCAGCTTGTTTGAGAATTACCAAAATCTAAGGCCAGAATCTCCCTGTAATTGTACAGATGAATCTTTGAAAATCAAAGATTTACTTTAAACTAAAGACTTTCTGTTCTATTCTTTAGAGAAGGAGTATGTCATCATCCACAATCATGCTTGTTTAAAAATGTTGCCTGCATAACTTTGGCGCTTTCTCTGCTCCATCCTGAAAAGAATGTTTGTCTTATCTTTTCTCAGATGTACTAAAAACATCAACAGAATTAACTTTGTTCAGGATTCTGGTTTGAAAACATTTTATTGTGCTTCCTGGTAATCTATGTGAATGATTGCCTGCTGTTAAAAACTTAAATCTTGACTCCCTTAGTTCTTGTTAGATATAAAAAAAACTTGTTATTGTACATTTCAGATTTCCTGCAGCAAGATTTATAGAAATATATAAGCAGCTATTTGGAGAAGCAAGCATCTTGATGTCTTCTTTTAGTTTAAATCCATATTCGTTTGATGCAAAAGCTTGCACTAACTTCCAGACTGAAAGGGGCAAAGGCAAAAGCAGACTTCTACTGTCTTAAAATAATTCCCCTCTCAAAAATATCAGGGTGGTTTATATAAACACTAATTTATGAACCTTGAAAATGCTGTGGGTGCAAACATAGCCAATTAACATTTATACCGGATATAGATGTTGGACAGTAAATCATCTAAGATCTCACTATGTGAAACAAATGTATGAAACATATGTGAAACATTGGGAATGAAACATGTAAAACATTTCCAGCCAGAGTGATTGTCTAAGCCAGGGGTGTCCAAACTTTTTAGCTCATGGGCCGATATTGTCAAGTCAAACGCACTCGAGGGCCAAAAAGTGAATAAAAATAACTAACATAACCAAGAAAAAAGTGTTTTTTTTTTAACCTGTGTGTGCTGTACCTAACATTAAATTCAACATTTAGATTTAAGATATTAACTTACTGTAATAATTTTGCCCTAATTAAAAATAAAATGTTTTTATCTGCACTAGCCACCAGTGCTGGTCGGCATAATCATTCTTGAAATGCAGTTGGGGGGCGACACAAAATCAGTACAGGGGCCGCAAATGGCCCCCGGGCCGCACTTTGGACACGCCTGGTCTAAGCAAATGGGTGTGGAAAGTTAAAATCTAAGCAGTTTAAGTTAAACTGCTAAGATTTTGTATTTTATGCTGCCCTACCTTTATATATTCTGTTTTCTAACAGAGTTTGCTGAATTTTAATTATTGACCCTAAAGTCTAAAGTGTTTTTGACCTTTGTTTTTCTATGTTCAATTTTTGTTTTCTTTTCATTTAAACTTAAAGACTAATTTGTTCCTGTTGTCATTAAAATAGGGTAAGAATGATTGTTAAGGGGAAGTGAAACATCTCAGCCTGTGTTTTAAACCTGTGAAACCAAACTGCATTTTTCTTACCTTTCATTTTTGTTTTTTAATTGGGTTTAGTACACTTTTTATGTGTGTTGTGTCTGGCAATGTGGCAGTAAGATTTGTTGTCTTAATGCAAAAAAAGAGCCCAACAGATTTTACTTTCACAAGCTGAGCCTTACCGCTTCCGCCATAGTGCTCCGCTTGATTTATACATACAAGAAGTTTTATTATAATTTATGCAGGGAATATTTCATGTTAAATGGACACTGAAACAGGAAGGTAGAAGAGAAGAAAAGGCACTCCAGCAGTGAAAGCTGTTCCCCATCAGGAAGAGGAGGTACTCTGCCTTGACACAGCCGACGTCTGGAAGACTCTGAGGAGAGTCAACCCGCGGAAGGCCCCAGGCCCCGACAACATACCTGGGCGGGTGTTCAAGGAGTGTGCAGGTCAGCTGGCTGGTGTCCTCACAGATATTTTTAACACCTCGCTGGACCAAGCCACAGTGCCAGCATGCTTCAAGTCTGCCTCCATCATCCCGGTGCCGAAGAAACCTCAAGTCACCTGTTTTAACAACTACCATCATGATGAAGTGCTTTGAAAGGCTGGTAAAAGAACACATCGTCTCCAGTCTCCCCCCAACATTCGACCCGTTCCAGTTTGCCTACCAGCGGAACCGCTCCACTGAGGATGCCATCTCCTCCGCTCTTCACCTGAGCCTGGCACACCTGGAGGAGAAGAACACGCACGTGCGGATGCTATTCCTGGACTTCAGTTCAGCGTTCAACACCATCATCCCACAGCATCTGGTGGGAAAACTGGAACATCTGGGCTTCAGCACACCCCTTCGCAACTGGCTGCTAGACTTCCTCACCAACAAACCTCAGTCAGTCCGGGTCGGACAGAACACCTCTGATGTCATCACCCTCAGCACGGGCTCCCCTCAGGGCTGCGTCCTGAGCCCCCTGCTGTTCACTCTGATGACACACGACTACGTCCCCAGGTTCACCACCAATCACATCGTGAAGTTTGCAGACGACACAATGTTGGTGGGCCTGATCAGAGACGACAATGACCGGGACTACAGAGAGGAGGTGGAGCAGCTGGTGGGCTGGTGCAAAGACAACAGCCTGATCCTGAACGTGTAGAAGACGAAGGAGATCATCGTCAACTTCAGGAGGAACCGGCCTCGCCACGCTCCACTGCTCATCAACAGCTCAGCTGTAGAGGTGGTCAGCAGCACGAAATTCGTGGGGGTGCACATCACAGACAACCTCACCTGGTCTCTGAACACCACATCGCTGGTTAGGAGGGCACAGAAGCGCCTGTACTTCCTGCGGAGGATGAGGAGAGCCCACCTGCCCCCGCCCATCCTCACGACCTTCTACAGAAGCACCATAGAGAGCATTCTGACCAGCTGTCTCTCTGTGTGGTGTGGAGGCTGCAGCGCCTCCAACTGGAAGAACGTGAGGAGAGTGGTGAGGACAGCAGACAGGATCATCGGGGCTCCTCTTCCCTCCATTAAGGACATTTCATCCCAGCGCTGCATGTCCCGAGCCCGTAACATCATCAGAGACCCCTCACACCCCCTCCATGAACTGTTCTCCTTGCTGCCCTCTGGCAAGAGGTTCCGCAGCATCCGCTGCAGGTCCACCAGGTTCTGCAGCAGCTTTTTCCCTGTTGCCATAAGACTGTTGAACTGTTGAACCCTAAACTGGACTCTGCATCACATTTGCATCATTATTTTGCACTACAAATATTGCTGAAGTCTCATTATCCATCTGCCTTTTTGCACCATTATTGCCTTTTTGCACTATTACTTTTTGCACATAAACAATGGCTGAACATTCTTCTGTATACTGTTTTTGCACACTGTTTTTATTCTCCTGTAGTGTTACATTCTGATCACTGCTGCACTTTATATTGTAATGCTGCCTATTCCACCTGCAATCCCTTACACTGTCGTATGCTGTATGCAACGAAATTTCGTTCTGTATGCACTCTGTACATACAAAATGACAATAAAGTTGTCTAAGTCTAAGAAAGAGAAAGAGGAGAGAATAATGTTATGCCAGAAACCTGTTTGATTATGAATATTATTATTAATTATAATTTGATATTATAATTTAATAATAGATCATTCAAAATCAAATGGTAGCTATAACAAATATAATTCAAATGGTTGTGATCCAAGGGCTGTGAGCCTGTAATGATTAACACTAACAATGCATTTATTAATTAGCTGTTATGAACTTTATTTATGCTGAAAAAGTGTGATCTGACCGGTTGTTGACCGATTAGACTTATCCAGCAAACGTTGATAACTCAAATTATAATTGCAATTGGAGTTTTAACCCTTACTTCTTTATCACAAACCAATGAAAATTCAGTTAACTCAAAAAGAGGTACTTCTTTTGCTCATAGAGACCATTCAACTTCTGGACCAAAATAACCACAACCAATTACTATTTCACACGTTATTATTTATTAAATCAATAATTCCCTGTTACAGCAATTATTCTATTTAACAAAAACACTAGGAAACACTACTCGCTACTCAAAGAACATGCAAAAGGAAATAAATGAAAATAAAACAAGTCAAAATTGGATTAAATGGAAGGTGGTACTGCTTAAATCAATTCACAGTTGTTTAAGACTGATTAACATTACAGTGAAGAAGTCGGCACTTTGACATAGCAGCATTGAAAGACAGAATAGCTTTAAGATTGACAATTGAAGTACCGGAAACAGACCTGAAGCCAGATGAGCAACGCCTCTGCGCTCCACCACCAGCTGAGCGTAACCGTTTAGAACTACACCGCCCCGCCCCAAGATGGCGGCTATTACGACATACGACCTACGGCCTTGTGTGGTACGTAAAATGCGGGGAACCGAGCACGAACAAAAGAATGAAAAATGACGAAAGGAAGATAAGATAAAATCGGCTCTCGGCGGAGCCGGTTTATCATCAACCCAAAAACAACACAGCCAAAATCACTTATGAAATGCATGCACACACATCAGAAATATCCAGCACAGTTAAACAAACTCCCTTTTGGAGTAATTAAGCATTAACACTATTTCCTAATAGGTTCTGCCCAGGCACAAAATATCACCTTATGGGTGAAAAAGAGAAATAAAAGGAATATCCTTTCTTTACTCTGACGTTGCCTCAGTGAGGATGTCCTGGCTCGTCTGTAGGTCAGTGAGTCCAACAGCGTGGGAGGGCAGCTCGGATCCGGGAGGAGGCAGCCAGGAATGGAGGGAAACCACAAAGTCTCTGGGGCTTTCAGACGCTTTGTTTGGCCAAAACAACAGCGGAGTTGGTGACGATCACTGGGAGATAGCGGCTCCCAGTAGGATCAAAATTAATTCAAAGTACTTTTAAAGTCGACCTCCTGCATAGAAAAACAGGGAGAAGTTGGTTCGGCAACTCGGACCAGCCACGTGGGGGAAATCCCAACGGGAGAAAACAGCTGTACGTCTCCTCAATTTGGCGAATTGCCAGCAAAGAAGACTGAATTGAGCGTGTTGGGCGCTTTTATGTCTTTTCATAGCAACGAGATAAGGTTGTCATGGGTGGAAGTCAGGGTGACCGTGTTGCATGCTGGGAGCTGGGGTCTGTCACATCATAAAGATGGCATAACAAAAGGGAGAGAACAATCCAACATCCTCAGTCTGCTTCTTCACCTGCATAGAGAGATGTAAAATTACAGATACAATCAAATAACACCTTGATACCATCACTGAAGAATATACAGTATTAATTAATATGACATGTTTAAAGTGACAGCTGAAGATAATAATAGGGGTTTTCTGTATAGAAGTGAATCTGTAAGTACCTGGATCCAAGCACCTGTAGGTGTTTGTGAGAGTGCGCTTGTGTCTATAAGGTTTATCCATGAAAAAATGCTCAATAGTGGTTGTGAAGAGCCAAAAACCAGCCCCCCAGAGCACCGAGGAAGATGCCAGGGGAACCAAAACCCCAGATGCCCAAAGGGACCTTCAGAGTAAAGGTGCCCAAGAGGGGCCAATACAGGGAATCTGCCTCCCCCAGGCAAGGAAAGAGAAGAGACGGCCCCAAGGTAACCCCCCCAACAGCCACAATGCCAAACCCCCGGGAGCTGTGGGGATGAGCCCGTGGGCTCCGCCGGCATCTGCCCCGGACACCAAGGACCACCAATGCAACACCAAGGCGCCAGCCAGCGGAGGGGAGCAGGACGGGGGGATGGGCTCCACACTTAGTGGATACCTGAGATGTTCTGGGAGAGGGAGCAGTACAAACCCAACCTGACAAATAAACAACATACACAGTCACATTCACTCGTTCCTTCCCACCCTAGTGCTCCCACACGCAAACACTCCTACCAAAAAAAAAAAAAAGGGATGCAGTACACACACTGGCACTTACCACACACATCCTATATTCCCAGGTCCAGGCGCCAGCACCCCAAAGGGGTACCCATCCCCCCGACCCGGTAGGTGAACCCTGAAATCAAGATATGGAGGGGGGGCACTGCCACCACAACCCAACCTACTCGGTTCATGCTTTAGTCCTCACACCCCATCCCGGCCCCAGACCAGACGACCCACGGGGGAAACTCACCTGGAGATTGGGCCAACATGAACCGAACGGGCCAACCAACCAGAGCGCTGGTTGGCGAAAAATAACCTGCCAATCTGTCTTGCCAGGTCATTTGTTAGAGACCATTTATCAGCCCAATGATGTATGGGGAAGTTGTGAGAACAACTGCAGTACAACTCCAGTCTAGTGGGTGGTAGCAAGCACCGTAGGTCAAACTGACAAAGGCTGACCGAAAAGCTATATCTGTAACCTGCCACTCAACTGAAAAAACAGGATGGAGAATGCATAACTGGTTTTGCTGATGGCATTAAGTTGGTGGACTGTGAAGTCTTTGTTTTCTATTTTCCTTTTTCTGCAGACAGCTCTGCGGCAGACAGGTTTGAGTGCAGTTTGTCGAAAAGCTCCCAGGGATTCTCTTCATGTCTAGAGTCATGTACCTGCAGACTTAGCTTTTTTATTCTAATAAATACATTTTTAACTGAAATCCTGTGTACTGAGTTTGCCTGATTATTATAATAACGGAACAGTAAGTTGTCAATCAGTGTTCGGTGCTTTGTAATGAATCACAGTTGTACAAGTCTGGCCATATAGCTAAAAAATTTAATGTCAAAATTTATGTAAAATGTAAAATATTTATCTAATCTTTTCCTACTTATGGATCCAGTGCAACTTAAGGAATAATATTGTAAGGAAACTAATCAACTGTATAATTATAATAACAAACCTATTTATTAGCCATTAGAAAGAAAGCTCTTAGCTGGAAGATGTAGCCCTTTTTTAGATTTCCCAAGGGTTGTTAAAGAGCAGTGAAGTCAGATTGCTCAAAAAATAAATTTTACTTGTACTGGTAATTGTTGCAGAGTACCATGTTTGCACGTACCCTGGTTTGCTGTGATTACATGTCTTATTTCTTGAATAGAGATAACCATTTGTTTTTTGTTTGCACAGAATGGAATGTTTAGGAAACAGAACTTATGGAATGCTTGTGAAAAGCTTTAAAGTAGTGACTACTTCAGGTATAGTTTTATAAAAGCATCCACCTGTTTTATATTGAGTCAATCTATTCTATATGTAGCCCAATAAACTGTGAAGTTAGAATTTTTATCATGCGGCTATACTCAAAGGAAGAAAACAGTGAATTTTACTTTGTAAAAATAATTGTAATTAAAATGAGTATGTAGAGAGAGAGAGAGAGAGAGAGAGAGAGAGAGAAATTAGTTGCAACTTGAAATTTTACGGTTTATTGTTCCCCCAAAAATGAAATGGGATTTTTGCCCCTTCCTGGTTATTAAACTTTGACTGTAGCTCAGCTGAATGTGATGTCCCTCTGCTTTCTGTTCCTCATCATGGCCCTGATGATGCTCATTAGATTAAACCTCCATCTAATGTCTTGCTGGTTGAATGAGTGATCAGGTGTAACGTACAATAATCAATGTGTTTATCTTTAGCTGCATTTATTACTGCAATGGTCTCTTCGCAGGTCTGGCCAGAAAATCAACCAGACAACTGCAGCTGATACAGAATGCTGCTGATCGCATTGTCACTAAAACCAGGAAGATAGAGCACATTACTCCAGTTCTAAAGTCCTTACACTGGCTCCCAGTAGCTCAGAGAATAGACTTTAAAATACTTCTGTTAGTTTATAAATCAATGAACGGCTGAGCACCAAAATACATTAAAGATCTGTTGTTGCTGTACCAACCTTCCAGACCACTCAGATCTTCTGGTTCTGGTCTACTCTACATACTCAGAATCAGCATCAGACATGGACCAGCAGCTTTCAGCTTCTATGTTCCATAAATCTGGAACAAACTTCCAGAAAACTGCAAATCAGCCAAAATACTGAGTTCCTATAAATCGAGACTGAAAACCCACCTGTTTTGAGTTGCCTTCAGCCCATAATCACAGAAACATTGACGAATATATCTGATGTTTTTATGTTTTCATGATGTAAAACACTGAACCGCCTTGCTGCTGAAATGTGCTATACAAAAAAACGTGACAGTTAGCCCACTAAGCATTGGCTGTGCCTCCCACTCCGCTTCCACCTGTTCCAATGCGCACCAGGCTCCCACTCTCCAGTGGCTGCGCGGTTGCTCTGAAATGAGGCGTGTCTCCTATTGTAGCCCTGTTCGAGGCGCACTTTTCGGGTAATGATCGAGGCAGGCGGATATGGGGCTAAAATAGTAGCTTTAACATTTGCAAATGTGTGTGGGGAGTTGTGTCTGTATCTCGATTTGTGCGTGTGCAGTGGGATTTGAAAATGTGTAAATAAATCTGTAAATGTGTGAGGAGATTTGTGTGTCTGTACAACAATCTGCAAATGTGTAAAACTACTTGTGTGTAATCCGTTTTGCAAATGTGTAAAAAATCCACAAATCTGTATTCAGATCTGCAAATGTGTACTGAGATTTGCAAATGTGTAAAAAATCCACAAATCTGTATTCAGATCTGCAAATGTAGATCAATCTGTAAGCACACAGAAACACTTGTGTCTGAAGTATTTTCGCTTCAAGACCCAGAAATACAGACAAATCATTGGTTACAAGTCAAGCGGTTTTTCGGTTGGCTCTCTTTACACACGTGATTTTTGCTACCCTTCTGCCGGGTGAGATGCACAAATGCGTAGAAGGATTTGTATGTGTATTTTTTGATTTGTGTCTCCTTGCGCAGACTCGCAGGCTCACATGTTGCCCTGAGCGCAGGCTCACAGGCACACAGGCCGCCTCTTCCGGCTGTGGGAGGTCACGTGACTTTCAAGGATTGAACCAAGGACCGCGGAACCGGTAGGGCCGGTGGGGCCGCGGCCCTACCTACTTTTGATGATCAAGCCTCCCCCCCCCCCCGCGAAAAGCGTGTCTATCCCCCGCCGCAACCAACCCCCCCCCCCCCCCCCCCCCCCCCGCTTTGCCGGCCGCGTTTGTCTCAAACCCCCCCCCCCCCCCCCCGCTGGCGTCTCCATGCGCCCGACCAACTTGAAATGCGTTCCGCGGTCCATGGATTGAACCAAAGCGTTTTGCTACCAGACGGCTGACAAGGCAACTTGTTATAACTATATAACTTTCTCCCTTTAACGGCAAAAGTTTCTTGTTTTAATGAGAGACTTATCTTGCTAAAACGACATAATTTTCTCCTCATAACAACGCAAGATAACCCGGCATCAGCTCGCGGGATATTTGAGTGCCACGGAGAAGAGGAGAGACGGAGGGGCGCCTTTTATTTCTTTTTAAAAATTCGTCATTTGTCGGAGGAATGTATTTCTGCACTCAGGAGTGACAAGGTAAGTCATGCATATACAGCAGGTCCTCTACTTGAAATTTTATCAATTCCGCAGTTATTTATAGTTAACAACTCTGCTTTGGATACACTTGCATTACTGTAGTACAGTCTCTGGCTCTGTTTACACGGTGAAAACAGGTTTGCGTTGCCTTTGTACTCTCCATTTACACACTACAAGGTTTAACTGTTGCTTAGGGGGACTTTCAGCTATAGCTGTGGGTTTATTTACAATAGTTTGCAGCCGAAACAGTACTCCGCCAGCCGCTGTTTTCTTCTTCTGGGCAATTTGACGCGGAGCTTCAGAAATCACAGCGCTACTAGTGGTGCGGCATGGGAATTACACCGTTTAAGTACTCTGTAAACAGGGCCTGTGACTGCAAATGTTCTACATGGATGTTAATGAGATAGAGATAAGGATAAGCAGCTTAATTTTTTTAAAAACATGTCATGCATTTAATCATAAATTCTGCTGTAAAGATTAATAATCATGTACTTAAAATAGTCTTTTTAGTTTTTTTTTCAGTTTTTATATTAACCATAATTTCATTGTGCTTGTAGACTGACATATCAGCTATAGCAAGCATGGATGATGAGAGCTTGGCCATCTATATTCCCACCTATGCTGACAGAATTGACACCCAGAGATTTTGCTCCGAGTTCCAAGGAAAAGGTGAAAGAGATGTCCTTCAACAGACATTGCTTGAAAAACTCTACATGCAAATCTTCATGGAAAAAGTGCAATTTGATCTAAAATGTTTTTGGTTTCAGGTAATACCACTATGTAATATATTTCATGTTTTCAGGAACATATGGAAGTGAGCCACAATAGTCAGTTAGCTTTTGTTTTTGCTGACAAAGATATAGAGCAAAAATACTGATTAAAAAGTTTACTCCAACAACAATGTGAAATACAAGTTTTTGAAGTGAAATTATTGCTGTTGCTATTAAGCTTCTTTAAGGTAAAAAAATTTGAAGCATGTGTTTAAACTGTACTTATTTTCCTTTTCTTTCCATAGGGCATTATATTTCTTTTATATTCTTCAAAGTTGATTGTAAAATAGATAAATGCTTTGAGTGCAATAGTGCCCAGATTTCTAACAATGACTTTTTTCATATGTAAAAGAATTTTCTCATGTTCAATTTTGAGATCCATGTATTCATCTTTTTTATACTCATAGATCACATTCTAGTTAGGTCATCTTCTGGAGGTAGAGAACTTCCTTTTAAAAGGATCTTTCAGAGAACTTGTTAAAGGTACTTTTAATGTATGTTCTTCTGTGAGTGGATGTAACATTGCAATATAATGTTATGTTTCTAAGAAAAGAATGTGTTGGTTTGATCACAAACCATTGCACTTCATTTTGTAATGAGTTTTTACCAAAGATTCATTAAAAGTTTTCATATTGAACATAAGCATAGGCACTTTATTTTTCATCTTATTTGACCATATCACCATTGTCAAACAGTACATAACTTGGGTCTCAGTGTTCAGTAACAGAGAACTATAAGTCTTGCTGTTATAAATATAAAAAGTATGTCTTGAATATGAGGAGCAGTGGTGGGGTTTACAGAACATGTCATTTAAACATTTTTTGTCCTACATGACAGATTACAAGGAAAATGTGAAGTTAAATTTCTTATTGTCCTAATATATTTAGTAGCATATATTTGCTGTCACACACAACAAGAATCACACAAAATATAAAACCTAGCACCAAAATTCAAAAAATTATGTACATCATGATGAAACATTTAAGTACATGGGAGTCAGTGAAAACAGAGGTCTGTTTTTTTTTCCTCCATCTGTATTTCTTTGACTGCTTGTCCTTTATGGGTTGTGGGGTCTGCAGCTGCCTATTTCTGACTGTGTGGGAAAGTGACAGGGTCATTCTGGACAGGCTCACAAGGTCATTTGCTCCACAAACTCTATTTTTTTACAACAAAATATTATACGTCTCACAGGTTTGTGTGTATACAAGCTCTTAAAAAATAAGCATAACTCCATTGTTTCATCATGTGTGGACGGTGCATGAAGAAAGTTTTCTGTCATCAGAAGGTATGATAGTTAGAACTGTCTCATCACATGTGAACGGTCCTCTGAAGACGTTGGACTGTGCAAGTTTCTGCCGCTTGCTTAGAAACCTGTTTGAGATGATCTTGTTCACCAAAAAGTCATGGAAGGGTTCACAGGTGTCAAAGTCCAGTCCTCAAGGGCCGGTGTCCTGCAACTTTTAGATATGTCCCTGGTCCGACACGCCTGAGTCAAATAATCAGGTAATTACCAGGACTCTGAAGAACCTGACTGCAAACTGAGGAGCTAATTGTGCTATTTGATTCAGGTGTGTGGGACCAAGGAAACCTCTAAAAGTTTCAGGACACCGGCCCTCGAGGACTGGAGCTTGACACCCCAGGTATACATCATGTAGGGCCGGCCACTTGGAGCCATTGCATCTCTAATCTTACAAATGATGTTCCAAAAGTGAACCACTTTTTAGAGTTGTTCCTGAAAGACAAGAAAATAAACAAGTTCTTAAAGTACATACTCCATATTTAAAAGCATGTATCATATAGTATTTATCTGTTACATTCAAACATACCTCAGTGATATTTAAATAGGTGAGCAGAATTGGCTGCTTATCCAAGAAGTCACCAGTAAAGTAATCTGTATTCTTCAGTTTTTGAAAAAGGTGCATCCAGTACTGTGCACGACGTTTCCTTAAGAAATCCCACCAGTTGTTGATGTGCTGGATCCCACAATGAAGAAGTTTTCAGGATAGCTGTCATCAAGACGCAAAAATCTTTGAATGTCTTTCATTGTACTATTCTCTGTCTCCATGTCTATATGAATTCTGGCTGTGGTACCCCCTCTGTTACTGCTGGAAGAAAATATCCAGCAGTAACTTTTGAACAGCACCATCCATGTATTCAGCTTTAGAGATGCCAACCTGTAAACACAGCAGACAATTTGTTATCGTCTTTTCAAGTTTTTTTTATTTTAAACAAAAGGTAAAAATAACAATTTATTCTTTCTAAAAATTGAGCACGTTACTTATGCTAAATGTGAGAAGCTAAATGTTCCAAATTCAAAGTTTTTAAGTATTTAAATTTTGAGTGTCAGATCAAATGCACAGGCATTCTAAGATGTAAAAGAGAACATTCATTTTCTGGCTGTATTTTTAATGTAGCTATCTTAAACCTGGTCCTCCTACCTTAATGTTTTTGTTTATGGGAATTTTAAAAAGTACTTTTACAGAATTCCCATCAGAAGGAGAATAGCTGCTGTTTAAAATTGTGATTTAAGGTTAGACTGGATCAATGTTAAAATTGCTTAAACCTAGACTGCAATGGAACAATGTTGTTGATTAAGATTTGTTTTTTTTTTCTAAGTTTAAAGACATCAGAAAAAAACAAATGGAACAACAAATAAACTGAGAACAATGGTGCTTTGCTGCCAGGTGCTTTTATTGATACATTCTGATATTAACTTTTGAATTTGCAGCAATGATAATCGATTATCAGTTTTTGCTTTTCCCCTTATTAAAGCATGTCAGTAGTTGACTGGGTTTATTAATGAAGTTCATATAAATAGTTGTCCTTCACTGGCTTGTGAATAGTCACATTAGAAAGCTCTGTATTCATATCTTTGTTTTGACACAATAAAATATGGATAAATGTAGCTTTATCTAGCCTCACTTTCATTGTGTAGAATACACATATTTTTAATTAGCCTTACAAGTGTCGAATTAAAATTTATTTTAATCATATTTAATTAAAATACATAAAGGCATAGGTACATTTGCAGTCACAGGCCCTGTTTACAGAGTACTTAAACGGTGTAATTCCCATGCCGCACTACTAGTAATTCTGTGGCAATTCTGTCAGCATAGGTGGGAATATAGATGGCCAAGCTCTCATCATCCATGCTTGCTATAGCTGATATGTCAGTCTACAAGCACAATGAAATTATGGTTAATATAAAAACTGAAAAAAAACTAAAAAGACTATTTTAAGTACATGATTATTAATCTTTACAGCAGAATTTATGATTAAATGCATGACATGTTTTTAAAAAAATTAAGCTGCTTATCCTTATCTCTATCTCATTAACATCCATGTAGAACATTTGCAGTCACAGGCCCTGTTTACAGAGTACTTAAACGGTGTAATTCCCATGCCGCACCACTAGTAGCGCTGTGATTTCTGAAGCTCCGCGTCAAATTGTCCAGAAGAAGAAAACAGCGGCTGGCGGAGTACTGTTTCGGCTGCAAACTATTGTAAATAAACCCACAGCTATAGCTGAAAGTCCCCCTAAGCAACAGTTAAACCTTGTAGTGTGTAAATGGAGAGTACAAAGGCAACGCAAACCTGTTTTCACCGTGTAAACAGAGCCAGAGACTGTACTACAGTAATGCAAGTGTATCCAAAGCAGAGTTGTTAACTATAAATAACTGCGGAATTGATAAAATTTCAAGTAGAGGACCTGCTGTATATGCATGACTTACCTTGTCACTCCTGAGTGCAGAAATACATTCCTCCGACAAATGATGACTTTTTAAAAAGAAATAGAAGGCGCCCCTCCGTCTCTCCTCTTCTCCGTGACACTCAAATATCCCGCGAGCTGATGCCAGGTTATCTTGCGTTGTTATGAGGAGACAATTATGTCGTTTTAGCAAGATAAGTCTCTCATTAAAACAAGAAACTTTTGCCGTTAAAGGGAGAAAGTTATATAGTTATAACAAGTTGCCTTGTCAGCCGTCTGGTAGCAAAACGCTTTGGTTCAATCCTTGAAAGTCACGTGACCTCCCACAGCCGGAAGAGGCGGCCTGTGTGCCTGTGAGCCTGCGCTCAGGGCAACATGTGAGCCTGCGAGTCTGCGCAAGGAGACACAAATCAAAAAATACACATACAAATCCTTCTACGCATTTGTGCATCTCACCCGGCAGAAGGGTAGCAAAAATCACGTGTGTAATGAGAGCCAGCCGAAAAACCGCTTGACTTGTAACCAATGATTTGTCTGTATTTCTGGGTCTTGAAGCGAAAATACTTCAGACACAAGTGTTTCTGTGTGTGCTTACAGATTGATCTACACATTTGCAGATCTGAATACAGATTTGTGGATTTTTTACACATTTGCAAATCTCAGTACACATTTGCAGATCTGAATACAGATTTGTGGATTGTTTACACATTTGCAAAACGGATTACACACAAGTAGTTTTACACATTTGCAGATTGTTGTACAGACACACAAATCTCCTCACACATTTACAGATTTATTTACACATTTTCAAATCCCACTGCACACGCACAAATCGAGATACAGACACAACTCCACCAAGGACGGATTACGGACCGGGCCAGTGGGGCCAGCGCCCAGGGGCCCTCTGGGGCCAGGGGCCCCGGGGGGGCCCGAGACCAAAACTGTTTCAACATATACGATACAATAAATTGTTATTTCATAGGGCGTCTGATGAAAACAAGGAGGGAGTGGGGACCCCTGACATTTGGCTACCAAGGGCCCTTTGAGGGCTGGGGTGGCGAGTGGGGGGTACTTCCTACCAGGGCCCTCTGACTAACCACAGGCCCTTAGGGTGCTTTTAGCGGGCTCCACAGCTGCTCCTGCTAGTCAGCCATGGGCCCTGATGAAAGCACCCTCACCCTGGAACGTTGGTAAGAGTGGATGTGGTTGTGGAAGGGCCCTTGCCCTGCTTTTGGGCCCCTTATGAAAATGGATGAGGGGTGGGGGTGGAGGATATTTTCAGCAGGCCCTATAACTACCAGGGCCCCTAGCCCTGCTTTTGCCTTATGACAATGGATGGTGTGGTGGGCCTCTGACTGATTTTGAGGGCCCCTACCAGGGGCCTCTGACTTACCACATGCCCCGGGTAAGGGTGCTTTTAGCGGGCCCCACATGGATCCCAGCTAGTATGCTTAAAAGAGGTGGACTCTAGCTCGATCCACATGTAGTGTCATCGCTAATGGCGTACCGCGAGGAGCTATTTTTAGAACGTGACGTCATATCACGTGGTACGAGGCAGGGCAAATATGCGTTTTCCTCCACTCTTTCGCTGTACGTTACCCTTGGTTTTACTCAGTAAAACTACCGCTTTTTCTAAGTCTAAGACGTCTCCTAACCATGGTTTTTAAACATTGATGTTATGGAACGTGCAACAACGACTTGAGGTACGCTGATAGGCCGCATATGAAGGATGTTAAAGCCGCAAGCGGCGTCGATTGGCCCTCGCAGCCAAGCGCAGCTCCGGCCTATTGGCCACCGCTGCGGTGGGGGGCGGCCGGCGGGGTCGCCCCCCACCGCAGATGCTGTCACGCCTTTTCCCCGCCCGTCCACCGGGCGATTCCCACAAACGCGTTCAGCAGCGCTCCCCCATGACTCACAAAAAATCTGGTGCAGACCGGTCGATGCAGCGAGGAGATACAGCCGTTGGATAATGATAATGCATTTGGCCACCGGACCGGACTAAATTGCTCGGCGGGCCGGACAATTTATACCGATTCCTGGACGGTGATTACAAACAGAAAAAAAAAACGGCCGCTGACGCTATGAACGCCGAGCAGGAGAAAAACATCGACTTACCTTTCTATCAACTCGGCCCGTTTTCCAGTCTTTCTAAGCCCTCAACACTCAAGCCATCGTTTGAGCTGAACGTTGGTATGTTGTTCCACAGTTCTACCAGTAAAATGGGCGCCTGGACATCCTCTTGTGATAGTTTAACAGCTGAAAAGTCGGTCCTATCGTTGTATCTGTTGCATGTGAATTGGCTGGTTGCTACGTGCGCTCTCACACCGTTTGTCCTACCTTAGCGGCAAGGGGCGTTGCTCATGAGATGGTGACGTCACGTGCGCGGTACGCCATTGTAACTGCACGGATCTCAGCATGGATCTCAGACATGTCGTCAATGAAAAGACTTCAAATAACAAATGTGTCACTTGTGATGTGTTAATTGTAAAATGAGACCTGTGTTTTACCATAGTAACAACCGGGGCTAAAAAAGTGGGAGAAAAAAGTGCTCTACCAAGTGCGATGTGTAATAAATTGGAGTAAAGAGAGAGCAACGGTCTTAAACTCTGGCATGAATGCAAAAGTGCTGTTTCATACAGATCCGAATTACAAGCAAATTCTACCCAGTAGCACAATTTTAATTTGGAGACAGATGATGAAACAACAAGTAGTTTTATTGTAGTAGCTGTGGCTGCGTATGTGTGTTTGTAACCCTGATATTATGTTCATTGGAAAACATGTTTTTTTCAGCTTATTCAATGTTTTTTTTCCTTATTTCCTCACAATTTGGACCTAACATGTTTCATAAGCCTGCTGTAAAACACTCACACTTAATATGTATTTACAATGATAAAACGTAATTTAATACTGCAATTAACACAGCATTTTTAATATAGCCAACTCAATACCTTCCCTCATATCTGTCTTCCTCTCCATGCCTCTGTCACACACATGCACACAGCATGCATTTTTTGTAGTAGATAGTGGCTGCCCCTCCCCCACTCTCTCACTCAGTCTAAACCTTAGCAAGTTGTTAATTTCATTGAACATATTGACAGTGTTTCTGATTGCGCTTAGTTTCAACAATTTAATTCTCTTTGCATTTTTGAATTTACATCATTTGAGATCGTGTGCATATAACTGCACCTAGTATTTCTGCTAGGTTTCATTGAACTCTGGCTACTCCGTGGCTAGCTACTCCGTGGCTAGCTACTCCTCTGGCTACTCCGTGGTCGTGGCACATTAAGCCACCAGTGGCTTAATGTGCCACGACCAGGCTAGCTATAATTGTCCAGAAAGACGTAAAGCGACAAACCGCTTCAATTTATTCACAATCCACAATAGCATGGTTTGTAAACTTTTTTTTTTTTTGGGGGGGGGGGGGGGGGGGCTGGGCAAATTCTTTGCCCAGGGGCCCAGACTACCCTTAATCCGTCCCTGAACTCCACACACATTTGCAAATGTTAAAGCTACTATTTTAGCCCCATAGACGGACGGCCCTGGACTGAACAGTCAGTCGTTCCGGACTTCGAATGGCCAGTCCGGCTCTGCCTGTGCGCATACGCAGTTGCCTCTACGCAAATTATGTTTTCTCTTCTTTTCCTTTTGACTCATTCTCAGATTAGGTGGAGTGGGCAATGATGATATGAACAGAAACAAATCGGAAAAATATTAAATCTAATGTTATTATGTGAGATCTAAGAGGATTCAGAAAAGGCCCGGGTCAAATGCAGTGAGTGTCAGCATTTCATATAATTTTCTCACAGGGGCATAGTGTAGTTCTTCCTTTAATCCATCACCTCTAAAGCTGAGGCGCTAAAACCTAAAACCGTCTGGATCAGTGCTGTGCATCAGGAACAGGAGACAGCGACGGAGAGAGGGAGGCAGAGAGGAAGGGAGCGGGGTCTGAGCAGCTCCTGGGTCACATTATCTCTCCCTCTGACGCTCATGTCCAGCTGCAGCTGCAGGATCGGGGCGGTGATGAGAGCAGTCTATCAGCGCTCTCTGAGCGTCCTTGTGCGCCTGTCATGAGCGCTATCTGCGAGGGTTACTACTCCAGGGAAAAGGTGTTCGTGGACGGCTTCACGTGTCCGAAGGCGGGGGGCGAGTCCACGGCCGTGTTCTGCTGCGGCTTCAGTGACTTGAAGTACTGCTGCGATGACCCGAACAGTTTCTTCCCATACGAGTATGGATACATGTGGTGGCTGAGGTGAGAGATCACTGAGACGCGCTGCTGGCTGTAGTTTGGTGGAGGTCTGTGCATGCTGTGCAGAGGCAGACTGCTCAGTGCTTTGACTCTGATTAGTGTATCCGGCTGTCCCGACGCTGGACACCAATTAGGCGGAGCTTTCATTCAGGGAGATGCTGTTGACTTTTAGCCTGTGGAGATTCCGCACAGTCAGGAGCTGGAACGTTTTATTGTTTTTATGTCAGATAATAACAACAGAACAGCTTCAGGGCTTATTAAAACGTGGAAACAAGGGAAGTGGATTAAATTGCGGACGTATAAAATGATGTAAGCCCATGCCGATGGAAGCAGTACTGGGTTGGTCCAGAGCTCTGCCTATGAGCTCTGATGGAGGGTGACCTGAGCTGTTAAACCTGCATATTGTTCTGTATAAACTACAGTTGCAAACACTGGTATGGGCTGAACAGTCACTGAGTACTAATGTGTTAAGCTTTTATATATAAATGAATATGCTGTTGACGACAGGGGTTTTAGTGTTTTGAATTGTAATGAGTACCAGTTTGTCTCCCATATTGTGTTTTGGCAAGTTAAACCCTGCAACGGTTATGAGGTCCTCAGGTCCAGTACAATTACCCAGCTCTGGGCTGTATGAGCTCGTCACTATACATGATTAGTTAGCATTGTGTACAACAGGCCAGTGGCGGTCACTCAGATGTTGCCTTAAGTATATCCTGGGAAGCACAGCAGTACTTTAATATGGCAAATACTGTATGTTCTCAATGACAGCAGAGATTTTAGCTCAGTCTTTACTGAAGGACTATTACAGGTTTTCATTCTGCTCCACTTTAGACGTGCCCTGACTGTTCTGTTCGTTCTGGTCTCTTGTGAACCAGCAAAATCAGCATATTTGTTCTACTTGTCGAGCATATATTGAATAGACACATAAATCGGAAGCTGACCTTACAATCAGCCCTGTGTCTCTGCTTGGAAACTGGATTGTGTTTTCATGTTGGCTGATTTTCCGTACTTAATTATAGTTCTGATATTTGCAGAATATAGCAGTACTCCCTAAAATGATATGATGAAGGGAAGCGGGTTTCATTTTTCCTTGTTAGACTCAGGCTTATTATGACTCATTCACCGTAACTCAAACAAAAATTCGCCGGCTTTAATTACTTGACAGATTTACAGCTTTTATTTAACAAAAATGGAAATGAACTATAAAATGTTTTTTTTTTCCCCTATTGTGATATCTGAAGTGCTGCTGCTGTGAACGACAATAAAGAAACCTTCTAGTCCTGTTGTGTTGTTCTCCATCTACTGTTCTTTGCACTGAGGGCTCTCCTGTTTCTTCTGCTTTGCCTTCCAGCCTCGGAGCTCTTGTGGGTCTTTCTGTTGCAGCTGTGGTCCTTCTCGCTTTCATCATCACTCTATGCGTCCTCTGCTATCTGTTCATCACCACCAAACCCAGAGGTCTGGACAGTGGACTGCCTCTTCGAGCACCAGGTACAGTATCCAGGTCTGGGTCTTTCCTGGGCCTGTCCTCCTAAAACATTGATATACAGAATTATTTAGGAGCCCTCTGTTTCAGAAAGAATGGCCGATATACCTTGAGTACAAAGCTGCTACTCTGAGTAGTTCTACCTCACGCTGTCATACTCAGCGTTTTTGGTTTTAGAACAGGTGGTTTCAATAAGGTAACTAAACTCAGCATCCAATCAACCCTGGGTTGAGCACCAGCATGAAAGAAGCCCTCATCAAAGTAACTCCGATAACATGATTCACCATGGCAAATAAGAAGCTTCGAAGTGCGCATTTCCTGCAAGTGGAATTAGAAATCTTTAATTAAGGTATATGGAGAATGTTAAACCATAATTAACAAAGAGAAACAATGCTGTTGCTGCAGAAAAAAACGAGTTAGCGGCAGAGAATTGCTGAAAAAGTCAATGCATGAGTGATGAGTGTTATTTGATGGAAAGTTAAAGCTGTATTCTCACACTGCACTCATTCAACACCCAAAAAAAAGGGTCTAGCGCATTAATTACGTGTCCAGGGGCAACCCTACAGGCATTGAAAGGATGTGGCAGCAAATCATGATGAAGTATGAAAATACAGTTTAATCAGGTAAGGTTAAGTTTTTCTTATGTTTAACTGTACTCAAGTAAAGCATTAATTGGCTAGAATCAACATTTGCAATTAATGATGGGATGGTGGTGTCATGATTTGTCTACGTGAACCCGGACAGAGCACGCACACACAGAGCTTATTCTATTGCAGTTTATTGAAGGTAATAAGTAGGATGATGATGACCAGAGTTAGTAACCGGACTGGAGATGATGGGTGCAGGAGCAGGCTGACTGGAAGAAACTGGAGAGAGTTCTTGGAGATGCTGGGCTGCTGTCAGACCAGAGGTGCAGAGCGAGACAGTTCTTGGGGTGTAGGACTGCTGGAGCACAGGGTAGCAGGCCATCCAGTGACAGAGCAGAGAGCAAACCTGGAGCACAGGGGTAACAGGCAGTCCAGCAACAGAGCAGAGAGCAA
Source organism: Fundulus diaphanus (assembly GCA_037039145.1). Taxonomy (NCBI): domain Eukaryota; kingdom Metazoa; phylum Chordata; class Actinopteri; order Cyprinodontiformes; family Fundulidae; genus Fundulus; species Fundulus diaphanus. Next base: position 47,730,604 of record CM073128.1, read on the forward strand.
ACCTGGAGCACAGAGGTAGCAGGCAGTCCAGCAACAGAGCAGAGAGCAAAGCTGAAGCACAGAGGTAGCAGGCAGTCCAGCAACAGAGCAGAGAGCAAACCTGGAGCACAGAGGTAGCAGGCAGTCCAGCAACAGAGCAGAGAGCAAACCTGGAGCACAGAGGTAGCAGGCAGTCCAGCAACAGAGCAGAGAGCAAACCTGGAGCACAGAGGTAGCAGGCAGTCCAGCAACAGAGCAGAGAGCAAACCTGGAGCACAGGGGCTGCAGTAAATCCAGCAGGGCGGCAGGGACAGTTCTTGAGATCCAAGGGCTGTAGTAAATCCAGCAGGGACAGTTCTTAAGAGCCAGGGGCTGTAGTAAATCCAGCAGCTAGCAGAGGTTTTACTTGAGGCACAGAGGAGGTAGGAAACCCAGCAGCTAGCAGAGGCCTTACTTGAAGCACAGAGGTGGCAAGAAATCCAGCAGCTAGCAGAGGCTTTACTTGAGGCACAGAGGAGGCAGGAAATCCAGGAACAACCAGGCTGACAGACGTGGAGTGAGTGGAGACTGATGAGAACGGGACTCGACAGGCGTGGTGTAGGTAGAGACTGAAGACAAGCCGGCGAGGAAGAGAAGACTGAGGGAGGCTGGCAGGTGGAATGAATTCTGACTAATTAGTGCCTAACAGGTGTGACTGTAAAAGTGCGTTATTCAAGAAATGTGCCGTAGACCTAATGGTGCTGGGGGGGGGGGGGGGGGGGGGGGTGGGGGATTATACAAACGGAAATTCAAATATATTAATGGACAGTTAGAGCTGGAAGTTTCAAAATTTGATAAGGAATAGATTATTGCTTTTATTCTGTGTAGTTAATCTTGGGTCTCTGACTAGGAAAACCATTATTACTATAACTGAGTGCAACAATAACATTCCTGAGAGTGTGACATACAGTTACATCTGAAAGATTTTCTGCGTCACTTATATTATTAAAAAGCTGCGGTTAGCATTAAAACAAAGAGCAGCACAAAAAAATGGTTCAGAACTGAGAGTATCCCTCTTTATAGGAGTGATGTGTGGGCTGAGTATATTGAGATAAATCATTGACAGCAGCAAAAAACAGTAACGCTTGAAAATATATTAATCCAGAAATGATTAAACATTTAATCATGGTCAAATCAGCCTGTCCTGACAGAGATTTCTGTGGAGTTTGTGCACTCCAGCATACAGGCTCTTCCAGAAAAGGATGCAACTTTTCCTTGTGCAGATCTCAGCTAAAAAGTAGAAAAAAACTCAGTGTTTGCCCAAACAACTCTGCTTGGTAGCAGGGTTGTTTCACAGAGTAATTTGTTGGCATAATTTGACTCAGGGTAAAGGCTTCTGAGCTTTCTGAAATGGAAAAGCCAGGGTATGTAGGAATTTACCCCAGAAATTACTCTGAATATCCACTAACCCAGATTTCTGAAACAGGGCCCTGGTGTCAAATATGAACTGAGCTTAGATATGTTTAGCTAAATTAGATCAAACATACACTATGGTGTCAATAGTTTATCCCTCTGTCTTCACACACGACTTTAAGTGATGTCCCAGACTAAAATCATAAGGTTTAACCCTCTGGAGACACGGGGACCCAACTTGATCCTTATTGTTTATTTTTGATCTTTGATAGTCATTTATTTTTTGTTTGCGTTAACGGAGGAGATTTTCCACATCTCGGTGGTTTAAATGCTACTTGCGCACTGCATAGACAGGATCTGTAAGGGTTCCCTATTAATGGCCAGTCAAATCACAATTTTTAGATATACTTTATTTTAGCCGTCATATAAGGTGATACTTGTGACAACGTTATAAATGTTAACATTGGATTTTTCTCAATAATTTTTAAAACTTCGTCACTGGGCGCCTGATGGCTCAGCCCCGGCTCCTAGGGCTTGGCCAGACACAGCCTGAAAAAAGCAAAGGAGGGCCACTTCCATGAGTGCCCACCACCTGCGCTGAAAGGGTCGGCTGCAATTGGAGCCAGGTGCAATGTGAGGGAGGTGAGCAGACATGCTGATTCCAGGCATCACAGTTGGGTTTTCTGGAAATGGAATGTCACTTTAATAGTAAGAAATTTGCCAAAGTTAGTGTATGGGTTTGAGCAGTACCAACTAGACATGCGTAGTTGGACTCACCTTCACACAGTGCTTTGGCTCTGAAACCCAGCTCCTAGAGGAGGGCTGTGGTATGTACCACCTCAGTGTTGCCAATGAGAGGGGAATCAGGCAGGTGTAGGGATACTCCACTGCAGTTCCTTGGTTTTGTTTTCCTAATGAACAAGAACGTGGCCTCTTTTAGCTTTAGGTTGCAAGATGAAAGGCTGACTTTTGTCTGTGTCAGTGGGCCGGCAGCAGTTTAGACTACCCAACCTTGCTGAAGTCTTTGGATGGTATTTTGGAAGTGGGGCCATCTGAGGATTCTGCTGTGCTCTTTTGGGACTATAATGGACTGCAGTGATGGGAATACCTGGAAGGGTGTGATTGGCAGGCCTGGAGAGTAGCTAGCTACATGTAATTATGGCATCACAGTTATTACATGACATCAATTATCCTATTTTTGTACAGCTCTTTGGGCAAACTAGCAGTTTTAGATATGTTAAATAAACTAGGTTTACATAAAAGTAAAAGGTCCTTGTGAAAAAAACTTGATAATAGGTTGTGATATATCTTAGTATCTGCTGTGAAAAAGCAAGATTGTTTGTTCATTAGCATTTATTAATTTTAATAGGGATGCACAGTACATTAGCATTAACATCTGTGTCGCCCCACCTTAGTCAGTTATTAATATACTGTATCGTCCGATAAGTAAAACGGGGCCAATATTAATAACCAATGTTTATTTCCATCATGTCACTGTTTGTGTATGTGTTTTGGGAGGGAGAGGGAGGGGCCATGTGGTATCTCTTTGGTCACGTGAAAGTGATGGTGGTGCAGCGTAGGATTGTGGGGGTATTTAACTGAAGCTCCGAGCACTGTATGTGGAGTGGTCGGTCACAGTGGTCGTGGTAGACATTGGGCTGTCATAGTTGAGACCCACTTTAATATTGCATGGGGGGCTGGGACAACACTGACAAGTGGCAGACCAGGGTTAACTAAATGTTCTGGAGTGCTCCATTGTGCAAAAATGTCCTCATCCCGGCCTGCAAGTTACAGTAAAAGCACTCTATGGTGTGATAATGTGTGGAAGGCATAAAACAACCAAACATTTACTCGAGCTGTCCTAAAGTCAGGAAGTTTTATGTTTTACTTTGCAGCACGTTCACTTTAGATGAGAGAGACTCCGCCAAGATTGCCCTTTGTCACCGATTCTGTTCATAACTTTTATGGACAGAATTTCCAGGCACAGCCAATGTGTTGAGGGGATCCGTTTTTATGGGCTTAGGATCGCGTCTCCGCTATTTGCGGATGACGTGATTCTACTGGCTTCATCAGGTCGTGATCTACAGCTCTCACTAGAGCGGTTCGTAGCCGAGTGTGAAGCGGCTGGGATGAAGATCAGTGCCTCCAAATCCGAGACCATGGTCTTGAGCCGGAAAAGAGTAGAGTGTCTTCTCCGGGTTGGGGAGGATGTACTGCCCCTAGTGGAGGAGTTTAAGTATCTTAGGGTCTTGTTCACGAATGAGGGAAAGATGGAGCGGGAGATTGACAGGCGGATTGGTGCTGCATCTGCTGTGAAGCAGGCACTGTACCGCTCCATGGTGGTGAACAGAGAGCTGAGTTAAAAGACGAAGCTCTCAATTTACCGGTCAATCTACGTTCCTACCCTCATCTATGGTCATGAGCTTTGGTTCATGACCGAAAAAACGAGATGAGTTTTCTCCATAGTGTGTCTGGGCTCTCCCTTTGAGATAGGGTGAGGAGCTCAGTCATCCGGGGAGGACTCAGAGTAGAGCCGTTGCTCCTCCACGTCGAGAAGAGCCAGTTGAGGTGGCTCGGGCATCTGGCTAGAATGCCTCCTGGATGCCTCCCTGGTGAGGTGTTCCGGGCACGTCCCACCAGGAGGAGGCCCAGGGGAAGACCCAGAACAGGCTGGAGGGACTATGTCTCTCGGCTGGACTGGGAACACCTTGGGATTCCCCTGGAGGAGCTGGCCCAAGCGGCTGGGGAAAGGGACGTCTGGGCCTCCCTACTGAAGCTGCTACCCCCGCGACCTGACTCTGGATAAGCGGAAGAGGATGGATGAATAACATACAAAATAACAACTATCATTATCAATGCAAATAATTAAGACTGGTTCACACAGCAGGAATTTTAATGCGATTGTTGCCCCAATCTTTCCCTTCTGAGAAGTGCCAATGCCGGCGTGACTCTTAAGATAATCTTAAGAGATATTTCTGCTGTGTGTGTTGTGTTAAGATTAATCGGGTCCACTCGGTGGAAAGTCGGGACCGCTCCGACCACAAATCGGGGATATTCAGCATGTTAGATGGTCTTGCCCCGCTATCCTAATGTATGTGGTGTCCCCCGACGACAAACAAGCAGCATTATGCTTCCTCATCGTTCATGTTTATTTACTCTGGACTCACGTTTGGCTATGAGAGGTTTCGCAACATTTCCCATCTGACATCTGACATCAGTTTGTGTGTGTTGTGTTGAGCTCGCAGTCTGACCAGACAACACACACTGTACGAGCAAACCTGTTATACCTAAGATTTTTTATCATTACGTGTGGTGTCTCTCACGCTTTGAAAATCGGCCGACTATTTTAAAATCCTGCAGCGTGAACTAGCCTTAAGTTCTAAAGTCCCAACTCAAATCCAATTATTTACAATTTTACAATTGATCCACTAATATGATGTGGTAGCCAAGTCCACAAAATTATCTTACCCACAACAGCACTTCAATTATTGTAATATACATTACATACCAAAATTCACATTATCATTGCTGCTTACAAGTGGTTCATGCTCCTCAGAATTCTGTTGTGTAATCAAAAAAAGTTTTAATTCCTTTTGAAAACATCTTTTATTGTTCTCTAATACCAAAAATTACCAGGTAATGCATTCCTTGAAACCATGCCTCTATAAAAACAGCTCTCTGTATTTGATGTGTTCTGTAACGGGGTAAGGTATGGAAGGCAAATGACTGGTTGATGCACACTTACATGCGTCAAGGCAAAGATTTTTGAGTATGGGTGCTGTTAACCTACATTGAAAATTATAAACAGACCAATGATTAGGTTCGTTTACTATAATTAGTCACCCATTTTTCGACTTTGTAAGCCCTTACCCATATATGCAGCTCGAGGGATTGGTGCACTGTCTGTGCAACCAACGGTCCGAAAACACACTGTTGGGCAACTTTTGACACAGGCTGACCAAAAGTTGTATGGGGCTTTAAGCACTAACGCTAACATTGTTTCACTACAGATGTGGTGAAATCTGGCAGACAAGGCCAAGTTTATTTAGCTGAGTTTAAAAGTAATCAATGTTATTATTTGCTGAGATGTATTTGTGAACTAACTGAGCTCAAAAACAAAAGAAAGGATAAACTTGTTGCTCTATGTTGTAACTATATTAACACAACAATCAAACAGTGAAGAATATGTTTAGGGGTTTTTACAAATTAAACTTGCGGGTTCCTTAAGTCTCAAATATTTGTTTCATTATTTTTTTTTATTTATCTGTGTAGAAACTGTAAAAGCAAATTTAATTGCATTCTCTTTCTCAATAACTAAAAATAAAACATTTATTCCCATAGTCTTGTGTTAAAATTCAAGCAGTTATGGGGTGTCCCTGTTAGTTTTGGGGGAATAAATAGATGCTTAGTTTACGCATGAATTAGGACAGATCAGTATTTCATGCAAATACATTCTCTGTATTGACCCAAATAGACCAGTGTGTGTTTAAGTGTAATTAGACCGAACTTTGTGGAATTGTGGAGCAGCTGATGGTCAACGCCTAGATTTACCTGCTCTGGGTGATAACAATAAAAAAATAGAGACAAATTTCTGATGTGTACATATCAGTGATGTTTTACTTCAAAGAACATGTTCTGTCTGGCTTTTATTTAGGCTGTTCTGTCTTTTATTAGTGAAATGCTCCATTTGGACCCTGTTAAGTTCCTCTCCAGGCCTGATTTGGTTCTGCATTGCCAGGCTGATTTATGAAAGCTGACACCTGTGCAGGTTTATGCAGGCTGGAATGGTGATTTATCAACCAGCCAAAGACAATTTAAAAGGGTTTCTCTATTGTACTCAGCTGTACGATGGAACTGTTTTGGGAAATATAAAATTTTCCCGTTTGTTTTCTGGACTGTTCTGCCAGCTCTTACATTCACTTTGGAATTGTCTTTTCTCCCACTCTCAATTTCCAGACAAATAAGGCAACAGAGAGACATACTTGTGTGTCTCTTTGAGAGAAAATTTTTTCTTCTTTTTACTGAACTCAGAACAAAAGATAAACAGATATTAGAAGTTAATGAAGCATACTGAAACGTTCTCTTCAAACATCGGAAACACTTGTTATCCATGTGAAATAAAGGCCAAATGATCAGTTAAGGCCTGTAAATGTGTTTGTTTTTAAATAACTAGATTGAAACTGTGATACTGCACAATTAGGCTGGGTGGAAGATGAAAGCCACAGATCTTGGCAACTTTTAAGGGTGAAGAAACCAAGATAAAAAAATTGCAAGATAAAAGATAAATTTTCTTTAGATAAGGAGATTTTTCTCTTGGTATCCCAAGAAAAAGATGTTTCGCAGGACTAGTTGTAGCATTCAAAAAAATAATTCAAGCCTTCCTGTCTTGAGTGTCACGAAGAAGTCATAAAACAGCATTTTTGAGATATTTTAAAATAAATACAAAAAAATTAATTTTGGTTTATTATCTTTCATTACCAATTAGCATGTTTACTTGGGCTGCCAGTTGTCACAATCCTAAGGTGTTTGGTTATTTATTAGTTTTTAGGTTCCTTGGATTGTGCATCTTTCAGTTAGTTTGTTTTGTGTATACAGTAGTTTACCTGTGTTTCATGCCCTTCTAGGTTCCCACCATAGTTGCCTCCCCTGCTGTGTGTATTTCTGTTGATTGTTACTCACCTGTTCGTTATCCAGTTGATTACTTCCCAGCGTATTTAAATTCCTGTTTTCTGTTCATTAGTTGCTGGATTTTCCGTTGAAGTTCTTCCCTGTTTGTCAACCTGTCACTGTCCTCAAATTTTTAGTTTATTAAATATATTACTCTTCATGATGGCTCATCGTCGCTCTTGCATCACTTTGGGTCCAAAACCTCCACAAATCATAACCACAATACTACTATTATTGATGACATTGACAATGAAAATACAAAAGGTATATTTATTGTACATTTATTTTGGATGACCTCATCTTTTTTATTTTCTTAAAATTCATTACAAAACTTCCAACTATTTTTGTACCAGTTTAGTTTAGCTCCAGTCATTGGCTTGCTGTGTCCGCGCTGTAATTTTAAATCAACCATAGCTGATAAAGCGTTTGCTTTCTCTGAGTCGTGTTCCGAGTTTTTCAAAGCTTTCCAAGGCCAAGAATGGAAGTGCTTCAAGTTATGCAACAATAAACAGCGGTTTAGGTTCGTAATACCTTACCGGCTGAGCAAGCGGCTGAGACAGTTTCCGAAAAAAATACAGGTATTAAAGACAAGTTATTTTAAAGCTACCATCTTTATTATTAATAAAGTTAATACATTTATTAACAATACAAAATGTGTAATTGTGCAGCTCAGGGTGGCTGCATGTGGAAGTAACTCTGTTGTTTTTATTCTGTAATTCCTTTTGGGGAACTTCAATTCCTCCTTTTTGTAAATCAGGATTGCTTTTTGTACAGTTATCATTTTTGGGACATTTGTTATGATGCAAAACCATAGCAACCAGATATTTTTGTACAATGGGGAGCAGCTAACTACCTTCTTAAAAGCTGAAATAATACTTCAACTACATCCCCAAATCCCAGATTAGCAGAAAAGGAGGTGCTGAGGATGCAGAGCAAGAGCAAGAAGGAGAGAGAGAGAGAAAAGGAGGAAATTTAAGCCATCTCTTCCATTCATTATGGGCAATGTGAGATGTTTGGTAAGCAAGTTGGGTGAACTCCATAACAACTCCTTAACAAGGACCCAGCCAGAATATTGGGAATGCAATATTATGTTTCACTGAAACATGGCTGCAGGATCATGTCCCCGACTCCAGCGTCTCTCTGCCAGGCTTTCTGACCAAACCAGCAGACAGATATTTAAAGAAGAGCGGCAAGAGAAAAGGTGGTAGATTGCCAGTGCTGGTGAACAGTAGATGGTGTCATCCAGGACATGTTACTGTAAAATGTTGTCTCTGCAGCCGGGATATTGAAATGTTTGCACTGAGTCTTTCTCCATATTATTTACCCAAAGAATTCACCTGTGTTATTTTGGCAACAGTCTCCATTCCACCAACTGCTGTTGTCAACTCTGCATGTGATGTCATCAGCTCATTAGTGGATAAACTACAGGCACAACATCCCAGTGTGTTTGTAGCAATATCTGTTAATTTAAATCATGCCTCACTCTGCTACACTTCCAGCTTTTTAACAATTTGTCACCTGCTCAACTAGAGAAAACAAAACTCTGGACTTGTTTTATACAAATGTCAAGTATTCATACATCTCTAAAGGAAGACCTCCTAGCAAATTAGGTCAGATTGTACTGACCCAATCTGTATAATATGATTGAATTTGACTTTGTAAAGTGCCTTGAGATTACATGTTTCATGAATTGGCGCTATATAAATAAAATTTAATTGAATTTAATTGAAATTAGATCACAATCTGGTTATTCTCTGCTCAGAATATAAGCCTCTTTTTCAATTGCAACTTGCAGTAAGGACAACTATGAGAAGATGGTCACAGGAAGCTGACGAAGCCCTTAAGGGTTGTTTTGAGACCACAGACTGGGATGTACTGTGCCAGCCACATGGGACCAGTGCCATGACTGAGTACATGACTGACTATATAAAATTTTGTGTGGATAACACCATCCCCACCAGAACAGCGAGATGCTTCCCCAACAACAAATCCTGGATCACCAGTGACCTGAAGGAACTCCTAAATGAGAAACAATGGCCTTCAGAAAGGTAGACAGCGTGCAAAGGAACATCATGCAGATGCAAATCAGCTGCCTCAGAATCTGCACAAGTGTAACCACCAGGAAGTATGAAAATGGCCAGATCTGAGGGGGGAAACCTAACTAAACTTAAGGAGGAGCAGATCTAACAGAATTACTAAAATAGTATTTAACATAAGTACTTACAGAAAGCAGGTGACAAAAATGAGGATCGAGGGGGGAACAAAACAAAAGTGCACATAAAACAACTGCCTGGTCACCAGGGAGCTAACATAAGTAACCACACCCCTGGGGATCCTGATATTCCATGTCAGAACGATTCTCTCTGACCCATGACCATCCAAAGGCCACCCTAACCCCAAGACCACCTAACACCTTTAATCCATTCGTTTTTCAGCAGTAAAAATGTGTGTGGCCTAAAGTTTGGTACACGTACCTCACAGTAGGCCATTTAAGCTTAAATGGGTCAAGTTGCTTTGAAAAAATCTTTTGGAGAAACAACAGTAATGAAAAGCTTTAGATTTGTTGTTATGTCTCTCATGCTGAAATGAAGCTCAGCTTTTCTTTTTCTTATTTTCAGATGTTAACGTCAGTCAACAAGGAGCTGCTGCCAGCCACAGCGGTGCCCCTGCTGGTCCTCAGGGCCTCAGGAAACACTTTATGAGAGGCAAGCTAGACTGTGACAACCAGCAACCAGACCCGGACCGCCTTTTTCAGCGTTGTTTTATGGCTACCGTCACATCCATCAATGTGGAAAACCCTGCATAGTGTGAACATTATTTTTGTTCAGCTACTTATTTTAGATTTGCATTAACTCCTCAATGCCTGAATTTAGATATCAAACTGTACAGAAAGTTTTATTACTTGTGTTTTGCTGTCAATCAGATGACAAATCAATTTGAACTTTGCATCTACCATGAAGGTAAATGTATCGATGATGCAAATTAGCTATACCTAAGGAATGAAAAAAAAAATTCTATCTCAGAATGTTGATGTTTTATTGAAGCTGTTATATCTTAAACGAGTTAGTATAATTAGTGTTTTAAAAACTGCTAAATTACTTTGCTGCACAGTCCCATGGGATCCTAGCCCCCTTTTCGCAATATGAAATTCGTGTTATAAATAGGATTTCAACAATTTTTGAACAAGCATTGGTTTTCCATCCCTTAGTATTTCCAAAGACACTTTTATCCCCTGTTTCAAGATAAAATATATTGTATTAGGATTTGCCCTTACAATTATTTTGTCATCATTATTTATACAATATTCACAATCTAAAGTAATCAAAGCTGCATAATCAAACTACATGCAAAGAATCTAGAATTTTTACAACTATACCTAAATTACATATTACTATTTAAAACTAGTATTCCCGAATTGCCTAGTGTCTCCAAAAAGCTTCACACTTAAAATTGAAATTACTTTTGTAATTTTGGTCATATGTTGTGAATTCTGACATAGCAGTTGTGGAAGACATTAGTTAGCTGATACATATTGTTTTAAATTGTACAACCTGTCAGGGTTAACAATATTTTATCAGTTTATCAGCCAATGTGGTCATGCCCTATGTACACTTTGAACCAGGTCTAGGTCTCACTGTGATCATTAAGTAGTATCAAAGCACTTCTAATAATACCCTCTAATGAAAGGCATGTGTTTCAACTAACATTTATGGTATTCATGCACCACTTTGGCTTCATTCACAATGAAACAGTTACTATTTCCCGTCACTTGTCCATAAAGAACTGAGTTGAACTGAGTTTTTCACCAACTAGCAAATTATTGTCTAGTAAATAAACAGAACCAAACCGCAAATGCAGAACCTTTTATGTGGTTCCAGCTGAGAGAAATTTTGAAATGCAAATTAAAATTTTACATTAAGCATTACTAGATTTAGTTTAGTGACTTAAACTAGTTGTGAATAAATGTTTTTGAAATATCTGTCTTGATGAAAAACTGAAGTTATCTTAATGCAATCAGCAAATCGATTGAGATTTCTTTATGTTTAACAGCTCAGTTTGTCAGTATAGCAGATGGAGGGAAAACTATACTCAGAAAAGTGAACCTTTGCTTTTTGGGGTGTCAAAGGTGCTGACTTTGAAACCAGTGTTTAGTCTCATTTAGTGTATGACTTACTTGAGTCAGTTCTTTTCATTTATTTTTGCTTTTATTTGAAGCAAAATAAATGCCGATGTGAGCAGCAATGGTTGTTTATCACAGTCTTTCCTGCAATTTCACACATTAAGTTATTTTGCTCAAGAAACCCTTATTCACTCTCCCTATCTAAAAGCTGACACAATTCTTTGAGATCTGAATAGATATTATATCACAATCCATTAGCATGTTGTTCTCATAATTTTTCAAGTATCGTCAGAGTTTCATAGAATTTGCTGAACAGCAGCCATATTTATACCATATTAAAGTAATGTGTGTATTTTTAACTCCATCTTCAGAATTCAGGGATGACTGTTGTTTTTCTCTATTGTCCTGGTATCAAAGCAGACAAACTTTTAAAACTTGAAGATATCAAAGTGAGTTTCAAGGTCATTTGGGGAGGCATTTATTAGGAACTCAGTATGGACAAACAACGTTTTGTAGTTTGAAGTGCCTAATATCTTTAAAGCCCTAGAAAAAACATAACATGCACTTTGTCAGGGTTGCTAGGTTTAAAAAGTATACAGATGGCTAGGTGAGAATAAAACAGCACGAAACAACGCATCCTCTAACAAGCATATTGAACAACAGGCCAGCTTTGCTAGGGCCCGGGACAACACAGTCCTTTTGTGGCCCCCCTCTACACCTGCCGCCACCACACACACACACACACACACACACACACACACACACACACACACACACACACACACACACACACACACACACACACACACACACACACACACAAAAGTCAACTTAACTGTATACTTCATGCCCTGGAAATCTCTGTATTTTATACTGGATATTTTCAACCCATCTATTGAATTTAGTGCACTAGTTGATCTTTTCTTCATAAGAGAACAGCAAGCACTGCAGCCAGAATATGGCCTTTTATGACCTGCTGTATATCCCTACGCTTGATGTATCATGAAACTGTTGACCTTTTGGGTTTTGTGATTTTTATTTTATTATTACAATTAAATAATAATAATAATAATAATAGTAATAATGTTCATAGTGTTTTTTTACACTTTCTGTGTGGGCTCCAGTAACATATGATAAATAATATCTACTTTGAAAGTTAACTTGATTTCATTTACGGTATTAAAATACCTCTTCATTGTTTTACCGCTCCTGTTTTCTGTCTCTCTGCCAGTCTAAGCAGCGCAGCGCGGTTGTTTGTGAGAGACAGCTGAGTGGGCGGGCCTGGCTGAGCCTGCGTGCTGATTGGCTGGCGCTGCTGAGCCATGTACGAGAGGGGAGGGGGAGCAGCAGAGTGCTGCCGTGACACAGACGCGGAGACTTTGGATGAAGCTGCGCGCTGACTGACACTCTGACTCATTTTAATGGCCACTCTGACTGACCATTAAAATGGTCAGTCAGAATGTGAGTGTCAGTTTTGGGCCCCCCCTCTGTCCTTGGCCCGGGACAACTGACCCGTTTGTCCCCCCCTGTCGGCGGGCGTGTTGAACAATATCAGATCAAATAGGTGCAGGAGTTGGAAACGGAATCCTTCTGTCAGAAGGGGCTTTGCACCACTTTCACCCTTGATACAAGTGATGATTTTTTCAGTGCATCATCATACAGCCATTCTGTCCTTTTCTGTTACATGTTTGGTTGCAGTGTTGTCAGCTAAATTGTTTGTGAGAGAGAGGCAAAATGTCAAGAGACCAATGGCAGGCGAACAAGTCAAAAAGGTGTGAACGCACCTTTGCATCTACATATTGTCATCCATGGTGGTGCAGAACCGAGATTCATCTCTGAGCATCATACGACGCCCCTTATCAGTCCATATTTCCAACTTTCTTCACTAATCCAAAAGCAGACATATGTTCTCTGGTTTTGATGACAACGTACACATGGGCTGGGGAATCCTCTAGTTGCAAGTCACTCAGACACAACAGGAAGAGTACAACTCTGTGTATGGATGCAGGTACAGATGTCACGGGGATTGCTAATGCATGATACCAGATATGAGGATCTTCATATAGTGTGGGTTGAAACCTTCCAGATTGGACTTGAGGCCCTGGTGTACTGCAAAATTGACCCAATGTGACGTTGACAGTGCTGTGAAAAATTAATGGAGGCTTACTCTTTGGTGGTGTCAGTTATTGAAGTTTTTCTACCAGAGCCAATTTTGCGGCCCCACAATGGCAAGAGAAAGCCCAGTAATAATTTGTCTGCTGGGAGCTCTGCCATAGACAAAAGGTTACACTGAATGGCTCTCACAGCTAACAATGGGAAGGAACTCAACTTCTCCAAGACCAGCCAAGAATCAATGCATGCAGGCATCAAAGCAAGCAGAGAGTGTGAGCCTGCTGTGCATGAGCAAGCAGGTACCAGTAGAAGCAGAACGAGATAACAGAAGCTGAAGGTAGAGGAAAAACTGAATATCTCTCAGATTGGGCTGTTTGTAAATTACAGAAAAAAATGATTCCTATTTAGTTACAACACATGTGGAAGTAACAACAATGACCCATAAAGAAAGCATCTTTACACCTATTGACCAAACATTATCAAAAAATAATCAAGCTAAAACTGGTTTAAAATCCATTAAAGAAGGGTTCACTTGTTGTGGTCAGAGTGACGGTGAGTAGTGACTGTAAGGATTGATTGTCAGAAATCATAGGTTAAACATGTCCAAAGCTCATTAAACTTTTAGGTTGTCGTCTAACTGCCAGCACCAGCAGAAATGTGTTCTTAGAGTCCATCAGTTCACCAATACTTGTTAAAGGGGCCTTCCCCCTGTTGTTGTGGCAACAGTTCAGAGACCTAAAGCCACTATATGCTTAATATGGCTGTAATGGGTATGCATTCGACATATGGTGACAGAACAAAACCATGGTCCGGTCTCAGGGTTCTATTCTAGAATTAATAGCATTGCAACAGTAGCTGATGGATCAGGGTCTTTCCTGTCGGTGACCTCTGTACTCCCATTTTGTGAACAGCACATGTTGGATGGGTCAAAGGTTATTTTCCATACAAATAATGCATATCTTGACAATAATATTCTATCAGACTTCAGGTCCATGAATATTGAGTTATGTACAAGTGTGAGAGCACACTCTACCAGAGAGGGAGTTCATAGCAGTTGTTCAGAGAGCGCTTTGTGAAGGTTGTATGTGTTGCTGCTAGTTGGTCATCCTTTGCCAGGCTTTACTGTTTGAATGTGGTGGCCCCATCTGTGGCTCATACTCTCTGAAGGAATGGAATGAAGTACAGGACCTTTTTGCCACGCTATGAACCTGTACAACAACGGTAACAGCAGTAAATGATATTACATGCAATTGTAGTTGTGGATACTCCACCAACAGCCTGATGACACTTCCTCAGCTCATGATGTCACCACTTAGGCCCTCTCCACAGACAATTTTAAATGTGCTCTTAAGACCCACCTCTTCTCTTTGGCTTTTGAACCAATATGAGGTGTTAAACAATTTTTTTTTTGATTGTTTGTTTTGTTTTCTTCTTGTCAGTATTGACGTTATATTTCATGTTGTTACTTTTACTGTAATAATAATCTGTTTCTACTTATTTTTTTTTTTTTTTTTTGGAACTTTTTATTTTTCAAGAATTTTCACAACAAAAGAACATTCCCTGAGCCAAGAGCAATGAAATCAATAACAGAGAAACTGATATCACATATACAATATTTCAAAAATAAATGCAGCACAATAAACCAGATCACCTGAAGCTTCGAATACCCTTAAAGAGAAAAAATTTACATACACACCATATGCATACATACATACACACGAACCCACACCCTTCCCCTTTCCCTCCAGGGTGCCCACACATGGGCCAAAAATGCAACATAAAGTAAACAAATAGCAAAAAGAAATACATATATAATATATATATACACATACACGTATACCAACATATATGTACACATATACAAATACATACCATAAGAGTACCCATGACAGAGCAGGTTGCAAATCGTTCGAGTCACTACAGCCCAAAATCATACACCCAAATATAATTTCACCGAATGCCATCTTTGATTGAACTTGTCTACTTTGAGTTGTAAACATGTGGTCATTTTTTCCATCATATATACTTGTTTTACCCTATTCTTCCACTCTGCTATAGATGGTGACAAAACTTGTTTCCAATTAGCCGTAATAGTTTTTTTTGCTACTAATAGTAAGATGTGCAAAATATACTTCTGGTCTACATCAAAATAATCTGGTATTATACTTAGTAAATAAAACAAAGCATTTGAAGGTATTTCTCTGTTTATAATTGTCTCTATTTCATCCCTAATCCCCTTCCAGTACTCGTTGATAACAGGACAGTCCCAAAGAATGTGCTTATGATCACCAATCTTCCCACACTGTCTCCAACATAAGGCTGCTGAAGGGTTTTTGACAAATCTAGAAATTACAAACGGGGTGCGAAAGAATCTTATTACAATTTTCCAACTGAATTCTTTCCACATTTGGCCGTTAATTCCTTTGTGACTGCCCTCACACAATTTGTCCCATTGTTCGTCCTCTATTATGGAATTAGATTCTAATTCCCATTCTTCTTTTACATTATAGGTATTTTGATAATTATTAGATGAGAGAATTTTATACAGATGTGAAACATGCTTCTTTGTTGGAAAGTTTTTTTGAGCAATGGTAATAAAATATTGTTCTATGTCATTTGGATTTCTATTAAGTCTATCCCATTCCTTGTGACTAGTAATGTAATGCCTAATTTGCAGATATCTATATAAATCATTTGCGGGGAGACCGAACTGTTCCTGAAGTTGTGCAAAGGACTTTAAGTCAGCCCCATCGAATAATTGGTTTAGTATTTTAAGACCTTTAGCTGCCCATCTTTTAAAGCCTTGGTCCCATGTGGAAGGTGGAAAGTCTATATTGCCCACAATAGGCATTCCTCTGGAGACTGACCCTGTATCTCTAAGCATCTTTTTAACTTCTGTCCATATTTTTAAAGTGTGTCTGGTCCATTCATTTCCCATTTTCATTCTATTAACAGCTCTGATATCTAGGAAGGGAAGAGTTGATAATTGTATACCTTTAGTTTCACCCTGTTCTATTTGAAGCCATTTTGCTTCCCCATCCCCCCCAATCCAAGTCACAATAGCTGATAACTGCGCTGCCCAATAGTAACATTTTAAATTGGGTAAAGCTAAACCACCCCTATTTTTGGGTAGATGAAGTGTTTTGAGTTTAATTCTTGCTCTTTTTTGTTGAGATATTAATTGACTGAGCATGGTAAATATTGAGACTGGGACTCTTACAGGCAGAGATTGAAACAAGAAGAGAAGACGAGGAAGCAAGTTCATTCTAACCGTTTCCACTCTGCCATATAGGGATAAGGGTAGGGCCTCCCATCGGGACAAGTCAATTTTGATTTTCTTTATCAATTTGTTGTAATTAGCATTGAGCAATTGTGAGGGTTTGGGTGTAAGAGTTATCCCCAAGTACCTGAATCCTTGTTCTGACCAATGAAAGATCTCACTAAGTTGGCTTGGTCGTTGTCCAGACGTCATTATTGCCTCTGACTTACTTTGGTTAATTTTGTATCCAGATATATCGCCATATTCCTTTAAGCAATGCATGAGCCTGGGGACTGATGTAAGAAGGTGCTTTATAAATAATAAAATATCATCAGCGAAGAGGGCAATTTTATGAGTTACCCCTTCCCCATCCCTGATTCCTTGTATGCGGTCGTCCTGACGTATGGCCTCTGCCAGAGGTTCAATACTCAGGACGAACAAAATGGGGGACAACGAATCACCCTGACGTACACCCCGCTCCACGTTGAAAAATTCTGAACAACACCCATTAACTCTAACCTTGGATTTAGAATTTTTATAAAATAACGTAACCCAACTAACGAATGTTTCGCCAAAGCCCATTTCAATTAGTGTGTGTTTAAGAAATTGCCAATCAACACGATCAAACGCTTTTTCGGCGTCTAAACCAAGAAGCATGGATGGTTGGGGATCTTTTGTCATCAATTATTGTAAATTTAGGGCTCTTCTTACATTATTAGATCCCTGTCGACCCAGGATAAACCCAGTTTGATCTGGATTAATGAGTTTTTTATATACTTTTGAATTCGAGTGGATATAATTGATGTCAATATTTTATAGTCCACGCAAAGAAGACTAATCGGACGGTAACTTGCGCATTGCAGTGGATCTTTTCCCTCCTTGCGTAGGACTGTGATGATCGCCTCAGACCAGGACTCCGGAGGGTTCCCTGAATTTAGGACATAATTATAAAGCCTGCATAGTATGGGTGTGAGATCGTTATTAAAGACCTTGTAAAATTCTCCTGCGAACCCATCCGTTCCTGGAGTCTTGTTGTGTTTCAATTTACCAATAGTCTCTCTAATTTCATCTTCTCTGATAGGCTCAACTAGCCTTGAGGCTTCATCTGTTGACAGTTTAGCCATTTTCACTGATTTAAAAAACGTATGGATTTTGTCATCTTTTGATTCCTGGTTTTGACTCTTGTATAGCTGTTCATAAAATTTAGCAAAAGTATCTGATATTGTTTTTGGACTAGTTGCAATTGAATTACTATTAAGTTGCCTAATTTTTGGGATGATACGGCTCGCCTGAGCCTTTTTCAATTGGAACGCTAATAAACGGCTAGGCTTATTTCCAAATTCATAGTATTTCCTGTCAATAAATCTGAGGGCTCCCTCCGCCCTGTAAGTCAACAAGTCATCCAACTTATTTCTATTTTCTTTAAGTTTATCTAAAGCCTCTTTTTTCCCTTGTTGTTTGTGTTCATTTTCCAATCTTTTAATTTCATTCTCAATCTGGAATTGTTTTTGCATCCTTTGTTTCTTTAATCTGGATCCTATAGACATTATTTTGCCCCTTATTGTGGCTTTTGCTGCATCCCATAAGACGGAGGGTGAGACCATTCCATTATCATTAAAAGCAAAATATTCATTTATGGCTGTCTGTATTTCTTCTCGAATAAGCGTATCTGTTAATATTGATACATTTAACCGCCAATACCAATAACAAGGTTCCAAACCCAAGTCAAGTTTCATTGTCACAGGGCTATGATCCGAAATTGTAATTGATTCTATTAAGCATTCCTTAACCTGATGAATGTTCTTTTTTGTTATTAAGAAGTGATCTAGTCTGGAGTAGCTGCCATGTACCTGTGACATAAAGGTGAAATCTTTTTCCTTTGGATGGAGATGACGCCAAATGTCAATTAGCCCGAGTTCTGTCATCATTGTCGCTAGACTTTTGGACATTCTACTTTGGGATTTGAATGTTGAGGGTAATTTGTCTAATTTATTGCTAAGAACACAATTCATATCCCCACCTATAAGTAGTAAGCCCTCTCCTTTCTCTGCCAGAAGATTTGCGAGTTTTTTGAAGAAAAATGAACTATCCTCGTTCGGGGCATACACATTTAAAATACTCGATTTTATCCCTGCAATGGTTCCCACTACCATTATATATCGTCCCTCTGGGTCCTGATAAACTTTTTCACAGTTAAAATAAACAAACTTATTAATCAAAATGGCTACCCCACGTTTTTTACTATTTCCATAAGAGCTGAAATATACTTGGTCTACCCATTCCCTTTTTAACTTTAGATGTTCCTTTTCCGTGAGATGTGTCTCTTGAAGCAGGGCAATCGCACACTGCATCTTCTTTAATTGTGTCAGAATTTTCTTCATCTTAATTGGGCTGTTTATACCTTTTATGTTATATGTTATTAAAGTCAATGATGTCTTCATTAAGGTTAAATTTAATAAGCTGATTAAGAAATTGCTGCTCTGTCTCCGAATACGTATCTCTCGTACCAATATATAAAAGCAAAGTAACCTTTCTGTAAAATAATCTTAGATAAAGCTCTTGAATCAGGGGAAACACATAAAGAACACTTTGAACACATAACTTCCAAAAGTGCAGCCAGCCTTAGTCCCTGAACTGTAACCATGCCTGACCCCCGATAACATCGGGACAGAGAGTGGTGGGCTCTCTGCGACATAGAGCACAGTGTGTGCAATCAAGACCAGTATTAAGTTACACCAGGATGTAAAAAAGGTCTCTGTGAGTGTAGCTCACTCATGTAAGTAAAACAAAAGGTCTCCTTTTTTTTCCTTATTTGTGACAACTTATAATGTTCTCAATCAACAATTATACCTACAGTCTTTTCTCATCATACTCCTACATGACTTTACGTTACCTTTAAGCAGTTTTAATCTTTTATCTTCACCTGTCTTATCTTCATGCTCGCTCCTGTTCCATCATGGCCTTCAGATCTGCTACAGACAACGTCCCGCCCTTCTTTCTCTTCGAGCTGATGTTCCATCCGTCTGCTAGACTTTCTTCAAGGCGCTTTCTTTCTCCGTGAGACACCTGGACACCCAACCGCTCCAAGGTGTCCGTTGCCTCCATCAGCGAAGCGAAAGTGCTGTCTCCCGAGTCCATTTTAATCTTCAGGCGTGATGGATACATACACTTCGCCTGTACGCCCTTCTGTTTCAGCTGCTTGACAACTGCATGCACTTTTGCCCGTCTCTTTTGTAATTCGGGGGAGTAATCTTGATCGAAGAAAATCCTCTTGCCTTGAAACGAAACCTGTCCTTGTCTCCACGCTTGCTGTATAACAACATCTTTCACCGCTGCGTCCAGAAATCTCACAATTATTGAGCGAGGAGGCGCCGCCGGGTTTAACGGCTTGGACAGGAGCGACCGGTGTGCTCTTTCGATCCTTATGTCCAGATCTGGTGGCAGCGTCAGTACTTTAGGCAGTAGATCTTTAACAAACTCAACCACGTTCCCTTCCTCACTCCCCTCTGGAATCTGGAAGATGCGTAAGTTGTTTCTCCGTAACCTGTTTTGTAAATCGTCACATGTGGCTGCAAGTTGTGTTTCTTGCTGAAGCAGGTATCGCAGCACCCGGTGTTGCCTCCCTGTTACCTCCTCAGCCGCACCCATACGGTCCTCCAACTCGTCAATCCTCCTCCTGTGGTCATTCAGTTGTGTCTTTATTTCGCACACAGATGTCTCCAGGCGTCCAAGTACCTCCTTGGTTTGCTTTTCCTGTCGCATCTTTCTCAACTCTTCCAGCATGGACGTCTCGCCCACTCGTTTATCATGTTTTTGGCTAGCGTTAGCATCTGGTGGGTCTGAGCCAGAGCTAACGCTGTTAGCCGGGCTTGGCGATCTTCGTTTTTTGTCGTCAAATTCCTTAGAATCCGCTTGTTTGTTTCCCAATCTGGTCTTTGAAGAGCCGCTCATTTTGTAGTCATTTATTGTATAAATTGAATGGTATTTCTTAATAAAGTTGTCGTTATTTTTCTAACTCTTAATGGAGCTTAATGTTTAAGCTGTTGCTTCTATCATGACGTCACCGGAAGTCTGTTTCTACTTATTTTAATCATTCAATTCCTTTTGTTCAGCACTTTGGTAAGAGCCTGCTGTTTTAAAGTGCTTTATAAATAAAGTTGACCTGGCTTGGCATTCATGCCTGTTCTCGACATACCAGCTTGTTGCAGATCAAATCATTTACATCCCGTTACTTATCTGCACAAAAGTAGTCTATTTCTTCTGGGAGCCTAATGATTGCGTTGATTTTCTTTTTTTAGCAAGTGTAATGAGATTTTAGAAGTATTTTTGTTAAAGTATTTTATTTCAAAACTGGAAGTAACTTTATTATTTTGTTGCATTAGACATATAGTATACCAGAGTCTGGGTGTTTAACTTTGTTGACTTTAAAGGGGCAATGTATTTCACCCTCTCAGCTCAAGAGTATAAGTGCTTAGTCAAGCCATTTTTTCTCTGGACAATATTAAAGTTCAGCAAAAAGGCAAAACTCTAACAGTAGTTACTTAAAGGCATACTATGCAACATTTTTCAGTTAATTAATGTGCTCCATACCGTTTTGGATGATTAAATGAGTCATTCCAGGTCGAACAAAGGTTTTCTCGGCCGCCCTGGGGGTCTGTGGGGGAAATACCGCACTTGCAATGCAAGAGCCCTCGGCTTGCACACACAGAAGTCTCGCTTTACGGCGAGAACTCCATGTGTTTTTGCCCTTCCATTCACTATATGCACGCGCGAAAGCAACAACAAAGAACCGCGTGTTAACGTCAAATAAACATGCAAGCATATCGAGTTTTATTATTATTATTTTTTTTTTTTTTTTTTTATGTTGGCGAGACGCTACCGCGGCGGCCGTGGCGAGGTGGCGGCCGCGGCTGCGGCTTGGCGAGGCAGCGGCTGCGGCTTGGCTAGGCGGCGGCGGTAGCGTCTCGCCAACATAAAAAAAAAATAATAATAATAATAATAATAATAAAACTGGCGAGGCGGCGGCGGCAGCCGCGGCTTGGCGAGGCGGCGGCGGCGGCGGCGGCCGCGGCTTGGCGAGGCGGCGGCTTGGCGAGGCGGAACAGCTGAGCCAGAACAGCTGAGCATCTTTACGACAGTGCACTTTTACTTTCGCCCTCTGGGGGGAGCCTCGCTGGAAAATCAACCCCAGTTGCATAGTATACCTTTAAGAGTGTAAGATTACTAATGGATAATAGTGACACTACTCGTCCTGTTCGAAGGTTCTGATGGGAAACCCACCTAAACATTTTTGCAGACTCCTCAAACCATCGACGTTACTCCTGAATAGTCACAATGGCATTAGCAGAAGCCCCAGAATGGCCACAATGTTCACTGAAAGCAAAAAAAAAGATTTAGGCCTATAAGTATTAAGAGTTGTAAAGTTGTAAAGTTTTGACTGATTTGTGTAGGTTATATGTAACACAAGAAATAAATGAGCTAACAGCACTCTACCATTGCTGATAAATAAAACATAGATACTTTTTCAATCCCTACAATGGGAATTCATGTGTCCACCTGCACATTAAAATCATAAGAGCAACCCCCCCCGTATTCACCAAAAACATAATAGAAAGAAATATGTTGTTTTTATTGTGAAACATTTTGTTTTTGATTTCAAAGTCTGTGAAAGATGCTATAAAATACATTTTACTTACTTACTTATTTACTTTCAGTACCGTAATATCACTTCCTTAATATCACTTCTAAAACTAAGTTTACTCATCAGAAGTAGATCATTTGGATTTTACATTTCAATATATCTTCACTTCACCCCAGGGGATAATAAAAAGATAGATTGAAAGCATTACAGGAAACTAATTTATTCAGGGTCCTCAAAACTAAACACATTACAGATAAAGAGCAACATTAAAGAGCAGGGATTTTATCTTTTTTAACTAGAGTCATGCCTCCTGGGTGTTTTAACCCAACTAGACCAGTTTACCACATGACTATAAATGGGGCTGTTCTTTAAAGAAAGACCAGTGGAGGCTGTCTGAGGTTGAACTTAAAGTGAGGCATGTGTAAATATCAAAATGTTATTTTTCAGTTTATGGATTAACAGGGTTCTGGCTGTGCCTTGTTTTAGACTGTGTGTTGCAGGTCCTACATTCGTTATGCCTGCAATTTCTAAAAATAAATACTGCTTTAGCTTTTCTCTAAAAAAAAATGTCCACCCCTGTTGACAGAAACCTCCCTCTGATCTTTGGAGCTAATAATGATAACTTTTTTTTAAAATAATAACATAAATAGATCTGTCCAGGAAGCACCACACCTATCGCCCATTGACCACTGGAAATAGGCACCAGCCTGCATGGATAAGCGGGTAGAGAAAATGGATGGATGAAAGGATGGAATAACATTGTAACAATTTTGACTATTATTTATAGTGCTCTTTAAGTGTTTCAAAATACTATAAACAAAAGAAAAAATCAACTAAAGTTAAATTTAAAAGATTACATATCAGTCTTAAAACCTGGAAAAGTTGACTGTTAGCTGCCAGTTCCTCCCCAACCCTCTGAATCTGAGTAGGAGCCATACGGTCTGACTTACAGAAAGATCCATCTCTAAACAGCTGGATTTATTGCTCACAATAGCTGCTTGAGCCAAAATATTACAAACCAAGGAAGCCCCAAAATAATAATAATTATTATTATTATGATATAAAACAACTGTGCTTCGATTGCTGTGGATCCCTACCAATGTTCCCCCTAATTGTTCATGTGTCTGAGCAAACATACAGACTCCCTGAGCAATCACTTGACCTCTGTGAGCAACATCACACATGCACACTGAGGCTATATTATGCCTGTCCAAAACCTGAGATTATATCAAGCTACATGGCTTACTAAAAGAATCAAGTTACAGCATAATTTCTTTTAGATTACTTAGTTTAAAACTGATTTAGCCCGATTATATGAAAAATACACAAATCTTGGAGTTGTATAGCATCTTTTTTATTTCAGAGTAGGCTTCCTGCTAAGGAAGAACTGAGAGATGTGCACATCGTTCAGAGTTCCAATTTTATTACCATTAAATTATTTACATTTTCTGCAGTGAGACTTAGCACCAGCATGTAGTTCTGTGTGCAGCCTCTCTTCTGTCAGTCTGCTCCAGGGCAGCTGTGGCTACAATGTAGCTCACCACCATCAGGGTGTGAATGTGTGCATGAATGGGTGAATGACTGACCAGTGTAAAGCATTTTGGGGTCGTCAGATAATTTATTTCAATATTCTCACCCACACATCGCTTTTCTAACACAAAGAGGAAACACTCTCAGTTCTGAACAATTTCTTTGTGGTATACTTCATTTTCATGCCAAAAGCAGCTTTTTAATAACGTAGGAGACGCAGAAAATCTTTCAGAAGCTGCTGTATGTTGTACTGTCAGGAATGTTACTGTTGCACTCAGTTATAGTTTAAAGGTGTTTCACAATCAGAGACCCACAAGATTAATAACAAAACTTTACAGAATGAAAGCAATAATTTATTCTGTGTCAAATTTTGGCACTTCCAGCTTTACTTTTCTATTCATATATTTTAGTTTCCATTCACTTATTTTCCCCCCAACTGCATGTTTCTTCACTTAAATAACACTACCTTTACTTCAGCTGGAAATATACATATAGCCTGTATGATTAATATAAAGTGAGGTTGGCACAAATTAAACACTTACAAGACAATTAATGTCAACTCATTTTTAGAAGGATGGGTGAACAATGCTTGCAAAAAGATGAACATATCAGTTATTCAATAACTCACACCATTCCATCATTAATTGCATATATCGAATACAGACAATTAATGCATTAGTTGAGTACTTTTAAACATAAAAAAACTTATGACTTAACCTTACCTGATTAAACTGTATTTTCATACTTGATCATCATTTGCTGCCCCGTCTTTTCAATGTCTTTCCTAAGCAATGCGCCCCCCCAAACTCCTCCTTTTTGTGTTGAATGAGTTAGATGTGAGAAAATAGCTTTACAAGTGTTATATTTTTTCATGTAATTTGCCAGAAGTTTTGTGGTTGATTATTTTCTTTGACAAAACATTTTTTTTTAGAATGTTCTCCACTAGTTTTAATGAATTGGTGTATCCAAGTTTTATTTTCACTAGCAGTTACAGGATGATTGTGGCTCTGTTTACGATCAAATTTAAATAAAACACTTTTTTTTTTGGGGGGGGGGGGCGGTCTGAACATGGACCCTTCTTGAATGGCGGTTGGGGGCCACACTTTAAACACCCCTTGGTCTAAGTAAGATTGGAAATTAATGAAATAAAAACTTTAGCTAACACTGTACAAAAAAGAACATTTTCTTTTGTTATTTGATATCAAACATTAAATGCCAGAACTGTTACAATTATTTCACACAGAAGATTGTATTCATCCCAAAGGAAGTTTGGACATAGCAACTCTTAACAGAGCTACTGCAGCAAGCTGCCCCCTTGTGCAGCACAGTATTTTAACCTTGCTTTGACCTTGTCGTCCAGTTGTGTTGTGCAGTCAGAATGTATCAGACCTTGTGTCACATGCGTTCATCTGTTTTCTGCTCTGACGTGTGATGGCTGTGTAAAGAATCCGGCTGACTCTCAGACCCAGCTGTCAATCTGATGCTCATGCCTTGGAACAACACCACAAATGCTGGGTCTGAGAATATTAATGAATGGAAATATCTTTCAATATTGTTGCTGATCTTATTTACACAAATTATATGTTGGTTATTATTGTATTCAGAGAATATTATTTGCTACTGTACCTTTTGCTGTCATGTGTGTATTTTCCAATGTTATAAACATTTTGAGGATGTTCTTATGTGTTGTTTCATTGAATCTTGGGTAATCTTTTCCCCCCCTTTGAGCAGTTTTCTGAATGCTCAAAGGGGGGGTAAGGACAAATAGCTTGTTTTCTTTTACATAAAACAGGAGAAACAAATTTTTTTTTGCTCAAATCACTTGCTGCTATTTTTATTCCAAAGATATTTTAGTGGTTATCTGTGCAGATCTAAGAACATCTGGTTCTGCACTTCATACCAACAAACAACAACTACACCCGATCAGCTCCTCTTTCTCCCCCCTGTGTCCCTGTTGAGTTTGCACAGCATCTGTTATTATCCTCTGTGGATGGTGAAATTTGCGACAAACAAGGAGCAAAGCAATCTTTTATCTCAGGACCATAATAGCAATAATACATGGTGCAAACATGGCAGCATTTGTGAGACAAAAAGTTAGAAAGCTGTTTAATACACACATTCAAACAGAGTGCTTCCATTCATCAGCCAAACCTGTTGAAGGAGCTAATGTTAACCAGTCCAGAATTGTGGTCCTATAGAGATCAGGCATATATATTCTATTCAACACATACAGCCATAGATATGCTGAATAAAATGTTTTTATTTTTATCTAAACCAGCTCCAACTGAGTTAACCTTAACCCATGAGGCACCCTGTGGCCTATATGTGTACATTTTGCTAGCTTCCTTCTTGATTCTCAGTATATAAGTAATTTTAAAGGGTAATTGTGTGAAACTTGACATCTGGGGGATTTTAAGGGTTATTTGAGCCCTCATAGAAAGATCAGATCATGATAAAAAAGGACTTCAAATTAAAAAAAATCTAATTAACAAAAAAAAAGGCAGTTTTTCGGTCTGAAGTAGTTGAACAGACCTCATGTGTCACAAATGTAGAAAAAAAAAAAATTAAATGCAGCTAAAATTAAATGTAAGTAATGTGTAAAACTGCCTTGAGGCATGGGGAATGTTAGTGCTGTGTCAAACTGATAAACTCCAAGCTTTCATCTCCACATTAATAAAGCCCCACATAGAAAATTGCACCATTAGTTGTGCCACGCTATGCTGTCGGCAAACCTATGATGTAGTAGGGGGAGCTGCCAAAGCCACCATGGTTCTTAACTGTTTCCCAGTACAATAGCTTAAGTTGCATTCTAAAATGCATACAATTTCACAGCAGAGCATAAATGGATCAGATTGAAAATGTAAAAAAAAAAAACTCTGCTTTTCCAGGTTTCAGACACTGCCCTGAGGTCTGAGCTTTATTGTCAACATCGTGTCAGTGATACAACTGGAACCCACTCTCTGGCACAGGAAGGTGGAAGCATTTTCCAACCCCTGGTAGATGGCTAACAGCTAGCCAGATGTCCACCACCTGTTTTAGCTGACTTCAGCTTTTCAAAATAATTTCAAAATAATAAGAAACTATTCATAAAAGTGGGATACTTTGCTATATTAGCCCATTTTCACAAAAGGCTGTTGTTTTGTTTGAGGCTGTATTGTTATGTTTAGTTGAACAACAGCTGTTTCTATGTAAAGTTTCATTGCTTGAACCTGCTGACTGTGTCAGTCCTCTAGATCTGCTGCGATTCTCCTGTTCACTCTAGCCCCATCAAATTAGTTGAAAGAGTGATATGAGCACTGGCGTTTTAACTGCAAACTCTGCACACATATGGAATAAATGTGTGACAACTTCTCTTCAAGTTCAAGAATTTATTAACAGAAATAAATTGCACATCCACTGAACACCATAATAGAATGTTGTTTACCTGAATTAACAATATGTTTCAATCAACAACTCTTCTTTACTAGGCTAATCACACTTAACTAAAAAATACTAAGCAAAATAAAGATTAAAGAAACTAAGGAACTATGTACACACAGAAAGACCAAAAGGACAAATAAAAATAGGTGAAAAGCATCACCACAGGAATGATTCAATGGATTTCAGAATTCAGTGAAGATAGAGAATCACAATTCATTTTAAAGAATTTAGAATGTAGAATGAGGTCAAATTAGCTTAACTAATTTAGAACAATGTTGTGCAATTTTAATGATGGAAATGGGAATTCCAATTATATGGAAATTCCTATTAATAACACTTGGAGTTTGTGATTAATAATCAATTAGCAATTTGAATTAATAATTAATTATCAATAACCAAAATTGCCAGAAGCCTTTGGATGTAATAACTTGTGGTGGGAGTTTGGAGTTGTTTGGGCCGGTTCTGCCGGAGGTTTTTTTTTCCCCGTTAATGGGTGGTTTTTCTTCCCACTGTCGCTTCATGCTTGCTCAGTATGAGGGATTGCAGCAAAGCCATGTACAATGCAGACGACTCTCCCTGTGGCTCTACGGTTCCCCAGGAGTGAATGCTGCTTGTCGGGACTTTGATGCAATCAACTGGTTTCCTTATATAGGACATTTTGACCAATCTGTATAATCTGACCCAATCTGTATAATATGATTGAACTTGATTTTGTAAAGTGCCTTGAGATGACATGTTTCATGATTTGGCGCTATATAAATAAAATTGAATTGAATTGAATTGAATTGACACTGGGAAAAAAAAAATGTGTATCTGACATGTGTCAGGGTGCACATTTTCCAGCACCTTCCTCCTCCCATACAGCCCCATTCACACTATACACTGATCATCTACACCTGTCATGCTCTAATCATCCTTGACTCAATCCACCTGCAAGCCCTACTATAAAGCTTACCTTAGTCTCCTCTTCTCTGCTGGTTCGTCTCTCGTCCTCTCGTCCTCCTTTGCCAGAAGGACTCTCCTCTCGTCGTCCTCCAAGATTGACTGACCCCCCGCTCGCGCAGCAGTCCTCCCTTGACCACACTCCTTCCTTGGGTCCCTTGGCTTCCGCTCCAAGCTCAGCTCGGGTTCCGTCCCGAAGCCCTCTGGGACCCTCAGGCGTCGCCGGAGTTGCCCACCGCGACGCCCGCCGCTTGAGACTCTGCCGCTCCGCCGGCTGCCACGCCCGGGCCATCCTCCGCCAGCCCCATCTGGTCACCAGTCGTCGGCCGAGCAGCCTCCCAGCGCACCCGAGAAGCCTCCCAGCACACCCAAGCAGCCTCCCAGCGCTCTCAAGCCGTTGGTCGAGCCATCTCCCAGCACTCTCAAGCCGTCGGCCGAGCCGTCTCTCAGCGCTCTCAAGCCATCGCCGGAGCCCACTGGCTCTCCCAAGCCGCCGCCCGAGCACACTGGCGCTCCCAAGCCGCCAACCGAACCCTCTGGCACTCCCCAGTGGGTCTTCGAGCTCTTCCGCAGCCATCAACCCCCTGGTCGGCCACCTGAACTCTCTTTTGTTTTGCCCCTGGCCTGCTGTCCCACGCCTCCCTCCGTTCACCCCGTTGGGTTAGATTTTTGTTGGACTCTAATCCCCACCGTTCAGTGCCTTCCTCCGCCCACCCTGGGTGGGTTGTTTTGATTTTTGGACTTACGTTTGGTCATCTAGGATCCGACCTTGAGGAGGGGGTGATGTCAGGGTGCAGTTTTTGCTTACTACACCCTGAACATTTTCCAGCACCTTCCTCCTCCCATACAGCCCCATTCACACTCTGCACTGATCATCTACACCTGTCATGCTCTAATCATCCCGGACTCAATCCACCTGCAAGCCCTACTATAAAGCTCACCTCAGTCTCCTCTTCCCTGCCGGTTCGTCTCTCGTCCTCCTTTGCCAGAAGGACTCTCCTCTCGTCGTCCTCCAAGATTGACTGACCCCCTGCTCGCGCAGCAGTCCTCCCTTGGCTCCCTTGGATTCCGCTCCAAGCTCAGCTCAGGTTCTGTCCCGAAGCTCTCCTGCCAGGCTCTGCTCGGGTCCCATCCCGAAGCTCACCTGCAACCTTGGGTCCGGTCCCAAGGCTCACCCGCGGTCCTCCAGCTTCCTCCCATCTGCCTGCTCCTGCCTTCACCTTCCACCTGCTCCACCCCGGTAAAGACTCTGGTTCTCATCCTCCATAACTCGTTCCTCCTCAATAAAACTCTTAAAACGAAGCTTCGTGTGTGGTGTGTGTTCGGGTTCGTCGTGACAAATCATGACAACATGGGGATGTTGCGTTAGCAACATTAGCAGAAATAGATACACAAGGAACAACACTTACAGACTGTACTGCAGATCAGTTGCTGATTGTTGGAAATGCCCTTTTCTCCAAAAGCAGGCTTGATGCCATATTTGCCTGGTATTGTCCCAAGTTAACTAATGGCCAAACTATGAATGTGAAGCACGTGCATAAAGAGGTGCAGGGAGAGTCACCGAAACATCGTTATCAAAGATTAACTTAATTTGCATGTTTATTTTGGCAACCAACAACGGAGCAGTTGACATGATCGTGACATTTGGACAGCTTTACTTTTAACACAATCGTTAGTGCCGGCAACGCAACTAAGTGATTTCAGGTAGTTGACGTGAGGCGGGCGTGGCTTACGTTAGCGTCCTTCCGTGAGTGATGTAAATCAAGGAGGGGCACCAAAATATCACTTTGTTGAGAGCGCACTCTTATGGGTTTTTCTGGTTTGTACAAAGAGTCCACACAAAAAAACAAGTCACCTTCACACTCACGATTTTCTGGACGGTTTAACTGAGGCTCAACACCAACACACAAGTTTTAACATGAAAAAGTCTGATTTTCTGGTGATGAATCCTTTAATGGCTGAGAAATTACTTTTATAGGTTAGATTTCATGCTGACTTCCCAGTCTAAGCTTTCAGGCATCCCCCGAGTACGAGCTGCTTTCATTGGGCACCTCTGCAAAAGCACTCCGCTGATCCCCCCGTCTGTTCTCTGTCTGAAAGGCAGACAGCCACTGCCTTCTACCACATGAGGTGGATGGATGGACACTTCCAAGACAAAACCGCTTTCAGTGTAAAATGAGACAAAAGCCTCGATAAAACCGTGGATCTGACACAGTGCCTCCGCACATAGAAAGCTGAAGTGTCCTTTTTCTTTTCTTTTTATTTCTTTCAGGCGTGGTTCATGGTTTTAGATGGTTAAATGCATTTCGTTTTGACCCACTCTGCTCATGGTGGTCCTTAATATTAATGTTGTCGCTCTTAAATTATTCTGAACTTCCTCAGAGAAAAACCTGATTTCTCCTCGCCCCTTGGCCAATCACTGAAAAGCAGTGTGTTCACTCAAAACTCCTCTCGAGTCAGCTCGGGTTGACCCTGCTGTTGAGTAGGGCTGGAAGGATCTGGGCTGGCCCTGAATAAACTGCTCCTGAAACACTAGCAAGTGTGTGGCCAATACGAGCCAGTGAAACTGGGGCTTAAGTTCTGACGTGAACATTTAACTCACGTGACTGACCAGCTGTTTCTGCTGCCGGTGTCTTCCTGAATGTTCCCATAACGCTCGAGAACAGGGATGGAAGCAATATGTGTGGACCAACAAAGAGACTCGAGCATTTCTTAGTCTCATTTGTGAAAAAAAATCAACACATTCATTAACACAAAAAAACTTTGTTTAGAGCTGCCTGTAAATGTTAATGTTGAAGTTTGTATTCTAACTTGTCATATACTGTATCTGACCTGCTGCTACTATTCCAATACGTGTTTGCATCAGTAATGTTTTCCCTCTGTCTCTGTAATAATTTTCTTTCCTTTAGTTTTTGTTTCGGTTATGTACAGCAATTTGAATCTTCTTATTACAGAAAAGTGCTTTATAAATAAAATTGCCTTGCGCTGATCTGTACAGCAATGTGTTTCAAAGTCTCCCTCCTCTTACAGTAATCGAGACCAATTTACCTTTCAATTCTCCTCTATTCTCCCTTCAGAGCTGTGTGGACAGAGGCGCTGTTCCTCTGTTCGGTACAGTTTTTTCCCACCATTTTTTCTCCATTTTACATCAGTTGTTTTGCCAAATACAACTGCTTTATACAAGCGGATAACACCAGTAAAATGCTGACAGGTGAGTGCACATTCATATAAAATAGATGAAGTAGTAAAATAAGCAGTAACTTATGTAAAGGTACTGCTTAAAGGGCTAAGTTTACCTGTAACTCCTCCGACTGAAGGTCTCTTGGAAAGGAGCTGAAATGTTTCAGCAAAGAACAACCCGTCCAGAAGACCTACTCAACTTTTAATTTGTAGAAATTTGTTCTTGTTCTTGGGGTGGTAGGAACAAGAAAAAAGTTTGCTTTGACTCTGTCTTTGCTGCTGAGCTCCTTGCCACCAACTATAGCACACGTCACACCGACGCTAAGATTGTGGAAATGTGACAGACAACAGCACAATGGCAGATACAACAGGAAGAGGTAAGGAAGTTCGAACCTTGTTGTTATTCACAAACGGTGCTGCTTCCAAGTTCTGCTCTGCAATGTGGTCCATTAACAACTCCACAACTCATGGGGGTTAGGGGAAACACTGCAAGTGTGCAAGTGGATGTGGCATGTTTGATTGTTTTAACCACCAGAGTTGATCAGGCTGACTACAGTGTTTAGTTCGTCAGATGTGTGTAACATTTTCAACTTTTCCGACAACCTTCTGCGGCTTCAAGACGCTCAACTAGAATCCAAAGCAAAACAACCCGAACAGTAGTGATGTTACGTGATGTGCCGAGGCTTCAAGGCGTGTGTCGAGTAATCATCTTCTTCTTTAGGAATTTTTCTGGCGGTTGGCACGCAACGAAACGGTGCATTACCGCCACCAACTGGTTTGGAGTGTGGATCAGAATGACTTATTTATACTAACTAAAATAAATTACTACCAAATTACCAAAACAAAACAAACACCCAAAAAAATAAAGAAATAAATATTAAATCCTATCAATTAAATTATTTAGTCTAAGATAATGAAACATAATCCCATAACACTTATCTTTGTGTGTCGAGTAATGGAGGGGGCGTTTCCGTAAAGCGCGTATCGAAGCTTGCTTCATTTAGGGGAGGAGCCGAAAACGATGACGTCCGAAGCCTCGCTGCCCGGCTGTACCACGTGACTGCTTCGGGAAGCGGTTCAGATTTTGCTGCACGCTGGATCATAAAACAGTTCTGCTAACCAGATGCCGTTTAAAACGCCACTTGTTTATAAGTTTCGTTTTTATTAATTCTGCATTTTTTAACTACATGCACCGTATTTCTGTGCCTCAGCGCTTGCTCCTCTCCCCCCCCCCCCCCTCCTTTCCCTCGGAGCAGGTGCTTTTATCACCGTTCACCATTCAAAACGTGAATCACTACGTTTAATGTCCTCACATCGGTAGCAACGTGTGCCAGTTAAAGTCAATAGGAGAGTTACTAGCTGTCATGCTCTTTTTGTTTTTAACAACATAGAATCAGTGGCGCTTCGGTGAGCTGCTGCCTCGCGCTTAATTCAGGTGCGCACTTTTAAGGGTCATTTTAAAGAACTTGTAACATCAGGGGCTTCATCTCAGATCTGTCAGTACCCCTGTTCCCTTTATATAGGAGCCCTTTACAGTATTTAGTTATGCATTTTCCCCGCAGCGCACCAACGGAGGTAAAATCCGCCCACCGCACCGCCGCACTGACGAGAGCAATAGAAATTTGTCTGGTCAGCGCGGCGACTGACTGAGAAACCTGTCGCTGTGAAAGGTCATGATAATGGTTATAAACTGTAACAGTCTAGAAGTGCATTGAGCTGAAAGGAGGGAGACATCAGCAGCTGGATCGTGCGTAAAGACGCAGCGTGAACCTCTGTGTGCTTCAGTGTTGACCATAATCCCCCCCCCCCAGAATTAGCATAATCTCACTCTTAACTTTTAATCAAAATTGAGAGGTCTGATTATTACACACCATGCCATATCACATGACACTACTATTTTGGGAATAATTACACACAGAGAATACATTCAAGCAATATTTTATTATACACATATGTGTATACATAATTTATGTAGACAAATGATTTCGTCCTACACCTTTTGTGAAGTCATTCCCAAGAGCCATAATAGACAAAAAAATCAATGCATCACACGTGTTAAGATACAGCTGGCTGTGATTATACACCTGGCCAGTAGGTGGTGTCGTGTGCACATGAAGCGTCAAGAAATGAACCCTTTCTCGAACCAGTTGGCTCAAGTGGTTCAATGCCTCATGAGGCTTCATCTCGAACCTCAGCGGTGAACATATCGGGATCCGCTGTTCCAAACGCAGCACCGGGCAGTGGCGGAAAATATAAGTATTTTTGAGCTTGGTGGTTGGCATAAACTGAAGTGTGACTGGATCGGGATGACATCGCAGGTAGATGACGATGAGGATATGGATTTTGATAATTGGACTCCAGTAGGTAGAGGAAGAGGAAGAGGATACGTGAGAAAAGATGACAGCAAGGAAATCGGTAATCAGAATGTTAAGAGAAGTTTAGAGGAAGACAGCTCGGAAGAGGAAAATAGAACAGTGAGAAGGAAAATGGAAAAAGAGGAATTTAAAATATTACTGAAATTCAGGAAGGAGGATGAGGAGATGATTTTGAGTCCTGTTGCGGTTTCCAGGGAACTGAAGAAGAAGTTAGGTGAGTTGGAACTAGTGAAAGTTCTGCGAGATGGAAATATGTTGATTCAGTGTAAAACTGAAGAACAGAAAAATAAAGCGATGCAAATTGATAATGTGTGTAAAAAAGTAGTTTGTGAAAGGAAAATATTTGGGGAAAATAAGGTATGTCGTGGAGTTATCTATGGCATTCCGATTGAAGAGGATCTTGAAAAACTTCAAAAAAATATCCAGGGAGGTAAAGTTAAAAGACTGAAAAGGCTGTTAAGATCAGTGGATGGTCAAAAGGTTCAAAGTTTGTCAGTGCTACTGGAGTTTCAAGGAGATGTTCTCCCAGATAAAATTAAAATAGGTTTCATGAGTTTTCCAGTTAGGCCGTATGTCCCTCCTCCATTGCGTTGCTACAAGTGTCAGAGATATGGTCATATAGCATTGGTTTGTAAAGGGAAAGAGAGATGTGCTAAATGTGGAGGAGATCATAAATATGAGGAATGCAAAGGTGATCAGATAAAATGTTGAAACTGTGGTGGTCAGCATAATGTTGCATATGGAGGTTGTGAAGCAAGGAAAAGAGCAGCAGAAATACAAAAAATTAAAACGGCTAAAAACATTAGCTATGCAGAAGCAGCCAAGAAGGTTCTAGAAGAAAGAAGAACAATTCAAGGAGGTTCACAGATTCAGCAGAGTACAAGAACAGAGCAAAACCAAAGAAATATGTCAGGATTGGATATTACAATGGATAAATTAATTTTATTCATAGCTTATGTTATTAACTGTACTGATCAAGTGAAACAAAAAACGGAAAAAATAAAAATTATAGTGAAAGGGGCAGAAAAATTCTTTTCTGCAAAAGATCTTTCTTGGGAGTTAATAAATAAAAAGCTTGAGAATGATGGTAAAACGGGGAGGGAGGATATGATTCTCCTTCAGTGGAATGCTAGGAGTTTAATAAGTAATGGTCAAGAGTTTAAAGGTTACATAAATCATTTGGAAAATAAACCGGATATCATTTGTGTGCAAGAAACATGGCTTAAAACAGAATTAGATTTTGTGATAAAGGGATATGATAGTGTACGAAGGGACAGGGAACAGGGAAGTGGGGGTGGATGTATAATCTTCATAAAACAGGGAGTTCAATATAGATTTCTAGGAAAAGGGAAAAAATTAGAATGATAGCTATAGAAGTTTGGATTAAAAATGGAAATATTAAAATATTTAAATATAATTTTTATAACCCTTGTAAAAAGCTTTGTTTAGAGGAAATGGGTGAACTGATAGAAAATATAAATGGAAAGATTATTTGTTGTGGTGACTTTAATGCCACAGTACACTTTGGGATAGTAGTAATGATTCTAATGGAGAGGTGATAGAAGAAATAATGGATATAAAGAACTTGGTTTGTATTAATGATGGGAGTGGTACCAGAATTAATATTAGGAGTGGCTCAGAATCAGCAATAGATCTTATAGTATCTAAAGATATTGCAGGAATCAGTAGTTGGAAAGTTTTAAAAGACCATAGGTAGTGATCATTATCCAATATTAATAAAATGGGTTGTGAGGCAGGACAAAATTATATTCAATGTAAAGAAAGGTGGATTTTTGCAAATGCTGATTGGGAAAAATATAAGAGAATTAGTGGTGAAGAAATGCAAAAGGTTGATGTTAATTTGGATGTAGATAATATAAATGTTTCTGTTTGTGAAGCTATATTAGGTGCAGCTAGACAATCTATACAAAGGAAAAAAGGAAGTGGGAAGAAGAAAATAGTACCGTGGTGGACAAAAGATTGTGACTCTGCTATTAAATCTCGGAATAAAGCGTTTCAAATGTTAAAGAAAAATCAAAATTTTCAGTATTTTATTGAATATAAAAGGTTGCAAGCTTTAGTCAAAAGAACTGTAAAATGTGCAAAAAGGGTTTACTGGCAATCGTTTTGTGAGTCGGTTGGTAGAGAAACAAAAATTTCAAATATTTGGGGAATGATAAAAAGAATGAATGGAATTAAGAAAGATTATGGATATCCAGTTCTGAAGGATGGGGATATATGTGCTGTGACAGAGGAGGAGAAAGCAAATATGTTAGTGGAGAAGTTTGCTAAAATTCATAGCTCAAATAATTTAACTGAAAAAGAAATAAAGGCAAGAGAAGGTACAATTAATGAAAACAGGCAATTGTTAATAAAAAATATAAATAGTAATGATTTATTAAATCTCCCATTTTCTTTTGTAGAGCTTAAGAATGCTTTAGGGAAATCAAAAAATTCATCTCTAGGTAAAGATCAAATTTCATACAATATGATAAATCAGTTAAGTAATGCATCTAAAAGGATTTTATTGGATTTCTATAATAAGATTTGGGAAGTGGGTCATTTACCTAAAGTTTGGAAGGAGGCAATTATTGTTCCTATTTTAAAACGAGGTAAAGAAAGATCAAATCCAGGGAGTTATAGACCAATTGCATTAACATTGTATTTATGTAAAGTAATGGAAAGAATGATAAATGAACGGATGACTTATTTTGTTGAAAAGATAGGGTATTTATCTAAGTTCCAAAGTGGTTTCAGGAAAGGTAGAAACACAATGGATCCTATTTTGTTATTGGAACATGAAATAAGAAAGGCACAAGTTAATAAAGAGAGTGTGATAGCTGTATTCTTTGACATTGAAAAAGCTTACGACATGATGTGGAAAGAAGGATTTTTGATAAAATTAAAGAAGATGGGAATTGGGGGTTCAATGTTTAATTGGATAAATTATTTTCTCAATAATAGATCTATACAAGTAAGAATAGGAAATCAATTATCAGAAATTTTTTACGTTGAAAATGGTATTCCTCAAGGAAGTATAGTTAGTCCATTATTTTTTCTATTATGATTAGGATGTGGAAAATAATATGGGTGTTTCTTTATTTGCTGATGATGGAGCAATTTGGAAGAGGGGTAAAAATATAAGTTTCATCATTAAAAAAGTTCAAGAAGCCATTAATAAAATAGAAGATTGGTCTTTTAGATGGGGATTCAAGATTTCTGTAGATAAAACAAAGATTTTGTTTTTTACAAGGAAAAAAGTTTCTGAAGAATTAAAGTTACAAATTTATAAATATGATTTGGAAAGGGTAAAACAATTTAAATTTTTGGGTATATGGTTGGATGAAAGGCTTACTTGGAAATTTCATATTGAGAAAATGATTGATAAATGCAAAAGAGTTATAAATATTATGAGATGTTTGGTTGGGAATGAATGGGGAGCTGAGAGGAAGGCATTGAAATCAATTTATACAGGTTTAATTAGGTCTGTTTTTGATTATGGATGTATAGCTTTTGGTTCAGCATCAGTTTCATTACTTAAAAAATTGGATATTGTTCAGTATCAAACTTTGAGATTATGCACAGGGGCCATAAGAACTACACCAACTTCAGTAGAAATGGGTGAAATGCCACTAAAATTGAGGAGATTACAATTACTTTCCACTTACTGGTTTCAGTTAAAGAATCATTGTGAAAATCATCCATGTCAGGAAATTTTAAAACCAAGTTGGGAAAAAGGGAAGAAGAAATTAAATTCTTTTGGGTGGATAGCAGATTCTAATATAACAGATCTTGAATTATCTCAAATAAATGGCAGTAAAACAGTTATTAGATCAATACTTCATTCATCTATGTTACCTGAAATTAATGTAGATTTAACCTTGTTGTATAAACGGAAGAATAAACAGGATATTTCAGATTCAAATAAGGTTTAGCAATATATAGATAAAGAATATTGTGGATATGTAAAAATTTATACAGATGCTTCAAAAGATTCAAATAATAGGAATGGTGTTTCGTTTGTAGTTCTAGAATTTAATTTTAAATCAGGTAAAAGAATCAGTAATGAAATTTCAGTTTACACAGGAGAAATGTTTGGTATCATGTTAGCATTAGAATGGATTGAAGAAATTAGACCATTAAGAAGTGTAGTTTGTTCAGATTCTAGTTCAACATTATATTCATTTAAAAACAATCACTCAGATAGCAGACCGGATTTATTGGTAGAAATTCAGCAATTATTCAGAATTCAAGCAATGGGATTAATTGTTTCTTTTATATGGATTCCTTCTCATATAGGAATAAAAGGGAATGAGATGGCAGATAAATATGCAAAAAGAGCAAGTAAATACAGTTTAATTGATATAATAATTCCATTTTGTAAAGGTGAAATAAAATCAGTAATTAAGAAAAGGATTAGAGCAAGGTGGCAGAAACAGTGGGAAGAAGAAAGAACTGGAAGATGGTTTTATAATATTCAAAGAAAAGTAGGATTAAATCAAGGAACAGAAGGGAAGAAACAGTAATGTCAACATTATGTTTTGGACATACAGGGTTAAATAGCACATTATTTAAAATAGGGATTCATGATACAGGAAAGTGTGATTTTTGTTTTGTTGAAGAAACAGTGGAGCATGTTATATTATTTTGCAGTAAATATAGAGAGAAATGAATTAATAGATTACAAATCAGTAAATTAAAGTTAAACATAAAATATCTTTTAGACATGAACACCAAATATTCTTTAAGATATCTTAAAGACTAATTTGATAAAACGGATTTAATTAAAGTATTTATTTTATTTTATTTATAATAGGATATTAGAGTAGGTCATCCCGATTCACACTCCATTTCAGTTGGTGGCGGTAATGCACCAAAAGTTGTTTGCCAACAGCCATTAAACAAAAGAAGAAGAAGCTTCATCTCGCCATCACTACCGAACAGGGCGAGCAGTGGGGACCTTGGAAGGAGGGCAAGAAACAAAACAGGCTGGGTACCACTGTTGCTTAGCTGATTTACTTGCATTTTATGATCCTCAGGGCACAGACTGGATTGATGCTCATGTTTATCTACATGCGGCAAAAGCATAGAAATACTGAATTTAATATTTACATCTGACTGAAGTTGTTTCCGTCATTTTGAGGGATGTTATGTAGTGAGGTTTGGAACTTTGTGGTGTGTTATTGGCATTGGTGCTGCATGTTTAAGGCAGGTTAAAAGTTTGTGAATTACCACACATTTTCATGAAACGTTCATTTTTGTACATGCCGAGTGGTGCGTCAAACATTGCACCACAAGATTTGTGCTTTATACATGACGTCCCTAGAACTACGAATATATTTTGCTTTGAGGACCTGAGGGCAGCCGTTGGATTATGTGGCTCTTACAGTTACAGTTGGAAGGAGCTTGACCATGCAGGGCTCTGAAAGTTCAAATCAGGCACAATTAGCTCTTCCAAAAGGTCAATGATTCTATTATTAAAAGTTGTAGATTTGATTTCTTAAAGCCCTGATCCTAGTGGTATTAAACATTTCTTGAGTTCCCTTAAAAGGGAAGAGAAGGCAGGAATCCAATTATTTTAAATGAACACCTCAGTGGTTGAGATGCTATTTACTAATGGACATCAAACACAATATTAATGTATGTAGTTATGATATTTGAGATTTGTCATGGTTTTAAGGTTTTGGCCCACATGCAGACACAGTCAGAGAACAATAAGTAGTTAAAGATGTTTATTTTAGGCAATACACGGATCTAATTGCTCACAGCGTGAGCCGCAGGCGAGGTTCGGAACCTCAGAGCACTGCGGGAGGAAAGAGGAAACAGATTAACGCAAGCCAAGTCGGGGAAATCAATGCTGATGCTGCTTCGCTTACCACCAGGTATGGATAACCTATCCGGGGAGGGTGAGTGGAAGAGGGAATTCTGCGACTCTCTACTTTCCGATGGGAGGAGGTGGCAGAGTGACAGGTGAGCTGGCGGATGGAACATAGGCGGGGAGCCCGAGCAGCACCACAGTGGAGGCAGGCACGAGGAGCAGCTGAAGGAACCAGAGTGAATCCAGGGGAAGGGGTCTCTCGTCCGGCTTGGTACCACCAAGGGGGCTTGAGGGGAACGCCAGAGCAGAATCTGAGCAGAAGGGATTCGGGAACCAGTCTTCAGCGCACGGAGACACGACGGGTGAGTAATCCAGAGCACGACGACCTGAGAGAGACAGGAGACAAGGTTAGAAATAGGAATCTGGAACATCAAACTCGCAGGAACGAAGAACTGTCGACAGGACAGTGGCCATAGGCGTACCACAACGGTCTAACACTCTGGCGTCCTTCAGCTGATTGAATGCTCCTTTTAAGCTCCAGCCAGAGCAGCCACAACGAGCAGCAGGTGCGGGCCACGCCCCCCTGTCAACAACAGCCACCTGTGGAAGAGAATTAGCAGAGCACTGTAATGAATCAGAGGCAGGGGACCCAGAATTCAGCCAGACCAGCAGAGGTTCAGATCAGGTTCTTTATTAACAAAAATCAAAGACTGGGGCAAAAACCAAAAAGACCTCAACACCAAAAGCGGCACAAAAACAAACAGACTAACAGGGCAGGCAGGGCAGGAACAGACAGGCTCAGATCACTGGAGACAAGGGGTCAAAAATCCAAACGCAAACCAATAAACAGAAACTTGCAAGAGGAGACTCACCCATACTCAAACAGACGACCTGGCACTGATGTCTGGTCTCAACAGTTTATATGGAAGTGGAAGCAGGTGAAACCGGTGAGAGGTGATTGCAGCAGGGGTGGAGTTAGGCAGGTGTGCAGAATAAGTAATTAGATGGAAGATGGCTTTATAGTATTCAAAGGAAAGTTGGTGCAATGAGGATAACAGGAAGGAATAGAAAAGAGGAAACAATTATATCGAGATTACGTTTCGGACATACAGGGTTAAATGGAAATCTATTTAAAATGAGAAAACATCCAACAGGAGTTTGTGACTTTTGTTATCAAGAGGAGACGGTGGAGCATGTTTTGTTGGTTTGTTATAAATATTCTATGGAGAGAAGAGAATTATTATGTCAATTACAAGAAAATAAATTACAGTTAAATTTAAAAGATATTTTGGGAAAAATTTCTAATTCTGAGTGTTTTGGTTATTTGATAAGTTACCTTAAGAAAACAAAATTGATAGAAAGGATATAAGTATATTTATGTAATTATTATTATCATTATATTTAATTATTTATCTAGTTATTTATTTTTTGTGGGAGAATATATATACATAGCATCCCGATTCACACTCCACTCTAGTAGATGGCGGTAATGCACATCATTAAGTTGTTTGCCAACCGCCATAAAACAAGAAGAAGAAGAAGAAGTAATTAGACCAGACATCAGTGCTGAGGCTCAAAACAAGAACAGATCAGACAAATCTAAAAAGCTGACAGGACAAGTGGAAAGAAACAAACTACACACGATCTAATAAAGAACAAAACAACCCTGAAGTACAAACCTAAAACAGAAAATAAAGCTAAGACTAAAACTGATGACAAAACAGGATAAACTAACAGTAAACAAGAACCGAGACAAGACAAAACTCAAAGCAACCAGAGAACCTAAGGAAGGAGGGCAAAATACCTTAAACATAAACCAGAACAGAACCCAGAATATTACAAGCACAGCCTACAGAATCCTGACAAGATTGTATTAATATTTCTGTTCTTTTAAACATTTGAGAAAATCCACAAGAAATTTATGCTGGTGCCCCAATTCCTGTTTTTAACATTCAGTGAAGTTGAATGTTAACATTCAGTGAAGTTGAATGTTCCATTCTACCATGGAAAAAGAACATTTCTAAGAAATCATTGCAAGGTCGAAAATAATATGAACACGTGTAAATTCAACATTTTCCATAGACCGATTATCTTTCTTTCTTTTGAGAAATGTATTCAGGAGTTTATATCTGAACTGTAACTCCAGAAGGACAAACAAAACCTTTTTCATTGTAACTCCTTTTCATTGTTCTCTCTCACAGGGAAAACACATCTGTAATTAGAGGACACCTGGTAGAAAAGTAATTCTAGCAGTATTCTCCTAGAGGTGCAGATGATGACTAACCACATTTACACACACTTAAGTGTGGAAAGATAACTAAGAGAAATTTGTGAGACATAAAAAGTGTGTCTTAATATGAAAGCTGGAACAAAGCTTTAAAAACTGGTAATCGTCTTTGTCTCGATGAAATGCATACTTTTATTGCTTGTATACATAAAACATCAGTAAATTAAGTTAGTCTGAGGTTTGATGTGGGGGCAGACAAAAACATTCACGTGTGAGTCAGCAGTTCTGCAGGATGCAAACAGTAGGATACGTAAGAGTGACTCACAAGGAGACTGGCAGAATTCTCATGATCAACAATGGCTACTGTATATCCTTTGTTATTTGAGTCTAGCATGCTGTGTCACAGAGTAACCATTTAGTCCTTTCTCGCTCCCCTTTTTCTGATAATCTTTAGAAAGAGCCAGGAAGATTTGTTCAGTTCTGATTACTGGTCAGTCTGTGAAAGTTTTACAAATACAGTAAAAGTATGTTATTAAAATAATTTGAGTTATTCAAAATGTTTATGGTAAATGCATAATGTCCTAATAAATACATACATTTAAACTGTTTACAAGCAGCCTCTGTATTGCAGACTGGTGGATTCCCTGTTGGGCTTGTTTTCATAGAGCAGGTTGCTTGTTTCTCTCGCAAGTTAGCTGTTTATTAGACTGAAACCATATCATCACTTTCAAGCAGATGAGCAAAAAAACAGGAATGCATTGATATTAAAACGCATATATGACAAACATACATTCTTCTTCTGGCAACTTAGGCAAATGAAACAGTAGGATTAAGTTTTTGGACAGCGATAGTAATAGATTTGCTCTGCAAAGAGGGAAGAATTAGGTATTCCTTTTGTTGCATAGTTGACTTATTCTGAGAGTTCTGGTCACCCTATTTTAAGTGGTACAGGAGCAGGATAGTTTTCACAAGCCTAGCAAGCCCTCATGTGGCTATAAACGGTAATGTTTACTCCTTGGTTCATGCTAGTCAAGCCTGATATATAAGTTGCACCTGAATATAAGTCGTGGGATCGGCCAAACTATGAAAAAAGTGTGACTTATAGTCGGAAAAATATGGTAGTTCTTTTATTAATCTTGTGGGTCTCTGACTATGAAACACCATTAAACTCTACTATAATTGAGTACAACAGTAACATTCCTGACAGAGTGACATACAGTTGCGTCTGAAAGATTTTCTGGGTCACCTACGTTATTAAAAAGCTGCTGTTGGCTTGAAAATGAAGAGCAGCACAAAGAAATTGTTCAGAACTGAGAGCGTCCCCTCGTGTTAGAAAATCAAAGTACGGGATGAGAATATCGTAATAAATCAATGACAGCGGCGAAAAACGGTAACACTTGAAAATATATTAATCCAAAAATGTTAAGACATCTTTGTCTGATCAGTCTGACCAGCGTGCTACCAGTTGTGGGAAAGTTCAGACTTTACAAAACATCTAATTTTTGAAATTACCCCATCCCACACCCCAGGGGCACAATAAAGATTTTGACAACCTCCCCTTTCTGCAGCAGTGGACAATTCTCCCTACCAGTCAACCCTGGATTGTTTGTCAGGCAATTGTTATGACCACACGTCAATAGTGGTGTTTTCTGAGTATTTTACCACCATTATCAGCCACAGCAGTTCTGTCCGTATGTATAGCCTATTTGATAACTATAATTTTGGCTGATTTGGAGGGACTTTTTTAATCTTTCTATGTAAATCTTGATTTTTACACAAACGTTATATACTTCATATCATTCTGTGTGATATGATTTTTGGTATTTACTTTCAGCTGAGTTTATCTAGCAATCATTTACACAACTTTCATTTATTGGCACTACCTCCTTCACATCATACACATCATGCACATAAGTCTTCACAAGCCTTACATGTGATTCAAGATGAATGTATACATGGTTTATTTGTCTGATGGAGAGCCTATTACTCAAAACATTCCTTAGGTGACACATTAAATGAGGATGAGTCAAAACATGAATCCAGCACTGTGTTCCAGGTCAGAATGGATTTATAGCCTCTTCAGCACATCCTGGGGTCTGCCTCCAGAGTCTCCTTGAAAAGGTTCTCCTCCTAGCATCTCCCAGAAGACAGACCTCCTTACCCTGCCTCTAAGGCAGAGCCTGGCCACTCTACAGAGGAATCAGCTTCCAGCCAATTGTATCCGGGTTCTTGTTTTTACAGTCATGGTCCAAATCTCCAGACCATGTGTACAAGAGAAGTGGAAAATAGATGGACGAGTAAATCGAGCAGTAATGCAGAGAAAGTTTCATCCTTACCATAAATCTTTACCAAAACCCTTAAATTCCTCTCACATGACATGTTGGGGTTAAAATACCTTTTTATTGCTTGATTAGGGGCCAAAGCAATAAATAAATAAATAATAAAAAAGCCAAGACTATGCTCAGGTGTTTTTTTGTACCAGATAGAAAACCAGCAGCAGTCCTGTGTGTGGTTTGAATTTAACGGAGAGGTGACAGATCCAGACCAACGTACATTAGCCCATTCTGATGGTGTCCCTGACTCCCTGATTCTTCTCTGCAGCAATATGTTCATGACGCTGAAGTGCTGTGCTGTTTTGTTCAGAAAGTGCTTCTTATATGAACATTTTCATGAGTGAATTTAGAAATCTTTTAAAATAATCCATTGCACATTGATTAGTAACAAAGGCTGTTAATGTAAACTCTTAATGCACACCAGCTTTTTTATTCCTTTTTATACTGCAAATATGAGACCTTGAACCTGTAATCAGCTCCGTCTAGCAGGAGATAGCTCTTATCAATAATGGCAGCAGTGGGAATGTTGATTTCTGTCTGCAATTCAAACAAAGTGGTGAAAAATAATCAATTACTGCATTTATTTTTGTCTGCCAAACACAAAGTGGCCACTTACTTCCCAAACTTCATCTGTGAGTGGTTGACAGCCCTGTACACCTTCTTTACTGCACGCTGCCAGCACCACAGTTGAGCTCTGATTCAGACAAAAAGGAGAAACGACAAAAACAATTCATCAGTCGGAACTGGGCTTGGCCAGCTTCACCCAGTTAGGTTGTCAATTTTTTGTATCAAAGGCTTTGCCTAGTCTTTCTGTGTGACTTACTGCAAAGGCTTTAGATGCATTAATCCACCCCCCCCCCCCCCCCAAACCACTAACCTAAACCTAATTCACA
The DNA here is from genome assembly GCA_037039145.1 of Fundulus diaphanus. NCBI lineage: Eukaryota > Metazoa > Chordata > Actinopteri > Cyprinodontiformes > Fundulidae > Fundulus > Fundulus diaphanus. The sequence continues at coordinate 47,775,492 of CM073128.1, forward strand.
GTGTGTAATGCTTCTGTTCTGCTTTCCTGCCTGATCAGAGATGTGTTTGTTTTGATCTGATTGACTGATGTCATTCTCTGCTTAGCTCTGCTCCAGTCATTAACGTTCAGCAGTAAGACCTGCAGCTGCTCTAATTACTGGAGTCGCTGTACCTGCTGATCTGCCTATATTATCCTGCCTCTCTCTAGCTATTTCACGATCAGATTAAAATGTATTCAGATTAAATAATCGGATTGTACCATTTATATGGGCACACAATCAATTAATCCGATCATAATATGTGTGTATATGCACCTGGCGCATTTATCAAATTTCCCTAACAAAAAACCACAAAAGAAGTACTTCATTCTTTGCTAAACAACAAAAATGAGTAAACAAAGCAGTATTATACGAGTTCCTTTGTCTTCCGAGCGCCCAGGCTGGACTTGCATGATGTTCACTTGGGCCAGTTTGCCACGTTCAGAATAACATGAGCCCAACAAGCGTTTTTTGCACATTGATCGGATTATCAATCGCCACAAACCACCCCTCTCATCCCGAGTACAATTTCATTCCGATTGAGCTTAATCCGATTATCATATTCCAATTGGTTTCTTTACATTACACGTTTTTCCTATTGGCCCTTTATTCCAATTACTTTGGTAAATGTAAACGTAGCTATTATGTGTTTCTGCCAGACTCTTGAAAGCCATCGTGTGAGTAGACCATCCAGTGTTTGTGGGTTATTGAGGACCACCCCTATCCCTGCCCTTCTAGTGGAGTGTGGAGAGATGCCTTTGAGTCTTAGACAAGAAAAGCTAAGCCTACAGTATGCTGGAAGAATACAAAGCCAAGAACAGAGTAACCCTGTGAAGCATCTGCTGGAGGAGAGCTGGGAGTTTGTCAAGAGGGGGAGGCAAGGTGATTTATTAAGAGTGTAGGCTGAGTCGCCAGAATTACACTAAGAAATTTCCCTTAGAATGGCACGGGCATCTGTTTCATCATGGTTGCTTCCAGATCCAGAAATAGACTGGACTGTTAAAAATGTTCTTAAAGGGAGGGGCAAGGAAAACCCAGCAGGCGTGGTCGAAGAAATAATTAATGAGTGTTGGGATGGACACTTGGTAATTTATACTGATGTATCTGTGGATCCGAGCCTGGCTAATAATAGAGTGGCAGTTGCTGTTCACATTCCTGAGGTTGGCTTGAGCCAGGAATGTCGACTTCCAGATAATGTCCCAGTATGTACTACAAAGGTCATAGCCTTGTTGTGTGCTCTAGAATGGGTGGGCAAAATCAGACCTAAACATGCTTTAATTTGTTCAGATTCAGTGGCTGCTTTAATGGCTTTGGAGGCTGACATGCCATAGAAATTTTAATTACTTAAAAAATGCTGATATGATGGGTCTGTCTGTTACGTTTATGTGGCGGGCAATGAGGTGGCATACGTGACTGCCAAGCAGGCTCTGAGGCAGGATTTTATCAGTGTAAATACAACAATTGGGTTCTCAGAGCATTGTAGCGTGGTAACCCGCAAGGTATTAAGTCAGTGGCAGCAAGAGTGGGACTCAGAGAAGAGAGGGTGGCACTACTATCGAGTGCAGAGAGACATTAAACGGGGAGGCGTAGTTGGAGGAAAAGCAGGTCTCAGCAAGTTATTTTTACAAGATTAACGCATCTATAAAAGAATCTCTGAGCCAGGCATTGGAAAAATCTTGCTGAGTACTCTTCTTGGCTCAGATAACCACAGAGATGAAGTTGTCGCCGCTGCCATATCATTTATTTATTGCAAAAATCTTCACCTAAGGATTTAAGTAAACCATTTGGTGCAGTACTGCAAGCAACCTGTTACAGGCAGCAATATGCCTGGAGAAGACCATCCAGTGGTCTTTGTTTGCCTGCCTGTTCCTGACCTAGTTTGAGTCTATAGATTCTGCCTGGTTGCCTTGCCCTTGTCGGACTCTCCAGTTGGACACTGAAACCCCGATATGCTCTGTGACCAAGCCTGACCGCTCGTGTATGACCCAAGCCTGGACCCAGATAAACTGAGCAACCAAACAGAGCCCTTGGACCAACGTATCAGAACCAGTGCAACCTCCTGACTTCTGAGGTTGGTGGCTTTTATTCATACATCCACTCACTGAGGGTAACTAACCTTTCTCCTCTCCTTGCAGTGGTTCCTGAGTGTGCTCCTGTTTCCTGTCCTGCAACATCTTTTTATTCCATAAATCTTTTAAACCACTCCTGTTGTCTGGTCGAATAATCGGGTTCCCAGTTTCTTGTTCATTACACAGTTTAGCTCTAACCCTATAGCTAGGTGTCCACCGCATTAGGACCAAGCTTTGCCCCACTTAAGAATAATTGGTCTTTAGAAGGGAAGTGAATATGCCACAAAATGTCAGTGTCTTTCTGTTGTGCCTGTTACGGCCCCTGGCCTCTGGAGGCTGTGCAGGCTTCATCGTTGTGCAAATTCAGCTGTGTTAGAACACCTACCTGATTGGCTGCCGGGAGGCTGCAGAGGAGCTGCAACCTCATTGGACCAGCAGAGGACTGCCACGCCAATCAGACTGCTGATAAGACCCACCTGCACCAGTATAAAAGACTCCAGAACTCATTCCTTCTTTGGACACAGCTAGTAGGAAGTGGCTTTTGTTAAGCGGTTCCCCCACCTTTGGTGTTTTCAATTGTTTTGGGCCCATTTTGAATTAGTTGTGCTTCCTAGTTTGGTTAAACACATAGTAATTTAATTTACACTAAGCACTGTTAAGGTTATTAGAGCTTTATTTTGTGTTAAACTGGGTTGTATTGTTTTGTGTTTGTTAAAACCCATTCTTTTTGTAATGAATCACCTTTTTATTATACAATTTCTCTGGACGCATTTTTATGTGGCTGCCCCTGAACCCCTAGACCTTGGGGACGTAACATAAGTGGGGGCTCGTCCGGGCGCTCTATTAAGAGGATCCCTGTGTCCAGAGTCAGGAGGGGAACTTTTTGGGTTGCTCATATAGGTAAACCATGTCGGTTTCCTTTGGTCTGGAGTGCTTTTTGGCCACCCCCTCTCTTGAGTTTATTGATAGGTGCCGCAAGTGTCAATTGCTGCAAATTGTGGAGCACTTTAAGCTGCAGGTCCTTAAAAGTGACCTGAAGGCTCTGATAGCGGATGGGTTGGTGGAAAGTGGTGTGATTAAAGAGCTTGATCTGCCTGGGGCTGCTGTTGTGCCAAGCCTAAAGGCCTTGTCTGTGGACGACCTCAAAAATGGTTTTAGTGTTGAGGCAGCAGTGAGTGACCGGGGAAAGTCACCTCGCACACTCCCTCGTTATGATCCACTGACATCAGTGAGCCCAGAAGGACCAGAATGTGTTTGTTAAAACCCATTCTTTTTGTAATAAATCACCTTTTTATTATACAATTTCTCTGGACACATTTTTATGTTGCTGCCCCTGAACCCCTAGACCTTGGGGACGTAACAGTGCCGAACTTGGTTTGTGAGTGATCCAGAGTGAGGAGCCACCTAAACACTCTTGTGAACCTGCAGCTTCCCATTTGGAGCCACCTCTGGCCAAATAAAAAGCTGGTTATATGTTATACCCCCATGACCTGAGTTAAATCAACCTGTTTGCTTGGGCACCGATCCAGTTACTAGATTTTGTTTGTCTTTCTCAGTACAAGGAATTCCGTCGTAGTGAGAACTTGGACCAGCACTGGAAAAGCACAGTTCCTCCTACTGTCCCTTTGTAACACAGTTGTCAGTTTTGTACAGAACTTCACGATGATTGACCTGGGCAATCCAAACTGGCTGTCAAGCCCCCCATGTGCCAACAGGTAGATCTCTGAAAACAAGCTCCCATTGTGACCGAACGGCGAGGATTGGTCAGAGTTTTTTTACAGGGTTTTAACCTCCTTTTTCTGAATACATAATGTATTTACTACAGTCAGGATGTAAGGACCATTTCACCCAGTATAATAAAAAGTGTTTCTGAACAGGATTACCAGTGATGGGCAGTAGCGCCGCTAAATGTAGCGAAGCTATTTGTTAAACTACATTTTCCAGTAGCTTGACCGTAGCGTCGCTGCTTTATGAATCAAGTAACTTTCCTGTAGTGACGTTATTTTTTTGATCAAGTAGCGACGTAGCGTCCACAAACGCTACAAAATCCAGGACATAACTAAGAAATGAAACCAGGTTTGCTATTTTGAAACAACATTCAGAGTGAACAGTCAATCAGAGTTGTTGGTTGGACATGTTCATGCGCGAGCTTCTACTCTGCCTCTCCTGTCTGTTATGGCAAGCCGATGAGGCCAATTATCGACCGCGCAGTTCCAACCCGTATTTTACGCGAGCGCGGGTTTTTTACGTCACCGCACGTTTCCAGCCAGAACGCGTGTAGAAAACGCGCGCTCGCGTAAAATACGTGCGGTGGCGTTAATAACGTTTGGTGGCGTTTTTTGCATATTATATTATCAGGAGGTTGTCTTTTATGTGCTCAGCCACTAGATTTAAAGGTGTTTTACCCAATAAGAACACTGCAGCACCAGACACAACCAGGAGGTCCCTGATCGTTGGGGAAAGGCAGAAAGAAGATGCACCGTCCTTTCTGATCCTGTCTAAATCCTGCTTAGTTCAATAATACAGTCTGATATTACACAAAACTCACTCTGCTTGTTCTCCCTACTTATGCCCTTGGCGCAGAAGATAAATGAAATCTTTAACAGAAATGTTATTATTAATTCTGAAAATATTATCAAGTTGAATATAAATACAAAGCATACAGAAAATGCAGCTTTATTAAGTGACCTGGTTCATTTTATTTAGCTTTTAATTTCTTTTCAACATTTAGTTCTACTACTTGGCTTGTGCTTTGGTAGTTTCATGTTTAAAATGACAAAAGAAATATGAAAAAGCTTATGGTGCATCTTCTTTCTGCCGTTCCCCAACGATCAGGGACCTCCTGGTTGTGTCTGGTGCTGCAGTGTTCTTATTGGGTAAAACACCTTTAAATCTAGTGGCTGAGCACATAAAAGACAACCTCCTGATAATATAATGTGCAAAAAACCGCCACCAAACGTTATTAACGCCACCGCACGTACTAGGCCAATAACCTTTTTGTTTTATTTCTAGCAGTAATTATGCTGCTCATAAAACAATGTCTACACTGTGTTAGGTCATTGGCTGATCTTTAATAAATGTTTTAACCAGTGTATCTGACTCATTTTGAATTGATCTGACATTAGGTTGGTACAACGTTAAGTAGCTTCTGATGTAGTTAAGCTACTTTTAACACATTTGTGTAACTTAGCTTGCTATATTTCTATAGGTGGTAGCTTTTGTGTAGTGAAGCTTAATTTATTGTTGAGTAACTGATAGCTTAGCTCACTACACTGGACAAGTAGCTTGCCCAACACTGAGGATTACTAACTATAAGCAGCTATTTATGGACATGTGTGATGTCTCCACCTTTAGGTATCATCACACATGACTTGTTAGGAATTAATCTGCTCATCAATACCATTTTCTTTTTCTGTGAGAATGAAAGTATCCCTTAGATGATTTGCAGGCATTTAGTGATCATAGAACACAGACTGGTGTGCATTAACATCTACATCTGACAAAAACAGAATATTTACACTTTACGTCCAACCAAGATTGTTTCCAAAATTGTATTTCTTCTTTTGTGTGTGTGTGTATAACGTTATTGGATGGGACTAAATGTGATTCCGTTTCTTTGTACAGGTTTAAACCATAAAAACTAACTCATAAAAACCACAAGGTTTGATGCTGGGTTTAAATAAACTGAACAGAGTTTTCAGTTTAGCTCTTTGTAATTTATTATTATAGATTGAAAAGGTTTGCATGGCTGCCGCACACTTTTCATCAGGTTAAAGGTTTGTGTGCGTTTACGCACACTTTCATGCAAAATTATTTTTATAAATCTGAAGTTACGCGTGAAACAATGAGCCACAGGTCTTTTGTGCCTAGACACCCTTTTTACCTGGGCTGCCCCAGATCTCATGCAAAAAGAGCATCTTTGGTATGTGGTGACAACTGTCCACTGTGGCTCTACGCTCTTTCAGGAGAAGTGAATGCTGCTCGTCAAGACTTGATGCAATCTGCTGGGTTTCCTTAGATACGTATCATTTATAAGGTTGAATATCTCTATCATACCAATTCACTTTTTTTACAAGCAAGATTACTTAAATTCACAGATTTAGTTACATTTCACACAGCACAGATCATGTTTAAGGCAGGACACAATCTATTACCAAGCAATGTACAGAAAATGTTCAAGGTTCAAGAGGGAGGATATAATTCGAGGGGTAATTTAAATTTTATAGTATTACCAGCACATACTACAAGGAGAATCTTTTGTGTCTCCATATGTGGAGTTTGGCTGCGGAATAGTTTAAAGGCTGAACTGAAGCAGTGTGCAAACTTCCATCAATCCATCCATTTTCTACCCCTTGCGATCCCTATTGGGGTCGCAAGGGGTGCTGGTGCCTATCTTCAGCTGTCAATGGGCGAGAGGCGGGGTACACCCTGGATAGGTGCCAGTCTTTCGCAGGTGTGCAGACTTAAAACAGTTTAAAATGATGTATAACGGGATGGTTACTGATCAATATAGAAATGAAAAGAATTGATTATTAAATAGAAATGTTGTATGGTATTTAATTTGCAAGGCACTTAATTGGTTGTTCGTTGTTATTGTTTTAACTTGCTTTTTGTTCAAGTAGAGGAAAGAATTAAAAGGGATAAGTGGTGGGATTATATGTATTTGCTTCTATCCACTCCTTTTCAGACAAGAAACAGATCAATAACGGGCATAGAAGATGTCTTGAAAATATATTAATTCATGTTATTTATTTTGCTGATCCTGCTTCGTTGTCTTTCTATTTAGTTGTTTGTTCTTCCAAAGGTCTGAAATAAATCTAAACCTAAAGTCTGCGGGACACCTTGATAAATACTTGCAATAAAGAATAAAGGCAGAACAGTGTCAAATCTGCTACTAGCAAGGTGTATCTAATAAAGTGGCCATGAGTTTATTTTCACTATCTACTGTCAATGCTCCTTTTTTATATCTGACTAGCTTACAGAACAAGGTGCCAAAAAAGCAGAATAATTTCAATTAATTGACTGCTTGGAGTTAGTTTCAGTCTTATGTGTCTGGCAGATTATAGTCAGCCAGAAGTAGAGCTGGAAGCAACCAGTGCATAGGTGCAGCTTTTGGATGAGCTCAAACATGGGGGAGCATGTTAAGGACTTGCACCCTTTTTGCTACAGCTCATCTGTTTCTGCTTATCATAAGTAGATTATTAACAGGCATTTTCTCAGAAATCTTTCCGAATGCTGAGAATGGCTGGAAAAAACAACAACAAAAAAAGCATTTCTTGGTTTTCTCAGTGAATGAGCAAGCGTGATGAAAAGGTGTGTGTGTGTGTGTGTGTGTGTGTGTGTGTGTGTGTGTGTGTGTGTGTGTGTGTGTGTGTGTGTGTGTGTGTGTGTGTGTGTGTGTGTGTGCATGCCATGGCATTGATTAGCATTCATGTAGAATTTTAACCTTTTCTGTCCTGTAAGTTTTAAACTCTGTGAGTCGCTAACCCACCCACAGCCAAACAAAGTTCAACAACCCAACACTCTGGCTGGCCTGGCAGCCTCAAGCATTGGAATTTATTTTGCTCATCCCACCGCCAACTCTGGATACAACTGTTCAAAAACACAACAGACAGCCCCAGCCAGCCAAAACATACCATTATTTTGGGAAAGAAAAGAAAAGACTTACAATTGTGAGTTTAGCAGATTGATTTTGAGATAATAACCCAGGGGTCTACAACCCTGGGCCAGAGTAGCCAAAAATTGTACTCAGTGAAGACTAGCACTACTTCAACGTATTTTTACTTGAGTAAAAGTAAAAAGAAGTCAGACAAGAAATTGCTCAAATTAGAGTAAAAAAGTATTCAGTAAGAAGGCTACTGAAGTACTGAGCAACTAATCATAACAACTGATGATTTAATATTTAAAGATTATGTAAACAGACAGATAGAAATATAAGGTTATGTACAAATTCTTGTAATCTAAAGACAATAAAGAAAAAATATACAAAGAATAACATAAATACAAAACATCTCATTCAGGCAGAAGAAACACTTTTCTAAATCATTGTGTTTCAACATTAAACTTGAAAGCAATTAATGTATATACAGTATGTTAGAACAGAGCAAAGTACTTCCAATGATAATAGCTACTGTTTACTCTACGTTCATTTGACCTCCAAATGGCTCAATGAGCTCAGCAGATAAAAAATAACATTAAATAACAAAGCTTGTGTACAAATAAGAAGTATAATTTTTAACATAAACTCTAGGTTTTTGTCTCTCTGGTGCATTTTTGGTTAAAACAAGTCAGTTCTTTTTTCATGAAGGTACTCGCAGTGGGTAGAGTAGCCAGAAATTTTACTCAAGTAAGAGTAGCAATACTTGAGTAATAAAATCACTCAAGCAAAAGTAAAAAGTACAGTGTCGTAAAACTACTCCTAAAAGTACATTTTATTCAAAGACTTACTCAAGTAAATGTAACTGAGTAAATGTAATTAGTTTAGTCCACTCTTTTTGTGATTAGGATGCCAACTGCATGTTTTTATTCATAATTTTAGAAATAAATACAGGGGCTGTTTGAGAAAACTTTTTCTTAATCTTTTTGAATAAAAGTGATATTTTTCTTTGTTGCAAAACTTGAAATTTAATATTTACATTAACCAAAACAAATTAACCTTATAAGTGCTTCAAAGCTTACCAGTTTCAGAGGATAAAGTATGTTTTATGGCTCTAAAAAATGGCCCTTTGGTTTATGGAGGTTCCTGTTCCCCTCTTTAAATGGTAAGACCAGGTTTAAATCTCAGTGTGCACATACCCTATGTACACGTGACACTTGATTTTAGGATGTAGTATGACACATTTTGCCATTTGAAGTGCTTAAATGGAAGGCAACTGAACTTCAAGAAAACAAGTCCAATTCACTTATGTTTAAGAACTAGGAATTCAAACTAATGCAGTTTAAACTCAAACAGGCTCTTTATGAGCTGATCAAAAGTGTAAAGCCCAAAAAGCTAAAACTAGGTACATAAATTAGCTTTTTGTGCAATTTTCTATCAGGTATTGACAATGCCATGGCCTGATGGAAAGGATTTCTCTTGTTGAAGATGGGATAATTATGGAAATGCAAAAGCATCCCTGTCAGAGTTTGATACAGTGAGACAGTCATTTTAAATTTCTTAATAGATCCTGAAGGAATAGGACAAAAAAGCCACACAGTAGACCCAAAACAATTTTTCCTGCACTGAACCAGAGGATTTGGTTGGGTTTTCTCGAAGAAACAGGCTGATCCATGACCCAGATTAAGACTGTAACCAATGCTGGCTGCAGTCCAACAACCACATCATGGTGTCTGAGAGAAGGGCTTGAGGACCAAAAAAAATCCCTTCAAAGACCATGTGTCTCCTCTCACATTACTGTTGTCAGGCACAGGAATGAATGACTTGAATACAAGACCCAATACAGTGGTGTTAAATCAGCAATCTCTTAAGACAGTTGAGTGTCTTAAGAGACAAAAATGCAGTCCAAGCAGAGGTATCCAAAATACAGCCATGTCCAAAAATATAACATTGGTACAAATCACTGGAAGACAGAATGAATATTAAAGATAGAGTGGGTGATTTTTCCTAAAATATAGGTAAGAAATGCCCAGGTCCCTGTTTAAACAACTGTAAAATGGACTGAACTTATATAGCACTTTTTCCAGTCATGCTGACAACTCAAAGCACTATACACTAGAGCCACATTCACCCAATCACACACACATTTATACACCAATACACAGCTCACTAGGCAACTTGGGGTTAAGTGCCTTGGGGTTAAGAAGGGGAAGTTGGAATTGAACCCATAACCTTCTGATTGCAAGATGACTACTCAACCCATCAAGCCACAGTATAAGACAGTTTGCTTTTTGCGACCCTCAACCATTTTCAAAATATATAGTGAGAGCAGTGGAGCTACACAGCTAATACCGAAGCTAACTGGATACATAAACACTAGAAGTGTGCATGCACAGCCAGCAAGCGGAAACTAACAAGGAACGTGCACACACATTGGCATTAGGTGAGTGTGCAACAATGATTGGCATGTGGGACAACCTGTGGCGTGCACAGACATTTTAGGGGGCAGGTGCTCAGGAGGGGGTGGGAGGGCACTTTTTAGCGTGCGCAAGGAGGTGGCTCATTTCGGGGCATTGTTTCAGTGGTTTTTAATGGCTCAGGTTTTCAAAAGATCATTTCAAAACCGACCTCAGTAAAATCTTAATAATATTCAGGGCAGTCAAACTTTTTTACAGTAGCAGGCTACACACTATCAGGTAGGAGGGTGCACTTATATATAGATATATATCTATATATCTATATATATATATACTTCAGGCTGAACAGTGGCTCTGTGACTACTGTAACGAACAAACAAATAGCAATAACGTAGTCGGTGTTGCCAAATTAGGCAGGTTTCCAACCAATTAGGCTTTTGAACACATTGAGCTGGAAAAAAATAGCTTATGGGCAGATTGTAAAAAATTTCCGAAGCTTTTCATAACATTTGTTGGGCTTTTAGAAAGAATGACTAACAAAATATATCAAAATAGTCATTATTTATTTTTTAAATAAGTTGAATCTGTCGATCTGACATCATCAATGAATAATAGTTATAATGAATAATATTGATTGTTATAATAAAACAAGAAAAGACTAATGGTTAATCAAGTGTTTGGTCAGTGTAAACGCCCAAGAGGGGTTGAGTTCTACTTAAAAATATTTCATGACTGCGTGTAAGAGAAATGTTTAATTGAGCTATAGTGAGAGAAATTAAGTTTATATTAAGGTAGATTTACGACTCATGTTGGGAAGCTATTTATAATTTATTTTTTCTGGGTGAAATATCCTGATTATTAAAGAGATCTTGTGTGTTATTTGGTTGTCTGATTGTACATTTTGTTTGGAGCCCATATGCGCAGTTTTTTTTCTTTGCTTCAGCTCAGTTGTGTGCTAATGGCATGTTCTTATGTGTTTAATAGTTCTGTGCTTTTAACATGAGAGAGTTTGAGATTTGGCCTTTGGACTAACAGTGACATAGGGTAACCTGTAGCGCTGTGTCTTAACTCAAAAGTCCAGCATAAGCTACACGCTAATAAACATGAGCGCTGGTGTCAGGCTGAACACTGACTAAAGTAACAATTCTGACTAGAACAGGTTCTGTAATTACAGCAGCTATGAGAACAAGGAGCAGAACAAAGCAGAGTTCCCTTCTACCTGCAAGTAACTCAAGTCTCTTCAGTTTGGCAGCTTTAGTGCTTGATTCTGCTCCTTGGGCTCCTAGCTGTCCTAGCTAACCCTGCTAGCTGTCCTAGCTAACCCTGCTAGCTGTCCTAGCTAACCCTCTAGCGTGAATGTTTACTCCAGTTTAGACTTCAGTGCTGACATTTCAAACAGAAATTAATAACGCTCCTTCCAGCTCGCTCTCTGCTTTGTTGTCACTTCTTGTAATTGTTTGGTAATCAGACCAAATTTCCATCCCGCTCTACCGACACCAACGGTGACCACACCACAGCCGAACTGCGGCGGCGACTGAAGGCTATGACTCGGTGTCCCGCCCCTCTCCAGCTGTGATTGGCTAGCATGTTGCCTTCAGTCATTGATTTGATTGGTTAAATTGTATGATTGACACATCAAAGATAGTACTAAAAGGTCGATGGCCACTCCGAGGTAAAAAAAAAAAAAAAAAGAAGACGGCTTCCAGTCCAGAGTCTGCTCCGCGCTCAACCAGAAGGCACAAATATCGCTCCATTATATAATCGGGGAAATGTAGGCGGCGGCAAGAGCTGCTATAGATGGCGATTTGCCGCCGTTGACCGGCTACTTTTGACTGCCCTGAATATTAATAATTAAAAAAAAAAAAAAAAAAAAACGAGTTTCAAAAGGGCATTTTCGTTGATAAAGGGCAAACTTCCTAGTGCTTTAGCACCACCTAGTGTCTATGTATGCACGACCCCTGGGGACAACCAATAGACAAGATGATTCCCCCGGAACTCCAAGTAGAAAAAGATTGTCCAATATACTTTTAAAGAAGAAATGACTAACAAAATAACTGCAATTTAATTATATTAGATAGAACTAAAAATAATGATGTGAAGAACTAAAAGCATCTTTTTAGATGGAATATGGTATGATCTCACACACCATCTCTCTGTGTTGTTCTCCAGTCTCTTGTTTACAAAGTCGGGCCGGCCGTGCGTACACGTACGTCCATGTGAACAGCTGCCCCTCAGGGCATAAAATGCCACAACCAGGGCAGTGTAGCATAGGTGCAAAATAGCAGATAGCACACTCCGCTGATCAAAGCATTCTCTTGCCCACAGCATGAAGTGAGTTACTTATTTCTTCACTAGACATGTTCCTCCAAAAGCTGATGCTGTTTTGCTATGTATTTATTCCTTGCAAATATATGCATATGAGGCGACGGGTGAAAAGGGGAGGGAAAATGGAGGGAGAGGCTGCAGCTGGAGTGGAGGTAGAGAGAGGCGTGGCTTATCACACATCTTGTTTTGGTCTACAAACAGTGCTCAACAGGCCACCTAGTGGTGAAGTTTCCCTTATGGCCCCTTTAAGACCTGCGAGCTTGAAACAAGGGACAAAGATGGGCAAGGGTGAGGTATAAATAAAACAAACAAAAGAAGATGATGAGACACAGGTGGTCAGTCTCTGCTTAAAACGAATGAGTTTAAGTATCTTGGTGTCTACACGAGTGATAGTAGGATGGAACAAGAGATGGACAGACAGTTCTGGGCTTCTTCTGCAGTAAATCGGGTGCTTTTCCGGTCTGTTGAGAAAAAAAGCTCTCTATTAACTGGTCTGTGTACGTTCTGACCCTCAGCTGTAGTCATGAGGTATGGACCATGACCGAAAGAACAAAATCCCATATACAAGCGGCCAAAATAGGTTTCCTCAACAGGTTGGTCGGGATCAGCCTTAGAGACAGGGTGAGGAGTTTTGTTATCCAGGGGGAGCTACTGCTTCTCCGTATTGAAAGGAGTTGAAAAGGTAGAAAGGGTGTCTACGCCAGTTGACATGGTCATCAGGATGTCTTCTGGGCGCCTCCCTTTGGGGGTTTGTCTAGCATGTCCAACTGTGAGACCCAGAACTCGTTGGAGAGACAATATACCCTGTCTGCCCTGGGAACACCTTTGAATCCCACAGAATGAGCTGGAGAATGTCGTTAGGGATGTTTGGGTTTCTCTTCTGCGCGTATCTTATCTCGGATAAGCAGAAGACGCTGGATGGATGGATGGAATCAGATACACAACTGTAAAACAGCAGAGGTGGATGTGGTAACTAAACCTTTGTCCCTATGGATTGTCAAGGGAGCAGCAAAGATAAGACATTAGAAGGTGGAGGAAAGTTTTGTTTTTTGACAAAACATTATCTAGACAGTCTGAAATTGGTCGAGCCTATCAGGCAAAACTTGCAATACAATCACCCAACACACATGGACACATAAAACACCAGCATTGCCCTGATCACAACACTGATGTCACATGAAACAAGTTAGACTATTTTTAGACTCAAGAATGTATTGCTTTCTAATAGGCTGTGATCCCTGAACATGAGAAATGTGGCTGCTATGATTTATTTTTCTTTTGCTCTGGCAGTCAACACATGCCTCAGATCTATTTTCACTTGCAATCGTTATATCACAGCTGACACAAAAGGTTATTTAGAGAATAAAAGTAGTTTGAAAAGAAGTGTCAAACTCACAGCTGGACAAAATATACCTGAACAACTGTCTCTCTATGTCATATGCTGGATGAAGTCCCTGGCTATCCCAAAAGCATCCACTTTGATCAAAACATCCCTGTGAGCTTCGTTAGTGTTAAAGTTTTACTGACAATGAAATGGCATAAAATGACAGCGAAAGTTAAGGGAACTGAAGTTGCTTTCACTTCACCCAATGCTGGCTTTGAACTCCCTGGGAAAGCTTCAGAAGAAAGGTCTGCTGCTCCTCCCAGCTGGTATGGAGCTGTACCAGACACCGACAGCTCTGGACGTATCGCTGCTGCCTCGGGTAACAAAGTAGCGGTCATTAGCAGCGCCAGGACCCCATTTCACAAAGCGGGGTTAGTGGAAATCCAAAGTAAGACTTTTCCTTTTCAGGAGGCTAGTGTTGGTGTGGGAAATTTATTTTTTTACATCACACGACAAAATCAGCCAATACTTTGTTAAACTAAATAATTTATCACTCTCTCATTGGAGAACATGCTGCTGCTGACCAAGACTACTGCACATTTTAAATTAACTATCGAAGAGTAAAATTGTATTTACATATTTAAAATTTTATTTGTCATGTTTGATGACCAAACGTGAAGTAGGGCTGCAGCCCTACTGGCCCTACCAGTTCCAAAGTCTTTGTCATATGACAAGGTGACCAACAATGAAGGGTCATCAAAAATGATAGGTGCTACAGAGTCCTTTTTGGACACTTTTGTTATTAAAACAAACAAAAATTGTGGACATATTATTTCAAGAGTATTTACATGTTAATTACTTTAGTATTTTTACTCAACACACACTATATATATATATATATATATATATATATATATATATATATATATATATATATATATATATATATATATATATATATATATATATATATATATATATATATATATATATATATTGTTGAGTACAAAGTTTAAAGTTACACCCATTTTTCCTCTGGGTGCACATTAAAAAAAACTCGCCAAAACCAAAAATATAACATTATCCGTTTTTCCAACGCCTGAAAATAAATTGAAACACTTAACGGAAAAAATATCCTAAACCAGGCTTCGTGGATGATCAAACTATAGATGGCGCTACTAATCTGCCGTGTTCCCTTCAATCTACAGAAGAAGAAATGAAGTTCTTCCATGGAAACGGCGGACGCTTGCCTGCGGGTGCGAACAGTGAACACAGCGCTACATGGGCTATGTTGTAGTGTTTGGAAAACGCTGAATCGTTTAGGGGTTTCCTTACGAATCCACAGGAAGGGTAATATGCCGGTAAACGAGCTAATGTCGCTTCAGCTGCTAGCTAGCTGAGAACTTTTCTCTACCGTAGTAAAAATGATAGGGAATAAGGGAAAATAGAAACTTAGCATTGATCACCAAAAACGCTCAAGGGAAGCAGTTGAAAGATGTGGAAGGTAAGCGGTCGGAGCTCGGCTCTGGAGCGGGCGCAGGCGCTGCTGTCAGCCAGGAGGAGCAGCAGAGGAGACGGAGGAGGAGGAGGAAGCTCCACACAGGACTCACCGACCAAAACACAGGTATACGCACTGCGTCCGAGACACTGTCGTCTTTAAAGTGTGTTCTTATCGGAATCAAGGCGGCCAACGAAGCATCTAGATTTTCTACTTCGCCATTTAATTAAAATCGTTCCAATATCACCAAGAAGGAGGTGCTCCTTGTTTTGGCTGCAAACGGATAGAGTTCATGGGCTCTACCTCTTGGGTCTGCAGACATTGTAAAAATAAAGAACATCCTTATTAGTTTTAAAGTGTCATTTATGTGGATATCACACAAATAATCTACTATTTATTAGCTTTTAAATGATCTGAATCTATTCAATTTTTAATTTATTTTCAATTGAATTTTATTTATATAGCGCCAATTCATGAAACATGTCATCTCAAGGCACTTTACAAAGTCAAATTCAGTCATATTATACAGATTGGGTCAGATTATACAGACTGGTAAAAAATTTCCTATATAACTTAAGGGAACCAGTTGGTTGCTTCAAAGTCCCGACAAGCAGCATTCACTCCTGGAGAACCGTAGAGCCACAGGGAGAGTCGTCTGCATTGTCCATGGCTTTGCAGCAATCCCTCATACTGAGCAAGCATGAAGCGACAGTGGAAAGAAAAACCACCCATTAGCGGGAAGGAAAAACCTCCAGCAGAACCGGGCTCAGTATGAACGGTCATCTGCCTCGACCGACTGGGGGTTAGAGAAGACAGAGCAGAGACACAACAAGACAGACAAACAAGCACAGAAGCACACATTGATCCAGTAATCTGTTCTATATTAGATGGTAATAGCGGGTGATCTGTCTTCCCTGGATGATGTCACAGCTAACAGAACGTCAGACCAGGTGTACCTACTATGAAGAAAAAAGAGAGAGAACAAAAAGTTAAAAGCTGAAATGACGACAAGCAATGCAAAACTGGAGAACAGTAGAACTCAGTAGAGTGAGAAAAATAGGCCCTGATGTCCTCCAGTAGCCTAAGCCTATAGCACCATAACTATAGAGGTAGCTCAGGGTAGGGGTGGGTGATATGAAGAAAATCTAATATCACAATATCTTTGGGCTATATCACGATACACGATATATATCACGATATGTTCAAGTAACCTTGAAAAACAAATGTTTTTAGCCACATAGTGCCTAAAGTTGCATTGGTATATCTCAAATTAACGTGTAAATTTTTTTTGTTTGAAAAATTGATGGCAAAATAAAAATTAATTTAAAATGTTTTATTTTAGCCATTTTTTAAACCACAGCTGCACATAGAAGCTTTTCATAAATTACAATATTGTCACATTAGAGCTCTTTCGTGGTCAACACTGGACCTTAAAAAACAGAACATCCCAGCGGCCAAAAGGAACACCAAGGAAAAATCTGACACAAAATAAACCTGAAATAAAAGGTGCTCTTTTGTGCTTAAGACATAAAGATTTGTATAATAAAAATGTGACAATCCCAAAAACAAAAGCTTGTATTGTGACTATAAAATCAACTGACCAGTCGTAGCTACATATTCAGAGCATCTCAAAAACATTTACATTGCTCTTTAGGTGCTGGGAAATTTTAAAAAGAAACGTTTTTTTCTGTCATATGGGACTTAGCAAAAGAAGACGCCAGTGTCAACTGTTTTACGGCTGGTTTAATTAAAGTTTCCTTCGGTGTGTGGGGGGGTGTCGACACACGGAGTTTACAAGAGTTGCACTGGATGACTTTTTAGGTGGAACAAATTTGTGCTACTGCTACCTTTTGTGGCAATGGTGTTACGACATGTTTTGCAAATTACCGCATTTTGTTCAACATCCTTCTTGTCAAATCCAAACCACTGCCATATTATTGACCCAGTGCTGTTTCTCTTCAGACTAATTTTTTTATTTACCTGAAACTCCCGCTGTCGCCATAGTTCTCGCTGTTTCGTCAACGTACAGTAAGTAAGCGCACGGGTTCCTTGTTGTGTGTGTGCGCCAGAACTCTTTCTGGTTTGGAGGAGGAGCGAGTGATGCGTTCACAGCATATGGGAAAAACTAAACTTACAGTGAATTAAATACAGCGGCTCAATCTTGCCATGAAAATTTACACTCGATGGTCGCAATAAAGTCTTTTAACCATCGCGCGGAGGAAAACTTGAGATACATCGAGTATATTCGATATATCGCCCACCCCTAGCTCAGAGTAACATGAGCCACTCTAACTATAAGCTTTGTCAAAAAGGAAAGTTTTAAGATTAGTTTTAAAAGTAGACAGGGTGTCTGCCTCACGGACCAAAACTGGGAGTTGGTTCCACAGGAGAGGAGCCTGATAGCTAAAGAATCTGCCTCCCATTCTAGTTTTAGAGACTCTAGGAACAACCAGCAGACCTGCAGTCTGAGAGTGAAGTGCTCTGTTAGGAACATACGGGGTAATCAGAGCTCTGATATATGATGGAGCTTGATTATTAAGGGCTTGTTAGAAAAATAATTTTAAATTCTATTCTTTATACTCTTGTTGATTTTCATCAGAACTCTTGCTGCAGCATTTTGGATCAACTGAAGACTATGAACTGCATTTTGTGGACTTCCTGATAGTAAAGAATTACAATAGTCCAGCCTTGAAGTAACAAATGCATGGACTAGTTTTTCAGCATCATCCCTGGACAGAATGTTTCTAATTTTGGCAATATTCCAGAGGTGAAAAAAAGAAACTCTGGAAACCTGTTTAATATGGGATTTAAATGACATGTCTTGGTCAAACATAACACCAAGATTTTTTATTTTATTACCAGAGGCCAAGTTAATGCCATCCAGATTAAGTGATTGATTAAGAAGTTTATTTTTTGAGGACTCTGGTCCAAAGATTACAACTTCTGTCTTGTCAGAATTAAAATGCAGGAAATTTAAAGTCATCCAGGTTTTGATGTCATCAAGACATGACTACAGTTGAAGTAATTGATTGGATTCATCAGGAATTATGGATAAATATAGCTGAGTGTCATCAGCATAACAGTGTAAATTAATACCATGCTGTCTGATAATTTTGCCAATCGGAAGCATATATATAGTAAAGAGAATTGGTCCAAGGACTGAACCCTGTGGTACTCCACAAGTGACCCTAGAGTTTGAGGAAGATTTATTATTAACATGAACAAACTGGAATCTGTCCGACAGATAAGATTTAAACCAGCCTAATGCTTTCCCCTTAATCCCTACAGTATGCTCAAATCTTTGTAAGAGAATATTGTGATCAACTGTATTAAAATAGTGCCACTGATCAAAGGGAATATCTCCTTAAACAACTTGGTTGGGATTGGGTCTAACATACAGGTAGAAGGTTTAGATGAAGCTAAGATTTTAGATAGCTCAGAAAGCTCTACTACTTCTAAACAGTTCAAACACCGCGCAGGTTCTAAAGATTCCCCCAACGCTGCCTCACTTACGGAGGACGAGGTAATCATGTTTGGGAGGATGCCAATTATTTTATTTTTAATGGAATCAATTTTATTTATGAAGAATCCCATAAAGTCATTACTGCTAAGAGCTAAGGGAATGGATGGATCAACGGAGCTGTGACTGAGTAACTTTGGCAACTGTACTGAAGAGAAATCTAGGATTATTTTTATTCTCCTCAATTAATGATGAAGAATATGCTGCTCTAACTCTGCAAAGGGTCTTTTTATACAACAATAGACTGTCTATCCAGATTAGGTAGGATTCCTCTTGGTGTGTAGAGCGCCATTTTCTCTCCAATTTCCTAACATTGTGCTTCAAGGAACGCAGCTCTGAATTAAACCAGGGAGCCAGCTTCCTGTGAATTATCACCTTCTTTTTCAAGGGAGCTACATTGTCTAATGCAGAACGCAATGACGAAGTCACACCGTTAACAAAGACATCTATTTGTGAATTGGAAGAAAAAACATTGCTGCCATCTGCAGGGCATTTCTGCAATACTGAAGATATTATAAGGGGGACAGACTCTTTAAAGTTTGATGCAGCATTATCCGATGAAGATCTACTATAATGGAACCCTGTTTTGGGGGTGGAGAACTTAGTTAGATTAAACTCAAATGTTATTAAAAATGATCAGATAGGACAGGGTTGTGAGGAAATACTGTTAATTCTTCACAATCAAAACATAACAGATTCCGCATTTTAATAGTTGTTATGAACGTATCTTTGTTTGCTGCACTTTTGTTTGATCATCCTTCTTGTCCATTTTTGCTTCCATTTGAATATCTTGCCAGCTTCAAGGCATGTCCTTAGACATAGCCAATGTAAAAACCAGGAAGCAATAATTCACTGAAGGAGTTTTAGAACAATAGTATCTTGGGTTCTTGGGATACTACAGAAGTAGATCCTCCAGTGTGTAGAGCATCAAAGACAGCTGAAACTAAAACAACTTGTGGGACTCAGATCTCCAATCAAAGCCTCAGGCTACTCTCAAGGGTGTCTAAAGGAATCATCATTACATTGATTATTTGTGTTAAAACACTTTACATGCCATGAAGCCATAGGATGTAAAACCATGTGTTCCAGCAATAAGTTTCAGTAGTCAGTAGAATTATGTATCAGGGTATAATAAAATCATTGGGTTGACACCAAGTTCTAAAACCATTAAAATTAAAAGATTGAAGCCAAACTGCAAGACCCATGAGTGAAAAACTAAGTACATTTTGTTTCATTAGCCTGTAGAACAGGGGTGTTCAAACTTTTCGTTGTGTTTGCAAAATTGTCAAGTCAAAAGTACTGGAGGTCCAAAACATGTATAAAAAGGGGACCTAATATGCTTCCTTCTATACGAGGGGTTAAGAGAGGTAAATGGGGTAAATAAAACGTGTTCATTACATTTTTCTTTACACAAAATCATTCTCATATTGAGATTTCACCTCCTTAGTTTCACCGATGAGCTCAGCTGTTTTTAAAGGGTTTGTGTAAAGTGTTTTAACACAAAGAGCTCTGTCACTTTTATAAGCTGTGCCTGCCAAACACTAACAAAACATTTCCTTATTGCCAAAAAAACAGCTGATGGGTTTTTTTAGCACTTGGACTGTTTCTATAAAAGTAAGGCTGGACGATAATTCAATAACAATATATATCGATAGACGTTTATCAATGATAGAAAAAAAGGTCAATCAAAGTTCAATAGAATAACAGTTTTCCTTCCTTTTGCATTCTAGCCATGTAAGTTAATATTACAGTCATTACATCCTCCCAACCAATGGCAAACGCAGACCCAGGAACGCCGTCACCAAGCTCCGCCCCCGTTAAAGACGCATTTTTTTTTTCTTTTTAAAAAACTTGCAGTTTTTGTAAAAAGTTGGTTGAATAAAGGGCTGAGTTTGAATTCAGTGATTGTGTGTTCTGTATATAAAAATAGGTTACTAAGCAACAGCATAAAATGGCCCTGGGCTGCACTTAAAATAGATGTTTTGAATTTGTTGATAATTATAGATATCGATCAATATGATTTCTATTTTATCAATATGCTTTTTTCTATATCGTCCAGGTCCAGCCCTATCTAAAAGCAGTAGAGACCCAAATGGAAGTGAAAAAGTGCAAAAAAGGAATTTTCCATAATAGGTCCCCTTTAATAGCTTCTTGAGGGCTAACCTAAATCTACTGCAATCAAGAATTAAACCAAACATAAATAATCTGAGATACTCCGGTAGGACAGTTTGTTGGTCTGTATTTCACCAAAGCTGCAGTTGAGACAGTGGAGGTAGAGAAGTTGTTATATGTTTCTGTAAAGGATGAGCCAGGCAGTTCAGAACCAGTTGGATAAAGCAGATATATATTTATTATTCTAGAGGGGCTCATGAGAACGATATTATTAGAACGAGTGACCATTTAAGAGAGCAATATAACGGCTGAATGGGGGTTTTCAGCCATTAATGGGGGCTGAATGGGACCATTTAAGAGAGCAATATGATTCAATACACATAAGTGTCCATGATTAGAGATGAATACAGTAGATAAACTTCATATTAAAACTGTAATTCAGGTGGAGCAGAAAATAAAATTAAAAAGTTAAACATGTTCACTAGAATCGACTCAAACCTAACAAAATAAATCATAGTTGTATCCTTTTTAGGGATGCACTGATCCACATTTTTCACTTTCGATCCCGAATTTGGTTATCTGCTGATACCAGCACTATTCTGGTACCAGAGCTTTGTTTGATTTATTGTTACTATCGTTGCTGGTTTTATTTTTTTTGAGAGACTGTAATAAACTCCTCTCTACATATGGTATGTGTAAATGTAAGCATGTCTACCCCAAAACAAAAGGAAGTCAGAAAAGCAGTAAATCGTGTTCACAGGAAAATTCATATCCTGAAAACTAATGTGCAACTTTAAGCGTTTCAAATTTTATTGCATTTTTCAAATCCAAGACAGATACACATAAAAAGGGGAACTTCCCTGTTCTTCGGATGGTTTTGCTGCCCAAAAGTCTGCATTTGAGTAAAAGTCATTGGATAGATGTGGTCCTGTTTACTGTGGAATTAAAGAGAATGTAAGAGGTGTGGTTATTTGAAGACAAACGGTTGGGGGCTGCACAAAGTCAGTACAAGGGCCACAAATTGCCCTCGAGCCACACATCTTTCTACCTGACTTTATCTGTTTCTCACATCGTGGAAGAAAAACATTGGCTTTTTCGTCTTTACATCATTATTTCGATTTATTGAGATATGCTGATACAGTGGTGTGAAAAAGTGTTTGCCCACTTTTTGATATCTTATTTTTTTGTATATCAGACAGGTTTTTCAGGACATCAAACTAAATTAAATATTAGTCAAAGACAACACAAGTAAACACGTAATGCAGGTTTTAAATTAAGGTTTCTATTATTAAGGTAAAAAAAAATCCAAACCGCCTGGTGTGAAAAAGTTATGTTAAAACATATCATAACATAACTGTGGTTTATCACACCTGAGTTCACCTTCTCTAGCCACACCCATGCCTGATAAGTGCCACATCTGTTCTCAATCAAGAAATCCCTTCAGTAGGACCTGCCTGACAAAGTGAAGTACACCATCATGCCGAGATCCAAAGACATTTAGGAACAAATAAGAACGTAATTGAGATGTGTCGCTCTGGAAAGTATTCCAAAGCCATTTCTTAAGCGTTGAGATTCCAGCGAACCAGAGTAAGAGCCGTTATCCGCAGATGGAGAAAATATGGAGCAGTGGTGAACCTTCCCAGGACTGGCTGGCCAACCAAAATGACCACAAGATTGCAGCGACGACTCATCCAGGAGGTCACAACAGACCCCACAACAACATCCAAAGAACTGCAGGTGTCACTGTCCTCAGTTAAGGTCAGAGTTCACTTCTCCACTGACCTGCATGGAAGACGTCCAGGACGAAAACCATCCATCCATTTTCTAACACGTCTATCCCTTGTGGGGTCGCCAGGGGTGCTGGTGCCTATCTCCAGCTGTCAATGGGCGAGAGGCGGGGTACACCCTGGACAGGTTGCCAGTCTATCGCAGGGACGAAAACCATTGCTGAGCAAAAAGAACATTAAAGCTAATCTAATTTTTTCCATTTGGGAACATATTCTGTGGACTGATGGAACTAAAGTTGAACTTTTCAGAAGATGTGTGTCCTGTTACATCTGGCGTTAAAGTAACACTGCATTTCAGAACAACAACATCACAGCAAAAGTATAACATGGTGGTAGTGTGATAGTCTTGTCATGATTTGTCAAAAGTCAAAGTCCTGACCTGAATCCTATTGAACTGCTGTGGCATGACCTTAAAAATGTCATGTAACATCAGAGAGTTTTCAAGCATGAACAGCATTGTTCATGCTTGAAAACTCTCTGATGTGGCAGAATTACAACTTCCCTGCAAAGATAAGTGGGCCAACATTCCTCCACAGCGCTGGAAAAGACTCATAGCAAGTTAGGGCAGTTGTTGCTGCTAAGGGCGACCCAACCAGATATTAGTTTTAGGGGGCAATCACTTTTTTACACAGGGCCATGTAATCTTGGATTTTCTTCCTTAATAATCCATCCATCCATCCATTTTCTGACTCACTTATCCCTCATGGGGTCGCGAGGTGTGCTGGTGCCTGTCTCCAGTGTTCAATGGGCGAGAGGCGGGGTACACCCTGGACAGGTCGCAGTTCCTTAATAATAAAAACCATAATTTAAAAAAGGCATTTTGTGTTGACTTGTGTTGTTTTTGTGTCATAAACATGCAAAAAACATGAAATCAGGAAGGGGGCGAACACTTTTTCACACCACTATATTTGTTTCTGCATCACTCTCTTAAGACCCGCTACAACCTTTCAGTCAGACTGATGTCTGGACTGTAACTACGATATTGCAACTCTTTGATTCTTTGTTTTATAGCCATTTTGTTGCAGATTTGCTTACTGTCCTGCAAAATTGTGTAGTTTTGGTCCAGGCTTCAGCTGGTGAGCAGGACAATTTAAATTGCTATGGTGTGACGACCCCCTCCTGTCCAGTAGGTGTCTCCAGTCCACTATTTGCTTGTTTTGTTCTTTTCAGGATGCAGGTAGATGGGCTGTTAATTGGGCACCAGGTGGCTGATAAATACTGACATCCCGTCAGTCACCAGCCCTGCTTGATTGGCCTCCGGACCAGACCGGAGCAAGCAGCATTGGTCCATGCTTCTCTCTGACTGGCTGAGCAGTTCTCCCAGAGCATATTTTTGGATAAAATAAATTATTGTTTCTATGGATCCACTCGTCTGTCTCCCTATTTTGTCATCGCCTACGAGTGGGGTGTGACAATATACCGAGGATATCATAATTGACAAGGTATAGCTCCTGTGGCTGCAAAACAAGCTCAAATCATCAGCCCTTTACCACCAAGCTTGACAGTTGGTAGGAGCCAATTGTGCTAATCGGCTGTTTCGATTGGTCTTAACATGGCACTGTACATTATGGCCTGACATATTTATGGACTTTGGACTCACCTGTTCCAGATGTCTTCTGGTTAATTCAGATGCAACTTTGCAGACCTAAGCTGTGCTGCTATATTTATCTAGCCTGGCTAGCCAGACTGATATGCCGTGTATACGGCATATCAGTCTGGTAAGGAGCTGGTAGAGCCAGATTTCAAAGGCAAGACTAACAGGGTCAGCATCATCAGCTTAGAACCAGTCGGATAACTACAGATGTAACGCAACAAAACTCCAGGCGACGTGCTCTGTTTCTTCTATTTGTAGTTCGTGAAACATGTCATGCCATCGAGCAAACTCTCCAGAGAACAATTTGCTGCCGTATTTGTCTAAAAAATCAGAGGATTCATGGTGTACTCACATGCACTTAATCTTCCAAGGCAGCAAGCAACAAAAATCTCCGTCAGGAGACTTGCAGATTATAGGAACCACCTTCGTTTTAAAAATCTCCGTATGTATCTTGACTGTTATGGTTGCAGAAAAGGACTCCTACATTATGGGTAAATCTGCCGCTGAGGGTGATGCATCGTAAAGTCCTCCCACGCTGTGATTGGTCCGGTCTGTTTTGGGCCTGAGGTATTGGTGCTTTACGCTCCGTTTTAGTCAGTATGGCTGGCCAGGCTGATATTTATCATTGTCTAGTTCAACTCTTCCAAACAAGTTAGACCCGTTCAGTCTTTTGCCAATTGTCCTGTCATAAACTTCAATCTTCACTATGCTAACAAAACCCTAAAGAATCTGAGAAGCAGCAGTTCCTCTAGCTTCCCCTCCTCGGCAGGTTGGGAGCTGTCCTAAATGTTTTCACTTGTAAGTAATCTCTCTCTGTAGAATGATGGACTTCACATTATTTAGAAATTAGAAGTTTGCCAGATTTCTGGCTTTGGCTTAACATATCAGTATGCTTCAGTGTTTTTCACTAACAGCTTTTCAATTTCACTTCATCATTGTTCACAACTGATGACAGTGTGGAATCTTTTTTTTCTTCTTCCAAGATACGTTTTTTAAAAAAAAAAAGAAAATCTTGGAAGTGACAATAAAATTAAACAAAAAGTAACATTTCATTCCACCTCTGTGCCGTAAAGCCGAATAAAATTCCACAGTAACTTTTTACCTTCTTGTCATGCTTTGTGCCAGAGTTTAGTACATAAACAAATGTGTTCCTTGTGTCTAGGGTGGTTCCTTCAAAACCAGATCGGTTCCTCCAAACAGCCACACGTTGTTCTCTGACCTGAGTGACCTGTCCTCAGACAGCGCTGCTTCCGAGCGTGCCGCTGACGCTCCTTCACCTGCTAATGCACGAGAAAAACCTGGGAAAAAGGGTGAATCAACCAAGGTAATATACGGTGACGTCATTGTTACCATTGTTGTATCTCCTTGGGAATTTACAGTGCAAGGGGCATTTTTAGTACCCCTTAGTAAAGATGTGCTTAAAGCCTTTAAAATAAATTGCTATAACATCATTTCACACTGTCAGAGTCAGAACAAAATCAGCCTAAAATAAATAATAAATCAAAGGTGACAAAATTAGTGGTACCTGTAATAATCCAAGTCAAACAAAACAGTAAAGCATTTTAATCATTTGTTTTCCTTTTTTAAGTTAATTTGAATTTCTAGGAATCTCTGATTAGTAAATCCATGAGCTAGGCTATGTTCATACTACAGGTCTTGAAGCTAAATTCCAATTTTTTTGCTGAAATACGATTATTTTGTGTGGTTGTTCATACTACTATTTAAATGCGACCAGCATCAGATTTCTTTCTGAAAGTTTAAGACCCCAAGTTCACGACAGCACATGCAGAAGGAGAAAGTAGACATCACTGAGTAGCATACTGTTTCCGGAAGTAGTAACGGATGTAATTGTTACTAAAAGCATTCAATAAAGCTTTGTTCAAAAAAACAACATACAACTAGAAACCGATATGCGACCCATATCCGACTATTTCATGGCTGTTTGAACGGCCCAATTGCAATCTTTTAATCCCAAAATAAATCCAATTGGTGTCACTTCCATATGTTGTACTAAATCGGATACATCCATTAGTTTTCAAAGTGTCTGCAGTCTGAACGGTCATTTCGCATTTCATCCAACTTTTATGTCAGTGTCCTGGCTATCACTAGACATCCACACAGACATCTATTCAGCAGTGGCAGCCTTCGCTCATCAAAAGGCTATACTTGATCCTGCACAAATTTAAAGCGTGAGTGAGAAGTTTGAACTGTAAGAATAAGAAACCTTGACATGCACTAAACTAAATACGCGCCTCAAGCTCGTGCACAATCCTCTGGAGGAAACAAGGCTTCATCGAGGAACTTTTCTTTGACATAAATGGCTACATCTCGGGTAAATAATATTTTCTTATGTGAATGGTCATCAGTTACATGCATACCATGCTATTCTGTTTACATATCTTACCATGTTGTGCACGCGCTGGAGGAGCTGCTGCTTAGCAACGGCTCCGCTCCTCGTCATGTCATTGGCAGAGAAAGTTGTCCCGGGTTGTCCCCAGTTTGCTGCTTATTCCAACTAAATACAGCCTGGACTCACTCGATCGCGCAATCAGTTAGTCAGTTATTATTATCAAATTAAGTCTTTTAACTCAGAATACATATATGGGTAAAAAGCATTTTTCTTAACCAGACAACAATAAATTCAGGTATAGTTCCTTTGACAGCTGTGCTGTTTGGCTTTTTTTTTTTTTTTACCTTTATTCCTGTTATAATGTGGTCTTAACATTGTTGGCTCCCATTGCTCTACAACTTTATAAAGCACAGAGACACCGGTATCCACCGTTACAGTTTTTGTTTTTTTCTAGCAAATGTTTATTGAACACTTCTAGTTCCGTAAACATTGCAGTGCTGTGTAATGTTTACTTTCTCCTTCTGTTATCTGCGGATGCGGGTTGCTTTGGGGTCTTGAACTGCTCAGACCGCCTGATGGCGGTTGCATTTAATTAGTAGTATGAACAACCACACCAAAAATCGAATTTCAGCAAGAAAACATGGAATGAGCATCAACATATGCAGTGTGAGTGTAGCCTAAGTTTAAAACTTTAGGCTTTAGGTGAGTTTGGCATGAAATAAAGGATGGATAAAGCAGAAAGGCAGCTTACACTCACTGTGGAGTATAGTGAAAGGTCTTTGGTGCTGTGGTCATGTTTCTCCTTCAAAGACCACAGAGACCCTATTACAGTCCACTGCATCATTGACTCTTATAAATGTTATCAATACATCTTTGGGGACTTGTACACTGAACAGAGCTCGGGCTCACTTGCTAACAGTAGTCACCTGGCAATCGGAAGGTTGTCAGTTTGATTTCAGCTTCCCTTGGGCAAAGCACTGAATGTCAATTTGCATACCGATCTCTATATTGGTGGATAAATGTATGCACTGAGAGAATGAAACTAGTGTAAAAGAACTTTGTGTGGTCAGAAGGACTCAATCTGTTTTTAGTCTATTTACCATTTAATTGAGACCTAAGCTTTGGACTGATTCTTTTCCTTTAGGATCTCAGGCCTCAGAGTTCACTGGGAGAAGGAAGCAGGTTCTTAAAGAAGGCTCCAAAGCCAGCTAACAGCAGCCACTCACCTGTCAGCCGGAACCAAGCACAGCCTGTGGTAGAACCAAGGTGAACTTCCATTCCTATAAAAGACACGGGCATAAATAGAGAGGGTTCCAGGTACAGCGTAATTACTTAAAACCACTGTCTGTTGAAAAAAGTAAAAAGACGAGAACCCAGCATTTAAATGTTATGGTTTTCACTTTAAAGCTAGCATGTCCAAAGTGCGGCCCGGGGGCCATTTGTGGCCCCTGTACTAATTTTGGGATTTGGTCCACCAGCACAGGTAGCTGATACAGATGGAAGATTTTAGTTTTTAATTAGGGCAAAATTATTACAGAAAAGTTCAAATCCTACAAATGAAAATGTTAAGTACAACACAAAGTATTCATCTTTTAATAAACACCAATGATATTTAATTACTCAAATGCAGACTTTGGTGCATTAAAATCTGCTTTGAAATCAGTTATTAAAATTGGCTAATAGTGTATCCAAAGAACAACTGACCTAAATACTGTTCTTATGTTGCTGGACCATAAAGAGTTCAGTTTGAAGAGTCAAATTAAATTATTCAAAATAATTTGCAAACTGGATGAATACAACAAACGAACAAAACCATTTTTTAACGTTGGTTCTACAATGATTTACACATTAATTTACTGCCAAAATTTGATTAATTAATTTATTTTAAATTATCATATTTTGTAGAGCAGGTAAAAAAAAATACGTTTGTCCCTCAAGTTCCTTTGACTTGACAGTTTTGGCTCATGTACCGAAACGTTTGGACACCCCTGTCATAAAAATGACCCAGGTAGCTTTTTTGATAACTTTGTTAAAATCACTCCTCTTCTTTTGAATAATGGCCCCACGAATGAAAAGACATGGTTGTTTATTAATTGATCTCTTTCGTTCTCGTTGCTCAGATATGTGTCGTCTTCTCAGCGTGGCTCTCAGGCTCCAGCTCTGCGTAGACTGGCTGAAATCGAGAGTCGTGTCCGAAGGCGCAAGCAAGAGCTTGAAAAAGCTAAACAGGCCACAGCAGCTGCCCTCAGTCCAACCTCAGAGTTGGAAATCTCCCCAGCAGCAGCCATCCAGAACATGGAGGCCTCTGTGGAGCTGTCAGCACAGTCTGACAGTGACCAGAGCTGGAAAGAAAACCGTTTCCTCAAAAAGACAAGAGCAGGAGCTGCTGAACGCACTAATACCGCGCCCCCTGACGCAACAAATTGTGCAGATGCTGGTGTCAGGTCCACATCAAGAGCTGCTGATCGCGTTATACATTTTGGAGGGTTGGAGCGGGCGCCAAGGAGAATAATGAGTGGTGTAAGCTTGGAAAGTGATGAAGAAGACATAAAGAAACTGCTTGGTGACTCAATTGAATCAATCAGCATATTACGACCCGGGAGAGTTTCAGCAGTGAAAAGGCCACACAGGGTAGGTTTGCATTCACTCCGTCTAATTGCCTCCCTTTGAGGCAGTCTGACTAAAAAACCCACTGGAAAATCATTTTCATAGTATTCGAAATGTTTTTATTTCTTTTATCTCAATGCTTAAACGAGAATTTTCATGATAAATAGGTGATTCCAAGTCATCCGTGTCATCAGTGTCAAGTGTGTGTTGAATACAATCAGGAAAGATTCCTGTTTCAAAGATTATGTCTCATTGATTTGATATAATGTTTACTGCAATGAAGAGGTAGAGGTCAGAAGCACTAGCTGTTTCTGCACAATTATTGGCAGCAGCCTAAAGGATTTATCTCTCAGTACACAGTCAGTCAGTATATAACTGACTGACTGCTTTGTGTGTCTGGCATTGGGTTGAAAAAACAGCCCAAACCACATTCAAACAGAACCAGCTTTTATGGCCCAGATAATTGGCACAAACTAGGAATCTGACTTCTGTTCCCAGTGCTCATATTGTACAGATATTAACCATAAAAATGTAGAGTATATAAACTTAAACATGAACTCTAAGCTTAGAAACAGTGGTCGTTACATTAACAAAACAAATGGTTAAGATTTAAAGATTTGCTTTAACCTGTAGGGGGTTTCCTTTTCTCTACAAGTTTTTAAATTAGATGAAAACCTAAAATTAATAATTTCACATAAAATATTATGAAACTAGCCCTTTTCCTCCCACTGGAATGATGTACCTGCGAGGCAAGGCATTTTAATTGCATTAATTAGCTGATCATCTGCAAATGTAAGCATCTCTTCACAAGCAGAAGTTTCTGCAGACTAGAGAAGGAAGGGCTGGGCGAGATTCTCACATTGTGATAATCTGGAGTGAAAATACCACAGTTTTACAGCATGACATTATTCACACAAAACTTTAAAGTAAGATATATGACATGATCTGATCTTTTCTTGGCAAATACCACTTCTTGGTAGTTTTGACTGATTCAGAGGTGATGACACACAAAGTGGAAATATAACTGTGCTGCAGGTTATTTGATAGCGGTCATGGTTTTGAATAAAAGCGGAAAGTTAAAATATTACAAAATGCTGCCAATTATGCATGACTTCAAATAAAAGGCTTCAGAAGGCATGCTGTTTGTTGGTGTGTTTAGAAACAGGAAATGGTGGAAGTTCTTAAGAAAAAATTATAATGTTTTCCACACTTGATCTTTTGATGACTAGTTGTAGCAGATTGAGGGAATATTAACTGATTGGTCATTACATCTCTAGATTCAATTGCTTTCATGTAAAACAGAGAAGCAAAAACTGTTCCATCAGAAGCTAAAACCAGGTAACACATTGGTTATTATAGTACTATTACATAACATATTTATTTGTTTATTTATTTAGTTATTTTTTGACACGATATATTTAATAATAACTTGCTAAAGTTTGTAATAGCTTTCAAATCGGCTGTTAGAATAAAGCTGGAAGTCAGCTGTTTAACAGAGATGCCGTTCATAGCTTTCTTACTGTAGTTTCAAAAAAGGGTTAACTTAAAGAGGACATATGTGTTTAAATCCTTCCTTTTCACATCTACATCATTCAGATGTGGTTGATATAAAGTGGAACTGCAATGCTTTGGTCTGAATCCCTATTATCCACCTATACCTTTGGCATCCTTCAGCTCGGACTACAAAAATCGCACAGATAAATAAAAATTGTAGATTTTTGAGACTGGTAAGCTGTAAGTTCAGCTCTGCAGCAAATATTGTGATGTAATTGTTCAAAAGAATTTATCAAAATCAGAATTAAAACAATTATTACCCAAACATATTACCCAAAAACTATAAAGATGTCTACTCAGCTCCTGGAGAGACTACATTCAACTTCACTGAACTACTACAGAACTCCAAGTAGACAGCAAAATGTTTTCATGGGTTAAAAAAAGTGGATTTTCTATATATCCCTTTTAAAAAGAGTGGTTTAAGGTTCCACACCATAATTTCCAAACAGTCTAATGTTTTTTTTTTTCTTGTAGGCAAGATAAAAATATAGTTGCCTTCTTTCAACCATCTGACCACAATGGAGCAACATCAGGTGGGAGAAGGGAGCACTGTCCATCCTTCAAACAGCTGGAGACAGCTCTGATCACTCGCCCACCTTCTCATTAAAAGAATTAAACCGTTAGAACTTGTGTGATGGAAAACTAGCTAGTTTTGAACAAGAACGTTTCCTGTAACAGAGCTGTGCCTTGTCTAGAGGTGTGACAACAAAATGCCAAGCAGGAAAGGCATCAGCAATGACCTTAGAGAAGCCATTTTTGCTGCCACTCATTCTGGGAAGGGTTATAATGTAGGCTTGCTCTAATGGAAAGAAATTCGGATCCTGATTATTTTAGTTAATATTAAAATCATGATTATTTGAGTCACTTACATAATGAAAATATAGAAAGTAAACTACCTTAAACATTGCATTTTCTCTGAGACGTTTTTGTTGAATATAGTAATTATTCAAGTGAAGCTTATCATCTGAAAAGAACTTTCTGCTCCTCCTCGCTGCTCAGCCTTCATGCGGCAAGGAGGAGGAGGAGGGTCATATTTGCAAAGCAGGAAATGTCAAAGAATAATATAAATATAATTGTTTCTGATGATTACATAGTTTTTGTGATTAGCACTCAGATCAAAATATAACAATTCATTTGATTAATTAAGCTCTATTATAAGCCCTTTTCTAAACAATTTGAAGTCAACTATCCTTCAGTGAAAAACCTTATTTATGAGTGAATAATATTTAAGCCAGCTGCCAAACCTACCCGGA
Source organism: Fundulus diaphanus (assembly GCA_037039145.1). Taxonomy (NCBI): domain Eukaryota; kingdom Metazoa; phylum Chordata; class Actinopteri; order Cyprinodontiformes; family Fundulidae; genus Fundulus; species Fundulus diaphanus. Next base: position 47,807,516 of record CM073128.1, read on the forward strand.
CTGTAAGTCTCAGCAGGTTCACCCCGAGGTCAGTCTGTGCAACATTCACAGGAATGATAAAAAGTCTCATGCCAAGCACAGCAGCAAATTTCCATGGGAACGGGATAAAAAAGATGAACGGGATTGTTGAAATAATCCGGCCGAGGCCCAGACCTCAACCTTATTGAAATGTCGCAGGGGGACCTGAGAGAGCTGTGCATAAACGTGAGTCCATTAACCTCCTTTACCTGCAGCAACACTATGAAGTAGAGGGCTGTCGACTTCCTCCACAGTACAGTGATAGCCTGATAACGCAGCTCAGGAGAATTACACCAGTATTCAGCTGGTTCTGACTGAGTCCTAAGGACTTTGTCTTTTTACACAGGGAAATGTTATACCCAATAAGGGGTGGGGAATGTGTTTTTATGGAAGAAAATGTTAGATTTCTACCTGGATTGTAATCATTAAAGGGATTTTATTGATGCATGCAGCATTGCTTCTCTGAAAAAGTAAAAAGGCAAGGCACGTTTATCTATATAGCACTTCCCAGTAACAACATAAGGTGTTGTGTTTCCACTCATACAGACACTCAGCAGTCACAATAAGAGGGTTGAAAGCCCCGCCTCTCCTGCTGCTGCCCACCCTTCATCGCCCTCCAACAGTGCGCCGGCTCGCTCTCCTGTCTCTTCTTCACATCGCAGTTCCCCTTTTCGATTCACCGGCCAGGCTAAGGCCCGCTTCAGTCCCTCTGTGCTCTCCCCATCGCCCTCTCCTCCTCCTGTCCCCCCCTCACATCCAGAGAGGCTGCAGCGCTCCCACTCGTCCTTGTCGAGTCATGCTGAGGTACTTTCTCTGGAGGAGTTGTTCCCTGTGGAGCCTGCTTCGGAAGATCCACACAGTCACATGAGTTCAGTTTCTTCAGAAGGTGAGAGCTGCTCAGAGGGGGCAAAAAATGCAGCTTGTCTGTTTTTGGTGAAAGTGATCAGTAATGTTCAGCATTATTTAGCCTTCATCAAACATTGCTGCCTATTGATCTTGTAACTGTGCCTTTAAGTCCATTATTCCACTATCCCGTGCATCCTAGAAGGCCCAGAGGGTACATACTTTCTTCCTCTGCAGAAGAAACGCACTATGCTTGGTGGATTATTACTGGAAAAGCATTCACAACCATTGACTTTTTCACATTTGGAACTTTCCAAACAAAACCTTCAATATATTTTATTTGTTTCTTATGGTTAGGAACGTCCTTCCCCTCCTCTCCAGAGTTAGCATGGAACTCTTGGCTGCTTCTCTGATCAATAATGTTCCCTAACATAACAGCTGGATTTATGCTTAAAATAAAACAAACATTTACTGTTTAGTAGACTTCTGTAGATAGTTGGCCGTTCAGGATTTTATTCACCAGTATCAGAATAAACAGGGTTGAATTAAGGCTCTACCAAGAATCCTGGTTATATTGTTTTCACAGTATTAATGTGTGCAGAATTGGAATTACTTAGGACTAGAATGCAATAGTTGTTGGCTAAAATACAGTTGTTCACCCCCTTTGCACATCATGCAGTCTGCAGGATCTGCTGTTACAAAATGGACGGAGCAGTCAAAGCAGATGTCACAGAGCTGCTTTGACCGTACAGACTGGAGGCTTTTTGAAGCTGCCTCCACTGGTCTGGATGAGCTTGCTGAAACTGTCACTTCATGCATCAGTTTATGTGGGGGGCATGTGTCTGCAGACCAAGGCCTTTCGCACGTACAACAACAATCATGGTTCATTTCACATCTGAGGAAGAAAAGTAGGAACAGGGAAGAGGCTTTCAGCAGTGGAGACCGCTCCCCGTATAAGCAGGCCAGGAACAAGCTCACCAAGGAGATCAGGGCAGCTAAAAGGAGAAAGATCTCCGCAGACGCCATGCATTCTGGACATGAACTGTTTCCAAAAACCAGCCTCCACAGGGACAGTTTCTTCCTCCAGGCTGTGGCTCTGATAGACACTTAACTGTCAGGGAACCCAGATCCCATGCACCAATCCAACCTTATCTTCCTCCTTTGTGAAACATGTACCTATACCTATTTACATAAGGAAAAAGCTCAGATCTTGATTTCTTTGAGATTCTGTGGGGTAACAGGCTGTAAATACAAGACACTTCTCAAACACGTCCCCGCTGAAAGTAAGGAAAGGGGCAAACCTTCCTCAGATTAATGTCAGAGACTGGTAGACTGCTGCAAGAAGCATCCCACTGAGCATTAAATGGGGTGTCCTGGTTTTTATGACTGGTCCAACTATCCTTCGCTCACACGTTCCTTGCCTTGTTGGATAGAGCCTCAGTCTTACACGTCCACACCTGGCTCAGCTGATGGTTCCCAAGGTTCATGCTTCACAGCATGTTGGAAACACACATGGCAGAGTGGAGGAAGGAAACTGACTGGATTTGTCAATTTTACCAATAACATTGCCATCACATGATAGTCCTTCATAGTAAAGTCCTAGGCTGAATTCAGATGCCTGCCATGAATTTTAGATTTTTATTGGTGAAACATTAAAAAGGTCTGTCATTTTCCCTCCACAATCTAGCACCTTTTGGTGGTCTGTCATATAAAATACCTTTAAAACACGGTGCAGTGAGTGGTTGGCGCATTACAAAATGTGAAAGGTTTAAAGGGTGTGAAGACATTAGCTCTTAGATCTGCTAGATCTGTCTGAGCAGCCAGCGCACATCAACATTAATAGCCTTTTTTTAAGAGAAGCCTGAAGCCTGTTCCCTGTTTTTCTGCAGATTTCAAGATCAATGTGATGACACTTGATGAGCTTATTCCTGCATTTCCTGGAACAGCTTCAGAAATGCCAGGAAAACAGGTGCGAAATTAAAGATGTGACGTAAGATGAGTCTAGTAATGTAAAATTGGTGAGAAACAGCCTTTATATAAACCCCTCATCCCTTAGAGAAGCATTACTTTTCTGTTTCTCTTTTTGTTCAGGATCACGTCAGCTTGCTGAGACTCATTTTACTGCTTTGTTCTTGCTGGCTTAACAGAATCAAAACAAACTGGCCGGCCCTGTTCCTGGATCCCATAGTAGACACCAGCAGTCGCCCCGGGAGGAGGAGGAAGAGGTGGTGCCGGACTATCAGAGTGACTTTGACAGTGATTCTAGCACCAGGCAGGTTTCAGAGCATCTGGGAGGTGATGATGACGATGGAGCAGAGGGGCGATCAGAGGTCAAACAGGAGGTTTCCGGGTCGGAGAGGTCTCACAAGAACACAGACGATTATTCCAGTATTTTCTCTGAACCGACTTACTCCAGTGTCTCCCGGACTTCGGATCGCAGTCAGAGATCAGAGTTGTTCAGCAGAAGCAGAACTTCACTGACACACAGTGACCGGAGCTCACCTCAGCCGCCGAGGAGGCGCGCTTCAGCCAGGAGGAATTTGAAGGATGCAGCAGTACAGACTCAGCCCGGTCCACTGGCTGACCCCTGGTCAGCTGGTTAGTCTGCCTGTGTGCTATTTTGCACACCTCAAATATAACAGAGAACAGTTCTCTCTCACGTTGTTCTCGTTACCATTTGACAAACCAAGTTGGGATCATGTTGATGAAGCTTTTTCTGACTCTTACCTCTCTTCAGGCATGCCCCCACTGGACCCTACGGTGGGCAGGATCTACATGACGCCCACTCCTGCGCTCCCCCACACTGTCGGTGCAGAGAGACTGGAAGGTACGTCCGACCGGCAGGTCCTGAGCAGACAGCCCGATTATTTTACACAACAGGTGAAACTGAAACTTATGGTGCTGAATTTGCACCTCAGAATTAAAGTGTGAAAAGCAAAAAAAAAAAAAACATTTCTAGAAGCTTTTATTGCGTTTTATAAAAATATAAAATTATAATAGTAATATATTAATGAATAAAATGTTGAAAGCTGCTTCAACCATCCGATCTGAGTCGGACCAGGGATACATCTAAAAGTTGCAGGATGCTGGCCCTCGACAACGGGAGTTCAACACCCCTGAAGATGAATTATCAGATTCATATTTTTTAGTTCTTTATGTGAAGTAATATAAAGAGGGGGTGTTTGTTTTGTTACATAAAATAAAACAGAAGGAGGGGCTCACACAGGGCACAGGTCAGAACTATAAGACTCTCATAACGACACAAACCACTGAGAGCTCTTTTCTTCTGTTCAATCAAAGCTTTTTAAAATGTCACCCAATTGGACATGATCAAGGTTTTCAAAAAGATGAGAGGAATTGCAGAAGGTGTTTCTCTGACTGGCTCTCTGAACCTAAAATGGTGCTGTCTCTCCATCTATGGGTGGAATCTGACTTTGCAGGCTGCTTTAAGGGACCCAACAGACCTGTTATTAGTTGTTGCAGTGGAAGAAAACAGCGTCCAGCTTTCACATTCTTGCACTTGATCTTGGTTTTCTTACCATTCTGTTCTATTCATGGACTTTTTTAGTTGTATCTACTTTAACAGGCAATCCACTGCAGAACTATGCAGGCTAAGAAATGTGAAATATATTTCAAGTTAGAAGGCTTTAAATGTATGGGGTATTCACACATTATGGCTGCTGCTATTATTTTGTTTTCTGAAAAACCCAATGAATTTTCTCTGAGTCCTTTTTGATGACACATCCATATAGTCAGGTACTTTTTGTCTGACCATTTTACTAACACAAAAATAGTGTGTTTTGTCCAATACTTCAGAGGTTCACTATAGAGAAATCTATACTGGAAAAGAGCTACTTGTTTATTTCCACTGTGATTTAACTAGTGTGATCTGTAAGCGCTACAAGTATCAGGACCTTTACTATAATGCCTGTAAAGATATCAAACCTCATGAGTTCTGCTGTCACGGTATTGACCAGGTTTTATTTTTACTCCATCAGCCATCAGCACGTTCGACCCGGCTGTTTTTGCACTCAATGAAGTGCTGAAACAGCAGCTCGCCATGACCAAGCAGTTCATGGACCGCAGCGAATACCTCCATTCCTGCCTGCTGCGCAGCCTGGAACCGCCCAACTACAGATACACCACGCTGGAGGAGACCCTCCAGGTAAGGCTTGCAAACCTGTTCCTGTTACCTTTATAGGATCTTTATTGGTGATTTATGGTACTTTTTGTCTTAGAATGATTTTGATGACGTACGTTTGCTCTTTAGCTTTTCCAAATTGTCGTTTTGTTTGTCCAGCCTTCCGATAAAGAGCTACAAAGTACGCGCTCTCTTCTCTCAGGTGATTGTCGTTGATTTCCGTGGGGGGGCTGTTCTTATGCATCATGTCATGCAAAGGATTTTTCCTTCCACTTAACAAGAATCCTCTTTGTTGGTTTATCTGCGGGCTGTACAGCACCGAAGTTGCCTTGCAGCAAAAAGGTCCTGGGTTCAAAGTCCGGCCCGGGGTTTTCCTGCATGTTCTCCCTGTGCATGTGTGGGTTCTCTCCAGGTACTCCAGCTTGCTGACTGCTAGGCTAACTGGTCTCTTGACATTGCCCTTAGGTGTGAGTGTGTGTGTGGATGTTTGTCCTGTCACCCTGTGATGGACCTGTCCAGGATGGACCCTGTCTTTTGCCCAGTGACTGCTGGAGAAAGGCACCAGCACCCCCACAACCTTGCACCGATAAGTGTGTATGGATAATGAATGGATGTGTTGGTTTATCACTAAAGAATCCTAATGCAGTCATTAGTAGGGGTTTAATGGTACTTGGATTGGTACCAAACATACCTGATACAGTCTCGGTTCGGTACCCATGTGGACCGAATAAACACCAAGTTGTTTTATACTTGAACACATGTAGAATGTTTATGTGAGGAACTAAGAGCCCAATGCCACGTTCTGTAGGGCAACTTTAAAAAGAGACACTAAAACAAAAACTTTTCCCTACAGCTCATTCAGGTACAGCTGGGACTTGAAACCATTTTATTCCCAAATGTGGGCACCGCCTTATTTAAGAATTTCTAAACAGTTACGCTGACTGTTTTCAAGTTGTATAATCTGTCAGTCAAGGCATTGGGTATGCCTGCTTACACCACATCAATCACTGAGAAAAATCCAACCAAATGTCCAATCAGTTTAACTTATATTACGTTGTACAAAATAACAAAATCAAATTGATTTCACAAATTAAAAGTAAGATTATTTTTCTCGACCGAAGTGTACCAAGCCATGATGTAACGCTACACCCCTAGAAGTTTGTGGTTGTAACGAGACAAACTAGCAAAGTTCAAGGGCTAGGAGTGTTCACACAGCACTAATGATATATGGTTCTTTCAGTAATTTAGCCATTTCCATTGTTTCAAGATTTTAATCCTGATTTCAATGCAATGTCAAAATTTGCACACGCATAGTAGTGCAGTTACTGCAGGTCACAAGTTTTTATTATTCAGCACTTCGTCTTCTTAGTATATCCATGTCTCTGTATGACATTCATTGTATGCTTCATTACAAGCCTAAGTTAAACAGGACTATCCAAACCACATAAATGATTCAACTTTTTTTTTTCCCCACAGAACATCTGTAAGCACAGACATCCCAAACCTACAGTGGAGAAAGCTTAGAGGAGGTTCTGCAGGAAATGATGGGGGTACCAATGTGTTGCAGCTGCTTCAGAGACATCTTGAGGAGTCTTCCAGTTTCACTTGCTGCTTTGCCAAAACATTTTAATAAAGAATTTATATAGAAAAAATCCCCAACTGTGCTCATTTTGCTTTATGAACTCAAAAGTCAGTTTAAGTTGAAAGATGGATATTTTGCATTTCACTGTAATTTTAATACTTCGGATATTCAGAACTAGTGTTCCAATAAGGGGCCGCGGCACAGTGGACATGAACACATGAGCTGTGTAAATAAAGCCACGGGACAACGTAACAAAATGTTTATTTAAAAAAAAGAACAGGTGTGCATTCAGTTACAGTAATTTCTTTACAGTCTCTTGGACTGGCAGTATGATGCATTCGAGCAGTAAGTGCAGAATCAAACAGACTGAAGACAAAAAACACGACGACGATCGATGATGTGAGGTTAAAGTTGAAGGCACAAATTCAGGCTGCAGTGGAAATCATTAGTAGGGGTCATTGAAGGGGTAATAAGGATGTCCTGCATCCCTGGGAACTCGCTTTCCTTCCACCTGCAACGTTTAAAGTCAAGGTTAGAGCACATCTCTTTTCTACTCTTCTTCCATTAACCCTCCCTCTTCTTTCCAGCCAGTCTGAGGCTCACCTAGAGCTACTCTGCTGTTTACCCACTGCTGCTACCTGACAGCAGGTCAACAAGCCTCTACTGACACCCACAGATGTTTTTGCTTCAAATGGCTTCAGGACCTTCTAGTGAAAGAAAAGAGAAAAATAATGCTTCCTTACTTCAATCATTGGTACAATGTAGCGCCAGCCTCTGTCCAGTGCGGTGATGCTTTTCATTTCCTCTGCTTCAAGGGTGAAGTCAAACACCTGAAAGAACAAAAAGTTTTGAACTAGAGTTAGCTTTTTAAAACTAGCAGATAAAAACTGTGCCACAGAAAGACCTGAAAGTTCTGTGAAAGTAAATGACATTAAAAAAAAGGACTACCTGAATATTCTCCTTGATGCGTGAGTCTGTCACACTCTTGGGAATGGTTACGACTCCTCGCTGTGTCTGCCATCTGTACGGACCAGAGGTTAACATGGTTGGAGTTTCTTTGCTGCAAAGCCTGATTTAAGACAGATCTGCCATGTCAGGCCAGATTTCTGTTTAAACTAATAAATACAACTTTTGGACGAAAATCAAACATGTGGAAAGCTAAGATTCACAACGCACAGTGATATTTTAACCATTTGTGTGCAGTAGCTGCACTCAACACTTGTTCAGACTTTGGTTCTGCTGAGGTGCTGCTTTAATAGCAGCCTTCAGCATGTCTGCATCGTCGTATCTTCTGGTGTTAAGACCAGATTGTCTAATGGGTTTGGGTCAGTGCAGCAAGGTGATGCCATGTAGGGTTGGACCACATCCACTTTGCAACACTGTCAAGTCTTCCTAAAAAATACTGGGTCATACAGTAGAACTGTCTAAGGCTACGTTCAGACTGCAGGTCTTGATGCCCAATTCAGATTTTTTAGAGGTGGCTCTTCATACTACTATTAAATGCAAGTCTCAAAGCGACCCGCAGACGCAGATGACAGAAGGAGACGTCACACAGCAGCGCACTGTTTACTGAAGTAACGGTGAATGTAATTGTTTCTAGATTTGTTCAATAAAGTGGCACACATGGGATTTTTAGGGGGAGTGAAAGGATCGGAATTGGGCCGTTCACACTGCCATGAAAAATACATATGGGGCGCATTTCCCTGCAGTGTGAACGCCGCCTAAGTGAACTAGCATGTTATGCGTGTATTTTAGGATACTTTGATGTTTTCTAATTGATTTTAACATTACTTTCTAAAACAAAATTAGGTTCAGAAAGCACTCAAACTAAATGTTCCTAACCCCACACGTTACGGCACCAACATGTCTCCTCTAAAAGGTACTCATTGGCAGAAATCCTCCTACATGCATCATGGTCTCACCCAGACAGCGCTGCCTGCACACCTTACAGAACCTCTAAAATCCAATCTAAAGATCTGCTTGTAGGGCAGGGAAGGAGGTATATTTCCATAATCTCTAGTGTCCAGTTGGCCTTTCTTTGTTTCCATTGCGTTACCAGCTGAAACAGCAGGTTTCATTTAATCAGAGGTCAGCCAAGGTTTAACTCGGGAGGCGTCCCTCCTCTCTGTACCACGGTGAAACCTTTCCAGCTAAAGACTCGCTCCAAGATGTGCCTGGGTGGAACGCACACAGCAGGAAACGGGTGTCGCCTTTCATGACCAGGTTTCACAGGATCTTTCCAAACCCCACTCCTTGCCACTTATTGCTGCATTGCAATGCGAGGTCAAGACAAACGGCAAGAAGCAAGTGTTCTTGTTTTAAAAATGCTAGTGCCATCATTTATAAGATCGCTGTCAGGAGTTTTAGGCCTTTCAATAAAAAAATAAACGTAGTTTCACATTGGAGGGAGAGGTGTCATCATGGTGCACTGATGGTCTGTGTCACTCTACTAATCACAAGATGTCACTGTGGAGAAAATGATAACTAAACAGCAGGAATGGCCCTGAAGAAGTAGTAAAAATAACTTAAATGTAAACACATGCGTCCACGACCAATAGCACACATGCAGCAGTTTTTAATGGACCTATTGAAATCATCACCTAAATCTCCTGAGCACATCTCGTTTCTGCTATTTTTTCCTTCCACTCAACTTTCCAACACTATGGTTGCATTCAATACTAAGAATCCTTTTGCTGGTTATATTTAATATTCTTATTTACCAAGAAGCTGAATCTGGGGATTTTATTAGCTGAAAGTCATAATCAACCACATTAAAAAAAATAAATGCTTGAAATACATGTCACCTTAAAGGCAATGAATCTACATAGAATGAGTTTAACTGAATTACTAAAACTACCGCTCACATTGTTTACTACCAAGGTGCTACTGTGTTATTTTCTCCATCCTGATACTGAAGAGAAAGTGTGAGATGTTAACTTGGAGCCATCAGACAGCACCATGACGACTAAAAGTGGGAGGGGCATGTCTTGTTATGGGTGCATATGGAAGTGAATGGATTCTTAATGGGCAACAAGTGGACATTCTGGACTTGAAGTCCATTGGCTTGAAACTAAAGACGCAGCTCCAAGTGAGGAGCTGACCCACTTCAATGAAAGCAGAATAGTTATCGTAAAGAGCATAGCCATGATTGTTGCTGCTGAGAGATGATCTACAAAGAATGAGGAAAATAAAACAAAACTCAACCAGCGGCAAAGTTCTGAGCAGCCTGGGCTTACTGGTAAACACTCGTTTGTTCAACTGGTAATTGGGTTTAAGCACACAAAGACCGTTTCTTCAGGGCATCAAGACTCTGATAACCTCGTTCAGTTGGCCAATACGACGTGCTATGCCTACGGAAATTATAACTGGCTCAAGAAAGTTTCAGGTTTGCCTTTTGCTCCAGAATCTTCACTAACAGCCATTATGAAGCACGCCTCCGGTACCGGGGGATAAGTTGTGCCACAGACACTACAGCAGGTCAGTTCTTCCAGTCAGGACCTAGACAGCCGCAGTGAAACAACTGATGACCCATCAAATTCTCTCCTGACATCTTGGAGAAATTCTCCAGCCTTTTCCGTGATTTTTTTATGGAGACTAGCAAGTACAACAGTGCTTGAAGAGAGTAATTAAAACATTGAGAGCGAGTGCTTCCTGAAAAGCGTCACTTCTGACATAGGAACCACAGCAGCATTTTTTCCAGAAAGTCTGGTGGAGGACAACCAAAGTCGGTTCTACATGCATGCGTACCCAGTTATCAGAAAAATCACCTCAACATGATCTGAGCAGGGGACTTCTTATACTTCTCTGCAAGGGAGAGAACTGCTGGCTCCTGTAGCAGGACGGGTTCGTCTGGATGTTTCCAGGCCCGGTCCGGGGAGCCCAGGGGGCTATACGCCGTCATCACCAGACCCCGATCTCGACAGTGCGCCAGCAGATCTACCTGGGCCAGGTACGGGTGGCTCTCTACCTGCCAGACAGAAATACAGAAGTCGCCTCGGCTAATGTTCTTGAGTCATCGTCTTGACCGATGTGACGTACCTGTAGAACGGTGGGTTTAATGCTGGCCACAGACAGGATGTCATCGATCTGCCTGCTGTTAAAGTTGGACAGGCCGATGGATCGAACAAGGCCTTTCTCCACCAGCTTCTCCATGGCTGCCCAGGTCACCTTGTAGTCTGTGTCATCGTACAACAAGGTGCCGTCCTCCTTTCTGGGAAAAGGAACGTCTCCTCGTCTAGCAAACACAGACGGGGAGTGTTACACGTCTGGCAGAGTCGCGTGCGGCTCATCTGCAGAGATTTCACAGTTCAGGTCTCCCTCAAGGTTTCCCAATGTTAATTCAGTCGTGGGAAAACTTTAGCTTCATTTACTAATTAAAGGTGAAGCTAACACAGAGGAATCAGATGTGAAACTGGTTTGCTTCCACAGGACGGGAGGAGAATGGCAACCAGGTAGTGTTGGTATCGGTACTAACATGTATTTCGATACTTTTCAAATAAAATAAGAACACAAAAACTATCATTACTGACTTTATTTTAATAAAAAAAAATCTTAGAACAATAACATATCAATCAGTAAATAAAATTAAATACCACAAAGAAAAGCTTTTCTAATGCACACAATTTTAAAATAAATAAAATACACGATTCAAAAACACTAACATTTTCTTATTGCACTCAAAAATCAATTTTAGAACAGTGTGAATAAATAAAAAGTATTAAGTTAGAACAATGAGAACAAATACGATTATTTGAAATTAAAATAAGCTAGCAGCAACTGTAGCAGCAAACTCTTTTCTCCCAAACCCACAATAAAATTCATTTTGTGTGAACCAAAAATGCATGGATCAGGCCATACCTAGACAATTTTATTAGGGAATCAAAGTCATAATATTGCCAGAGTAAAGCGGTGATGACATGAGAGTAAAGTTGTGATATTGCCAGAAAAAAAGCTTCTATAATGAGAAGAAAGCTTCAATAGTTTATCAATCAGGAGTTTCACCAGTCTGCAGGTCTGGAGCACTCAGGGATGTATTAGCACTGAAGTTAAGACATCAGCATTAGCTTTAGAGGAGCGACTGTTGCTGCCCTCCAATCTGGGAAGGGTTATAAGGCCATCATCCAGCTCCACAGAAAGATTGTTCAGTTAGGACAGCTGCCAATATTCCTGCTCATCAACGTCAGACCAAGATGGGCTAAAACAAACAAATTAGCTCAGGAGCTTCATCTCAGACTTCACTTAGCTGGTAAACATCAGGATAGCACCATTAGAAATAAAGTGAAGAACTCTGGTCAGGAGAAATCTACTTCTCTCTAATAAGAGAATGCACTACTTCATTCAGCTGCACCCTAATAAACCACAACATTTCTGGACCATTGTCCCTCAGACACAAGAGACCAAAGCAGAAGTGCTTGGCAGCAATCCACTGCACAGCACCATGTTTGGCAAACACCTCATACACACCGACCGCAAGGTGATGGAGGGGAGAGGTGCTATCTGCCCGATAGCTGCAGCTTGGCTGAACTCTGGTTTGTAAATACATTAGACTGGGTCCTGAGAAGGAGCAGTAAATAAACACGTCAGCAGAAATTAAAGGAAGTGGAGAAAAGCCACATTTCCTCCACAACAGCGGAAGAGACAGAGTCAGCCCACAGAGTTCTGGCTACTAAAGACGGTTCTGCTCGGCGCTGAACCACCGTGAGGACATGCACTGATCTCTTACTGGAATGCATAGGGCCAGTGGATGAGATAGAGGTCCAGGTACTCCAGCTTCAGGTCCTTCAGGGTTTTCAAGAGGGAGGGCTCAACATCCTCTGGGTGATGGCGGTTGTTCCACAGCTTAGAGGTGATGAAAACGTCCTCTCGTCTCAGAGGCTGCGGAACAGGACAAGAGGGGCAGGGGTGCATTGGTAAGGAGGGGTCTTAAGTAGAGCATGTTAGTCAACTCTGGATCTAAGTCCAAAAATAATAACAGTCAAACGTTAAGCCACCTGCCAGCTTCTACCGTGTGACATGAAAGCAGGAAATCAGGAGAAAAAAAAGGTTTTACATCAATTAAGCCAAAAAACAACTAAACTGTACACAATGTTAAACATCTGATGACATCTCGTTGCTCCGTGACAGTCTTGTCAGTGGAACCTGCACGATAGAAGACAGAAAAACTAACAGCGTCCAGCAGGGTTACCTTGTCTGGGCCGAGCATCTCCTGCAGCGCTTCTCCGACCTCAACCTCATTTCCATAGATGGAGGCACAGTCGATGTGACGATAGCCAGCCTCCAAGGCCCAGACAACAGCCTGTTTCACCTGCGAGTTTAGATTAACAGGGACTTGAACAATAATGACGAGCTCAGAAACTCATTTGAAGGTCTTGAAAATAAGAACTTCATAGATTATCCTAAAAGACAGCAACCTTGTCACTTTTGTCCACTTGGGGGCAGTAAAACGTATTTTCAACACAGATCCTTGGTAAAGCAGTTGAACTAAATCATCAAATTTTATTAATACACCATCAATTCACATCCAATGTGATCATAAGGCCTTTTACAAGTAAAAGAGATAAAATTTTGTCTACAGAAATATAAATTTAAATCAATCCAACCAATTACACACGGACGCAAAGATTTGCACACTTTAGAGAATAAAGAGCTTCTCTCTCACAGATGAACAGCAACATGACAAACAGGCTACTTTTACCTTTCCTGGCTCACTCTTCCATGTCCCCAGTCCAATGAGGGGCATCTTACGCCCAGTGTTGAGAACAGCAAAGTCATTCATGCCTCTCCAAAACACCTTAAAAAGGGACAAGAAAGGAAGATGTGGTTTACGTGGAGGTTGAACGCACAAAAAAAAAACCACACTGACCTTGAACATACTTATTCGTCCACAGATGTGAACACTTCTTTTCTTCACATTGTAATTTGTGTATTAAATCCCTCCTTATATATTAAACATGTTGTTACTCACACATATGCTTGGAGCACTGTTAGAAGAGAGCTTTCGGGCTTTTGGAGGTTTTTGAGCTTTTTTGGTGGTGGTGGTTTGAGGGGCTTTTGGGGCGAAAGAGGGTTTGGGGGAGCCCACCCGATTCTCTGCAGAGCGGAACCAAAGCTTTTTGAGCCCCTTCTCACCTCTGCTTTTAAGAAGCACCTGAAGAAGAAGAAGCTTTTGCATCTTTGTCATTCTTTTATAACCTTCTAATTTTTGTATCTGTTCTTTTTAATCTTTAATAAATGTCCTTTATCCATCATATTTCATTTACTCATTTTATTTACTCTCTTGGAGTTTTTCTTTTGGTAAGTGTCCTTCCATCCTTTAAGAAACTTTTTGGTTCTTGACTGGGTAATAAAATAAAAGCACGTGCTGAGCAATGTTCCCCCTAATTTTTCATACGTCTGAGCAAACACACAAACTCTCTGAGCGATCACTTGACCTCTGTGAGCAACATCGTGCACACTGAGGCTACATTACGGCTGTCCGAAACCTGAGATTATATCAAGCTACATAGAGATGTGCATATCTTTCAGAGTTCCAATTTTATTGCCATTAAATTATTTACATTTTCTGCAGTGAGATTTAGCACCAGCATGTAGTGCTGCGTGCAGCCTCTCTTCTGTCAGTCTGATCCAGGGCAGCTGTGGCTACATTGTAGCTCACCACCGTCAGGGTGTGAATGTGTGCATGAATGGGTGAATGACTGACCAGTGTAAAACGCTTTGGGGTCTTCAGATGATTTATTTAAATATTCTCAGCCACACATCGCTTTTCTAACACAACAAGGGAACGTTCTCAGTTCTGAACAATTTCTTTGTGCTGCTCTTTGTTTTTATGCCAACGGCAGCTTTTTAATAACGTAGGAGACACAGAAAAACTTTCAGAGGCAGCTGTATGTCGTACTGTCAGGAATGTTACTGTTGCACTCAGTTATAGTTTAAAGGTGTTCCATAGTCAGAGACCCACAAGATTAATAATAGAACTTTATTAAAGTAAAGTAATTCTTTACTATCAGGAAGTCCACAAAATGCAGTTCAAAGCCTTCAGCTGATCCAAAATGCTGCAGCAAGAGTTCTGATGAAAATCAACAAGAGGGATCATATTTCTCCAATTTTAGCTTCCCTTCATTGGCTTCCTGTTAAATCAAGAATAGAATTTAAAATTCTTCTTCTAACGTATAAAGCCCTTAATAATCAAGCTCCATCATATATCAGAGCTCTGATTACTCCGTATGTTCCTAACAGAGCACTTCGCTCTCAGACTGCAGGTCTGCTGGTGGTTCCTAGAGTCTCTAAAAGTAGAATGGGAGGCAGATCCTTTAGCTATCAGGCTCCTCTCCTGTGGAACCAACTCTGTTTTGGGCCGTGAGGCAGACACCCTGTCTACTTTTAAGACTAATCTTAAAACCTTCCTTTTTGACAAAGCTTATAACTAGAGTGGCTCATGTTACTCTGAGCTACCTTTATAGTTTTATTGCTATAGGCTTAGGCTACTGGAGGACATCAGGATCTAATTTTCTCACTCTATAGAGTTCTACTGTTCTTCAATTATGCATTACGTGTTGTCATTTCTGCTTTAACTTTCTGCTCTCTCTCTTTTATCTTCATAGTAGGTACACCTGGTCAGCGTTCTGTTAACTGTGAAATCATCCAGAGAAGACAGATCACCCGCTATTACCATCTAATGTAGAACAGATTACTGGATCAATGTGTGCTTTTTGTCTCTCTTGTTGTGTCTCTGCTCTGTCTTCTGTAACCCCCAGTCGGTCGAGGCAGATGACCGTTCATACTGAGCCCGGTTCTGCTGGAGGTTTTTCCTTCCCGCTAATGGGTGGTTTTTCTTTCCACTGTCGCTTCATGCTTGCTCAGTATGAGGGATTGCTGCAAAGCCATGGACAATGCAGACGACTCCCTGTGGCTCTACGCTTCTCCAGGAGTGAATGCTGCTTGTCGGGACTTTGATGCAATCAACTGGTTCCCTTATATAGGAAATTTTTGACCAATCTGTATAATATGATTGAACTTAACTTTGTAAAGTGCCTTGAGATTATATGTTTCATGAATTGGCGCTATATAAATAAAATTGAATTGAATTGAACTTTACTGAATGAAAGCAATATCTTATTCTGTGTCAAATTTTGGCAATTCCAGCTCTACTTTTCTATTCATATATTTTAGTTTCCGTTCACCTATTTTTCCCCCAACACCGTTAGGACTGCTGCACATTTCTTCACTTAAATAACACCATCTTTACTTCAGCTGGAATTATACATATAGCCTATATGATTAATATAAAGTGAGGTTGTCACAAGACAGTTAATGTCAACTCATTTGTAGAAGGATGGGTGAACAATGCTTACAAAAAGATGAACATATCAGTTATTCAATAACTCACACCATCCTATCATTACTTGCATTTGTTGAATAAAGCCAATTAATGCTTTAGTTGAGCATTTTTAAACATAAAAATCTTATAACTTAACCTTACTTGATTAAACTGTATTTTCATACTTGGTCATCATTTGCTGTCCCGTCCTTTCAATGCCTTTCCTAATCAATGTGCTGTTCTATAACTGGAAACGCTGAGTATGACAGAGTGAGGTAGACCTACTAAGAGCAGCAGCTTTCTACTTCGGGTGGACCGGCCATTTGTTCTTTAATGGAGTCCAGAACAAAGACGCACACCGCAACCTGCCCAACTAATAAAGACGTCTGCTCCACCCACCAATCAGCGGTGCACTCAGATCAGCACCTGGCGCTCACAGAGCGAGACCGTGGAAAACCGTCTCACCAGAGTTGCAAAATTGTATAAATAACTTGGTTTATTATTATTTATTTTTATACAGTTTAGCTTGGATTTTATTTTCTGCGCAGCATAAATTTGCTGTGCGCACTGAAGCCAGATGCTGTGCGCGATTGCGCACGTGCGCAGCTTAGAGGGAACACTGGTGCTGAGGATTTAATGTGAATTAGTTTTAACTCCCTCCCGGAGTCACACCATAGGTTCCTGTAGGGGACAAAGATGGTGTCTACTGTAAAGAAACACAGAACTTAAAGGGAGACTGCGGGAAAACCTGCTCTCACTAAAAAGAAAAAGACACAGAAGCCCCTTTTGCTAAAGTTCTATAATTCTGGCTCTGTTCTCAACTGGTTCCCCCATCCCCCTCACTCATCGTAAATCTCTTCTCATTTCCAAGGGTCTTGTATCTAGAGCAGCCGTATACATTTTATTTCATTTTGATTTGTTTAATTTGAATTTTTTATTTTAAATCCCACCCACTCTAATAAGCTTGTTTTGGACATTTATGTTCAGCTAGCGTATGTAAACTTTCTAGAGTAGGATAAGTGGGCGTCAATTCTGCTAGAGGCTTTCAGATTTAACCATCAGTTGCACTGGTTAGAGTGAACACAAGGACTAGCCTTGGGTCAAATAGGGTCAGGTACAGCAAGCTGATTCAACAATACCTCTGAGATGGATGCAAATAGGTCATTTCTTATGGCAAATGGGGTGGGGGGGAGGGAATCAGAGAGCAAATAGAAATTGCTACATAAAATGGAAATACGGGTAAAATAAAAATTATATATGAAATGGTGTCCAAAAGTTTAAGCCATTGTCTTGACTGCTTTCCTTCTAAACTGCAAAACAGAGTAATCCTCCAAAACTGGCCTAATCTGCAGCTTTCCAGGACTTCTGGAAAGTCCATCTGACTTTGAATGAAGACCATCTGAAAACGGCTTAAAAAACGCAGGTGGTTTCCTAGCAAAGATCAGACATGGGAGCTGAGAGGTGCCTCAGCCCTAGTGGATGACTGATGAATCCCCTTTTTCTGAGAACAGAAATAGATTTCAGTTAGGCTTAATAAACTAAATTCCTCTGAAATGGATCAAGTAATGGATTGGTCTGGTTAAATCGAGCCCTGGCGTTACACCGTATTCTGTGACTGAAGTGCTGTTGCGTTTTAATAGCGTGACTTGGCCTAAAGTGGAATACGTTACACCACCAGTGTGAACATAAAGATGTTAATTAATGTCCACTCCCAGGTTTTTGTCAAAAGAAAAGTTCCTGTGCCATTAAGATTATTACAGAAATATAGATGTCACAGAATATGACAGCTGCTACTATATATTGTGACCGCACTGTAACATAATAAGTATTTTAATCAAGCTGTTTCTGGTGGCTTTTTATTTGGAAAGTAACATTTGACCTGTGACGTAATTAGTAATAGAAGTTGTTTAGGAGGTCAGGGAAGTTTTTGACAAAAACCTGCCACCGGACATTAACTGACATTTTATGTTTATGTTCGCATCCCTGGCGTAACATCTACTTTAGCCCAAGTCAAGCTATGAAACAACAACAGCGCCTCACAGAATAAAACAGTCACAACACACGGTGGTCAGAGAATATGGCGCAACACCGGCAACTTCCCGGATCCAGCTGTGCGCGTGACCAAAGGGACTGGAGCTGCATCTCCTGCTAGCTAATGTTAGCAAACTACCGCAGCTGAGCTCCCAGTTATCGCGATTAAAGTTCTTCTCGCTGGGTATATTGAAGACAGCGAATAACTATGCGGCCACCAAAGTCATTTCTCACTGTCTCCTATTTATTAATCCGTTTAAACGTAAAACCATGTCGCAGCTGCTGCTCACATGAAACGCAGCTAGCCAGCTAATGGTTCTCCAGAATGGCAATCCGTAAATGAGCAGGTTTATTGCCCGCTTTCCGTTCACTATTCACGGCTACAGATTGAACAGAAACGCCAGGAGCTGTCCCACTCACCCTCTTAGCGGTCTCACAGAATAAAGCAGGCAGCGCTCGCTTCAGGATCTGACCCCTGAATAAGAGCATGGCTGCTTGTTATCAGCAGTGAAACGACAGAGCATCAACATCGCGCTCCGTGCTGCTCGACTCACCGAAGAGCTGCTCTAAAAGCTGGACCGCCACCCGCTACTTCAACAGCAACTCCCTTCTCTTCAAGTCCTCCAGAGCACAGCTGCCACTTTCTGCCCTAATGTTCAAAAACAGCACCCTGGTTGTGCTGGCGCTTCCTTTTCCGGGACGCTGTTTCCTCGATTTCCGGCGAAAAAATAAATAATAATAAATGTGTATGTATATATATATATATATATATATATATATATATATATATATATATATATATATATATATATATACTACCGTTCAAAAGTTTGGGGTCACCCAAACAATTTTGTGTTTGCCATGAAAAGTCACACTTATTCACCACCATACATTGTGAATTGAATAGAAAATAGGGTCATCATCATAGTTACTTCAAACTTTGCTTTCGTCAAAGAATCCTCCATTTGCAGCAATTACAGCATTGCAGACCTTTGGCATTCTAGCTGTTAATTTGTTGAGGTAATCTGGAGAAATTGCACCCCACCATTCCAGAATCAGCTCCCACAAGTTGGATTGGTTGGATGGGCACTTCTTGCGTACCATACGGTCAAGCTGCTCCCACAACAGCTCAATGGGATTCAGATCTGGTGACTGCGCTGGCCACTCCATTACCGATAGAATACCAGCTGCCTGCTTCTGCTCTAAATAGTTCTTGCACAATTTGGAGGTGTGTTTAGGGTCATTGTCCTGTTGTAGGATGAAATTGGCTCTAAAATGGAGTGATAGCCTTCCTTATTCAGAATCCCTTTTACCCTGTACAAATCTCCCACCTTACCAGCACCAAAGCAACCCCAGACCATCACATTACCTCCACCATGCTTAACAGATGGCGTCAGGCATTCTTCCAGCATCTTTTCATTTGTTCTGCGTCTCACAAGCGTTCTTCTTTGTGATCCAAACACCTCAAACTTGGATTCATCCGTCCACAACACTTTTTTCCAGTCTTCCTCTGTCCAATGTCTGTGTTCTTTTGCCCATCTTAATCTTTTTCTTTTATTGGCCAGTCTCAGATATGGCTTTTTCTTTGCCACTCTGCCATGAAGCCCAGAATCCCGCAGCCGCCTCTTCACTGTAGATGTTGACACTGGTGTTTTGCGGGTACTATTTAATGAAGATGCCAGTTGGGGACCTGTGAGGCGTCTGTTTCTCAAACTAGAGACTCTAATGTACTTATCTTCTTGCTCAGTTGTGCAACACGGCCTCCCACTTCTTTTTCTACTCTGGTTAGAGCCTGTTTGTGCTGTCCTCTGAAGGGAATAGTACACACCGTTGTAGGAAATCTTCAATTTCTTAGCAATTTCTCGCATGGAATAGCCTTCATTTCTAAGAACAAGAATAGACTGTCGAGTTACAGATGAAAGTTCTCTTTTTCTGGCCATTTTGAGCGTTTAATTGACCCCACAAATGTGATGCTCCAGAATCAATCTGCTCAAAGGAAGGTCAGTTTTGTAGCTTCTGTAACGAGCTAAACTGTTTTCAGATGTGTGAATATGATTGCACAAGGGTTTCTAATCATCAATTAGCCTTCTGAGCCAATGAGCAAACACATTGTACCATTAGAACACTGGAGTGATAGTTGCTGGAA
The DNA here is from genome assembly GCA_037039145.1 of Fundulus diaphanus. Lineage (NCBI taxonomy): Eukaryota > Metazoa > Chordata > Actinopteri > Cyprinodontiformes > Fundulidae > Fundulus > Fundulus diaphanus. The sequence continues at coordinate 47,827,593 of CM073128.1, forward strand.
ATGGGCCTCTATACACCTATGTAGATATTGCACAAAAAAAACAAACATTTGCAGCTAGAATAGTCAGTTACCACATTAGCAATGTATAGAGTGTATTTCTTTAAAGTTAAGACTAGTTTAAAGTTATCTTCATTGAAAAGTACAGTGCTTTTCCTTAAAAAATAAGGACATTTCAATGTGACCCCAAACTTTTGAATGGTAGTGTATATATATATATATATATATATATTCTGTATACCAAAGTATACAGAGTATACAGATTACAGTTAGGCCAAAGTATATACCAAAGTTTACTCTGTATACTTCGATAAGTCAGGCCAGGCAATTGACTAGAATTGTGATAAGACGATTTTGCCTTCTACTGGGGTCCAGATATGTTTAGCTACTGCTTGATAATCTGACAGTTCTTGGTTCATTGTAAAATGCAAATATAAGGAGGATTTTTAAATGATTCATCAAGCTTTTATTGAACACTTGTTCCATCCATCCGTCCATCCATCCCCCCCTCTCAAGCTTGTTCTGGGGAATCCCCAGACATTCCAGGGCCAGTAGGAATCTATATTGTCCTGAGTCTCCTCCCAGTGTGACATGTCTGGAGAAACTCCAAATAGAGGCATCCAGAAACACCTGTGACTGAATGCACTCATTCTGCTTCACTCAGCCCCTGTCTACAAGTGGGAGTTAACTTCAATCTCTTGTACCTGAGAGCTCTTCATTTTGGTCACAATTGATATGTCATGATCGGTGTAAGTTATAACGTAGAGAGACCAGTAAAACAACTGCTTTGTTTTTTGATTCAGCTTTTTCTTCACCATGACAGACCAACCCCCCCATATTCATAACATATGTTTTGTTGAGATGAACAGGTTTTATTTTCCCTTAATATTTTTTAGAGGTAATAAAAATAATTCTTCTTTTTACTATGGTATAAACATACTCACTGACCTTTGTCACTAATTTATAACCTTTTGTAAACACTGTCTTATCAGAATCAGCTTTATCTGGCATATTTGTGCACACAAACAAGTAATTTGACTTCAGCTATGCTTTTGGTTTTCCTGGAGACCTTTAAATATAAATATAACAATTATTATTATTATTATTATTATTATTATTATTATTGTCATCATCATCATCAGAAAAAAGCTTTTTTAAATGTGTATATATGTATTGTTTTTAAAAAAGAGGAGGACAAGGTTGAATTTGTACTCATTAGGCTGTGTATTTCTCATTAGTGTCTGTATTTCTCATTAGGATGTATATTCTACTTTATGCATTTTCTCGTAAATCTGCAGGCAGAGGGATGCAGTTTTATTTCACCTGTGTGGTAGTATGTGCTGTACACATAGTTTGTATGAAGAAAAGTTGTGAGTAATCTCAACCATACTGTATGTGATAAATGCATTTACTGAGTACTTTATAGAATATCGTTGTACAATATACAATGGTTTGTAAAACAAACAAATGTTTCATTAAAATCCCAGTTTTAGCATGAAACAACAAAGCGTAGGTAGGCTCCGTAACGAAAGGGGGCAGCATCCGAAAACAGCAAACGGAGCCAAGCAGGAACGGAAGTTAGTTAAGTATCAACAACCTGAATGTACAACTTCAGCGAAACTTCACTGCGGTCTGAAACGCTTATTCTAATGAGGTTTCCGAATAGAGTTTGTTCGCGTTAGGAGTTATCTGCGCATTATGGAGGAGGTTATCTGCTACTCGCCGTGGGAGCGGTGTGTTTTCGTCCTTGGAGTCGGTGGCTAGTTGTTGAACTGCTTGCAGAAGCTAAGTTGGCTAACTTTATCTGTCAGCTGACTCGTTTTGACAGCAAGCCTTCTCTTAATGCCCCGACATTACTCTGTGCTCAGTTTGAAGAGGCTGGTTGACGTGGCCTCGCCGTGTGTTCCCCGGTGTTGACTCGTACAGGCGCTTCATTTGTTCCTGCTGAGAAGGTGAACGTAGCTCTTGGCTCGCGATGTTCCCGCAGCTGCTTCTACCTGTCAACTAGCTGCCTCCTCTCCTCCGCCTCCCTCTGATGGCCCACTGCGTCCCGCCCGAGCCGACCGCAAAGGTCCAGTCTCCAGAGAGTATCCCGCCGTCCCAGGTCAGCGTGGACCAGAGCATGAGGCCGGTGCTGTTCGAGATCTTCGGCGAGATCTGGACCGTTCAGTCCCGACTCGGCCAGGGAGTCTCGGCCTCGGTTTACCAAGTGAGCTCCGGCAGAGCCGCCACGGCCGCCGTCAAGGAGTTCCAGGCCGACTCCCAGGGAGGCGACTACGGCTACCACAAAGAGAGGGCCGTGCTGGAGGACATCCAGGGACACAAGAACATTGGTGACAGCAGTATTTGACTTCTTCAGTGTGCGCTTGATTGCAGGGATGACGTCGCCTCCTTTGTCTTTGGTTGCTCAGTTGTGGTTTTAAGTTACCGCTGTAGTTGCTTTTGTGAGATTTTGCTTTCTGCCACTGTCGCAAGTAGTTAACCGCATGTCTGCAAAAAAAACAAAACAACAAAAAAAAATCCTAGTCGTCTCCCCACCAGAGACGATTCCCTTCCCCGTAGTTCATGTACAGTGCTGAGCTAAAGTATTCACAGCCCTTAAACTTATTCAAAACCCACATATCAGACTCTCAGGGAGTTTATGTGATAGGTTAGTAAAGCTAAATGTTCTGCTGTTTTCAAAACTTGTCTGAAGAGCAATCTCTAAACTGCAGCGATTGCATTCAGCCTCTCTGAGTCAACACATGGAAATGAGAGGAAAAGGGGGGAGTGAGTACTTTTGCTGGGCCCTGTAGCTACTTAACGTTGCATCTGTCCTCTTGTTCCTCAGTCACGCTGTACGGCGTGTTCACCAACCACAACTGTGTGGGTGTCGCTACCCGCTGCCTTCTGCTGGAGCTCCTGGATGTCAGCGTGTCTGAGCTGCTGGTGAGGCGCAGTAGTGGTGCAAAGGGTGGGAGGTAAGCAAAGCCATGTAGCTGCTGATCACACTGTCACAGTCGGACCAGGAGGCCTCTCGGTTGAACGTCCACATAATCAGAACCTCTTGCCTGACTGTGTCTGTCTTGCTGCTAGAGAACAGGAAAGTCAGGAAGTTTCTTCTCTTTCGATATCCTGTTGTAGTTTTTGTCTCATTCTCAAGTGCTTGTCACCTACAGCTGCATGCAGAAGCTATCATAGCTACACTTGTCTTCAGCTATTCTTAGGGGAACTTCCTGTTGAATTAAAACTTTTACAACCAGTTCTTGGATTTAAAAAGTATTGCAGTTATTGTTTTTGTGTGATCATCACACATTGGGGAAAAAAAAGAATGGATGAAATACATGAATAAAATCAAGGCTGTTTGATCTAATAGTAAACAAAACCAATAGCTTCAGTATCAATGGATTTTCCAATGTCTGATATTTTGTGAGCAGACCCCAGAAGGGCCACTCCATGTGGCTCGTGCAGCACTGTGCCAGAGACATCCTGGAGGCTCTTGCCTTCCTTCACAGGGAAGGCTATGTCCACGCTGACCTCAAACCACGCAACATCCTCTGGAGCGCTGACGACGAGTGCTTTAAGCTCATCGACTTTGGCCTGAGCTTCAAACAGGGAAACCAGGTTGGCATTTATGCCAAAAAAAAAGAAAGTAGAATGTGTGCTAGTAGGGATTTGGATTTTTTTTTTAAATGAAAATGCTTTTTTTTGTCAGGATGTCAAGTACATCCAGACAGACGGGTATCGTGCCCCGGAAGCTGAGCTGCAGAACAGCCTGGCCCAGGCTGGGATGGAGGGAGACTCTGGGTGCACAGCTGCCATCGACCTCTGGAGCCTGGGTGTCATCCTGCTGGAGATGTTCTCAGGAATCAAACTCAAAGACACTGTCCGCTCGCAGGAGTGGAAGGTACCACAAAGCCCTCCACAGAACCAAAACCCAAGAGGACCTGATTTGTAACAAAAAATGCTAGACTGACTATTCCATGTTTACTGTTTAAAACAAGGAAAAGTTTGATAATGCAGATCTGTCGGATTATGAGATCAGATCACACAGCCTCTGTTTCTGGGCTGTAGGACAACAGTGTTGCCATCGTCAACCACATCTTTGCAAGTAATGGCGTGACGTGCCCTGCCATCCCAGTTTATCACCTCAGAGACCTTATTAAAAGGTAAGGATTTTCTTGCAGGCGGTGCCACTGTCCTACAGTATAATCTGCAGTAAAGCGGGTTGTTCACTCTGTGTGTGCAGCATGCTTCTTAACAATCCAAAACAGAGATGCACAGCTGAAGCTGCCCTGCTGAGCCCGTTCTTCAGTATTCCCTTCGGTAGGTGGAGACATGTAACATTTCTACAGCCATGATCGCAGCTTCCAGTGAGCTATATTTACCTGTGTGTGTGTGTGTGTGTGTGTGTGTGTGTGTCAGCGCCACACATAGAGGATCTGGTTCTACTGCCTTCACCTGTTCTGCGTCTGCTCAACTTGATCGACGACAGCCATCTGCACAATGAGGAAGAGTATGAAGGTATTGCGTTTTTATTGTTTTTTTGTTTTTTATGTAGCAATTACAATTGCCTCAGACTAGGGCCGGACGATAATTCAGTAACAATATGTATCGATTGATAGACATGTGGTTCAATAGGGTGGAAAAAAGGTCAATAAAAAGTTCAATAGGACAGTTTTCCTTCCTTTTGCATTCTAGCCCATCATGTAGGTTAATACTGCAGTCTTTACATCCTCCCAGCGAATCACAAACGCAGACCCAGGAACGCTCCATCACAAAGCTTCAAAGAGTTCAGAGAGTGTATATTCGTTTTCCTTTTTGGTTTGCAAGTTGGTTGAATGAAGGGTTGAGTTTGAATTCAGTGTTTTTTATTTAAAAATAGGTCATTAAGCAACAGAATAAAATGTATATATTTTTAAATTTTTTGATAATAATTGATATCGATCAATAGTTTTATAGTTTTATTTTATTGATATGCTTTTTTTCTACCTCAGACTTTTCTGCGTCTAAAAGAAGCCCTAAATAAACCCTGTGAGGGTGTTGACATCTCTGTCACGAGCCCATTACATAGTGACAATCTGCAGGGTCATCCTGTAACTGTTGGGTTGTTGGTTCAATCCCTCGCTCTGACCGTCTCAGTCGTTGTGTATTTGGGCAAGGCACTTCACCCACATTGCGTGTTGGTGGTAGTCAGAGGGTCAGGTGGCACCGATGTATGGCAGCCTCGCTTCTGTGAGTCTGCTCCAGGGCAGCTGTGGCTACTAACAGCTCTCCCCCGTCAGGGTGTGAACAAGTGAAAGTGTAAAGCGCTTTGGGGTCGTTAGACTTGATAAAGTGCTATTCTTTTACATAAATCAGTTTTTGAGATCTTTTTTTTTTTTTTGTTGGAAGTGGAGGTTATGGTGAAACACGAAGAGCCATCCAGACCAACCGGTATACATCTCTGAGTCAGTGCCCACTGTAGTTCTGACAATAATGCAGAAAATCTCTACTGAGATTTTTCAGCAATGAATGCTTCAGAGGATTTATAGGAAAAATGGGACAAAATGCCACCTAAAATACTATGTTGCTCTAGATTGTCAAAGCCACACAATCTTTCAAGACTTCTGCGAATGAATTATTACATTAGAAAGCTGTGGGAGCTTTAAGGTCTTTACCTAACCCACAAGAACCAAGACATTTGTTGTCTGTAACAAGGCAGCCCTTTGCGGCTGGGCTGACAGTGGAGATGAAGGCTGAGGCAGAGTATGGTGGAAGCGGACGCTCATTATGGGTCCCTGCTTGGGCATGCAGCAAAAAATTAATTTTCTCTGAAAAATGGCTGCCTTAAATTGTCTCATCTGTTCAAGGAATAAAGCAATATCTATGCTCAGGTGAGGTTTGCAAATTCCAGCATCCATCTATATATAAATGCATTTGAATAAATATACAAATATACACATTTACCATCAATAATTAAATCATTCATATTTTAAACTTTGTACTCGGCACCATTATGAAAATACCGAACAAAAAGCCATGTCTAGTAGACCTTATCTGCTCCAGGTAACATCTCTGTTCTCCTCACAGGCACCACCACATAAACTACATGCTTATTGTTAAAATATTCAATAAATAATTAAAACATTTTGTGTGAAAATGGTCATTGACGTGCAAATCTATGCTTGAAGTGCAGCGCTGAACAAAGTGCTGTACAAGTTGCCACAGTAAAAAAGACAACTGGTACGTTCTCTCTCCATATTTTTGAAAAGTGGAGCAGTGGAGACATTTTTTATTATTTTTTTTAAACGGGGCATCAGTTCCTCCAAGTCTTGGTTGAACATTCTGGCGCCTATTTTGTTATTCCTGCCATGTGAGCTTTCCAGATGTTCTGCACTTGAGATTCTAATAAATTAAGAAACATGCTAGAAAAAACATTCTTGTGCTTGGCGGCATGATTAAAATCGATTTTTCACATTTCAAGGAATATTCACAGGACTTTAGTTTCCCAACCTTTTAAAAGACTTTTGTACTCGGAACTGGATGAACCAAATTTAGCATTAACGATGAGCGCTGCTCCGAGAAATCAGCTGGTTCTGGTATCGGTAGAGAAGACTGTAAGTTGGCTTTTCTCAGACATCAAGAAGCACACAGCTTTAACTAGGGGTGGGTAAAATGATCAATTCATCAATGTGTTGCAAGTAAATTTTTCCCAAGTCAATATTGATTCACAAAATTCCTCTGAATCGATTAGTTTCCTTGACCTCTGGGCTCATGAGCAACAGTTTCGAGTGATTCATATTGTACGGGCGGGACGACGCATAACGCGAATGTAAAGGAAATGATTTTACTGCAGTGTTAAGACAGTGGCTGGGTGGGACTAGCGGGTATTTCCCTGATGCGCCAGTGGTTCAGCCAGTGTTGCTCTCTGCCCTGTAATCACGCAACACATTCATGTTTTGTGGCGCCATGTCGCCCCAAACACCTTCACTTCTCCACCTCTCCTCCGCTCCAGCCAGACTCTCCTCAGCACACGGCCGCAGAGTGGATCTGTATGAGCAGCATTAAATGCATCTCATTGGTCATGAAGTGGCGCTGAAAACTTGAGATTTGAAAAAGGCCCTCCAGGAAAGTGCATCTAAACACTTAAACATTTGTACGAAAGATGGACTTCAGCCAGATGTGCTAAAATGTTGGAGACTGATGAGATTACTGGATAGTAGAAAATAATCTGGTTCTGCAGAGGTTACTCAGAGTGAACAATGGAGGTTTATTAGCTTTCCAGTTCTTTTTTCTTTTTTTTGTCAGGTTCAATTTAAGTTTATAAGTTATTTTGTTGCAAGGAAAGAAACTGTGGCTTGTTACTGTTTACCTTAAAGGCTATAAACTGTATGCTGTTGCTGTATATTATATTGGCCGTCTGAGAGTAAAAATCACATTAGCACCGTTACTGGTATATACCCTATTTTTCATTAAAATTTCAACCCAGCAGTAGAAAGAGACCCAGTCTGTAACTTCCAGGCCACTTTTTCTCCCCAGTCCAGACCTGAGTTCTGGAATACTTTTTTAAGCTTTTGCTCTCCATATTCATCACAAGTATTACTGCACTAAAGCTTTATTTTCAGATGTGTTATTGTTCGGAAATTATGAGAATTATCCCAGTTTCTAAGAGGAAAGGAGAATAATTTTAGGTTTACATGTACTTTACTCCAGTGTTAATACAGTACTGTTGTGTTTTCACTTTTGTACTTCATATTGATAATTAATTGCTTAAAAATGTTAATGCATGCACTGGTATACAATGGCTGTTCATATGGACAAAATCTAAATAAATAGGTATCTAAAATGTATCAACAAGTACTTTTAAAAAAAATTGTGGAATTCTATTTATTACAAAATAAATCAAAATGAATCGAATTGTGACCCAAAGAATCATAATCATATCCAATTGTGAGATTCTTAGCAATACTCAATCCTAGCTGCAACAAACTATTTAAAAGGAAACTGTATTTTTTTTTACACGCTGAGACATGTTTGCCGTTCATTCAGACTGCAACGGAGAGTAAGACTTTAACAGGATGGCTGTTAAAGTCTTAACAACAAAGCTGTTTCATGCTTTGGCGTTCAGCCTGTCATTGAACATATACTGGATTTAAAAATGTATTAAAGCAACATTCATGTAAAAGCTGCATTTATTTTCAGCAGATCAGTCACAGTAGTTCGATTAGCACTGTTACGTTATCTACCTGCCAGGGGTCATAACGCTTTGAATGAAGAGGTTTATATAATTTGCAGAGCAAGGAGGCTAACCTATAAAGTCATATTAGCAAAATGAATACAGGACGAAGCTCATGATCTAGCAGATTGTGTTGATTGTTGTTCCCAGACATACTGGAGGACATGAAAGAGGAGTGCCAGAAGTACGGCTCAGTGGTTTCTTTGCTCATTCCTAAGGAGAACCCTGGGAAAGGGCAGGTAAGAGTGTTTCCAGCCCAGTCAGTAACGCAGACAATTTGAATCAGTTTCCACAGCGTAAACACTTAAACTTATGCTTTTGTGCCCACCAGGTGTTTGTGGAGTACGCCAACTCCAGCGACTCTAAAGAAGCTCAGCGGCTGCTGACGGGCCGCACCTTTGATGGGAGGTTTGTCGTGGCCACCTTCTACCCGTTGAGCGCCTACAAAAGAGGTTACCTCTACCAGACGGTGCAGTGAAGATCAGTCTGCACCTCTATATCCGTCTCATCTAAAGAAAACTAGGGATGTAAAGCATTGTGTTTAGGCTGATATCCACTATACTTATATTTGCAACACCTGGAAGCTGACTTTAGATCATCGAGCCTCTTCTGTAGTCGAATTGGAATATTGATTCGGCTCTAACTGAGATGACTTAAAGTTGGAGGCACTCTGACAATATATTTATGTTTGTAAGATGAGTTTATTGTCATCTTTGTGCAGCATTTGGAAACAAAAAATGAGACTTTATTCCAATTTAACACACAGATTTAGCGCTTACAGGCTTAATCTGCATGTCTCTGCCATTGCTGAGGTTTCACTAAACCATATAAGGCCTGTAAAGCTGACATGCTGACCATGTTGCAAAGTGCGCCACAACGGAGGCGTCTTCTCATTTTCAATTGCAGCAGCCATGAGCAACTGCAGTGCAGTTCGATTCAGTTTAGAAGTGAATGTAACTGAGAGAAGTGCATGTTGCTCGGTTATCTGTTCCCATGCCGGGCAGAGGCTGAAACTGGCTGCAAGGTGTTTGTCGTCATGTGCAGACATCCACCCGGCGCTTCTGCATCAACGCATCTGGCTCATTTAATGATCAACGTGGGCTGCAGGAGAACCTCGGCTACGTTTGCTTTCAGTAGTGCTTTATGAATATCTAATGGAAAACCTAATTTAAAGTTATGTGTCAGGGATGTCATTTGTTCCGTGTGTCGTGTGATTTAGATGTTTTCAGAGCTTCAAAATCTAATTCTAAAGAGAGGAATATGCAGATTCTCATCCCTGTAAGCTGAACATTCACTGTGGTGAAAGCTAGTGTGCGGTGTTGTTGTTAAAGCAGTTATTTTAGTACCTATTTATATTGGCTATGTTTGGCATATTGAGGCAGAGGTGTGGTACTGAGAGATATTCTGCCCCCCTCTGGCTGCTTGTAGGAAGAGGTAGTTAAGAGCAACCTACTAGCCTATTGGCTCCTCTAGCATTATCTGAGCAAATGAAGGGCTCCCAGGACCCTGTTCTGTAGCATTTCCTTATTTTTCTTCCGACTGTGCTTCCATTCACGAAAACCTGGCTACATGCTTTCAGTGTAGCACTGAAACGCCACAAGAACAGGTACACATTTCAGACCACATCCTGACTCCAGGGTTCTGGAGTCAGGATGCCATGGATTTCCCTATTTTCTTGTGCTGGTTCAGTATAGAAAACTGTAGAGTATGGATAAACCTTGTTTTTTCTCCTTCCTCCCATCTTTCCATCCAACTTCTTTCCTAAAGTCTGTTTTTCCTTTTGTCCCTACCACCTTCCTTTGTTCTGTCTTTGCTTGGGCCTTCCTACCCTCCTCCTGTCCTTTCTATCCTTCCTACCTCGTGTCCTTCCTTCCTTCCTTCCTTCCTTCCTTCCTTCCTTCCTTCCTTCCTTTGTTTTCCATTTATTAGTGCACTTGCTTGTATCCTTATTTCTTCTTTTCACCCTAATCTATGTCCTCTCCTCCACGTAGACTCTAGTTATTGTGAGCCTGCCCACTTTAGAAACATCCATCCATTTTTTATAACTGCTTATTCCAGAATTCAGTGGAGGGGAGGCAAGGTACATCCTAGACAAGTTACCAGTTCACACTGAAGAAAGATCTGCCATAAATTCATAGCAAAACTTTGAATTTGTATTTTAAAATGGGGTAGTAGAACCAACTCTGATATTTAGAGTCTGGAACCATCTGTAATGTTTACAGTAAGACTGTGTAGGAATCCTGTGTAACATATATTTACATAGTAACTACGTGTTTCTACTTCAGGAAATATAGTTCTACCAAAAGTTAAAAAGAAAGTCTTCTAACTTCAGCTATGAGCACTTTGAGTTTGGATTTTAACTTGGAGATGAGACATTGCTCCATAAATCAGATGCAGATTCAAAGTGAACCGCGCAGCCATTACTCAGCCACAGAAGACTGTGACAAGTTTCTGGAGTTTCTGTTGTTGGCACCATTTTTGTATTCTACACATTGCTCCTTTAAAGGTTGCACAGTCCGGTTGGAGGTTCTGCAAAGGCTGCTGAAGTGACTGGGAGGAAAAAATGCAATGTTTGACCATCTCCTGCGGGGTTGGGTTAGTTAAAGCGCTGGGCTGGTTGGCGTACTCTTTAACCCAGCTTTGTAGCACCACTATGGGGATATCTGTACTTGGATAGAAGCTCCTAGTTTCAGAACAGGGTATTATTTTCAAACTACCATAGAAAGTCCTGATTTCTTGAGGCCGAAGCATCTTCCATCATGACTGCTTCAAGGCACATTACTCTGGATGACAGGAAGCTGGATAGTTTTGCAGCGTTATGGACTTGCTGCTGCAGAACTAGCAGTTCCTGAGTTCTTCTTCGTCTTTCAGTAACATTTTTATGCTGTTGTTCACACCACTGAAAATCAAATGATCTATCCAAGTGCCAGATGAACATTCAAAATGCTGCTGTAACAACAGGAACTGGCTAGCATCTGAGAGTATGTTTGTCTTTTAGTGAAGAACACTACACAAAAAAGATCAGTTCAAATTGAACAATCCGTTGGATTAAAGACACAGAAATAGTCTCTGCAGAATTGGCCTTGGCAGAAAATCTGCTCCATGACCACTCCTGTATCATCTGCCTTAAACAAGAACTCTCTTCCAGCAGACAGTTTAATCTGCCTAGTAACAAGCCTTAGTGCTACAGGATGATGGTAGTCTATTTCAACCTTTTTAGAAAACCACGGCACTCGTCACATGCCAAGAAAGACGTGGTTGGTACGGTGTGTTTGATTGTGTATGTCTAAATGAGCTTATCTGGTTAGTTATGCTAACAAATTGCGACTGGTCACCGTTCAGTTAAAGTGCTACTTAACGCTAACAGATGACCGCTAACGGGTAATAAGTCTGAAACAGTTTGTTTTTTAACTGAGAGACATTAGTTTAGCTTGTAAGTTGTAACATTAATCACTCCTAGCTCCTCTTTAGAGTGTTGACAGGCTGGAGAAAAAAAAAACTGTGTGCTTTGAACTTGGCAACAATGACAGGTTTCCCTACCTGTTGTGTTGCAACTTTGTATTCTGTCCCCTGCTAAGTAAACTTGGATCATTCATACTATGAGTCCCAAAGTAATGCACAGGTTTGGCTGAATATGCTTCCAAAAGTGTGGCGTTGTTTTGATTAGCTGTGATTTTTGAGAGAAGAATGCTGTCATGAATGTTGATGAATCAGAAGCACAAAATGGAAAGAGTGAGGAATTTCAGACCATTTATATTGTAAATCAACCTTTTTTAAAGAGCTTATGTGCTTCCTGAAGTTGAAGAAGAATCATTTGGCATGCTCATCTTGCCGCCTAAAGTTGATGGAAAAACTGCAGTTCATCTAGATCAGCTTTGGTGGCCAAGATCGTGTGCGTAAACAAGGAATATGACTTTGGTTTCAAGCGCTCACAGCACAAAGATATTAAGTATAAACAGATAAACTTTAGAGGAAATAAATATAGGAAGGTTCACTAAGGTCCCATTAAAATATTCTGATATTTTTCTATGAATTGTATATCTATGTGCCTGAAAAGTTGGATCCTGTTTCCTCACAAATCAGTCTTTGGACAAAAAAATCTTTCTGTGTAAGTTGAAATTTATCTTAAACAGATTTTAGTGAACCAGCTGCACCAGCCTGAAACCTACAGCCTCTTGAAACACTTTCTATTATTATCTGCCTTGTTCTTCATCAGACACCTGATACAGAGGAGGGGTTTCCACTGACAGTGGCATAGCCTTCTGTTTATGCCTTTTAAAGTTTGTTGTTCTTTTACTTAGGATTAATGATTCACATGAAAAGCAGAGGTGACATCACATGGTGTGTGTGAGAGCATATTCGTTGTAAAATGGGGTTTTACTGTTTTTCAAAAAGTGCTAAACGAATTATAGAGCTGGCATGTTAAACTTCCGGCAGTATCTTACATTAGCTGCTAGCACTACAAAAATAGCATAGGGTTGTATTCTCTAGAGCAAAGGTTCCCAAACTATTCAGCTACTGACCCTCAAGTACCAAAATGGACTCACGATCCAAACCATTGGCTGATTATACAAATGTTTCTACAAAGCCAATTGACCATGGGTATAATAATAATGCAAACAGCATCAACAGCCACTGGGTTTGGTTTGGTCCATTTTCCAGTGATGTTTTTTTTATATCTAGAAAAGCTATAATATAAATATTCTTCACCTTTATCATTTTTATTGTTTGGTTTATTTTATGTAAAATATCTCATGATCTCATGCTTGATCCATGACCCCAACTTTGGGGATTAGTGCTCTAGAGAATGTAGATCTCTACCTCTGAGATTTCCCAAAAAGCTGCTTACTTTGCCCAATCCAGCATGTTTCATAACAGACAGAGGTGTAAAGGTCTGCAGGGTAAAACAGACTAGCTAGTCTTTAAAGCATTTAGCTTCCCGTTATTGAAAGTTTCTCTATTATCCTGAATGAGTAGTAGACAATAGATGGTAGGCTATGCAGTTTTGTTTTTAAATCGCTTCCTACATCTCTCTGCTTCTTTTTAATTGTAAACACTTCACAACCAGATGGCAGACTTTGAGTGTTCTTCACTCTGTAACAACATCTCCAGTGAAGATTGGTGTTGTCACGGTGACCTGGACATAAAATAAAAGGTTAAGGGGAAAGTAAAAATAGGCCAGCCCACCACTTCATTCGTAAGAAGAGCAGACTGCTGTGGGGGAATGGGAAGTAGAAACACGCAGAGGCTCCATGTAGGGCGCAAAAGGAATGGTGCAGAAATGTGAAAGGGTTTGGAAATGCATGTGTGCTCTAGGTTTAGCCACCAAGCTCTTAAACACAGTCCCGTTACAAAGTGCAAATCAGTTCATTGATCAAATAAAAATAATCTTTTATTTTCAGTGGTTCTGATTTAAAGAAGCTACAAGCGATATTTCACCACTAGGTGGGGCTTGAGCATCGTCTGTAGACCAAAACAAGATGTGTGCCAAGCCGTGCCTCTCTCTACTTCCACTCCAGCTGCAACCCGGCCCCTTCTCTACCCTCCCCTTCTAACACACGCCTCCTATGCGCATATTTGTAAAGGATAAAAACACAGCAAAACAGCTTCACCTTTCAGAGTAACATGTCTAGTGAAGAAATAAGTAACTCAGAACTGTATAGTGCTGTTAGTAAGAGAAAATGTTGAGCCGCTGGATGTGCTCTCCTCCATGTTTCTCCAACGCTGCTCTAGCGGCGACATTTTAGAGCAGGTAGGAGCTAAACCCTGAGGGGCACTTATTCACATACACATACATGCATGCGTGTGCACCAGACTGGAGAACAACACAGAGGTGGCGTGTCATGTCATACCATGGTCCATCTAAAATATTACCTTTAGTGCTACACATTACTATTTTTTTTGTTCTTTCTATCTAAAATAATTAAATTTCGCTTATTGTTCCTTTATGAAGTATAGATTAACTTGGAGAAAACATATAGATTCCATCCTACATAGTTACCAAACTACTTCTTGGTGGCACAAAATATAGATTTAGTTCTGTCGCTACACTCAAGCTTTAACGCTTTAACGCTTTTATGTTGCTATGAGCTGTCCAATAAACATAGTATTGTGGTTAAAATGAACTGTTAGCTGTCAGCATTTGATCTGACTAAATGAATTAAACTTAACGTTGACTTAGAATATGAGAGGGTTTTTTTCTGTCGAGGACAATCTTGGGAAATGACTTTGTGAACAGTTGGAGCTGCCTACACACACTGACTGCATAGTTCAAATATAGCAGTGCCTCCTAAACCTTTAACCTTGCAACCCACAAAACAGTGGCAGTGGCTCTTCACTCTTATTGGAGGTATGGAACGACACCAAGGCAATTAAACGAGATATGACAGTATTAACTTCTAATGTATTGCTTGTATCCTTTATAAAGTACTATTTTTTATTTCTAACGTTTCTCTAATAAATGTGGTTTAATGTTATTTACTGATCCTCCCTCTGCGTTGGAGGATTTGAGACATTGTTTATATAATGTGAACTAAATCTATATCTGAGGCTTTCACTGTCAAGTCTAAATGTGCTTGAAGATACTGTCCCTCGCCCGGCCCAATGTATCAGAAATAATGAACCCAAATGGTGCAGATTACGTAACCCTGGAGGAGGGTTTGGACAGTACGAGTTCCTTTTGTGTTCAGGATCTGTGACAGATTCGTGCGTGATAAGTCTCTGGACTGAGGAGGTTTTGGTGTCTTTAATGATGTTTGTCAGATCTGTACTGATTCAGGGATTTATTAGAAAATGTGGCCTGGTGACGGGCGTTAGAAAAGCTTTTTACAATCAAGTGGGCGTTTCTTTGGACAAGCAGTAGTTTCTTATAGCTCTGGTTTAAAGGAAAAATGTGTGAAACAGATTATCTGGAAACTGAAAACATTGAAAGAGATCATTCGGTCAGTTGACTAAACACTCCCAAAGGGCACATCACGGGTTGTTCACACGGCGTGGCAACAGATGGTATTGAAAATATGCAACATTGTTCACCCAATCAAAGCAAGGCTTTTTAGGTATGTCGGTTTTCTTTAGGGTGGAGATGCAGATGAGGGGGCGGGGCTCATCACCTTTTCTGTTCGTTTTCAGAACAAAAAGGAGATAATTTCTGTCACAGGACACATTAAGCCCTTATATCAACTTTGTGTTCTTAATTCTGGATGAATCGTGACTCTCCTCTGGAGGTGGTGGGATAGAAAACTTGCTCAAACAGGCAAATGCAGCAGTTTTGCAAGTTTACGTATGTTTGAGTTCGGGGAGCGTTTGAGAAATTGCTCCTGCTGCCTTCTACAGCGGTTTACAGTTTTACAAGTACTGACTAATGTCCCACACCGCAGGCTTGGGATATGCTCATGTGTTAAAGTGATGAGCAGGTTTCCACACACATACTGAGCCACGGTAATTCAGTTGCAAGGCACTAAAGCTAAGGGATAAAATCACTTACAAAACCAAACTAGCCCTTAATGTGAAGCTTGTGTTTAAAGGTAAGGTGTGTGTAGGTTGGTTATTAGGGACATCTAGTGGCTTAAGTTCTGTATTGCAACCAATACTGATTGCTTCCTACCATGACCTACTTCCTACATGTGTAGGAAAGTTGTGATGATTGCAAAAGGTTGACAGGTTTGTCCTCCTTGGGCTTCTGTAAAAATGTCAGTTCGTTATGCATTAAAGACAATATAGCAACAATCATTGAGAGTTTACTGTCCATAGATCACTTAAAATTGGGTTTACTAAATCCTTCCTTTTAAATAGCTTTTAAGGGGAAACTCATCCTTGTCTCAATGTTGAGACGTAACTCCATCTTCCAATATAACATTAAAACAATCCAATCCAATCCTTAAAATGTCTCCAGTTTTAGCCCCATGTAATAAGCATCTGTGGTTCAGGATGCAAATCAGCCCTTGATGCATGTGGTTGGATTAATAGTATTAAAATCCAGCTTCACAAATTCTGCTCTTTCATGTTAACCCCAAAAAGATGAAAGAAGGAAGAAAGTACTAAAAACTAGAGGTGCTGCATTACTCCTCCTAATTGGAGATCCCTGGTTCTCCCAGACTGCCTGCTGTAGCTTATTATAACATGGAATATCTTCCATCACACACCCCTTCTGTGTGAAGGCCACCAAAAATCAACTCCTAATGTTTTCTAGTCAGAAAACTGACAACGCACAGGGTGTGGTGCAGACATCACTGTGTCTGTCAGGCACCAACATAGTGTTGCTTAGTGTTTACTTCGTACCGCTAACACTGGGTTTGTGACTGGTAAAGAGGTAGTGCATGCAGGCTGATTGGTTTAATTCTTGCCTATCAAAGTGCGTTGCAGAAAGGCATGTTGTACTTTGTTGAGACTTTAGTGGACATCCCAACACGAAGTAGTGCATAATTGTGAGGAGGGAGAAATACTTTGTAGAATCACCTTATTCTGTCATACAGCTGGAAGTCTTTAGGGGCGTGTCTCTATCCCCTTTGCCAGATGTAGGCAATCCTGGTCCTCGAGGGTGAGTGTCCTACATGATGCTTGATGATTCCCTGATGGAACAAGCCGGAATCAAACTTTTCATTATTAGCTTACTGCAGAATTGGTGACAGCCAAAGGAAATAAGCCAGCTTATTGATTGGGGTGTGTTGGAGGAGGGACGCTGGCCCCAAAGAACCAGGAGCATCCACCATTGTAGTTTCCCCGCCTGTGGGTTGCTTCCACCTGAGCTTTGGATATCTGCTGCTGCTTCAGCGTTACCACAGACGTCTTGACAGCTGCTCTGATCAATGCTCTCCTTGTGTAGCTTTAGGTAGATGGCCACAACTTGGTAGGTTTGAGATTTAATGACTGAAATTGAAAACCAAGTATAGTTATGCACTACTTTGTGTCAACTTGCCCTATAAAATCCCAACCGCTCACTACGGTTGTGCACTGATGGTGTATCTATTTTATATTGTGTAGCATTTTCTAGGCGTACTTCTGTCAGCAGATACAAACATTAAGTGTGGGTGTGTGTGTGTGTGTGTGTGTGTGTGTGTGTGTGTGTGTGTGTGTGTGTAAACCTGATGCTGTGTGTACCTCCTCATATGAAGTGGAGGATGTTACAACCCTTATTTTTTCTATTATCCATGCCCAGTCTTATCTCTTACACACAATTAGTGAAAGTGATGAGCTGCAGGTAAAGAACAGCAGGCAGTGGTTGTAGCTGGAGTTTTCAGTTCTCTACTCTTCTGGGATTTTATGTGATGCAAAATGAGATGAAAGAAACATGGAGTGTTGTACAAATAATGTTTCTCTTTACGTTCTGTGTAACATGTGATTTTTTTTTTTTTTTTGGTCAGACACCAAAGCAATGATCCTGTGTAGGCTGAAAGGTTTATGGGAAGAGAATATTTGGGGACAGTTGTTTGAGTCTTCTTTAAAGGCCATTTGAAATCTTGATTTGCACAGCCCTAAGCGCCTGTTTCCTGCCTTAATATGTTGGTAATAAATCAAATGCTCTAAAGTGTGTTTTACCTTGGTTTTGACAAACTAATATGTCAGAGGAGAGGAAAAAGCAGCAAAGCTCTAAGGATCAACACATACTAAATCCTAACAAAGCTCTCAGCTGGATCAAACCAAAAGAGTGAGAATTAAGGGAGGAATTGCACATTGTTGTTACTGAGTGTTAGCAACTCAAAAATGTCTGGATCATCCAAGAAAGTGATGAGACAATCTGTAGATCAATCATTGCCTTTTATGATGGAAGTCTTCCTCTCCGTGATTGTTCTGAAGAAGAGCAGGAATGGTCTTGGCTCTTTATTTGAGATTAGTGTTCCCTGTGAAACTCTCTTTTTATTTTTCCTGAAACTCTTCTTGAACGTCCCATAGGTTTAAAGGTTGTTTCTTCGTGTTTTGAAACTTAAAGTGAAGCACAATGGACAAGGCTCAATGAATGCAATGTACGTGCAGCATGTGTGAAACTGTGTGACTATCTGTTTTACAGCCCTACATTTGTGTAAACTATGACACTCATGCTGTTTGAGAATATCACAATAAAACTTCTGACTTCATTCTTTGTGATTGGTCCTTTATTTCATTTGCTCCTTTTTTCTTCTTGTTTAATTATCGGCCATATTTTAGACCGTTTCCGTCCTGAAACCTCTGGGACATTGGGACGTGCTCGGAAAACCATTTAAGACACACAAAAACCCTTTATTCATATGTCGGAAGGCTGTCTGAGCAGCTCAAATGGTTCTTGATTTATTGAAAATGTCTCCCTGACAACAAGGAAGCTGGACTGGATGATGAAGTTGAAGACAGCTGCTGTCAAAGATTTTATTTGATGCCAATAAAGTAGACGCTCCTTTGTGAGAGCCTGTTAATCAGACAGCCAGGTTGTCTGGTCAGGGGATGCCTTTTACTTCTTTTCCTGGCCATCATGGAGTAGCTGAAGGAGAAGCTAAGTTGCTGGTTGGATGCTCCTGTAGTGGGAAAAGAAAACGTTCACTGATGATTTTACTCACACCAATAAACACATCGGCTCAGAAGAGACGATGTGGCCAGAACTGCAGTGGAACGGTGCCTTGGAAAGGTTTTCACAGCCCTCAGACTCTTTCCGCTTTTGTCATATTACTCCACAAACTCTTTTATTGCTACTTTATGATCTGACAGAGCAACACAAGAAGTGCATAACTGTGAAGAGGGAGGGGAAAGGATACAAGGTTTTCAAATATTTTCCCCCACTTAACAGTGAAAAGTGGGGCTGACATAACGGCGTCTTTTAAAACATCCCACGAGTTGATCATTTATCAGGTTTTAGTTGTCAGTCTGGCGGTTGGTTGCATTACATCTTGTTTCTGTTGTTTTATGATTCCAATCAAACATGTCACAGTTGGTGTTTGTAATGTGGCAAATGTGGAAAAGTATAAGGGGCATGAATACTTTGAATGTATATCTTGTATAGATTTGTGCCGACTGTGTGACTCACACTGCCCATGAAGCCAGGCGTGTCCTGTACGACCATGCTGTCACTGCTCACATGTTGTCCCCTCCTCCTCCTCAGCCTCCAGACAGTACCCACGATCATGGCAATGATCATCATGGCTAACACTACACATGCTCCCACAGCCACAGCGACCTTACTGGCTGCTTCCTGTGGAGCTGATTGGTTTTCTGCTCTGATAGGAGAGCGAGCTGCAGACTGGGGCAGAGGGTGAGGAACCAGTAGTCCAGATATGTCTAGGTCAGTATAAAAAAAAACAAAAAAGGAACTTAGGTTAGTTTAAAGATTACTGGAGATCTTAGACCACTTTAGAGACATATAGGCAGTGATTTGGTGCGGCTTCCTTGTTCCATTGATCATTATGAACCACTGCACAGAACTGCTGCATGAGACACAAAACTAACTGCATAGCAAGCTGGTCATTATGTTTTGGCTCATATGGGTTAATAGCTACAGATGTAGAACATTTGTTGGCACTAATGCTAAAGATGGGACTTTCCACATATTCCAATAAGGGCAAACCCACCTGAGGTGTTTGTTGAAGAAAAGCTCAATCTAAATCTCGTCTGACCAAACCACACAGTCCAAGTTAAAGTCCCAGTGGAGTTGAGCAATGATAAACACGTTTTGGTTTTTGATGGAAGGACAGTGTTTATTCTGCCAGCTAGTTGGCATGACGATAGTCTTTTATAGTTGTCATGAAAATTATAAAAAATGGGTTCCTGTGGCTCAAAGAAATTGAGCCACATTCTCTGTCATGTTTGAATTGCAGGGAAACACGTGGCTTACCGATTAGAAGTTCTTAGACACTCCCGTTAACAACAAAACAAATTGAGAAACTCTTCTGTAACAAGCATTTTCTAAAGGACAAACCAATGTTTATGTAATCTGGGATTTTGTTGAAAACCATTGTTTCCTGACGGAAATAAATGCAATAAAATGAAAAGCTTTTTAAAACCTCATCCTGTAAAGCCTTCGGTTACACATTTTTCAGGTCTTACGTGTGCCGTACTCATCCTCTTCAATCATCTAAGGACAAAAAGATTCCCCACCTTCCAGACTTAGGAGAAAGAAGGCGTCATCTCCTTTGATGAATTTCCTGCTCATCAGTCTGCTGTGTGTGATGAAGGTGCTGGTCCCATAGCCGGGGCCTCGATAGTACGAGGTGCCATCAGACATGGTTACCTTAGATCCCACATTCCTGGGGTCATCCCAGTAATACTCAGTACCTAAAAGCAACAGGAGATAGGTTGGCGAAGCAGCTTATTGAAACTGCATCTAATCAGCTCCCACTATCACCACTCTCATACCATCTGAGGACATCTTGTTGGGGTCGGTGGTCACCATGCGGTGCATGTTCATCTGCTGTCTGATATCCGACTGCTGATCCATCAGGGCAATGGTAGCCTGCTGCCATGGACACGGCCACTTCAGGCTGTGGTCATTGGGGCCTGAGGTTAGGTGGAAGTAGGTAGCCATGTACCCGGGATGGCTACTTCCGCCGTTTAGGTACACACCCACCTGAAAACAACATAGATATGGAGATAAATGGGGTACCACTTTTAATAGGAATAATTTTTTGCAGCTCTAAAGAAGAATGGACATTTTTTTCTAATCTATATTCTTTTCTGTCATTTCTTCAACGTATCTTAATGGAGCTTTCCAATTACCCAACCCAATAACTGGGCCTTAAATTTGTAAAAGCTTTGTTGTGCAGTAAAGTTTGTTATTGGGTTAATCATGTTGAATAACCTCTTTTATAATTGTGAAGTTTCAAATATCACTCACAAACACTGTGATATAAATACGTGAAAGTAATGAATATGGATGTCCTTCTACTACTTGTTGTTTCGGTATTACAGAAACACTGTAGCGTCAGTTTTCCAGATCTTATTTTGAACTTTCTGTCATCTCAGGTTTCCAACACAAAGGGACAAAGGGTTCCTACCCTCATCTATGGTCATGAGCTTTGGGTCATGACCAAAAGAACGAGATCCCGGATACAAGCGGCTGAAATGAGTTTTCTCCGTAGTGTGTCTGGGCTCTCCCTTAGAGATAGGGTGAGGAGCTCAGTCATCCGGGGAGGACTCAGAGTAGAGCCGCTGCTCCTCCACGTCGAGAGGAGCCAGTTGAGGTGGCTCGGGCACCTGGTTAGGATGCCTCCTGGATGCCTCCCTGGTGAGGTGTTCCGGGCACGTCCCACCGGGAGGAGGCCCAGGGGAAGACCCAGGACACGCTGGAGGGACTATGTCTCCCGGCTGGCCTGGGAACGCCTTGGGATTCCCCCGGAGGAGCTGGCCCAAGTGGCTGGGGAGAGGGACGTCTGGGCCTCCCTACTGAAGCTGCTACCCCCGCGACTCGACCACGGATAAGCGGAAGAGGATAGATGGATGGATGGATGGATTGATTTTTCTATATAGCTCTTAGAACTGCTTTGAATTGTTCTGTTAAGCATTTCTTAAGTTTTTATCTCTTTTTGTCCTGTTATTTTCATATACATTTTGTCTATTTCATCTTGACATCTTCTTGTTTGCATATTAAATTGTAAAGCACTTTGTGCACCATATGGATTGTTGAAAAGTGCTTTATAAATAAACTTTGATTTTTGGAAATTAAAAAAGTGAGTTTATCTAACCACTGTTGTCTAGACCACACAAATGCCCCTTTTTGTTCTTCTCCTGTATATGGTATCCAGCCTTTCTTGTAACTCTTTTAGGTGTTTAAAACGACTATTAGTTAAAACATTATTTTTGTTTCAACTGCTAAATAACTGTAGATAATGAGCAGCTTCCATTATTCCTTAAGTTGCACTGAATCCAAAAGCAGGAAAAGTTTCAATAATTATTTCACATTTAATTTTTTATCAACCAGCATCTGCCCAGAGTTGTTGCTTTACTACTACATGTTTATATATTCTGGTAGTAGCAGTTATTTAACGCAAACCTACAAAACCAGGGGTCACAAACTCCAGCCCTCAAGGACTGATGTCCTGCAGCTTTTATATGTTTCTCTGCTTCCCTGAGTCTAATAATCAGGTCATCAGCAGAACTCTGGAGAACTTGACTGCAGGTTGAGGAGGAAATTCAGCCATTTGGTTCAGTTGTGTTTGACCAGGGACACATGTAAAAGTTGCAGGACACCTGGAGTTCCAATCCAAACTCCAGTCTGTTTAGGACTGGCGTTTGACACTTCTGTACTAGACGCTTTATATCCACTTTCAGTCACAGCAAACAGCTAGGAGCTAGGGAGAAATCCCAGGGTGCCTGGCCAACTAAACGCTGCAATAATGGGTTTCCCCATCCAGCTGCCCGGTTAGATCAGCAAGCAGATCGGCCTATAAACTGAGCTCTGCTGCTCTGAAAACAGATTTAAACTACGCTCATAATGTTGATCAACTGACTGCACAGATAAGGTTTTCAGATAAGGTTTTGGGGTGGATGTTTTCTCTGTTTTTCTTTTGTGACAAATTAAAGGTATAAGATGAATACATTTGTACACTCACCTCCTTACTGCTCCTGGTGGTGGAGAGCCTTGCTTTGCTGCACACAACCCTGCCCCATCAACAATCCCCGGTGAAAAGTCCTACCTCAGACCACGGCATTTCATCCGTGAGACTAAAGCCCCTGAAATCTGAAATTACCCGTGTAATTCTGTATCAAAATGCTCACTGGGCTTTTCACAAGCAATGGAAAAGTGCCTAATAGAAAAGCATCTAAATATAGACATTCTATCGAATTTCAAATTGATTCTACTTGTCAAACAATGCAGTGAGGTTGAGTTCATTATTGAAATTGGTTAAAACATTTTGTGTCTAAGGAGACCCTGCCGACTGCATCGAGTAACTGACTTCCAGCGTTCACTCCCCCTAGATGAGCATGTAGCCACCGTGGACAGTCACTTGCATATCAACAAAAATATCTCACTCCAGCAGTCAAGGAGAACAGATGATTGTGGCTTGTTTCACATCCACTACTGTGGAGTCTTCGTGTTAACTGCGCATATTTATGATGACCAAAGACTGGATCTTAGCCCAGTAGAGATGCTTCACATAAACATTGCTTGTAATTCTCAGTCTATTAAAACGACAATGTGAAAGGAGATCAAGTTCTTCCAAAGTGGTCAAATTCTGAGGTAAATATATATATATATATATATATTTATTCTATTTTATTCATTTTACTACTGAGGGGGCACAAGAATTTTTTTTCCTTTTTGGTTTTGTTCTCTAAAGTTTTAGAACTAAAAGAGCTTTAGATAACTCCACCCAATGCTTATAGAGGTTGCATCCAGAGTTTGTACAGATTAAGATCTGTGCAGAATTCAGCAGAGGATAAAACATCACAACAGTTTTTCTGGTTACCTGGAAGGAGTAACCCGATGGTGACAGGAAGCGAGGGCTGTACAGTTTCCTTCCTACTGGTGTGGTGGCCAGCAGGTTGGTCATGTTGCGGATGTGCCAGATGTGCTGAGGACATTGTGTGGATGACAGGTTGATGTCATCTATAGAGAAACCTCCATGGGATGGACTCTTTCCCCTCACCCCCTCAAAAACCACCCGGACCTTCTGAGTCACATTCAGGTTGACATAATGCAGCTCCCAGGAGCCCATTACCCCCCCTGTGAGGGAAACAGAAACACTAATGATGTTTTTCACTAAATCCATATTTTCTTCATTCTAAACATCAACTGTAACAGATCTTTATTACATTTTGTGTTTAAACTGGTGACTTGGCTCAGGTCTGAGCGCACTGATGGGTTTACCACAAGATGTCAGCACAGTCCCAAATGTCTTAATCATACTCAGTCTGCACAGTAGACGTGCATGTTGCTTGAAAGAAGTGATTTCTCACCTGAAATGCTCTTGAATAATTTGAGTTTACCGCTGGGGCTGTCTGGGTCATACTCTTTGACCCATATGTTCAGAACATCATCAGCTGCTCCAGTGTTATGGAGGAAGAACTGCAGACACTGAGCTCCAGCTTTGGGGTAAAGCCAACGACTCTCAAGGGAAGCACTCTCACCCGCTTCAGCAGATTTGGTGCTGAAATGCATGAAGTATCCTTTTCCTGTGCAGAAATAGCCAAAAAAAAGTTATATCAGAGCTCTCAGCTTTAAAATGATATCCAGATAGCCAGTCGGTATTTTAAATAGCAAGTAATATTATATGGGTAATATTTCACAACCAAAACACCTCACTGGCACAGTAGATTTTTATGATTCCCTTCAATCATTTTGATCCAAACGTTTCTGAAATTCTATCACAATGCTGCAAAACTGTCAGTCAATGTGAATTAGGATCTGTTTTCATCTAAAGTCAACTAAAGTTTTCTATCTAAAGTTAGTTAACAGAGATAAATCATTGCATTCATTCAATTATCATGCAGCCACCCAACGACACACTTTATAAAGAGAGTGAATGAAAAGAACAGGCTTAATTGTTTCTATTCATACATTACTCAAAGCTACAACTTAAGGTCTCTGATGCGACCTTTCTAAACCACTGCTAAAATGGGAGAATTGTGTCTCAGAAGGTAGTACGGTGGTAGCTGAGTGGAGTAGAGCTGTTACGTGAGCAGACTTCTGGTTAGTGATTGGCCATGGGTGTGGCCCGCCAGCCACCGCTGATATGCTGTGGTTGTGGCCAGCCAGCCAGTCACCCCAGAGAGGGAAACAAATGCCATTTGCCGACTTGTTACTACAAGAGATGCAATGGATTACTTACAATTATCTGAGAAACAGCCTAACAAATGCATCTCTAGGTCCAACAACGAGGTGAGGGCTGTCCTTAGATAGGGACATCTAACCCTAATGACGGCATGCGTTCTCGGCCGAACAGTTATGAGGTGCAACACAAGATGCTCTGACGCTCTGAGACATAATTTTCACCAACTCAAACTTTTGAGTTGGTGAACCCAAAAGATTGCCCTGTGTATGCGATTAGCTCCAAATCCTTTGAATCAAATGACCCCAGTGATATGGCAGTACGTGGCTTTTAATAGCAGGAGATGTGAGCAGTTTACTGCGATAGACTGGCGACATGTCCAGGGTGTACCCCACCTCTCGCCTTGGAGATAGGCACCAGCACCCCTCGCAACCCCATGAGGGATAAGCGTGTTGGAAAATGGATGGATGGATAGGTGTGAGCAGTTTACACTTTTATTGTCTCAGATCACGGTTGTCCTTGCTTTAAAATCTAGATATAACCTTTAGGCTACATCCACACTAAGCTGACTACTGTATCTGCACAGAAAAGTTTGAGTGTAAAGATGAAACCGCACCAAGCCGGAGGAGCCTTAAAAGTGGAGTCTGCAATTTTTGCAGAAGTTTGCGCAAGACCATCTTACCTGCTCTTCCACTCTTCAGGGGGATCACGTGAAAATATCTCCCAAATCCACTCTTATTTCTTTCTACTGAGGCTTTCCTCTTCTTCTCATAAACTTGTATGCGGTTTGCTTCTTGTGACTCTCAGCCATGTTCTAAGTATACAGTGAGAGTAGCAGAGCTACAATGAACGGCTAACACTGAAAATAACCAGATACATAAACAGTAGAAGTGCACATGAGCAGCCAGAAAGCAGAAAGTAACAAGGGGCATGCACGCACATTGGCGTCACAGTGACTGGCATGTGGGACAACCAATAGATAAGGTGATACCACCCCCCCCCCACCCCCCCACCCCTCCGAACTTGATGGACAGAGGGGGGCGTGGGCAGGACCGGACATGAAGGCATCTAATTGGTTCTTTCATTCGGTCCGCATGGAAAGATACTTATCAAAATTGGTCATAGTTTTTACTGGCCTGCAACTTTCACAGAGATCAAGTTCTTTTAGCCTCCTTTTTCTGAATACATAACATATTGACTGCTGTTCAGATGGAAGGACCATTTCTCCCAGTATAACAAAAAGTGTTTCTGAACAGGATTACCAATTATAGCTTTAATAGGCGTTGTAATACCAATGCCATGCCTATGATTGAAGTTAAAGAAGGAAGAAGAGCAGGGCAAAAACAATAAATGCAGGAGAGAGAAAAGAGGTGTAGAGGATAAAATTAAAATAAATGAATAGCGTCTAAAACACGACCGTAACTCCAAAGTCTGCGCCATTGTTGTTGTTTGTGTTAACACGTCTGTGTTAAGGGTAAGACGTGTATACGTTGGCTTGCATATCCAAACACGGCAGTTTGTAGCCAGTTATGCGGGTAGGGGTGTCCAGATGGAACCGCTGAGGGTGGATGCTTACATTTTTCCCACTCTGGGAGACGGTTTCAATTGTAGTTGGTTTTGCAACTGCTTCGTCTCAACGAGACCCCCTTTCTGACCAAGAAGTTTGTTGGGTAAAGCCAAACCTGTCTTCGAGGCCAGTGTCACAAACACAGCAGGCTTAAACGTGACAGAGAGAAAGAGAAAACTGTATTCATCGTCAAGGTTCTGGGTCTACAACGATCGCATATTTGAGGAACTGTCATGGTTTAACCAACTGATTTAACCTACATGCAGAACACACTCGGGAGATCAACGCAGTCTTTGAAGAAGTGATGCCAGTTGTCAGGAATCAGGGAATGGAAGCTTGAGCCAGCGCAGCAGAGACTTGGGGTGGAGGTGGAAATCTGCCAGGGAGGAATGAGAGGGGTCTGTTCCAGGAAGCTGGTGAGTTTACAAATTAATCTTAGTTTTGAGAGGGGAAGCACGGTGGAGAGTGAGCAGGATGCGATTGCAGGAAGACTGAGAAACCAGGAGGCTGACAGCTGAGCCTAAAGAACCAGGGGGTCTTCTGAAAGGCTCGTAGGTGGGTTTGGGCGCTGGGAAACTGAGCCAGGACTGGATCAGGAGTGAGCAGGCAAGGATCACTGTGAAGCAACACTCTGGCTAAGAAGTGCTGGCAGCCGGCTCCTCTTCTCCTCCTGCTGATGAGGTCAGATGGAAAACAGATGTGCTTCACCCAGCCACTATGCTTACAGGACGCCATCTAGCGGAGGAAGGAAAAGACTACAATACAGAGGGGACAAGATCTCCAAGATCCGGACAGGAACTCTGTTGAACAGAAATTCATCCATCCATCCATCCATTTTCCTACACGCTTTATCCCCGTTGGGGTCGCGAGGGTTGCTGGTGCCTATCTCCAGCTGTCAATGGGCGAGAGGTGGGGTACACCCTGGACAGGTCGCCAGTCTATCCCAGTGTTAAACAGAAATGTAAAAGATAATAAGGTATCAGAGGGTACTATTGCATGTAAGATATAAAATTATGATCTGTACTCATGTGCGTTATATTAGAGAATTAACTTAGTCATTTGTGCTTTCTTGAACAAACATTTCAATTTTTTCTTCCTTTTTGTTTGTTTCTTGGTTTCCTTCCCAGACAGAGGATGTGCTCCCTATGTGCTGTTTCCACCACACTATGCTTTTATTAGTAATGACATGATTTTTTTGGCACCGTTCAGACAACCACCAGTAAATATTTCACACAAACTGTGTGTGAAATTGTTGAATCATGTCTTGAAAAGGCGCTCTGAAATGTGAAGCCTCATCTCAAAAGAGGAAACTATGTCAGTGAAACAAGACATCTGGTTCTGTTATACCGAAATATCTCTCTGCGAGAACTTGAGAAAAAAAAGATGTCCAAATTGCTCTCATGTTGCTCGTTCATGATTTACATGATCAACAATAGGTAAAGATTTAAAACAGAGCACCTTTCAGGTCACCAAGTGTTTTTCTGTCTCAGACATTCAGGCCAACAACCAGGAAGACCACCTGTTTATACAACAAAAGCATCTGCTAATGGCTAAATCGGATTGGCCAGAAATACCAAAGGGCTGAGGAGAGAGCACTGTTATTTTTCCAACACACGACTGACCGTTCCATTTCTAACTGATAATGTTTATCTTGAAAAATCTGTATCAGCAAGGTCCCACTCTCGTCTGTACTTTGGCTGTTGTAAATCACCCCACCCAACGTTTCAGATGATTGATACCAAGGGCAAAGATAAAACGCTAATGAGTAGGACACACAATGTTCCCATAAATGCTTTCAAGCCATGTTTTGTGTTACATTTTCCCAAACGTTAATATCATTATTTCTATCTATGAAACCCGTCCATTGAATAATATCTGAACAGTCCTGAGGCTCAACGCCAAGCAGCACAATCCGTTTGTGATGACCAGAAGCTCACCTTTGCATTGTCCCATGTTGGTAAAGTCAGTCTGAGGCCCTCCGGTCACAGAGCCACGCTGTTCCCACATGGCTGTGTCAGAACCCTGAATCATCCCACAAATGTTCTCCTCCTCAAAATCACAGCTGTCCACAAAGGTTGAGGATTTAGCTGTGGAGAAGAAGCAGTCTCAGCTATATCAAGGAACTGTACATCACATCCATGTATGTCTTTTTATTCAGTCCCCTCAGTCTGGTTAAATGTTCTTCAGGAAGTTCT
The DNA here is from genome assembly GCA_037039145.1 of Fundulus diaphanus. Classification (NCBI taxonomy): domain Eukaryota; kingdom Metazoa; phylum Chordata; class Actinopteri; order Cyprinodontiformes; family Fundulidae; genus Fundulus; species Fundulus diaphanus. The sequence continues at coordinate 47,856,213 of CM073128.1, forward strand.
GGAGAAACCTCATGTCTTTTGTAGTCATTCACAGGCTTCTTCCTAGGTGGATATTTTTGCCACTCCATCCTATTAGAATTCTTAGAACTTATTGTAATTGGTGTTTTTTTTTATGGCATGTCCACATACTGTGTTTTCCATAAAATTGTTGAATCTGCTGATAGTCATCTATCTTTGTGATTTATTGACTTTGTGCAATTCACTATTACTAGAAGGAATGAAAACCAATCCCACAGCATGTTACTTCCACAACTATGCTTAACTATTGGCACAGTGTTCTTAGGTTTGAAATTATTGTATTGGCTCCTGCAAGCATTATCGTTGTCACCCTGGGCAAGTAGTTAATTTTTTTTTATCTCTTATCTCAGCTTGTCCATGAGACAATTTTAGTTGATATTGTTGGTGTTAGTTTTGGACTGGGGCTTTATGCCTTGTTTGTACCATGTCAGTCCATGTTGATACAAAATTTACTTTATTGTGGGCAGAGGCACTGGTGTCCCAGCATCATTATGATACACCTGAGCTTCAGGGGATCCTGGGTTATTACATAACACTCTAACCTGCTTCCTTTCATCAAATAATCATTCTGTTCACTTTATTATTTTTCAAAGCACATTTCCCCCTATTTACCACAAATGCTGTAAAATGCTGGCTTTTGTGTAATTCTAGAAAAAAAGAAAAGTAATATGCCTGTGCAAATTCTCAGTTATCCGGGTCATCGCAACAGCAAACAGGCTTGAATCGGAGGCATCCGGAATTTCGTTCAGTTCTTTCTGAAAATGTTTTGACGCCTATCCAGGAGTCTTTGTCACTTCAAGTGCGAGCCACCAGATCGGCTGCTTCCGATTTAAGCCTGTTTGCTGTTCCAAAAGTAAAATGCAACCACAGGTTATATTTAAATGGCTGTCATTCAGATTGATCATTAATAATCTACAACAATTTATCAACAACCAATAAATGTCTGAGAACCCTGGTTATCTAAGAGATTTGAATGAGGGCACCTTTGATCTGCTATGTTGTCAGGTCTTTTATTTTAGCCACATGGAAGGGTTGACTGAAACAACAGGCTGTTTACCTCTCCATGCTGACACTTCACTGCAGTAGATCTATATGATCAGCAAAACTAAATCTACTGATACATTTGTGCTCGAAGGACAAAAGGTTAAACTGAACAGTGCTGAAAGCTGGAAACTACGGGAGAGTCTTAGGCCATTGTAGATAAATGAGAAATTCAAATTTCTTTTTGAGAATTTTTTAGAGAAATATACTCCTTTGTGGTCAATTTATTTTCTTTTATCTACCCAGGGTCTAATACTCAGTCCTAAGGTCTGGATAAGGTTCTACTATTTAACTGAGGAGAGATGCTAATCTTCTTAATAGAGTGGGATAGAATACCTATTGTCATCTCTAGTTTCTGCATGCCTGTGTTGTAGCTAAGATATTCACAGCGTCCTGACAGCTGAGAGATTGAAAAGCCTGAGATCATCATTGTGTGTCAGCATCAGGTTGCATGATAAACCAACTTATCTTACATTTCTCTTTCATTTGTAGCTGCTCCATTTTTTTTCATTTTGGTTTAGTATAAAGGCAGGAATAGAATAGAACAGAGTAGGATAGAATAGAAATACCTTTAATTTCCCACAATGAGGAAATGTGGGCGCGACAATGGCAAAAACACATAGACAGAGTTACAGTAGATTATATAATATGAATAATAACTGACTTTGTGCCACAATGATGTTTGCCTCCCACCACCTACACCACTCATTACCACTCATTACTTTAAAAACACTGTGAGCAAACCTGCAGTGCTTTGTTTAGCATGTAACCTTAGTCTTTTCCTAACCTGACCTTTTATGCTAAATACAAATATTTTCTAACGCACAAACTTGAATTTCGCAGGAAGGATTTGTGAATTTACAAATCAAAAATCTGAGTAGCTTTAGCTTAAAGAGGACATATCATGCAAAATCCACTTTTTTAGCCATTAACTACTTTTACTTGTGTACTTGGACTCTCTAGGAATGCAGAAAAGTTGAATGTAGTCTGTCCAGATGCTGCGTAGGTACCTTTATTTATTTTATTTTATTTTGGGGGGGAGGGGGGGGGTCATACTTTTTGAGCCATTCAATTTTCTTTATCCTCTATTATGTTTTTTGAACAATTATGTCACAGGATTTGCTGAAGAGTTTCTAAACAAGGTCAAATTTACGAATCTGCGATTTTTATTGTTATTGTCACAATGTTGTAGTCCAATCTAAAGGATGCTGAAGCTACAAGTGGCTATGTGAGAATGTTTCATATGTTGGGTTTCCACACCATTCATTACACCGCCCCCCAGCATACAACAATAATGACTGATTGGGGTGGAGTGAAAAGCTCTGGGACCTGGAAGGGGCGGGGTGTGAAGTGCCTCATTTGCATTTAAAGGGACAGCACCAAAACGTTGCTCTCAGACACACCTCAGAACAGATTCAGACCAAAGCTTTGTAGCTCCACTTTATATAGACCACTATTGATTAGTGGTCTATATAAAGTGGAGCTATATAAAGTTTAAATGTGAAAGGTAAGGCTTTAAAAAGGATAATATGTCCCCTTTAAAACTGAATACTTAAAGTTAGTGCCAGCTATGCCACTTGTTCTCTGCTGACACCATGTCATGACTCACTGCAGTTATAGAGGAGGTTGAGCTTGGTTAGGTCACTGCCGCTGAATCCCATCCTCTGACCAATCACATCCATGAATTGTGGGATCTTTGTGACGATGGTGGGTTTGGAGTTGATGTTGAAGGCTGTCTTGCTGTAGTGCATCACAGAGCCATAGTCATATGGAACCCCCAGGGCACTGGACACAGTGTCATCATATGTTTTAAAGTTGTGCTCCTTTCCTGGTGACAGTAAAAAATTAAGAGATTTTAGTCCTTCCATGAAACAGTCCAATAATCATAGCTAAAAAGTGTGTTGACTCACTGTCGAAAAGAAAAGTGAACGTGCTCTTAGTTAGTAGTTCAGTAATATTAAGAACTGATATGTATAAACACATTTTAATCTATAGTCCATTTCACACCGAATAAGGTCTACCCTGACTTTGAATTCCACACATATAGAGTTTGCATTGTTCACTCTCTTGTACAAGACAGAGGTAGATGTTGGTAGGCATGATCATCTCAAGTGTGCACAGAATTTTTTTCTCTTTTATCCTAATATAGAGGTTGGGCCTAGTTTGCATGCCGGGATCCACCATGTTACTGAATGCTGACACTGGTTGGTCACTTTTTAATGTAGGTAAAAAACAAACTAACATCAGCTTGAAGATAAGATTTAAAAAAAAGCATGTGTATGGCCTTGATTCATTTATTCCTGTGAATAAAGATGTTACCGGGTTCAATTTGTTCCCAGATGATTTTGACGTAGTCATCACGGTCTGCTCGGGATTGCTCATGCCAGAAACCCAGAGCATGTAGAAACTCGTGCTCAACTGTGCCCAGTCGGTCACAGTTTTTACCAATGGACAGTTCCTGCTTCCCAACATGCCGGTTACCTACTGAAGAGTAGCATCTGCAGAGAGAAAAAAACAATCAAGATGCACACGCTGTTATCTCTGGATAGTCAAACAATTGCACTTGTCATTCCAGGCCTGAAATGATCTGGGGTTGTTTTTTGTGCAGCATTCTTTTAATGAAATTCACTCTAACTGATGATACAATACATACATATGGATGTTCTCTAAGACCTTTATACACTTTATATAGGGACAAATGGTTAATGAGTTACATGCAGAACATTGAATGATGCAACCCAGGTGGCCAGAGAGGAGAGGGGAAGGAAAAAGTAATGCTTTTCCCCCCAAAAAGAGAAATCTTGCAATGTGAGATGGTAAGTATAAAAAAGGTCATAATTCCGCAGAGCAAGTGAATGATGAATGATGACAAACACAGGGTCTAACAATTGTATGATCAACTTGAAGGACGCTTGATAATGATCTAATACTATTTAAAACATATGATCTTGAAAAATAACCATTTATCAATCAATTAATTTAGTGCTCTAACTAAAAACAAATCCCAGGGAATATCAAGCACTGGTGCGCAGCCTGAGAGGAATTGTAAAATACAGAGAATAGGTTCAGTTTACAACGGTACGGTAAAAGATATGTCTTATGTGCTTTGTAAGTATAGCCTTGCAAATGAATTATTCCATAGCAAGCATACATGTGGAAATTTTCAGTACCACTGTAACATTATACTTTAAAAGTATTAGTAAAAGTCAACATCTTGAACCACATGGCCACACAGTAGCTGCTGCTGATTCTGTGTCTGAAATGGTCTCTTATCATGACCAGAAGATAGCAATGAGGAAGTGAAACAGGGCGAGCTTGCAGACTTCAATTTAAAAGCAACCATCCTGAGATAATTCAATTCAATTCAATTCAATTTTATTTATATAGCGCCAATTCATGAAACATGTCATCTCAAGGCACTTTACAAAGTCAAATTCAATCATATTACACAGATTGGTCAAAAATGTCCTATATAAGGGAACCAGTTCATTGCTTCAAAGTCCCGACAAGCAGCATTCACTCCTGGAGAAGCGTAGAGCCACAGGGAGTTGTCTGCATTGTACATGGCTTTGCAGCAATCCCTCATACTGAGCAAGCATGAAGCGACAGTGGAAAGAAAAACTCCCCATTAACGGGAAGGAAAACCTCCAGCAGAACCGGGCTCAGTATGAACGGTCATCTGCCTCGACCGACTGGGGGTTACAGAAGACAGAGCAGAGACACAACAAGACAGAAAAAAGCACAGAAGCACACATTGATCCAGTAATCTGTTCTACATTAGATGGTAATAGTCGGTGATCTGTCTTCCCTGGATGATGTCACAGCTAACAGAACGTCAGACCAGGTGTACCTACTATGAAGAAAAAAAGAGAGAGAACAAAAAGTTAAAAGCTTAAATGACAACAGTCATTTCAATGTAATACAATGCAAAACTGGAGAACAGTAGAAATCAGTGGAGTGAGAAAAATAGACCCTGATGTCCTCCAGTAGCCTAAGCCTATAGCAGCATAACTATAGAGGTAGCTCAGGGCAACATGAGCCACTCTAGTTATAAGCTTTGTCAAAAAGGAAGGTTTTAAGATTAGTCTTAAAAGTAGACAGGGTGTCTGCCTCACGGACCAAAACTGGGAGTTGGTTCCACAGGAGAGGAGCCTGATAGCTAAAGGATCTGCCTCCCATTCTACTTTTAGAGACTCTAGGAACCACCAGCAGACCTGCAGTCTGAGAGTGAAGTGCTCTGTTAGGAACATACGGGGTAATCAGAGCTCTGATATATGATGGAGCTTGATTATTAAGGGCTTTATACGTTAGAAGAAGAATTTTAAATTCTGTTCTTGATTTAATAGGAAGCCAATGGAGGGAAGCTAAAATTGGAGAAATATGATCCCTCTTGTTGATTTTCATCAGACTGAACTGAACTGAAATAAATTTAGCAGGCCATGTCAAGTAGCTTTTAATTGTATGTTGGGCAGTAAGCAGGTTAAGCTGATCCAATATCCACTTTGCTTTGCAGAAGTCTGTCCTCCTTAATGCAGTGAGAGAGATTAAAGATTACAGAAAGGCTAATGGGTGTGAAGAAAGTGAAGTTGCTGTAAAAGCACTGAGGTTGATTAGAAGTAAGGGAGGGAAGCTAGAGACAAATACTGGCAATAGGGCATTTTCTCAAGATGAATGTTAAACTAAGAATTTCTTTATCATATACCATGGAAAGGTGTGTGCGACTGGCATAAATCAAGGGAGCATTGTGGCCCACCTTATTAGTTTCAACATAGGGTCCAAAATTTCATGAGGGGAGTGATGGCCTAGTGGCTAGAGCTGCAAGTTCCCAGGTTTGTATCCCACAGGCTGCCACTCTGTGTCATTGAGCAAGACCCATAGACCCCATAATGCTCCATACAGTGACAGCCCACTATTCCCTAAAAAGGGCTAAGTTAAATGCAAAGAAACAATTTCCTTCACTAAAATATTTATAATATAATTCATGCAATGCCTCTGGTTTTTGACTTGTTTGGTGCATGCAGTATAAACAAAGGCATACCTAAACTGAAGTAACAGCCAAGCCTTACTCACCCACTGCCTTTGAACACAGATATGTAGTTTTCCTCCCCATTCCATTGTGTGAAGTCAATGCAGGTCTTTAGCCTATACTGATCAAACGCCCTCAGAATTACACCCTTTGCGTTCATGTCTAAATGTCACAAAGAGCAGAGGAAAGACAATTAAAATAGTGGATGTCATGAGTTTCTGGTGCATGTGTACTGCCTACCAGTTTCAATATATCTTACCCAGACTGTCCTCCAGGTAGTAGGGAACGGTTGTTGGCCAGCGATAATTATCCCCTATTATGGAGTTTCTGCCAAATATCTAAATGGAATGAGGATGTTCGTTATGTTGTGAAATTAGTACAGAGCAGGTGTCATCAAAGATTGTCATGTGATTGCTTTTGAGATTTCATTATTTACTTGGATTCTGAACAGTATCAGGTAACATACAATGAAATTACATAAAAAAATAGAGTTTTGAGAGAAGGTGGGTATAATATTAATTTATTTTCCTTTGGGGGGTCAGGATAGTCAGGGTGAGTTGGCGATGGTTGGGGGGGTGCCTATTCGAGTCAACGGAAGAGCTAGCTTCCTGAGAGGGCATGTTGCTCCCCAGTCCTTTCCTCCCCATCCCTGGATGCTGGAGTATGAACCTGGTTTCCAGGGATTAACTTCTATATAGATAAACCCTATAATCAGCTTTGGCTGTCACTTTATACATCTTGCATTAAATAATACAACGTTTTTTCTGTGAAGTTATCAAGGCGTTGGTTGTTTGTATCTGTAATACTTTCTCGGTTTGTTTTGCTCTTCTTTTGATATCTCTCTTTGCAGGTGTAGAAGCAGACTCCAAGGATATTATCTTGTACTCTCTTTTTCCTCTACTTTATTTTTGTCACCTTTTCTCGCATTTTGTCTCATCTTTTCTCTTCCTTTCTTGCTCTTTACCCTTTCTGTTTTTGTGTCTATTGAATGTGAAATAGTCCCAAAATAATATTTAATAAAGCTTTTTGCATATAAATATCAAGCGGAGCACTATGGCGAAAGCAATAATGCTCCACTTGTGAAAGTAAATCTGTTGGGCTTTCTTTGGCATTAAGACAGCAGTTCTTAATGCTACACAGCCAGACAGGACACATAAAAAACAAAATAGGTTTGGATAAAAAAATTAAATGAATAATCATTATCATGATTACATGTTGACTCACTTCATCATGCTCAATATCCCCCTGCAGGAGGTCCAGGCCAGCGGCTGTAAAGGATTGTAGTTATTGATCAAGGCTGAAGCACAGTATCTAGGGACAGTAGATAGATCAAATAATGATATCCCAAACAAACCTTCATTGATGTCAAAGATGTCCCAGTCTTGGCCCTGATCAACATCAGTTTCTGCAGATGTAGAAAAAGCCAACAAATGAAGAGGCTGTTTCCTAACTTGTCACGTACATATGCTGGCATTTTGAAAAACATGTTACTTTCTACTAAACATATAAGAAAACCAAGACTTTTGTGAACATCAGTTCAGATCATTTCTGAAGTATAAGTTTTATTTTGGATGTGCTCTAATTCTGAATAGAGCATATATATTGAGGTCAGTGGTGTAGAAGTCACATTATGTGATACGTTATTTTGTCATGACATCACTGTCACATTTTTTCTTAACATATTACATACCATCCCAAAATAAAATTTCAGTATAATTTCAGGTAATCAGACTATGCATGATAAAGTGGTTAATGTATGGCAAGGCAGTGTGAGATTGTTATTTTCTAATGCTATCATGTCTTCCAACCACTGTGAAATGACAAGGTGATATGATACATATATATAACAATTACAGGATGATGGATCACTTAGGCCATAAAGATATGACTATTGGATACTGTTTATCTGCTGGTGACACTGACCTGCAGCAGTATGTATAATCAGCACAGACTAGCTCTGGGCATTCACAGACAGATATGTCCTGTATAAAAGATGTTACTGCAAACTATCTTGTGTGCTTGTGTGTGTGTGTGTGTGTGTGTGTGTGTGTGTGTGTGTGTGTGTGTGTGTGTGTGTGTGTGTGTGTGTGTGTGTGTGCGCGTGCGTGTATGCATGTATGAACAGGCGTTTGTGTTTCAAGAATCTTTATTGTCATTATGTAACTATAATGAAATTCATGCAGATTCAGACATAACACAGCCAAGACATAATATTCAAATAGTGGATTGCACAGACAACACTTCCCTGACAAGCAGGCAAATAGTTCTTAGCAACTGATAAGATTTAAATGTTTGAGTCAAAAACGACAGATGGCAGCCATTTTACACAACAATGTAAATTACTGTGCAACTGCATGAACGTATCAGACAAAACACTCCCTGAGAGGTTCAGAAGTGAGCAAACAGTAATGAGAAAAAATTAAAATTTTCCAGTTGATTGATATCAAAGACAAAAAGACAGGTAGCAGTCAGTTTACAGGATGAAGAAAATACATTAGTAGTGTTGTCTTGTAGATTTTGAAAGTAAAGTGGTTACAGCTATAGTCCTCTACAGCCTTTAAAAATGATGGTAGCATTGTGTGTGTATGGCTACATTATGATTATGTTGGTGCCAGCCATTGTTTCCATTAACTGCTATATTACTCATTCAAATCACAGCTTGCAAGAAGAGGATGGTCACTTTTGATGTGAAGTCATTCCAAACTTTGAATTCTGAACTTAAAGGACATTGGATGGCCGATGAAACCCAAAGTTAGGAAAAAAAGTAATTGAAAGCAAAAAGCAGGATCTTCAGAATTGAGATTCAGCTTGTCTCAAATGTAACTTTATGTCTAGTTTATGAGTTAACACTATTAGAAAACTCTGGTTAACCCACCTGTTTCACCTGTCAGTTTTGCTGAAGCCTGTAAAGTAAAATAAAACAAAGCATAAACTCTTCAAAAATAACATTTGAGCAGAAAAGCTGCATGTCTTAGCTCTTCAGAGGAATCCAGTCCATGACCTTTAATGCACACAGTACTTACCAGTCCTAGACCAAACACTAGAATCATCCACCTGAGCATCCTGGCTCCAACTGCAGACTCATTCACCCTGTGAAGCTGCTGCTCTTTTTAATCATTAAAACAAACAGTACGTTTGATCTAATTGATTTATGAGTTAAGGTTGGAGAGATTGCTATTATCTGCCACATTAATTATTACCTCCAACCTGATCAATGTTTAATTTTGTGCCCACACTAACTTTTCTTCCCCTGAATTTTTTACTAACATTTTCTGTGAAAAAAACATATGTGACATCCCCTTACAGTGACAATCAAGAAAGAATAAAAAGGGGATGAACAAATATGGAAGAAAAAAAAACAGAAAAAACACATCTCAGTTGCCAATGTCTAGGATCTAGATCATCCTTTGATAATGGCATTGAATTTCTTCATGTCTCTTCCTGGGTGTCATACAGTGTCCATTTTCCCTCTTATTCATAAAGATGTCTTCTTTTAGTCTGAGAATGAAAGTCATTTATTCTATCACATAAGGGAGCAGATATCTGGTACCAGTTCCATGTTCTAGCTTTTTTGCAGGCAATTTACATTATCTTAAATCTTCAAAAAAAAATTTTTTCAAGATACATTATCTTAAAATCTTTTGGTGCAATTCAAAATAATTTCGATAGTGTATTCACATTTCTCCAAAATAATTCTAATATGTGACAGTCCTAGAATATGTGTGCAAGGTTTGCTTCTGTGTTTTCACACATTCTCCGGCATGGGAGGTGAGACCTGGTCTGTTTACTCTGTCTTGGGTGTAATGGAAAATCTAGAGAAACTTTTCCACCCAAACTCTCTTCAAAGTCTCGGGTTTGCCGTTGTCGTCTGATTTATATATATGATATTTCAAAAAACAATTTTTTCTTCCAGTTACTTTTTATATATACAGTTGATGCTGGTGTGCTCTAGAGTTTTATAAAATTATGATATTTCCTCGACTGGTATCTCTCTGTACGTTTTAATCACCCAGCCAAGTAAACTATATGATGTTGGAGAGCTTTTTATTTCCCTCAATAAATAGTCTCTGAGCTCCAAACATCGAAAGAAGTCAGTTTTCACCAGTTGATGTCTTCCTCTCAATTCTTCAAAACTTCCCTGATTTAATTTACCATCATTAACTATAGAACAGACTGCAGTTATTCCTCCATCCTACCAGCTTTAAATCCCTGATCATACCTATTTTTTACTTATGGCCGGTGCATCAGCTGAGGGGGGGAGGGGGGAAGGCTGTTTGATTGATGGTGTGCTCTGATTGGAGAATATGACCTACGTAGAAAGACAACCTGTTTTCTGATCTGACTATTTTTGAGCAAAGCAACAAAGCTGACTGCCATACTGTACCCCCAAAACCTCTGAAAAATGAAATTTGTTGTCATGGCCCCTTTAAGGCCTCTGTACCACTCTGCTGGGAACCCGTTGCTTCCTGGGGATTTATTGGCCTCAGGTCTCCATATGACTCTTCCTGAGTCATAGGGACTGTGAGTTTTGTTTTTTGCTCGACTCCAATGGGGTGCAAATCCATATCTTGTGGCAAGAGGGATTTTATCTCCCTCCTTCAGTGTTCCAAAATAGGCTCTTCTATTTATCCATCCATCAATTTTCTTTGCCTGGTTATCCATGCAGATTTGCATAGTGGCTGGTTCCTGGCTTCAGCAATACAGCACAGTTATGTTGCATCAAATTATTATGAGGTTTCCTTGATGTGCAATATTTGGTGTCAAGTGGCTGTTGTGAGGAGTTGGTGGAGGTAAATCCGGCTGTTTAGAGAATAATCTCACTGTATGTCGACCGTACGGCTCCTTCTCGGATTCAAAGGGGGGTCGGGAAGGAGCTACCAGCTGATAAAGTCAGGTTTTCCAGGTTATGATTAATGTGATCTTTTAAATTTAACTTTTGTTATTTTTTATCTTCTTTTTTTTTTTTACCTTTGTAGCACTTTGTAGCACTTTGAGACACTATTACTAAGTGCACTATAAATAATATTCATTATAGTTATCAATTCCATTCATCCATTTTCTCTACCTGCTTATCTGTGCAGGATCGTGAGTGGGCTGTGCCTATCTCCAGCGACCAATGGGTGAGGGGCGGGGTCCACCCGGAACAGATCAATATATTATTTTTTTAACAGTTTTGTCATTATTATCTCCAATGACCGGAGGGAGGTTTTCAGTCAGTTGGGGCTAGAGAAGCCCTGCTCAGCTGTCACATTTGACATGGTTACCGTTACTGATTCACAAATCAGTAGATTAATGATTAACAGAGGTAAATCTGAAATTTCAGCTGTAACTTGGGAGGGGATGTCATGGATGTCCAGATGATGTCCAGATGTCTTTATTTCACAAAGTAGCAGTCTACAGCCAACGCTCTTTAGTTTTCACTTTATCCTTTATTGGGACAACATAAACCTCTCAGTTTATCTTCGATGTTCCATCTGAGACCTGACCTTGTAAGCCTTCATCTTTTGATACGGCTGAGTCTTTCACACATGATGGAGAGGTACTGGGTTAGCTTTACCATGGCAATGATGACAGTTCCTCCAATCAAAGAGCAGGTTGGCCAGAATAAAGAGTGGAAGACAGCAATTCGACCATAAATCTGGGTCATGATGGCACTGTCTGTCTTCTCTGTTGGGTCAACATAACACTGAATTGTAGGCTGAGCCCTGAGTCGCTGAGAAATGTTCTGAACCATGGTGTATGTGGCAGCATAGTTCTTATGGCACTTTGGAATGTAGAAACACTGAAAAAGAAAAGAAAAAAGTGGAATCATTGTGTTCTGTTTGATAAGAGACAGATCTACATATACTTCACATTTTTCTTTTTTTATTCTATATTCTTGAGTAAAACCTAAATGTCATGTTAACAAATGCCGGGGGAATGAATTAACTTTGATTAGAATGCAGTATTGACATTATACAATGGGGCATTTATGAAAAAATAATAAAAGACACAAGGTCATATACTCTAAAAACAAATTTAGACCAGGATTTTAAACATGTTATTTACTTTTCAACAGGGCTAATGTCAAAACTCAATCTCAGTTCAGTATGTACAGTACTCCAGTTTGGAGACAAGGGCTATTTTTGTGTCTCTGTTTTGTAACTCACACAACACAGGGACAGGCAAACAAAAACAGGCTTGTAAATGAAGTGGCTCCACGTTCACAGGTTATGTACAGCAAGGTTTTGTTTATCTAGAGGAAAGCTCAGTTAACAATGAAAAAACTTTAGAATCTAGTCCAGGTGGAAATAAACATTGTCCTATGGCCACAAGTCAAAAAAGGTTTTTTTTGATAACATCTAAAACTGACACATTCTTTTGTTTACAACAGGAAAAGATGCTGCTTTGTTTAAAATCACTGGGCTGTCTGTGTCCTTTAAGCTAATAACAGCTAGCATTAGCTTCTTGTAAAAGAAGCTTTCTACTTCATTGTCGCACATACAGGAGCCTTACTGGCCTTTTTATGTTGCACTCAAACATCCGTATTGTACTGCTAGTTTAGCCTGTAGCACCGTTCAGCATTTTGGGCGGTGAACCCTGACTTTCCATGTACAGTATTCAATCATTATTCTGATGCTGTATATCATCAGGACCCTAGAACCCCTTTGCACACCTTGAAACAAGCAGGACATTAACTTATTTATTTTTGTTTTTCATAAATGTTTGCATGTAAATGGCACTTATTCCTTTTGATATATGTAGAACTTGTCTACTTTTTTAAGTCAGAATCAACTGTATTCTCCAAGTTTGTGGGTACAAACGAGGAATTTGACTTCGGATTCCAACACTAGGATTGTGTGAAAAAAAACAGGAAGACAAAAACTGGTGGGTGTTGTGGGAAATAATGATTACTGATCCCTCAGTCCATCAAGTTCTAGCATTATATTGAGAACCAAAGCAGAGGCCAAGTAATCACACCCCTGGCTAGGCCGCAGCCTGCCCCTGTTTGCTCCCAGCCCTGGTCTACTACGAATCTGAGCCTACCGCCTCCTCACACTCTGCTATATTAGCAGACCTAACACAAACACCTCAAATCCAAACATTTACAGTTTTGCACAGAAACTATGCAAGCATTGACCTTGGCAAACCGGAGTAGAGTGAAGCAGTCCCCTCCTTGAGTGCAGCTGCTCACATTTATTCGAAGGAAATTGGTCAGAGGTGATTTTAGGACCCCAAGCTTTAATGTTCCCATTCACATAAGAGTTCTCCAGAAGTCCACCGTTATCTCCGCAATCTTTAGGGGGTTTTGCTCCAGGTGTTTCTGGGCACACCAGTGGACCAGCTAATCCACCTCTTGTGTGTATGCAGACTCATCCTCCCCCCGGATCAGCTCAACGGTGACAACGGTGTTATCTGCAAACTTCAGGAGTTTCACAGACGGGTCTGCAGATGTGCAGTCATTAGTATACAGAGAGAAGAAGAGAAAGGAGAGGACACACCACTAGGGCGCCGGTGTTGATTGTTTTTGGGCAGGAGAAGATACTCCTTGCCTCACCTGCTGCTGGCGGTCGGCCGGGAAACTGGTTATCCCCTGACAGATGGAGCGCAGATGAGCTGGGTGAGCTTCTGGTGGGGGATGTAAGAGTTGATAGTTTTTAAGGCCAGGCTGAAGTGTACAAACAGGATCCTGGCATACGTCTCTGGTTGATCAAGGTGGGGCAGGATGAAGTGTAGGCCCATGTTGACAGCTTGTTTTGCCGATCTGTTTGCCCAGTAAGCAAACTGCAGAGGGTCCAGCAGGGGGCCTGTCATGTCTTTTATATGTTTAAGCACCAGGCACTCAAAGGATTTCATGACAACAGATGTAAGGGCAATACATCGATAGTCATTTAAACATATGATGGTCTGTTTTTTGGGGACAGGAAGGATGGTAGAATGTTTCAAGCAGGTGAACTTCACACAGTTCTAGAGCCTTGTTGAATATGTTGGTGAAGATGGGGGACAGTTGGTCAGCACATGTTTTTAAGCAGAGGGGAGACACCATCTGATGAAAGAATCTCTCAGGTTGTAAATTTCCCATACCACAAACTTTCTGACAATTTTCCTTTGTTTGCTTTGCATAAATGTCATTGCTGTGTACTTACATGTTGGATATATTTAATAGTAGCACAGTAAGCTGCTGTGTTTAGCTAACCTCTCAAGAAACTATTTAAATGTAATGGGGAATTTCTCAAGTAAGTCCGATTAGCTCCATGCCCCGGAAATAAACTCCAGTTGCCCAGACAGTTGGGCAAGCAAATTATAAATTGAGAAATGGTAATGTTTGCAACACCACTAATTTCGGAAGATGAGGATATCCCAGGAGCTTCATTTCAACATGCTTCAATCGAGAAGCACAGCGTCGAACAACTGAGACTGGTTGAAATGTAGAGGCCTGAAAGTTGGCGGAAAGAAAGCTGTATTAGTGGAAAGGTAAGGTTTTCTTTTGCTAGAAGTATGGTTGGGCTATGTGGTAGCTAACACGTTCCAGCATTATGTGAGCTAGGCCTAGCCAAGCCATTTGCAGTGTTCTCCCGAATAAAAATATAAACCTAAACATTCCACCTAACGTTAATAAGGTCCGTGGATTCATAGCGCTGAGTCTCCAGTTTGTGTATCTATGACACCTGTTGTGCAAACTAGTTAAGGCTGGTTCACACGGCAGGATTTTAAAATAGTCAAAGCCTGAGAGACACCACACGTAACGATAAAATTCCTACATAAAACAGGTTTGGTCATACAGTGAGTGGTGTCAGGTCAGACAACAAGCACAACACACCACACACAAACAGATTTCGCTTAAGAACATTCAGATGTCAGACAGGAAATCTTGAGGTCAGAGCAGTCCCGATGTTCCACCAAGCAGACCCGATCGCTCTCAACATGTCACACATGGCAGGATATTCTCTTAAGATTATTTTAAGAGACACACCGATAATCGGCACCTCTCGGAAGGGGGGATTAGGGCAAAAATCAGGCTAAAAATCCTGCCATGTGAACCAGCCTTTATCCTTGCCAGAATCTGTGTCCCCCGTGTCCGGAACGTGCATGCAGCAGGGAGCGCAAATCCAGACCACTCCATCTCATTTCCAACCATTCGGCTAATGGATAATGATGTCTGTTTAAACTCGATTGATCCCTCAATAACCCGTTCTCAGAAAGTAAACAGCTCTGTGGTGATTTGCAGGTGTCTCACGAAAATAATATTTGCTTTGTGTTAGATTAATGTGTTTGTCTGCTGAAACAAAAAATCCCCCTTCCTGAGTCCGTCACAGCTGTCTGCTTGTTTGTGTATTTTTGTTGCTAGATAGACCCGCATGAATGGATCATATAAAACAGGTCACTTGTGATCAAATAAACACTGAATAAAGTGACAGCTGAACTGTAAAGCCCTCTCGCTTACACACTCTTATCCAATGATGGCATTTCTCGGCATTCTTTCAGGGTTTAGGAAAGGGAATGAAAAAAAACTTCATATGGTCACAATGGCCATATCAAGAGTCACTCCGGCAGACACCGCAGCAGCAGGGTTTTGTTTTTACCATTATATTTGCTGATGCAATTGTTATGCCATGTCAGGACGTGACAGCCTGCATTAGTTCGGGACGTGACGGACTCCATTCCCCTTGATGCAATGTGGTCAAAATGGCCACCAACTCCCATCATGCAACACGGCCCAAAATGGCCGCCGACCCTAACGACGGACAGAATATAAGATAAGATAACGTTACTATGGAAAAGTTTAAAAGCGCTGGACGCACTGAGATCTTCCTTCTTACTTGGCGCCCCGCCAGACTGGAAAGACACCACAGCTGTTTCACTCCGTGGGTTTCAACCCCACGCGCCACGTGCCACGGATTTTCGGAGCAAAACCATCCCTGTGTTGAACAGGACGTCAGGAGGTCGATTTAAAAGTACTTTTGAATCCACTTCGATCGAAGACTGGCAGCCGCTATCTCCCAGTGATCAAGTAACCACGCTTTTGCTTTGGCCGAACAAAGCGTCTAACGCCCAGAGAGACGAAGGAACTTCTCCTCCCGTTTCCCGCTGTCCGACGCACCGGCTTGCTGAGCTGAACCAGATCCGCGGACTCGGAGCGCTCCTGGACCCCAGCCAGGACAACGTCAGAGTAAAGAAAAGATTCCCCTTTTTTTATTTCTCTTTTCATCCTTAAGGTGGTCTAAGTGTGCCTGGGCAGAGAAATCTATTTAGGACTTTAGTTTTAAGGCTGTTTACTCCAAGACGGAGTTTGTTTTAACTGTTGAACATTTTCTGTTGTATGTGCATGCATTTTGTGATTTTGGCTGTGTTGATTTGCGGTTCTTATAAGTGGCTCCGCCGAGAGCCGATTTTTCCATCTTTTTCCCTCTCTCTTTGCATCTTGGAAGGGTGTAGCATAGCTAAACTGTAGCTAGCTAAGCTGAACTAGCTTGTTGGAAAACATTAAAGCGTCCAGTGGGATTCTCAAAGCTGTTTTGTCTGTCAATGCTGCTACGTTAAATGCCGACGTCTTGAATGTGATGTTTAAACAATTGAGTTGAACTAAGATTTTGCTACCTCTTATTTTAATCCATTTTTGACTTGTTTATTTTCATATAATTTTGCATGTTTAGTTTGGTAGTGAGTAGAGTTTCCTAAGTTATTGAATTAGAATAATTACTGTAACAGGGAATTGTTTGGTTCAATAAATTACAACGTGTGGAATAGTAATTGTTTGTGTTCATTCCAATTCAGAGTTGCATGGTCTTTCAGAATATAGAGTTATCTACTTTTCGAGTTAACATCTGACATTAACACAGAGACATTAACATTGGATGGGTGATAAAGGAGTAAAGGTTTAAACTCTAATTGCAGTTATAGTTTGAGTTATCAACGCTGCTGGATAAATCTCATCGGCTAAGAAACCGATCAGTCCCAGCATAAATTTGCCCATAATAGCTAATTAATAAATGCATTAGTGGTATAAATCATTATAAGCTTCGGACCCTGGCATCACCACCATTTGTGCCATATTTTGTTATAGCTACTATTTGAGTTTGAATGACCTATTATTAAAATTATAACATCAAATTATAATTAATAATAATAATCATATTCAAACAGCTTCTGGCATAACACAATATTCGGGATAGAGCAGTCTGCTTCACCACTCTACACAACTTGTCTGACCACAAGATGGCCGCGAAGCAGGTGCACTGCCTGTTCTAAATGTAGTAATTTGATGTAATTTGAGGAATTACATCAAACTGTGTCTTTTACTTCCAGTACAAGACACAGTTGTACTGGTGTACACACTGAAAATGAATAGAGAGAGTTCAGACCCCTGTGGTGCTTCTGATCACCTGGTTGGACACTTACTCTTCAGTTTGACAAACTGTGGTCTGTTTGCCAGATAGTCCTTGATCCAGTCTATTTTTTAATTCTCCACCTGTATCTTCTGGAGTTTAAAACAAATCAAATCCAGCTAAATTGTATCAATAGAAATACCTTTATTGTCCCACACTGGGGAAATTTGGGATCTGGAGAATGAACTGGAGAGATCAAAAAACATGATCCTCACAGTGTTGTCTGCCTTTTCTAAAAGATAGTTGGTTTGTTGAAGCAGGAACATGAAAGCCTCTTCATCAAGCAAACTGCAGATGATCCTGATTGTTGCTTGTTTGCTTACAGGAGGCCAACAGGAGTCTTTCCAAGACCTCTTATGTGGGATGTCAGGGCAACGTGTCTAGTCAGTGAGGAGTCATGGAGATTTTTCTTTGGTCCCAAAACAAGACAGGATGCCTCAATTCTGGAACATTCTCCTGGGACAGGCTACAGTTGAAGAGGTACTGCAGAATCCCACAGAGCTTCTCTACACAGGCCCTTAGGGCTCTGGGAGTGACACCATCTGGAGTTGCAGTCTCATTACAGTTTAGTCTTCAGTTGCCTCTTCACCTGACTTCTCAGGACAGATGATGAAGGGGGAGACAAAGGGAACAATGGCATCTCCTGATTTGGTTGGAGACAAACGTGTAAAAGCAGAAGGGTCCATGGCGGTGTTGTGTTTGTAGTTTAGCACCCACTGATCATCAGATGTAATGTTGGCAACAGGTGATGGTGGAATGTAAGTGGTTGCCAAACATAACACTAGAGAACTCTCTTGATGAATAACATGGCCAAAAACTTACTGCTAATAGTTCAATATCTGGGCTGCAGAGACGACACTTCGCTGTAACATGTCCTTGATTAAACCATCTGTTGTTCAAACCAGTATTTCCTTTCCAAACAGGACAAAAAATGTAGACATGAAGCTTTGTAATTGCTTACCTCAGGATTGCTGTCCTGTGTCTCCTCGTTGTGCAGCAATTGTACCAACCTTCCTGATGAGTTTAGTCTTACATAGACTTGGAGACAAGGGTAACGGGAACTTTTCCAGCACTCTGCTCCACAGCTGTATGAACAGTTTACATCCCATACTATGGTGGAGTTCACAATGGTGCAGCTATCCTCATCTGTCCACATACTGGAGAAACAAGGACAGTCATTTTTAATGCAATGTCTTGAAAATATATTCATACCCATTGAACTTTTTCACATTGTGTCATGTTACAACCCAAAACTACTATGTATTTTACTGGTATTTTATCAAATTAGCCAACACAAAGTAATGGTCAAGTAAAAGGAAATTAATACCCTAAAAACACTGTTGAAAAAGAACAGTTCAGACAAGCTACTATTGCAGAACTACAGGCCCATCTCAAACCTCCCCTTTATCAGTAGATTATTGAAAAAGCTGTGTTTCAACAATTAAATCCCTTTTTAACAATGACTAGCTGCTTTGACATTTTCCAGTCAGGTTTCTGTAGTTACCACAGTACAAAGACTGCCCTTGTTATGGTGGTTAATGATATCCATATAAATGCAGACTGTGGAAGAACCACAGTGCTGGTTCTATTGGACCTCAGTGCAGCATTCAACACTGTTGAGCACTCCATTCTGTTAGAGCACCTGGAAAACTGGGTCGGCTTTTTGATACAGCACTCGACTGGTTTAAACCCTACTTAAAGGACAGGGGCTTTTTGTGTCAGTAGGTAACTTTACATCAGAGATGACAAAAATCACATGTGGGGTTCCCCAAGGGTCCATCCTGGGTCTCTTCTTATTCACTATCTAAATGCTCCCTATAGCTCTAATGCTCAAAATACATTAGAGTTGTTGTCAGAGTATCAACCCTCCCAACCACTCAGGTCTTCTGGCTCAAATCTACTCTGCATACCCAGAACCAGAACCAAACATGGAGAAGCAGTATTTAGTCCTTATACTCCACTTATCTGGAACAAACTCCCAGAAGACTGTAAAAGTGCTGAAACACTGAGTTTTTTTTAAAATCAATGTTAAAAAACTATTTGTTTAGAGTGCCTTTGAATGTTAATGTTGAAGTTTGTAGTCAGAAATATTACACTCAACAAAAATATAAACTGGGGCAGGTGTCTGCTATGGACGAAGAACACAGGTGCATTTTATTGATGGAATTTTGAATGAGATAATGTAGCGAGATCCTGAGGCCCATTGTTGTGCCATACATCCAAGAACATCACCTCATGTTGCAGCAGGATAATGCACGGCCCCATGTTGCAAGGATCTGTACGCAATTCTTGGAAGCTGAAAACGTCCCAGTTCTTGCAGGGCCGGCATACTCACCGGACATGTCACCCATTGAGAATGTTTGGGATGCTCTGGATCGGCATATACGACACCGTGTACCAGTTCCTGCCAATACCCAGCAACTTCGCATAGCCATTGAAGAGGAGTGGACCAACATTCCACAGGCCACAATTGACAACCTGAACAACTTTATGCAAAGGAGATGTGTTGCACTGCGTTAGGCAAATGGTGGTCACACCAGATACTGACTGGTTTTCTGAGTCCCCAGACCCCCCCCCCCCCCCCCAATAAAACAAAACTGCACCTTTCAGAGTGGCCTCTTATTGTGGGCAGTCTAAGGCACCCTGTGCACTAATCATGGTGTCTAATCAGCATCTTGATATGGCACACCTGTGAGGTGGGATGGATTATCTCAGCAAAGGAGAAGTGCTCACTATCACAGATTTAGACTGGTTCGTGAACAATATTTGAGGGAAATGGTGATGTTGTGTATGTGGAGAAAGTTTTAGATCTTTGAGTTCATCTCATAAAATATGGGAGCAAAACCAAAAGTGTTGTGTTTATATTTTTGTTGAGCGTATTTTTTAGTGATGTGAAACAGTTTTGGTGTGGATGAAAGACCAAAATGCATAAAAGTGTATTTGTTTTCCAAAATATCCAGCTATGTGTGGACTAGTCTTGAGTCTGCAAAAGAATTGACACTAGGGCAGACATTCCTCTTCCAGCAGGACAACCACTCCAACATACCTCCAGAACTTTGAAATGATATAGACCAGGGGTTTTCAAAGAGTGGAAGGGTAAGTCTCCCCTTATAGAGCAAATAGACAACTGTGCAGATCCATTACGTAAAAATCCAAACTTTAAAAAATCATGGTCATAGATCCTTCATCGTTGCTTGACCCGGACTCTGTCTCCTCATTCACCATAGCTTTATATACCAAAAATCAATACATTTTTTAACAGGCTAGCTTAAGTTGGATAAATGTCCAAGATGGTTTTTCTCTGATTTTTTTTCATGTCTTGTATAAAAGGTAATGTAATATGAATCCTTTTTAAACGGACTGTAGTTGTGATCACTTTCTCAGAGGTTGATCAAAGACAGAAAACGGACAGTACCTGTCAGAGTAAGACCGCAATATGGTGATGCCCAGGACAAAGTACGTCATGACAGAGAAGAATACCATGCTGAGGCCCAACAGTATGGCTCTGTCCTCGCCTGCCCTCAGAGCCGTCACTGTCTTTCTTCTATCCAGTACTTCATAGTCCCGTATCTTCTGATAAATAGAACTGAGCAGGGTTAAAACATTGTGAGGTTGTTATCATAGCTGGAATTAATTTAACAAACTCAAAACACAGCTTAGTCAGGATAAATGTCATACTTCCTTTCATTTCTTCTGTCTGTGACTTTAGTTCCTACCCAAAGAAACATTGTTTCTGAGGAGTTTGGAAATGGGAGTCCACAGCTGCTGCTGGAAGAGGTGATCCACCTGGAACAAAACAATACACCAACATTTTAAAGAACCTTGCTAGACTTGATCATTCTTTACCAGCATATTCCTGGTAATTAGCAAGTTGTTTAGTTTTGCAAGAATGGAGATGGTATTATGATATTTGACATTCCTACTGTGACTGCTCCGTATTTCTTTTTACATCTTAAATAATTTCTTTGTTACTGTTTTACAACACATGTCTAGTAGGCTACAGTTTTGATTTACACAAAAAGGGCCTCTGCTTTAAATTTGTTTTTGGATGAATTTTGACTGAAATATTGAAAACTAACTACATTACTGGAGAATTTAGATTTTTTTCAGAGAAGAGATATACTTCAATATGCTCTAAACCTGCAAATACAAAGTGATTTCTCGGATCATGATTAGTTGAACCTTAACTAGATTTCACCCTAACAAATGAGTTGAACAGAATGCAGGGCAAAACAATGAACATATCCCAGGCTAGTGTTCAGAATACATTACATTTGGATATGTCATCACTGAGCTGACCCATCATAGTTCCTACTTATTCACATCCTAAATTAAGTAAGTCCCACTCATCAGTAAAACAAAGCAGCTAATGTTATAATTCTTCCTAACATTGCTTTTGATAACAGGGTCCGTTTTTTTTTTGTTCACAGTAAAAGTGTTTTTAAAGAGGATTAGTTGAACACCCAACAAATAAACGGATTAATAAATCCTTAGGTGTTTGGGTTTCTTTTGTGTTGCTGTTTCTATCATCTCCGTGTCATTTATGTTTTCTAAGGTGTGGCCATATTAGTTCATTCTTTTAAATTTGATTTCTTAGGTTATTCTCGTGTTCTCTTCTTTGTACACTTGGATTTATTTCTGTTAGATCTCTGTTATGTTTCTCCCCTTGATTTGGTTTCATTGTGTCTTAGTTCAGCTCCATCCATGTTAATTAGTCTCCCTGAACACACCTGCATTCAGTGTCATTCACCACTCTTCCCCCAGTAAATAAGCTCACTGATTGTCGTTGTCCATTGCTGGATTCTTGCATTAGCATGCACGTTATTCTCTCCGTTCGTCTGCCTGAGTTCCCTGACCTGCTCTCAGTACAATCCCCTCTGTAAGTAATCATTACCTAATTTTTAAGAAAGGACTACTTAAAAATTAAGTAAGGATTATTCACTTATGTCATGGTTGAGTTTTGGTTTGGCTTTGTTTTTCTGTTACTTTCATTTTTTCATCTCTTTTGGGTTAGGTTTGACTTTATTTATTGTTAGTTTTCAGTTATTTTCTGTCAATTTTCTCTTCACCTCCTCAGCAGTCAGTCACACCTGATAATCATTTACTTGTTTAGTCAGACCTTGTTTCACCTGTTAGTGCTCTATTTAAACCTCCCTCTGTCTTCAGTTCAGCACTGGGTCGTCTTCTGCTATCCACCACTCCATGCCAGTCCCTCTGTAAGTCTTTGTATTCTGCTGTTCGTTCCTGGAGAAGCTCTGCTCTGTGCCCTGGTGTCTCCTGTGAACTGCTAACCTGACTAGCTGCTCTGGTGAAGCTCTGCTCTGTGTCCTGTTGTCTCCTGATAACTGCTAACCTGACTAGCCGCCCAGAAGAATTTCTGCTCAGAGTCCTGGTGTTGCTATGAGGCCTGCTAGCTGAGCAGCACTTGTGAGTGTGGACTCTCTCTCTCTCCGGGCCGTCAGCTCCTGCCATCACCTACATCCCTGACCTTCTGCAGTCCTGAACCTCCGGTCTTCATCACTCACCACCCAGCACCCTTCCTTTAAATAAAAACTCTTAAACTTTAGTCCCGTGTGCGCTTCCTGAGTTCTTCGGTAAACAAATCATGACAACTTACTTAAAGAACTCTGTTTAACCTTTACCAATCTCTGTACTTGGGTCCTTCACAAACTAGATCATGGCAATAAATTACAGTAATCAATTTTGGCCAGGACATTTTTTTCCCACATTCAATGAAAAAACTGTTATATTTATATTGTCATGGGTCCGTCTTTTATAGGTAAATACATAGAAGAACATGTGAAGGGGAGTTGATCCTTCTTTTTCATACTTTGCTGATGAACATGCTGATGATTCATACAAGATGCTGTACTTTGATCATATTCATAGCTGTGGTAATCAGACCCCAGAGATCTGAATGGTGTGAGCCCAATGATCCTAAAAGCAATCCCCTCACCCCCTGCCACCTCTGTTCAACATTTTACCAGATCTTCAAACTGAGTTTCAGGTGCAGAGAGTCCTCAAGCTGTGGATCATGACTGGTCCCTGTGTTTGCATTATCGAAATTTTTAAGAAGTGCTCCAGGCCTGCTTACAATTGATTAGATTAATTACAATTATTAAAACTTAGAAAACTGATTTTTGAGTTCCACAATGGACATACATCAAGACATGTAAAGTCATCCAGTATATGGAACAACTTTTTATTTAGCTTTTTTTATTTAGCTTTTAATTTTCTATGAATGTGTGCATGTTTGTGAACATGACTGGGTCAGTATGGCTCCAGTGTAAAGCACTTTGAGTGGTCAGTATTAATGGAAAGGTGTTGTATAAATTCAGCCCATTTATTTATAATGATTATCATTACAAGTGGCGGAAAAAAAGTTAAGTGTGGAAGCCTGAGAACTCCATCCTACCCCATCATGAACTACATGTCATGCTCTGATGGTCTTTTTGTTTTGGGCTGTTACTTGGTTTTGTATTTAGAATATTTTGGGTTGTTGATTGATGTCACTAATTGTGTTTTGTACCAGTTCATTCCATAGATTTAACGCTCTTCACTTCTTCTGTGTTCTGTTTTTTGTGTGTTGGTTTAAATTGTGTGTTGATGTTAAGTATTCTGTTCAGTGAGATTTTATTTTATCACCTGTTAGATCCCCCTGTGTTTATTTTTTAATAAATGATTTTACCTCAGCTCCTTGGCCCAGGTTCTTACGGAGTGTTAAATGGGACAGTATTAAATAAATAAATATATAATGAAATAAATAAATGTAAATACACTATGAAATAAAATATGAATCTTTGTGTTTTATGAGTGTTTTTAGCAAATTATGGGCAACTGTCGAAAAACCCATTTAGTCCTGTGGTAGAGCAGTGAAGGCTGTCCAGAAACTCTGTGGGACAAAATATTGGTCACCAATGAAAAATTGCCTCTTGAAATTCATTGTTGGTGGGTGAGTTAGGTAAACCACAATCCCAATACTACTGCAAATGATTTAATGCTGATAGTGTTGATTTTAAGTCCATATCTAAAGATTTTTTATTTTACTCAAAGGATAGTCTTTTTAGTTTCATATGAAACAGGTGTTACTTTGTTATTACAAAGTGGTTAAATAGATAATTGACAAAAAGATTTGCAAGAGTGCTTAAAAAAAATATTTAAATCTCAATAAATTTGAATATATCTTCTTCTGAATTTAATCAGTTCCTGAAAATCAAACTGCTCCATACAAATAGAGACTCTGGTCCAATTCTGCAATGAAGTTCTGTCATCTGAAAGTACAATAAAGAAACTAAAAAGCCACAAATAGATTGTTACCCAATGCACACCTTCTCATCTGCCACATAGTGGAGCTTCTATTGCAGCTTAAGCATGGCTGGTTGCCAATATGACTGTTACAATGACCTTTGCTGATGAATTCACTGCTGACAGGCAGCATGACAGTTGTGTGTGGGGGGATGATAGATAGTAGTCCCGTTCAACGCTCATTGTATGACATACCATTCAGCAGGGCAATGATTTAAACATTTGGCCAAAGCAATCCAAAATCTATTCAGGGTGAAGAAGTGAAATATCACCAAAGGCAGAGCCAGAGAGCTGACATGAATCAGACAGAGCACCATTCCGTTAGCTGATGTTCAACCCAAAGCCACGAGGCAAAAAAAAATACCTCCAAACATGGCAACACAGATAGCGGGGAGAATGTCCCAGAGAAGAATTCCAATCACGTATGTCTATTCTGAATAACTGGTTCGTCTGAACACTGCTTAACAGTCTTTTAACACCACACAGCTCTTAGCTGCAGCTTACAGAGGATTTTAACTCAATGAAATCTACACCACTGATAAGATCTCCCAATTAAAACACTAGCTTACCTCTGAGCCAGTCATTTCTAGCCGTGTGGTTCGATTTGCCTTTTTTTTATCTAAGATGTCATGTAAATACAATTTCCTTGCCATAGTGTACAGCACAGAAAACAATGTAAAATGGTCTAAATATGAGACCACCTCCCACAGCCTTACACACAAGCCACAACCTTATATTCTTCAAGCCACACAAAACGTTATAATCAAGCAGAACTCACCTGATTTCTGGTTGCGGAGTCAGATGAAGATCAACTGTTGAAGTGTCAGAGCATTTTTCTTCCAAGTTTACACCTGTCACTTGCCAGCTTGTCCATCCATAGACTTACCCTGACCTTCCTTTTCCTAAACGTGTGCAGCCTTTTCTATACAGTTATTGCCTGTGATTGATGCTGGAGTAAAATTTGCCTGACATAACACCCTGAAAATAGAATATAGTTACAGAGAAGAGACAATGAAGTCTTATACCCTTGAAAAACACTGAACAAATACAACAAATCATTTTTTTCTAACTTAAAATTCTTGAATCTAAAACTCAACATCCTTCTTGGAAGAAAACGGAGACGTCAAAAGCTGATTGCTTATTTTTGATTACCAAATTTCTGACCCTGTCTTTGTGGCCGAGGTAAACAAGTGTAATTGATCCGTGTTTGACTGGTCTTGTTGAGTCGGGTCATTGTCACTGAGATAACAGCGTCATAAGCATATGTCAGCATGGATGTGGGAGGTATCTGCAATGTGTGGAAATAGGCTGGGGGAGAGAGTAGAGTAAAAAGAGAGGTGAAGATATCTGGGTTCAGAATTGGGTTGAGTGAGACCAGGGATCAGCTCTGAGTCCCTTCTTGTTTGCAATAGCTATGAACAGATTGACAGAGAAGTTATGACAGCAGTCCACATGGACTACAATGTTTTACAGTTAACATTGTAATTTTTAGTAAAAGTAGGCAGCAGTTGGAAGAGTGTGGAGAAGTAAAGCTTTACACTGGTGAGAAGTGAGAACTAGGCTGGAAAAGCAAGACAGATGACATAAATGAAACAGTGAAGGAGCCGAGATACGGGAAGTAGATGAGTTTAAGTAGTCAGGGTTGTCAATGCAGCCAGCAGAGCACTAGAGAGTTGAAAAAGAGAGTTCAACGAGGACATAATGCAAGAAAACAAGTGAGTTGTGACAAAAAGGATAATTGCGAAACAGAAAGGGAAGTTTTCAAAATAGTGATAAAAACTTCTATAGTGGATGGTTTGATGTGTTTTGATTGTGTGACCCAGAACCATTTCCCCCTGGAGTTTCTAGTGTGTCTTTCCACAAGGGTCAGTACTTGGTATAGGCCGAGTTGACTGTTACCTAGGGGAGTTTCTACTGAAGGGGGCACTGCTGAGACAAATCATAAAATAAAATCCTGAAAAAAATAAAAGCAATGTTCGGCTCTGACTGGAAACATGCACAGCCCCCCACCTCACCCCACCCCACCCATGCTTCATTCTGATGGACCTCACAGCGCAGTCAATCAAATGAACCATAAAGAAAACTTCAAGCAACCGATCCACCACA
The DNA here is from genome assembly GCA_037039145.1 of Fundulus diaphanus. NCBI lineage: Eukaryota > Metazoa > Chordata > Actinopteri > Cyprinodontiformes > Fundulidae > Fundulus > Fundulus diaphanus. The sequence goes on from CM073128.1 coordinate 47,883,075, forward strand.
TTGAAGTCGTCCAATTTTAGCTGGTAAAGATGTAATAAGTTTGTGTTTGAATGAATTTGCAGAGATTCTGAGAGTGATTGCTAACATTTCTAACATGTCCATTAAGTTACAGTTCAGCTAAATGGCGGGTGAGTCCTTTTGCTGTCCCAAGCTGAAGCTAGCATCTAATTTGCTTTTTTATTTTGTGTTTTCCACTAGAACAGCCTTATATGAGTGTTTTGAACCTTGTGTTTAGTTTAAATGTAAGTCTGCTTGTGGAAAAAGGAACATTATCTCTGTTTCAAATGACTGCAAAAGAGAAGGGGCTCAAGATGAAATCTTTCACTTTATTTTTTACCGTTTTTTTTTCTTCAATATTTTTCACAAAATAATATGGCTGGTTGTTACTTTCTTAGTGTTAACAAAATAGAATAACAAACCTTTGAAAGAAATAGTAAATATTATTTTTTCCCCCTTTAAATATTCTCCAGAAATTAAATGATTAGACTGTGCCATTATTGCTGGTGAGGAACAGAGCTGCTTTAAATATTGTTTGGTAGGAACATTTCCCTCTGCCAGGTGATTACTTCTTATTGGATGTAATTTATGTTTACGTTCTGCTCTTTTGTATGTTAGTGGTCTGACTCTCTTAGGTTAACTAAAAATGAAGAAAACCTGCTTCTTTAGATACTGTAGCTACTTTGTGACTCTGTAAGAGTATCACAATCTGAAAACCAGTGTTGTATAGTAACAAAGTAAAAATACTTCACTACAGTACTTAAGTATATTTTGGAGTACATTATACTTTTCTCGAGTATAACATTTTTTGATAACTTTTACTTTTACTTCACTATATTTCCAAACTTAATTGCATACTTTTCAATGCTTGGTTTAGTTACTCGTTACAAAAAGAGTGAGAGAGAGAGAGAGAGAGAGAGAGAGAGAGAGAGAGAGAGAGAGAGAGACACTCACGCAAGTGTTTTGACAACCACCTACTGATTGACTGCAACAAAGCCTTGCCTGGGCTTGTTCATCACCACCAACAGGATAAGAAGCTGGTTACCACCAACAGGAGTAGTAAAGCAGGTTAAATTAACCTTGTGGTATAGGTAAAGCATCTAATAGCAGAGAGTCCTAATTTTCTTAACTAAATTATACCTGCAGGTGTATCTATTAGCAGGTTTACCATTTCCTGTAGGTTAACTAAGCCTGGTTTATCACTTAGCTATGTTCTTAGTATACACCCCCTGGTCTAAATTTTGCCTGCACTTGGTTGTGTACAATTTTAAAGTGCATAGCACTGACCTTACTTGAAGAAGGAAAACTGAAAGCTTACAAAAAGGTTGTATTTTCTGTCTAAACTTGGTCTAAATTTCTCCTGCACTTGGTTGTTTATATTATTTTAAGTGAATTTGACCTTCAAAGTTGACCAAAATCTAAAAAATGTCATTCAAACTGCATTTGCTTTGTTTTACTTTTTACTTATACTTTTTATTACATTACTTGAGTACATCTATTTTTACAATAATTCTCATACTTAAGTACAAGACATTTCAGATACTTTAAGACTTTAACTAAAGTAACATTTCAGTCAGTGATTTGGACTTTTACCAAAGTCATATTTTGGAGAGGTACCTATACTTTTACTTGACTCCGAGATTTCAGTACTTTATACAACACTGCTGAAAACCCACTTGTGATGAGAGGGTCCCTCACACCACTACAGGAGTGTTGAATAATGTCTTGTTCTGTCTGTGTCTGGAGGAACACCTTAATTTGGAAAATAAAAGTCATGAATTCCAGAAATAACACTACATCCCATGATTCTGTCACAGATATAATACTTTATAACTCATGTAAAGTCACTTAAAAGCTTATGGAAATGTATAACATATAAAAAATATTACATATTTAGAATGTAAGAATCTTTGTTCACTCACTTGTATAGCTCTTTATCAAATATAAAGGTGGTGAGCTACATTATAGCCACAGCTGCCCTGGAGCAGACTGACAGAAGCAGAGCTGTCATACAATCAGCACCACCGAGCCCTCTGACCAGCAACAGCAAGCAAAGCAGTTAAAGTGCCTTGCCCAAGGATACAATGACTGAGATGGTTGGAGTGGGGGGTTTGAACCAGCAACCCATTGGTTACAGGGCAAACTACTAGCTCGTGCATCACTGTCACCCCTGTACTTTTAGAGCACGGCAGAGGAGAGGAAATGAAAGCAAGCTTTGATTCAGATTACAACCTGACATATTGCAACTTCTGATAATTTCACTCTGGTTATTCTTGTCAGGGTTCTCTGTGTTGTCCTTCTCTTACTCTACTCCTCAGGTGTGTCTAGTTGGCTGAGGGGGCGTGACCCACACCTGCGGCTTGTTGCAGGCGGCTTCCTCTGGCTTCTTAAGCAGAGCACTGGCAGATGGAAGACGCCAGAGCCTTAACCAGTCGTGGTACGACGTGGCCGCTGACCCAACTCTTGGAAACCTGCTTGTGAGTTTTTTCGCCTTTGAACTTTGAACTAATTTTGGATCTCCCTGTTTTCGTCACAGTTTTGGTGCTTGGATGCACTCACCTGTCTTGACGTCTTGTCCGAAGAACCAAACCATCAGAATCCTCTCGCTCAGATTTTGCTCTGGCTCACCCCTCATACTCCCTGGATGTTACCCAGCGGGGCCTGAGGTTCCCCTTCCCGGATTCTGCTGGTTCTTCCCTCACTCTGGTCAATCCATCTGTCACCCACTTCCGAAGAGGCTCGCTCTGGATCCCTCACCAGTTACATCTGCCGCCCTCAGCCACTAGCCGCCAAACACCAACAGGGTAGGATCACAGAGTTCCCTCGGCGCTACTTCTCCCCGGTTAGGTCCACCCAGCTTTATGGTAAGCAGCGCAGTTTCTAGTAGTTCTCCTGGTTCAACTTCCAAAGTCATTTACTCTTCTTCTCCTTGCAGTCTCTCCAGCCGTGACGTTCTGACCCTGCCGAGTTGCCCGTAGTCCCGTCCTTGATATCTGCCTTTTTCCTAAATAAACATCTTTAAAAACTGTGCTTTGCTTCCCGATCGTATCTGCATGTGGGCTCGTCACCTGAAAACCATGACAATTCTCAAATACAAAATTAAAAGAGAGCAAATAAACTCATAGGAAGCATAAAACAACAGAAAATTAAGTGAGTGTTTTTTTTTTTTTTTTTTTATACATGTTGTGTACTAGAGGGGCCGGGCATATGTTGAGTACCAAAGAGTTAAAATCAACTCACAGTCACAGGACGTTTGTGACATTTACGGATTTTTAACAAGTAAAACCTAAAGGAGTATTAGCCACTAACACACATACAAAGATACTCAAATCTAGGTGAATTTATCTTGGCTCTTGTATCTAAAAAAAACAGTAAATTACCCAGATGTATAATTTAAAGTGACAGCAGTATGAATGGGTTACTACAAGAAGACTAAAACAGCATTTCGGGAATATTCAATAGGTAGGAATATTCAGTCAGGTAATTTGCTAAACCAGTAATCAAATTTGGTCCTGGTTCTTGCAGCAGAAATTACATGAAAGAACTGACCAAGAAAACTACCCTGGGTCCTGGTTGAGGTTCCTGTAGTAGAAACACACCTTTCGATGCGGTGGATGGCACTAATGACCAGATGGCAGAGAATTTAAGATGTTTTGATTTTTATTGAAGATTTGCTGAGTCTGTGATATACTGCCGACCTGTCCAGGGTGTACCCTGCCTCTCGCCCTTTGACAGCTGGAGATAGGCACCAACACCCCTTGCGTCCCCACAAGGGATAGGCGTGTTAGAAAATGGATGGATGGATGGATGGATTTGCTGAGAATGGACAGTAAATATGCTGGACAAATCCGACAGCACAGCAATTTGATTAGGTTCTAACTGTGGGGGTTAGATGACTGGGTCAGAGCATCTTCATAACTGCAGCTGTTGTGGAGGTCTCCTAGGCTGAGGTGGTTAGTAACTTTCTAAAGTACTTCAAGGAATGACCTATGGTGAACTGATGACAGGCTTCAGAGAAAGGCTGGCCCAACAGGTCTGATCTAACAGGCGAGCTACTGTAGCTCAAATGGCTGAAGTATATGCTGGTTCTAATAGAAAGTTATCCGAATATGCAGAGAATTGTAGTTTCTCTAAATGGGGCTGTATAGTTTCAGACCAATTAAGGTGCCTATGCACCTTATGCCTATGTGCAGGACGAACTCCTTCAGCAGTGGCCCTGTACTCCACTCTCTGCATATCACACAGTAGCGCCGTTCAGCTTTGTTGAAAGTTTTACTGAAGTACGTCACCACTTTCTTCCCCTCTGCCCCCACCTGACTCACAAGTGCCCCCATCCCAACATCACTGGCATCTGTGTCCAAGACAAATGGCAGGTTGGGGGTAGTGAGGACCGGAGACTCTATCAAGGCCTTCTTCAAAGAGTTAAAGGCCTGCTCACACTCAGTAGCCCATGAGAAATCAGTCTTTCTGACGCAGGCGGAACATGGGTGCAGCTATGCAAGAGAAACCACGTACAAACCGCCTGTAGTAAGACACCAGTCCGATGAAGCTCTTCAGCTAACACAAGTTGGTGGGGATCAGCCAGTCCCTCACTGCTTGCACCTTCTCCTCCAATGTGCTAATGCCCTCTTTTCCAACCCTGTGCCCCAGAAACTCCAGTTCTCTTCTCATGAAGTAGCACTTGTCTGGGTGAAGCTTTAGACCGGCTCCCGATATCCTCTTTAGAACCTGCCATTGGGCCCTCAAGGCTGCTTGGAAAGAGTCCCCATGAACCAGTATGTCATCCAAGTAGACCAGATTGGGATTGTCACTCAGCACCATCTCCATTAGTCTTTCAAATGTGGCCGGGGCATTGCACAGGCCAAAGCAGAGGTCTCAAAACTGCCACAATCCTCTGCCGGTACAGAAAGCAGTCTTTGGTCTGGCTGAGGGGCACCTGCCAATATCCACTGCTAAGCTCCAACGAGGAAAACCACGATAAGCCGGACACCAAGTCCAGAGTTTCATCGATGCGGGACAGCCGGTACGAGTCTTTCTTGGTCACACTGTTTAGTGGCCTGTAGTCGACACAGAACCTCATCTTAGGACTCTTCTTTTTATTCACCATTACAACCCCTGAGGCCCATGGGCTGTCAGATGGTTCAATGATGCCAGCCTTCAGTATTTCATCAATAGCGCTGTCTGCAGCATCCTAGTGCCTCATGGGAAGGAGGCGGGGGCATGTCTTGATGGGTATCAATTTCATGCTGTACCAGGTGTGTTAGGCCCACTTTCTCCTCCGTAAGAGCAAAAATAAAAAAAGTCCCTACTAGTCCACCAATAAGTGCCACAACTCCTGCTGCCTCCCGGATTCCAGGTTATCACAATTGTGCCCCCATATCTCTCATATTGCTGCCAGTCTGTTCTCCTCATCTACTGTGGGCTGCTGGTCAGGGGCAGGGGGCTGCTTAACTACTCAGATACAGGATGTGGGGGACACGGCCGTAGGAGAAGAAGCTTGGGGCTTCCCCCCGGGAATGTCAGTGTTATCTTTCTCGGGTCTAGCAAACAGCGGGTGTCCTGCAGGAATTCCAGTCCTAATATAGAGGGGTCATGTACTACTGCAACCCACACTTTAAAGAGCCCCCCCACTTGTATAGCCACCACCCCTCTTCCAAGCATAGGGGCTAGCTCACCAGTCACTGTCTGCAGTTTCACTGCAGCAGATTCCAGCTGTATCCCCACTGGGACCTGGACGGATCTTATCAGTGTTGCCATGTATAGCTCTCGCCGGTGTCGACGAGAGCTATACATGGGGCCCCCACCAAGGTAATGGGGACATGGCAGAAATCCCCCATGTGGGTCCAGCCCACCACTCTCAGCCTCAGTGGTTTCATCAGTGGTGTCATCTGCTTCTGGGGGGAGTGGAGCCCCGCTTCCCCGTTTACAGCTAGGATCCGTCCCGAGGTAACAAAACATGGTGGAGCACAGGGTCAGGGGTCTGTGTCGTCCCCTCTAAACAGACCTGAACACCAACCTGCTTGGGGCACGTCACACTGATATGGCCGGACTGACCACACGCCCAACACACAGGAGGGCCTTGATGAAAACTGTTTCTGCTGCTTGCAGTGACGCAGCACAGATTAATTCAGTCAGCTCCTCTTCCCAGGCCGGCTTTCACCTGTAAAAAAATAAGTTGTTTGAGTAGTTTTGAGGCTAAAGAGTGTGACCAAAGTATATATTTCCATTTTCAACATTTTCGCGGTGTATCGATCAAGTGTTTTTACACATTTACATTATATTTTTTTATGCTTTGTGTCATTTTTTTCTATTATTCTGGTCTGCTGGTGAAAATGGAAATATATACTTTGGTCACTCTTTAGCCTCAAAACTACTCAAACAACTTATTTTTTTACAGGTGACTACTTTCACTTACAGATGCAGATGATCTCCAGAAGTCAATCTACATGATTTGGGATTTAAAAATAAAGGCATTTAAAAAATCTCTACATTGACTCAATTTGACCTGTGTTGTTGTAAATGTTGCTACAGAATTGGACGTTTTATGTGAATACTATATCAGCATGACAATAGAAAACCTCCTGATGTCGCTCAACAAGTTTCAGCCAATTCTGATGTGGAATTTTAAAATAAGAGCCACTAGAAATCCGTATATATTAAGTAATTTTGACCAAAGTTGCTGTCACTACAGCAACTAAACGGTAGATACTCAATCGATGTTTCCATTTCAGCATGAGAGTAGAACACCTGCAGATGTGATCTCTTGTTCATTGATGCTGCGGGGTCATTCAAGTTTGGCTAATATTCTGTCAGCACACCACCTCTTCCTTTCTGTAAAGGTAAGTCCTCCATTCTAATTCATAACAGTCTAATCTTTAATGGCAATTTGGATATATATCAGGAAGGTAAGTAGAAAAATATGGACAGTTTATAGTCGTCACTACAAACTATCCATATTTTTATATAAATGTGACAGCAAGGACTGTAATATAAATAAAAAGTAACCAAGACTTTGTTTAAAGGTGCAGTTTGCCGTGGCCAAGGTCTGACCGGATTCTCCTGAACAGATGAGCAGCGCCATCCCCAAAAGGCTGAATGATGGATGTTTCCTGCACCACAAAGAATGAAATGGCCTACAAATATACTATAAGTGAAATGTTAAAACTTAACAATGTTTTACCATTTTAAAAGTTAAATGTAATTACATTTAGTGTAAACAAATTGCATAAACTCAATAAATGAAAAACTGTATCTTCTTGCCAGTTTATGTACATAAGATACACTTTTAGACATCCACTTGATCTAAATATGAATAAATGCAAATTACATAAGCATGTGAAATGGATTGCAAAATTTAATACACATGTTAGTTGGACACAATTTTTGTATAAGTAGACATTTAAATAGTCTGGAAATATGGATATACAATATTTAAAGTTGAAAAGTGAAAATGAAAAGTAATTCCAAAATGTAAAATCTCAAGGTGCTAAAAAAATAAATACTTAAAAGCAGAAATCCAAAACACATTCTTGTGTATTATATTTCCTCTGGTTTACAGTAAAATAACTAATCAGGATCTTTTCGACATGTAAACTTCTCTGCTTCCTCACATATGATTTCCCCTGCATGTTCACAGGAGCTGCACAGATTCTAAAGACTTGGTCTATTTTATAAACCAAGTTGATTGTTACAGTCTGGGAGATTATTGTGAAAACTTTGAGCCTCCTGATAAATCTTTCCACATGTATGTGGACATTTGCAATCTTCCTTGCTGCAGTTACATCCTCATCAGACAACTGGCCTCCTTTTATGAGTGGATGCTGGTAGAACAAGGTTAAATCTCCTCTCAAACAGCAGATCTCCGATGGTAAAGCCTTTGTCTGCCGTCACTTCATCGCCAGGACGAAAATATTCCAGGAAGCCAGCGTGTTCCCTGCCAAATGCATTCTTCTTATTCTTTTCTCCTAGGTGTGATCATCAGTGCCTGTAGTGTGAGCATATTTCTGCATAGGTGACTGATTATGGAGAGGTCTGGTCAGCCTCTGCATCACAGCGGCTGTCATCTGTCAAACACAAGACCACAATAAGTTTATTAAACAGCATAAAACATACCAACACCAAGCTAATAGAGCACCACCTGCATCATTACTCATTCAAATATTCATATCACACACGTTCCTTCCAGTTTTTACAAACACCCTGTGTTAGTATCTGGGATGCCATTTGTAAGGTTACACAGTCAAAATCTAACAGCAATATTTTGGGTTCTTTACTGTGATAACAGGATTAAAATGGGTTTTTATTTTTAAAGTTCTGTTTTCAACATACATTTATACAGTTATATATTTGTAAATGTCACAGTTCCAAACAAAATATTTAATTACACAGCTAAATATTAAGCTTGTTATTTAAATATTTAACTTGGAACTGTGACTTATAGATTCATGAATAACAAAAATATGAAAAACGAACCCTGCCTTTTATCTCTCATTGTATATCTTTACAAACTGAACCCCATAGACCTACCAGCAGGGATGTAAAAATATCCAGATAATGATTTACAGAGGGAACAAAGCGAATAAACGGCTGTCTTCATGTAAAAGCATATGTTTTATCAAGAGCGACACTAACTAAGGAATAAGAGTTAAAGATTGCTAACGTAAACATCCCTCAGCTTACCTGTGTCTCTCCTCTTTGTCTCCTTGATTTAGTTTTTAATGGAACTTCGTAGCCCAGCCACTTTTCTGGCGTCGTGGGTCTTCTGTCGGTCATTTGTCCACAAAATGAAAACAAAAACCATACGGTCGCTTCGGTGGTTTCTTCAAATTTACACCGTGTAAACATGACATGTCTACGATTACAGCGTACGAGTGACCCTCTTCAACATAATGTATGCACTGCTGCAGCATATCTGGTTCTTCCGTCTGTTCTGTGAAATTTTAAAACTCCAAGGACCGACCACACGACAAACAAAATCGCGTTAATCTGCTCATATGTGTGCCGAAAAACGGGCAAAACGCAACTCGATTGGCGTCCATCTTGGTTCATCATGAAGGCTCCCGTTATCACTTCCGGGTAAACTTCGAAGACAGTCCCTCCCTTTCCGTTTGATTTTCGACTTTTGTATGTGTTTTCTGAAATGTAAATGTGTTTCGAGATTTGTAAAAGTGTTTCGTGTTTTGTAAATTTGTTTTCTGAAATGTAAATTTGTTTCAAGTTTTGTAAAAGTGTTTCGTGTTTTGTAAATTTGCTTTCTGAAATGTAAATTTGTTTCAATATTTGTAAAAGTGTTTCAGATTTTGTATTTGCGTTTTGCACTTCCCGGCCACCGTAGTTTTCATAAACTAAAGCCCTTTTGTCTTAACAGCTCACCTTAACAGCTGTTGTCAAGAATCTATGAGACTTTCCAAAACCAAACAAACTGAATCAAAATAATTGTTGCTTCTTTAAAATAGTTATGGAAAACATACATGTAATAAAAATGGTGTTATCCAAGGCTAGCGTTTGTGTTAGCTGTGATAGCATTCTGGTCTGCAGTGCTGCAAACTGTATTAGCTAATGTAGCCTAGCAAGTAAGGCCGATGGCGCACTTTCACTTAACTCTAAAGAACTCATATTAAGAAGAGTGGTGTTTGTTACTTTATAAAAAAAAAACATAAGAAAAAAATCTTATAAAGAATCTTAAGACAAACTTGCCTCGGCTCGTGCCTGAGAACAGCACAGATAAGGGCGAACGTTAAACTCAGGCCAGCTCTACTGTGATTGGACAAGTCAGTTTCCCCAACAACGTCCCTTCCCTCAGCTGCTCTCACACCCTCCCGCTCACAGCTGGGTTTTGATACAAGCTAGTGCAAGGAATGTATCAAAAGTCACAGGAGAGAGTTGTGATCCTTTGAGACAAGAGTTGAGCATGTGCAGCAGCAGATTCGAGAAGTTGTGTTCACTGACTTGTAGTTGTAGTGGAAAATTTGGCTGAAGATGAACAACTTCAAAAATATAATAAATTATTTGTTTGTGTGAAACAAATTCTGCAGGTGAACATTTGACACACAACCTCAAATCAATTTAGAATGTTTGTGATCTTTTTTGTACAAGTAATTATTTAGTTGGACTATTTGTCTTATGTAAAAAATTATATTTGATCTGAAATTTATCTCAACAAATGCACTTCAAAAACCACCAAGATGTCCTTTACTTCATTCTTTCATAAATACTACACACCACAACAACTCACATGCATTCAAACACATGCACACGCTGGCTTCATCTGGAGCAGGTCATAAGATGTTTGTCTCTGACGCATTGACTGCTCCTCTTCCTGGAAGGCAGGACTGGCAGGTGGTGTGCTGCTGGCACTGGTGCTGCTGCTTTGTGTGAGATGGTTGGGCTTCCTGGCATGTATGCATGCCTGTACATGGAAACCCATGCTCACATAACTCTAGGCTTGGATACCCTTTAAGTAACCTAACTTTAAATCACATCTTCAGCCTAGCGTCATGACTTATGCTTTAGGACTGCTGTGGGCTTGTGTTAGAGAGAAAACATCTTTATGATCTTACATCAGTTTTAACATAAGCAGACATACTTCAAAGGTCTTAGCAGTGATATTAGGGTTTTGTTCCAGGTTTATGATTTGTTTATGGTTGTATTACTTTACAGCTTGCATATTAAAGTGAAAATTTAATTTAGCTGAAAAGCTTAAAAAACCCACCATCCAAAATTAATGTCATGGTAAAATTTGCCTTTATTACTTCTCTTCCCAGTTCTCCTTCGGTGAATTATGTGTTTAACAAGTGATGTCATGAGGACTTTGATCCTATTCTATTTTACCTACAGTTTGATGAAATTACTTCAACAAAGCAAGTCTAATACTTGCTTAGTGCACAGAAATAAGATGACTGCAAGCTGAATTCAAGCGGTATCCATCTTGTCCCGCTCCCATCTCAGTTGTTTGGGCCTGAACCAAAACGGTTTGGGCCAATCACATTGCACAGGGTTTATACAGGAATGAATAACTCTAATTTAATGCTCTTCTAATGCTCTTAGAAATAATTTTAATGCCATCAACAAGTACCCATGACTCTCCTATATATATATATATATATATATATATATATATATATATATATATATATATATATATAGATATAGATATATAGATATATAGATATATATAGATATATAGATATAGATATATAGATTTATTTTATTTTTTTTACTTGACAATCAAAAAAGGACCTCAGTTAAGTCATTTTTATCATTTAAGGAACAAAGCAAGGTAAAACCTATTCTTTCAAGGCAAAAATATGGTAAGACTACAACAAGCCTTCATTTCATCATGGCTGGATTAGTGTAATTCTCTTTATCTCTGAATCGGTCAGTCCTCACTCAAATGTCTGCAGCTGGTTCAAACGCTGCTGCACAAAAACATAAAATGAGCACATTACCCCATCCTGGCCTCCCTTCACTGGTCGCCTGTTTATCTTAGAGTTCAGTTTAAAGAACTTCTGTTTGTTTTTAAGGTTTTAAACAGCTTTGCCCACCTTACTTAAATGAGCTTCTCCTTCACCTTTACACCCCTGCTTGCTCATTCACGTCTGCTGACCAACTGCTCACAGTTCTGAGCAGAAGCTTAGAGGGAACAGGGCCTTCTCTATTGGGGCCCCCTAAGTTATAGAACGACTTACCTTTGTACATTTGACAGGCCCCTCTCCTTTCCAGTTTTAAAACCTGTCTTAAAACCTATTTTTACTCATTGGCCTTCAACCTTACTGAGATTTTATCTTTCTCAACTTTTCTTGGTACTTGTATTTCTGCTGTGCTGGCTGGTTCTATTATGTTTTATATCAAGTTTTTATTATTATTATTATTAATATTATTATTGTTGTTGTTGTTGTTTTAAACTGTTGATTCTTTACCCAAGTCATTTAGATGTTATTTTGTTTTACCTCGTGTTAAAGTGCTATTTAAATAATGATGACAATGATGATAATTATGATCACAAGAAACTTTTGCATCACCTCCCAGAAGCTGGAAAGAAATGAGACAAAAAAAATTTTCACACCTCACTTAGTAACTCAAGGAATTATTTTAAACTAAATATTTTAGGCTAAAATATTAAACTGTTTATTGGTTGTTGTTTTTTCTTCAATCCCACCGTTATGTTTAGTAATTTCTGCCAAAAGCTGCAGAATTCTGATCTAATCCATCTGAATGCAGTATTTGCAAGCCATACTCTGATTGGATGGAAAGAAACCTGTCTGTGATTGGCTGGTGAGGTGGACAGTTTTTGAAGTCACGAGCGCACAGACAGAGTCGAGAGAGCGCACAGCTGGTGTTGAGCGTGGAAGGATCAGCGCGCGAGCAGAGATGGAACTGAGCGCGAGGATAGTGGGTTGAGAAGAGTTTATCAGATTTGAGCGTGCGCCAAACAGGTTTTGAGCGCGCGCGTGTGATGTTTAAACGCTGAATACCTGTCTCACTGCGCGCTCAAACAAAAGGCACAAATATCGCTCCAGAAGTTGGTATACGGAATGCTGACTGAAAAATAAGTGGGTATATGCCGTATACACGCGTACAGCCTGGACTACACCACTGCCTGTCCGACTTCACGTGAGATCGTAAAGCATTGAAACCCATTGGGCAAAGCTTAATTTTTTTTTACAAACGGCACAATTCTTCGTCATCTTTACTGTCGACAGGCTGCTACCTTGTCCAGAATTCTTCGTTTTCCACCCACTTTTGTTGAAATTTGCATTTTCCCATCCTCTAGCTCTTTCTCCGCCTCGAGCTTCTTTTCCGAACATTGTAAAAACATACGGCTTTACGAACAACTGGAAGCAGTTCAGCGTGTTTGGTTCCGCGCACACGCGGAATCAGTTATATCTGATGTATATATATATATATATATGTTGTGCCATAACATGCCATGATAAATGATTGATCTTGGATTGGATTCTGAACAGTGGAAGAGGGTCACAAAGGAATTCCACTCTGCCCGTAACAGGAGACCCCCATGTTTGGACGGCCCTTTTTCCCAGCAGGAGGTCAGCTGTGACCACTCCTGTTGAGATAAAACCTTTCTCCCACAGACAAGACTCTCTCTTTCTCTTCAACACTTCTTCACTTCAGCATTCTTCTGCAGACCTGTTCAGCTCCACTACAGCTCTCTGAGAGCAGACAAAGGAGGCCAGACCATGAGGGCCTGGTCGGCCCTCACCGACACACAAGCCAGCAGCTGAAAGATTCCCTGGACCAGCCACGTTGATCCAGGGTCTGCTAGACCCGACTGCCTGCTTCAGCAGAGGACCTGACTGAATCCGGACAAACAACATGTCCGGGCAAATACAGAGCTAAGTTGCAGTCCTAACTTCACAATCAGATGCAGGGAAAAAATCCTGCATCTGAAACAGCTCTGTGTATTTTTCCTCAGCCTGTACAGGGAAGTGAACACCAATGGAGCTGAAGGCTGGATGCTGAGGAAAACCCCTGCTTGGATTGCATCCCGGTCAAAGAACGTGGCCTCCAAGCTATCCAGACCACGCCGTTAGCCACATGCTGCCACAAGGCTAACGCTAGCCTGCCAAGAACCGAGCGCTAGCCCGCTAGCGCTAGCCAACCATTTCCTCCTTCAACGCTTCTTCCTGGAACGGCCAAAGTGGACAGAACTCACACATGAGGCATCAACAGGTTGGGCAGCGGTCTGAGGGTGAAGAAAAAGGTTTATTGGGAAATGTTTGTAAACCGTGGTGTTTAGAACAAAGGGCTAACCGGTAGGTCGCGCTAGCCAAACATGCTATTAGCCTTGTTAACATCCGGTTTCGGACATTTGAAAATGAGTTCGTTTTAAAGCATAAAGCGTAACTGTTCTGCTCCGCCATCCTCCGATGGTGTTATCTGCCTTATTCCCGCATCAATATGGTATATTAATGCCGGTTTTCAAGGCAATTTTGGGAACTTTATGTTGTAACCTCTTAGCCACCGAGTTGCTGCCGCGACCCCATGCGCCCGGAGGGAGAATCGCATTAACAAACTCGGTCGTAAGGGTTTAAATAATATTACAGGACAAACAGTCCTCAGAATATTATTTCAACAAATAATATTTTGTTTAACTTGGGCTTTGCATTGTGAATGGATTGAAATACATGGCAGATGTTTTAACTCCACTCCATGCTTTTGAAATCAGAGCTGTAGTGAACAGGGATTCACTGAATTAATCTGATTATGATCAACAGCTTTTGTTTGTCTTTGTTTGTTTTTGCATGTAAATAGTTCCTTAGCTTAGCTTCTTTTTATCTTCATTTTGCTTAGTAGTTTAGTTAAGTTTCACTAGCCTAGTAGAGAGGATTTATTAATCGAAATATTGTGTTAATTCAGGTAAACAGCATTACATGGTGATGTTCTCTGGATGTTCATCTTATTTCTGTTATTAAATTCTTGGACTTGAAAAGAAGTTGTCACTCCTTTATTCTATGTGTGTGCAGGTTTTGCTGTTAAAAGATCGCTAGTGCTCGAATTCATCCCTTTCAACCATTGTCTTGATATCAGCTTAAGAGCTGATCATCGCCAGACAATACTTAACAGACAGAGAGTTATTTATGAAACATTAAATAACTTTAAACAGTTTATAATTGCACAACATATTTATATATATATATATATATATATATATATATATATATATATATATATATCTGACGTATATATATCTGACGAAACTGTTTTTATGAATGTATTTTTTTAGAAAAAAATAAGGCATTTTAAATGCCACTGATAATCACATATAATGACTTTTAATTAAAAAAAAAAATGTTATGACTTTTAATGTTTTAATGCTTTTTAATGACCCGCGGAAACCCTATTGCAGTATTAAGGCGGGACATACCAGCTGTGACAAAAGCAATAGCTCATGAGCCCACAGCTGAATCAACATAAACACGGAAGTGCAAGAGAGCGCATGCCTAGCTGCTGCTATCACATCTATTTTGTCAGGATCCACGATTTCTTCTTTGAAAGAACACCAACAACAACAAGAAATACATTAACTAGAGTAACTTGTTGTGGTTTCCCAGGACCCCTGCTACTTACATTTTCATTTGATACTGTGATTGGCTAAAACCAACCTTTGATAGGCGGGCACTAGGTGTCGCTTCGTCTAATGAGCTCAAAAAGTTCTGCTGAATGTTCCTCCTTTCCCAAATTTATTAGATGGGAGATGTCCCAGATTGACAATGCGCAGAACGGAGAGTGCTACACATTATCAATCTGGTTTGGCGGGTTAACATTGCACAGCCAGTATGTATATTGTTAACGTTCTTTACTTTTCTTTACGGTCTGATAGATGATTTAGGATTATATTTCTTTATCTCTGGCACAGAACTTGGTCCTAGGAAAGATGATATTCCTAATACAAAATAGTCTCACTGAAAAATGTGCAATATCCACGTTTCTCCACAGGCGGAAATGTTTACTTTTCCACGGACAACGGCAGCCATGTTCTTTTTTTCACTGGGGGAAACTTAATAGCAGTGGTGGAGAGAGTACTCATACAATGTACTTAAGTAAAAGTACAAATACACCGACAAAAATTTACTCAAGTAAAAGTCAAAGTACCACATTATTATTTTACTTAAGTAAAAGTAAGAAAGTACAAGCTTTTAAAACTACTTAAGTATTAAAAGTAAAAGTACTTGCCAACCATAATACCTAACGGCTTATATAAAATATATATATATCCAACCAGAACGCGCGATGACGTAAAAAACGCGCGCTCGCGTAAAATACGGGTTGGAACTGCGCGTTATTGTACGGACGATAATATGCCTAATCGGCTTGCCATACAGGCGACAACTCCTCGCCGCTTCGCCTAAGCAAATTCCTGCGGGAAACACTGCCATATTCTAATTTATTGAATATGACTGTAACTGTTACATGGAGATTATTTTAATGGCGCTAACATTTATTTAATAACCAGGACGTGAACGAGTTTAGCGTCAACTTATATGTAACATTCATGGCGGGAGACGTGATCACGACCGCAGTAATCACTGTTACTTGCAAGTTCATGCTAGCTTATAACAATATACAGTAATCGTATTAATTTACTGCAGTCAAGTTTAACAAAAAGCTTGCTAAGATTACATAAAACTTCACTAACACAAATTAATTTAACATCGATAGCGTTTAGCAACTTAACTTACCTCAATATGTTTTTTCAAATTTGATGGTGAATTTTTGAAAGATAGAATTTCATGCTTTCGGGGAAGGCAAAGGCGGCATTGGAATCTCCAGGAAGCGTTTTTTGACCCAGTTATTTCAAAGAAATATTTTAAATAAGGCCATGGGTGGGGCAGGTCTTCTGGAGGAAGACTATCCTTGGACTCCATTCTGGGAGTTAATGATTCTGCAGGTCCTGCGTACTGTGCTGCTCTTCTTGAGGGAGGGCCTAATGGTTATTTCCCGCTTTGGATTGGTTCAGCGGACTGATTCTGCTCTCGCCATTGGATACTTTCAAACTAACGAACAATTAAAAAAAACGAAATGCGTCTTGGATGTAACAAGTAACGAAACGCTGTATAGAAATGTAGTGAAGTAGAAAGTACAGATACTTACTGTTAAATGTAGTGGAGTAAAAGTAGAAAGTATCCATTATTAAATCTACTTAGGTATAGTACAGATACACGGAAATTGTACTTAAGTACAGTAACGAAGTACTTGTACAGTAACGAAGTACAGAAGCTGCTGGCGGTACTTGTACTTCGTTACTTCCCACCACTGCTTAATAGTCACATGACCTGGTTGCAGCCAATGTAAGTGAACAACCGAATAAAACATAGGACTGACACGTATTGAGGAGCTAAATTGTGACAATACTACGTTTCCCCCTGCGGAGAAACGTGGAAATTACACTGGGTTGCCTAATACTATAACATTTTCATGTTTCTGTTCCAATTTGGGAAACGAGAGAGGTTTATTCTTGCACTCAGTAACTAGTCTTGCCCCATAAAGCATTTCATGTTAAAAACAATGTTCTGTTCAGCATTTTATGTGTTCAAATCCTTTCAAACTGTGGGTGGACCAGTACCACATCAATAATACACATATTAGGACTGCCTGCTTAAAAGAGTGTTGGTCCATCCTGTTGCTGTTTAAAGAGCTCTAAACTGTTGGGACATGGACCCCTCTAGGCTCCTGAAGGTCTTTTGTGGTTTCTAGCACCAAGATAGCAGCTGATTTGAGTCCTTTAATTTCAGAGGTGGGTCGTCCATGGATTGGACTGGTTTATCACAACTCCTGCATGCTTCATTGGTTTGCAAAACCAACAACTGAAACTTGTTGTTGCTCTCCCAAAACTTAGTGAAAGGGCATATTATCTTTCTGAAAGAAGGCATGTTCATAGAGGTTCCTATGGGGCTCCTCTCTTCTGTTCTGTCTCTCTTCGAGGTCGGTCGGTTTTTCTTCAGCTCTCCAGAGCTCCTTATCTGCTATTACCCTGCCCCCTCTCTCCTGCTATTTGCTTCGTTTTGTGTCTTTTGTGCCATTTCTTCATAGCAACCGAAAGCTCTAAGGAAATTATGGATCTCGTCAGCTGGTCTCTCAACGCTATTGATCACATTTTTTCAACTGGAAAGCAAAGGACCGGGGAGCGTGCCTGTCCCGACGGAACTTTTTTTGCGGGATGCATCTTGGACCCGTGGGAGAAATGGTCCACGGTGTGCCTCTCAATTCTTTCTGTTGAGGACGTTGAAGATGTCTACTTATTCGGATTTACGATACTTGGATTCCTTTGTTTTGGTCTCGGAGGATATCTAATGTATCAGCACCTTCAGAAGCTGCTGGCGGTCAACATGGCCTTGATGAGACTGCCAGCGGTAGTCGACGTGATCACTAAGGCGTTGAATGAACAGAACTGTAAGCTTGATAAGCTGACTGCGGTGGTGGTACACAGAGGTGAGATGGGATAAAACCTGGAAATGTGAACGTTAACTAGCCCATCGATTGGAATATTGAAATTGGATCCAGGAGACAGCGACGAAAAGACTCTAAAGCTGATGGAAAAGTTGGTTCAGCTTGTTTCTCATAACAAATTCAGTTTTTTTTTTTTCCCCCAAATCAGACTTCCCACTATCAAATTCTCCCCTGAGTTGTTATGGCGACATCGCACAAATCCCCCCCCCCCCCCCCCACATCTTCCCTGCTGACATCTGTGGATGTTTTTCTGAACTGTTGGCTGCCGGATAAGGACAAATGGCCTCTGGAGAGCTCCACGGAAATATAAACATTTTCACCCATACAGACACACATAACTGATGCTCACAAATACAGATGAACTGCACCCGACCAGTCTCAAATGTTGACCTTCTGCATATATGTGTCTCGTGTTATTTGTGCTTCCCGTGCAATGAGGGTTTTTTTTGGTCGGATGCTTCACTCTTTATTCGTGAGAGCATAAATTGTCAAGCATCTGTCTTTTTTTTTTCTCCTTCCACTTCCCCCATGTTGTTGTAATCTTCCTTCAACAGATCCAAGGGCAGCGCCTTGTGGACACAGTAGTGTCCTTGGCAGCACGGCCTCAGTGAACCGTCTCCCCCCTGAAATGTTTGTGATGTTTATGTTATGGTATTGGTACTGAAACAGCAATTTCCCTCTGGGATTATTAAAGTATATCTGATTCTGATATGTGTTCAGACACCAGTAAGTTCAGACACCAGTAAATTCTTCAGCAGGGTTTGCTACAGTATTTTGTCTATTGGAATGGACATCCTGGGCCAGCCTTCACGCCCCAAGTGGATCATTGAGCCTTGGCTCCCCATGACCCTATTACAGGTTCACCACTGTTCCATCCTGGGATTACCTCTGATAGATGATGTCCATTAAAGACCAGGAATGTGCCACAAGAGCTACAGCTTAGAAATGCTACTGTCTCATTGAATAGTTCTCTTTAATATAACAACGTATAATGAGCCTGAATCTGTCATAATGTTGTTTGTGGCAAAAGGACCAAGGCGCAGGCAAGAGTTCAGGAGCAGCAGAATAGATAAGATGATTTATTGAGAATAATTAACAAAGCTTACAGATTGGCAGGCAAAGCAAAGGGGAACAAGGGGAAGCTGGAATCGAACCCACAACTTCCAATTGCCAGACGACTACTCAACCCATCAAGCCACAGTTGACCCTGTGGCTTGATGGGTACAAGGATCAAGGAACATGACAAGGGTGGAACCAGATCAGGGGTAGCATAATGGAGGACCTGACAATGAGTCTGAATAAACTGGCAGAATAAATAGAGGAGAAGACAGAAGAAAATGCAGGTGGAGCAATAGCACGGGTGAAAGGTAATAGTAATTAAGCTGAGGGGGAGAGAGCAATGATCTCACAGGGACAGAAGGAGAGCAGAACCTAACAGGAAAACATGGGGAATGAACAGATAAAGGCAGGTTCACATGGCAGATAATTTGCCCAATTTTTGCCCTGATCTTCCCCTTCCGACAGGCCCTGGCTATCTTGGGATAATCTTAAGAGATATTCCTGCCATGTGTGGTGTGTTAAGAGTGATCAAGTCTGCTTTTTTCATAGTTTGGCCGATCCTGCGACTTATACTGTATATCAAATTTAAATGGTAAATTATATTGACCAACATGAACCAAGAAGTAAACATTACCGTCTATAGCCTCAATAGGGCTCTATAGGCTTGTGAAAACTATGTGCTACCACTTATTAATTGAAACATTAACTTATAGACAACAAAGACTGAACCCATGCTTGTTGCTTCGTTATTTCAGTATGCATTCACGCAGAAGAGCGTTGCGTGGTGCAGCTCGCCAGGCCCAGTCTGTGACAAAACCCAGACATTGGGCTGTCCGTGAAGCTAAAAACAGTTAGCGGTTACAACTTCGCAGATGCACGTGAGCTTTATGTTGCTCTCAAACATCCGTGTTGTACTGTCATCTTAGCACGTAGCACTATAATGTTCACAGTCTAATTTCAGCGTAATTTTGACAACTTTCAGCGAAATGGGGCGTTACGCTGAAATGCGCTAGCAAGAAGCTTTCCAGTTGGAGTTGTTGACTTGTAATGTCGTTCAACCTGTTCTGGATGCAGTTGTGTAATTGAATAAATTGCCGTACCAGATTAAATGTAAATTTTTTGTCTTGGATTGTGTGAAATACATTTCCAAATAAATGCGACTTATATTCCGGTGCAGTTTATATATTTTTTTTTTTTCCCTGTATATGACCATTTTTGGCTGCTGCGACTTATATTCCGGAGCGTTTTTTATCATTATGTGTGGTGTTTCTCAGGGTTTGAAACTCGGTCAACAATTTTTAAATCTTGCCATGTGAACCAGGCTTAAGGATTAAATAAACTCGCTGACCTGAGGACAGGCAGGCAAATAACGATCTAACAGAACCAAGAATAAACTACTTAAATCATAAACAGCAGAAACTGACTAATAACAAAAACGGAATCTACGGATAATAAACAATACTAAAATGTGAAAATATATTGCGGTTCTTCTGCCTACCTACAGCCCTTTGAATCATCTTGTTACTGAAAAGTGCTTTATAAAGTATAATTCAAGGTCACCTTAAGCAACAGTTTCCCTTTGGACGCCTTTGGGAGCAAAGGGGCCCAAGAGGGACCAACACAGGGATAGTTCCCTCCCCCATCCCAGGGAAGAGCAGAGAAGAGCCCCAAGAGTGCCAAAGCCCCCGGGAGCTGAAGCGACTAGCCCCTGGGCTCCACCGGCAGTCAGGTACGTTGGA
Organism: Fundulus diaphanus; assembly: GCA_037039145.1. Classification (NCBI taxonomy): domain Eukaryota; kingdom Metazoa; phylum Chordata; class Actinopteri; order Cyprinodontiformes; family Fundulidae; genus Fundulus; species Fundulus diaphanus. The sequence continues at coordinate 47,903,837 of CM073128.1, forward strand.
GCGGATCCAGCCATGGGCCCAGAGACCCAAGGCCAAGGAACATGTGACAGAGCCACTAAGTATCCGCCACCCACACTGAAGCACCCAGCCCTGGACACCAAGGACCACCAACGCACCAGCGGGTCAAGGTGTCAACTAACGGAGGGGAGCCGGAAAGGGGGGGAAGGGGGAAAGGTCTCCACACTTATTCGAGACCTGATTTGTCCCAGGAGAGGGGGCAGTTCAAACCCAACCTGACAAGAAGACAAACAGAAAACCAGGTACACAGTCACATTCATATGTTACCACCCTAGTGCCTCCACATGTATACACTCTTACCACACAAAAAAAGAAAAGAAAAAGGGAACACTGTACACACTCTCACACTCACCACACACTATACTTCCAGGTCCAGGTGCCAGAACCCCAGAGGAGTATACAGCCCCAGACCTGGGGGGTGAACCACATCATCAGGATGGGGGGGGGCACCATTCAAACCCAACAGTCCCCAAAACCCGACCTACCCGGTCTATACTTCGGACCCAACCCCTGATCCCAGCCCAGACGATCCACGAGCCCATCCGCCCGGAGTTGGGGCCAACATGAACCAAACGGGCCACCCCACAAACTCAGAAGCACTGCCTCCCCCACCCTCTGCCCTCCATTCTTAAGCCCCACTCCAGGGGAGAGCAGAAGTGCCAGCCCCAGTCGACTCCCAGTACCCAACGACAATCCCCAGCCCAAACCCCGACTAGACGGCCCACTCCTCCTCCAGGCCTCAAACTCTGGATGGCAATCGGAGAACAGGGGTGTGAGACAGACCCCGAGCCTGCCTCTGCCTGCTCAAATGTTGTGTTATTGCATGTTGTGCATTTAAAACTGGGAGGGCTAAAAGGGGCCGCCCGGCGCAGCCCACCTACCCCTCCGAAAGGCAGCCAGCCCACCTGCAAACCTCCCCCCCAAACGGACTCAATGGGAGCAGACCCAGATTGATAAAGTGCAGAATGTAGAGTGCTACACATTATCAATCTGGCTGGCCAGGTTAGGAGGCTTATACCTAGAAATCCTTTATCCATTATTTTATTTCAGTTAAGGTATACGGTGCAAACTGATGCAAAATATGACAGAGGAAGAGGAATAACAAAGACAGAGTAAGAGTTTGTACAGAACTTGGCAGAACAGCCTTTTCGTATATTTCTGAAAATCAAACAAACAAGCAAACAAAAAACATCCTTTTAGTAGATGATTATAAAACAATGTCACATCTCCTTCACACATCACACTGTGTTTGCAAAAAGGTTTTCACTTCCCACAACCCTATATCTATCATTAGTAGGGATGAGAATTTTCACCATTCACCTTAAAATTAGATTTATAAAATTCATTTTTAATATACACATCTCTGTCCAAATTCATCAAAATTTTAGAAATGTGTTCACTTTATTTCTTTCTGTTCCATTTATCTTTCTGTTGAGATAAAAAATAAAAAAAATATAAAAAAAAATATATATATATATATATATATATATAGATGAGAGAACACCTGTGAATAAAAGCTAAAACACATAGCAAGTCCTAGGGTTGTGATTTTGGTTCCTTAGTTGGACAGTGTAAATGTGATGGGAAATGAAAAAATAAAGAGGGGAGGAAGTGAAAGTCAGTGAGATTCAGGCAGGCTCATCTGTCACTTCTGGTGTGATTGTTAGAATGAGTAACAGTAGAGCAGTAGGGACAGCTGCTGTTAATAGTCGAGATCAGACTTAGTGTCTCCTCAGTGATGTAGCATTAATGAAATAATCCAGATTGCTCAAGAGTCATTCTGGTGCGTGTAATTAAATTAGCAAGGGAGCTACAGAATACAGAGTCTTTGTCATCATTCAAACATTCTATTAAAGTATTTTGAGAGTACACAAAAAAGTTACTCTCAATAAACACAAACAGTAGAAAGAAGCCAAACCTAACCTATCCTGAGGTCCATTTCACAAAACCAAGATAGAGGATTAAGCCGGGATTTTCCAAATATCACACAATATTTCACAAAAGCAGATTTATTCTGTGCAGCTAGCCTGCTCCAGACCAGGCTAAACGCCAGGCTTAGGTAATCCTGGTGCCTTCTCTGTTCAGTCATTGGTCACACTGATCAGAAACCAATGAGTTTAGTCAGTGATTCTGTTTCCTTATCTGTGTGCTTTGTTTTTTTTAAATCTGCATTAAAATACCACTGATAAACATTGGTATTATTTTAAAATTATGATTGTAGCCTATACCTATTATCCATGTGGGCATTGATACATTTTGTTTTTGAAGACTGCTGTTGTTCTAAATTTGACAGAAAGGCTTTTAATAGACTATTGCATGTGTTTAGGGAATTAGAACGGCTGATGAAAAAGAAAAAGGTGTTATTAAAGGAAAAGTCCGGTCAAAATCAGAATTCAAACCGCTGAAAGTACTTCAAATATAAAACTATTACATACTGTTGAATAAATGATAATTTTTTTTAATTAAGAGTAATTTTCATTTAATCATGTTTATGGGGAGGATGTGCTGCCCCTAGTGGAGGACTTCAAGTATCTTGGGGTCTTGTTCACGAATGAGGGGCAGATGGAGCGGGAGATCGACAGGCGGATTGGTGCGGCGTCTGCTGTGAAGCGGGCGCTGTACCGATCCGTTGTGGTGAAGAGAGAGCTGAGCCAAAAGGCGAAGCTCTCGATTTACCGGTGGATCTACGTTCCTACCCTCATCTATGGTCACGAACTTTGGGTCGTGACCAAAAGAACGAGATCCCGGATACAAGCGGCCGAAATGAGTTTTCTCCGTAGTGTGTCTGGACTCTCCCTTAGAGATAGGGTGAGGAGCTCAGTCATCCGGGGAGTAGAGCCGCTGCTCCTCCACATCGAGAGGAGCCAGTTGAGGTGGCTCGGGCATCTGGTTAGGCTGCCTCCTGGACGCCTCCCTGGTGAGGTGTTCCAGGCACGTCCCACCGGGAGGAGGCCCAGGGGAAGACCCAGGACACACTGGAGAGACTATGTCTCTTGGCTGGCCTGGGAACGCCTTGGGATTCCCCCAGAGGAGCTGGCCCAAGTGGCTGGGGAGAGGGACGTCTGGGCCTCCCTACTGAAGCTGCTACCCCCGTGACCCGACCCCGGATAAGCGGAAGAAAACGGACGGACGGACGGATGTTTATGTGGAGGCGTCCATCTTGGTCAAGAATAGTACCTCCCAGTTTGTGATGTCACATCGCGGGACCGGCTGTTGAGCAAGTCCCAAGGCTCTATTTGTTGTGTGTCACTACGCGCTATTATCCAAGATGGCGATGACCAGTGCTCTATACGAAGCAGAGAGTGATGGATTAATTAGCGACAGCGATGGGAGTCATCATCATCTGATAGCGATATGGATTTTTTAGAAGAGTTTCTTGACAGCAACCGGACTTTTGACGGAATCCAGCCGTACCAGTTTGAGCCAAGGAGACCAAAAAGGGACGATGTGAGTTGAATCTGTCTGCTGCGGCACCACAGCCGTCTTCTTATTTTTGTGTTATTCTTCTCAGTTTGTTCTTCTTGCCGATGAAATATATCAGTGTCAATATCAATTAAAATTAGTGCTGTCAGTTTTAACGCGTTAACTTTGTTTGACCATAACGGCACCTTTTTTAACGCGCGTTAACAGCATTATTGTTTTTTCCCCCACCACGCCCTCCGGACTGTGTTTGTTTTTTTCCCCCTCGGCTTACGTTGTTCCAAAATTGCTAGAGACTTGCATAACAGACACGTGCTCACTGTTGCGAAGCCCACTTATTTTATGCGACTTTGGTCTTCTTTCTTCTAAAGTCGCTTGTTAATTTCACGAGTTCCGGGTTGCAGTTTTGGGCTTGTTTGAGAAAGTGAAGTGGATTGTTTCGGCTCTAAACTAAGTGACACTGCCGCACTTCAGACACCAGCGGAAATATCCCTCCGCCTCGTAACGCACTGAAGCTCATCCTGCCAAAGAGCAGAGTTGAAATAACTAATGTTTTTTCTACTTTTACCCGATGTATTGGAACATCCAACTGCCATGCACGTGGGCATTGTTGCTTCAACAATAGCTCTCGTGAATTTCAATGGTGAAGTCCTCTCGAAATCCGAAATAATTGTTGTTGATCACAGCTGTGTAGAACGGTTCCTATTGAGTTTGCTTGTAAAGTGCGGAGAACTGCCCTCGGCTCACCGCGATGTTACGTCACAGGATGTGATGTCAGGCGGCCATTGTTGCCCATATTTGGGCAACAATGGCCGCCCCCAGTATCAGTGGTCGCGACAACAATTTATGTTTTTATTTCTTTACTGATTAACGCTAAATTCATTAAATCACCATGAACGTATTAGTTTTAGTTATAGCTAATGATCCACTGATTTTTCGTTGTTGACCGGACTTCCCCTTTAATAAAGTCTGACGTCACACCATTTTTGACGAAATTCATCGACTCTAGGGGGCGTTGTTTGCGGACTCTTCCAGAAAAAAGCATTTCCCCTCAAGTACACATAATAGGCAATCTCACAGCCCCAAAAGAAAAAAAAACTATACATACCATAAGAATCAGTGATCTAACAACTGTTAATGGAAAGAATATTGTTATTTGATATATCTTTATCATGAATAGGTAATTTCATTGTATATCAGCCATTAACTTCTTTCAATTTGTTTTAGTGTCTATGCTTAATGTCTTAAATGCAAACAATCTTTGTATTAATTATTAATGCCACTATTAAAATCTGATATGAGGTCAATATTGTTTTGCAAATGATGTCTGCTGAAAAATGTCAGCGAAACTGCGCTCTGTTTCGCTGACATTTTGACAGATTGCAAGGGAATCTTTCTTCTCTGAGATCATTAAGAAAAACATTAATAATGCTCGTGTCTTATTTGCCACAGTCGACAGGTTAACAAATCCTCCTGTGTCAGTGGCTTCCGAACTCCACTCCACCAGGGCCTGCAATGAATTTGCTAACTTCTTTACTGAGAAAATCCTAAAAATTAGAGGATCAGTTTGTACTTCCATATCAACACCAGAACCAATGCTGTATTCAGCTGGAACTATTTCTGACAAAATGTCCCAATTCAGCCAAATAAACCACAAAAGCTTAGAGCAGATCATGCAGCAGCTAAGTTCCTCCTCCTGCTGCCTTGATGTTCTACCCACAATTTTCTTTAAGAAAGTTTTGCCTGTCATAGCGTCTGAGTTGACTCAGATAATAAACACGTCCCTTCTGTCAGGTGTTTTCCCTCAGTCCCTAAAAACAGCAATTATCAAACCACTGCTGAAAAAGAACAATTTAGACAAACTTCTACTCCAGACCTACAGGCCCCTCTCAAACCTCCCCTTTATCAGTAAGATTGTTGAAAAAGCTGTGTTTCAACAATTAAACACCTTCTTAACAACGACCAGCCGATTTGACGTTTTCCAGTCAGGCTTCCGTGCTCACCACAGTACAGAGACCGCCCTTATCAAGGTGTTTAATGACATCCATATAAATACAGACTGTGGAAGAACCACCGTGCTGGTTCTATTAGACCTCAGTGCAGCATTCGATACTGTCGATCACTCCATCCTGTTAGAACGCCTGGAAAACTGGGTCGGCCTCTCTGGTACAGCTCTCAACTGGTTTAAATCCTACTTAAAGGACAGGGATTTTTTTGTATCAGTAGGTAAGTTTACATCAAAGATGACAAAAATCACATGTGGGGTTCCCCAAGGGTCCATCCTGGGTCTCCTCCTCTTCAATATCTACATGCTCCCTCTAGCTGAGATCATAAAAAACAACAACATCAGCTACCATAACTATGCAGACGACACACAGCTTTACATCACCATGTCACCAGGTGACTATGAACCAGTTCAAGCATTGAATAAATGCCTAGAAGAAATCAATGCCTGGATGTGCCAAAATTTTCTTCAATTGAATAAAAACAAAACGGAAGTAATAATATTTGGACCAATAGAGGAGAGATCAAAAGTTAGCACACAGCTTCAGCTGCTTCAGCTAAAAACCACTGATCAGGCCAGAAATCTGGGTGTATTGATGGACTCAGACCTGAACCTCCAAAAGCATCTAAAGACAATTACAAGGTCGGCTTTCTATCACCTGAAGAACATTTCCAGGGTTAAAGGACTAATGTCTCAGAAGGATCTGGAAAAACTAATCCATGCGTTTATATTTAGTAGAATTGTTTACTGCAACAGTGTTTTCACAGGTCATCCTAAAAAGTGGATCAGACAGCTGCAGCTGATCCAGAACGCTGCTGCCCGCGTCCTCACTAAGATCAAGAAAGTAGAGCACATAACCCCAGTTCTAAAGTCCTTACACTGGCTCCCTGTATCTCAGAGAATGGGACTAAAATACTTCTGTTAGTCTATAAATCCCTGAATAGCTTAGCACCTAAATACATCACAGACTTGTTATCAGTGTATCAACCCTCCAGACCACTAAGGTCTTCTGGCTCCAGCCTACTCTGCATACCTAGAACCAGAACCAAACACGGAGAAGCAGCATTTAGTTCCTATGCTCCACTTATCTGGAACAAACTTCCAGAAAACTGTAAAAGTGCGAAAAGCCTGAGTTCTTTTAAATCAAGATTAAAAACACATTTGTTTAAAATTGCCTTTGACTGTTCTAGTTAAACTGTTTTAATGTTCTTTTTTGTTTCTACATTCTATCCCTACTTGCTTTTATTTTGTTTTATTTTCCTATATTTTAATCATGTAAAGCACTTTGCATTGTCTCTGTACTGAATTGTGCTATATAAATAAATTTGCCTTGCCTTGCCTTGCCTCTGTAAAGTTACAGAATCGAACAGATCAGAGAAAATGATTTAACTGTTTTGCCACAGAAGTAGCTTCAAACTAATGTGTTTTCCTTTATAATAGCATAATAGTCAGTGGTTTTCAATAGGTGAGGCGCGCCTCCCTTGGGGGGCGCCAAAGAGTCACAGGGGAGGCGCGAGACGACAGAAGAAGACAGCGCTGCCGCTCAGCTCTGTGAAACTATGTAGCGATATTTTTTGCCTACTATTTGAGCGTGCAGGAACCAATCAAGCGCGCAGTGAGACAACTCTCAACGCTCAAAACTGGTCTGGCACGCACTCAACTCTGAAAAACTCTTCTCATCCTTATTTCCTTGCGCTCAGTTCCATCTCTGCTCGCGCGCAACTTTGCTCGCGCGCACCTGCTCATTCCACGCTCAACAACACCTGTGCACTCACTCGGCTGTTTCTGCACTGCGACTTCAAAACTGTCCACTCCACCAGCCAATCACAGACATGTTTTTTCCATCCAATCAGAGTATGGCTTGCAAATACTGCGTTCAGATGGATTAAATCAAAATGCTGTAATATTAGAGTTACTAAGTGAGGTGTAAAAAATATTTGTCTCTTTTCTTTCCAGCTTCTGGGAGGTGATGCAAAAGTTTATTCTGATCATAATCATAATCATTGTTATCATTATTTAAAGAGCACTTTAACACGAGGAAAAACAAAGTGCCAAACATCGGAAATACATCAGATAAGAGATAATAATGAAATGCTTGGTTGTTAAAATAGCAATAGGTTTAAATTGTGTATAATTAGCCTAAAAGTAAATCACAATATGGATGTGTTGACGTCTGTTAAATTCAAGTTATCTTTTTTATTATTATTTCAGCTGACGTCTCCTGTTGACGTGAGTTCAGTTTGACATTGGCGTCTGTTTAGTTCAGTTTGTCAGTTTATGAATTTGCTCTAATGACTTTAAAACAACTTTAAAAATAGGCCCTCTGTCCGTGATGTAAAAGTAGCATGTAAAATGGAAATATTTGGATGGGTGGATTTTATGAATAGGCCTTTTTTTATGCTGACAGCCAAATCAAAAAAAAAAGTAAAATACTGTACATTAAGAAATAAAACTAAAAGTGTCTAGGATCACAATTCCAGGAGTTATAGAGACTAGAAGTGCTTTTCACCCATTATATTATTCTAGTACTCCAAGAATTACTTAACGCTAATGGTGGGATCAGTTTCTGACATGATATGCACACATTCTGCCATGTGTTCAGGGTGGTTCCTCTGGATGGTGCACAACTATAGTGTGTTAATACATTCAAATAAGCATTTACATGAGTGGGATTAATATTGTCTATGAATGTTGAACTTAAAATCGAAAGGCTTGAATTGAGCGCAGAATTACACAATACTTATAGGGGATGAACGGCTGTATAAAATTAGTACATTTTATGGCAAACTTTATTTCTTTATTTCAATCTGGCAATAAAAATGCAGAAATAAATAGATTTACTCACAAATTGTGAGCAGTAGTTCTGAGAATTTTTTTTTTAGCAGCAGGTGAGATTTGAGAGCATCTTCTCCCACACAAGAACCATAAGCACCAGTGTCTCCAAGTTGTCTGTGTTGTCTCCCTACTCCTTTTCTCTCTTTAAAGAAACAACTGCACCTCAGTGGACACGTCTGTGAAAATCCTAAAGTTTGCAGGTGACACCACGGTCATTAGTCTAATTCAGAAAAATGATGAGTCTGCGTACAGGCAGGAGGTGGATCAGCAGGTCCACTCGTGTGAGCAGAGCCCCAGGAGCTTGGTCCCCTAATGACTGAGGAGAAGACGAGGGATGGCGATCACTCTGATGAACACTTACCGTATTTTCGGATTATAAATCACACTTTTTTCATAGTTTGGCTGATCCTGTGACATATAGTCAGGTGTGACGTATATCAAATATATATAGCATGTTTTTAAATGTTAGTTCATACAGACCAACATGAACCAAGGATTAAACATTACTGGCTATAGCTGCAAGAGGGTGCTATGGGCTTGTGAAAACTATATGCTGCTCCTGTACCACTTAAAAATTAATTGAAACATATAGAAACATCTAACTTATAGACAATAAAAACTGAACAGATGTTTGTATGTTGTTTCGCTGTTTCAGTATGCATTCACGCATCAATGCAGTGAATGGTGCAGCTCAAAGGGGGAGCCTAAACCACGACAGAACCCCATCATTGGGCTGTCCGAGAAACTAATAACAGCTACCGTTAGCTTATGTTGTCCGGGCAGTTTACAATTTCGCTGATGCACATTCAAGAGCTTTACTAACCTTTCTATGTTGCTCTCAAACATCTGTGTCATACTGTTAGCTCATAGCATGCAGCACCATTATGCTCACGGTCTAATTTCAGCATAATTTTGACAACTTTCAGTGTAACAGCCTGTTACGCTGAAAGTTGTCAATTGCTGTCAGTTGCTGGCTTGTTATGCTAATTTACCCCATTCAACCTCCCAGGAATGTTCCATACTATTCAGCCTGTTGTGATGTAAATTGTTTAATTGAATAGTGGCTTTACCAGATTAAATGTCAGTTTTTAGTCTTGGATTTTATGAAGTAATTTCTAAATAAATGTGATTTATATTCCAGAGCAATTTATAGTCCGAAAAATATGGTAACTGTCTGAGAAGGCCCAGATCCATTCCATGTATATTTGCAGTAATGAGAATAAAGGATATTTGATTCAATTCAATTTTATTGATATAGCACCAATTCACAACACATGTCATCTCAAGCCACTTTACAAAGTCAAATTCAATCAAATCATAGAGACAGAGTGATCAAAGGTTTTCCTTTCAAAGGAAACCCAGCAGAGTGCATTGCTTCTACTCAAGCAGCATTCACACCTCCTGAAAGAGCGTAGAGCCACAGTGGAAAGTCATCTGCCTTCTCGACGCCTTTGCAGCAATCCCTGATACCGAGCATGCATGAAGCGACAATGGAGAAGAAAAAGCAGAACCAGGCTCAGTATGAACGGTCATCTGCCACGACTGAATGGGGGTTTCAGAAGACAGAGCAGAGACACAAAAAGATCACAGAAGCACACATCGATCCAGGAATCCTTTCTATGTTAGAAAAGGTAATGGCAGATAGTCTGCCCACCTGGATTGTGTCACAGCTAACAGAATGCCAGACCAGGTGTACCTACTATGACCGAAAAAAAAGACAGAGAGAATATAAGGTTAAAAGTTGAAATAACCACAAATAATGCAAAATTGGAGAACAGTAGGAGAACTCAGCAGAGTGAAGGAAATAGACCTTGATGTTACGGGTTTCAAGCAGAAGGAGGTCTGGAAAAAGGAAATAAACACATGCTAGGTCCCGTTCAGACACCCAACCCTGTTTTGACCCGCAGGTTTCCTGTCCCAGTGGGACATGGAACTTTCTGTTTATACACCTTTGACTTGAATATTATCGGGAGATACTGGTGTTCCCTTTGCTTCCCCCTCCCACCTGTCTGTCATTAGAAGTCAGGGGAAGAGGCAGCTGGACACATCAATCTGGATAGAAATTGAACAATTGCCATGTCTCTCAGATATTCCATTTATCATCCCTTTTATTAAGTAGCATGACTGGTTTAAGAGCATCTCTAACATCATGGTAGAAATAGCTCAAAATGAACAGGTCTTTGATTCTCCCATGCAGATTAACATATTTGGAAACCCTCCTGCAAGATAAAAAGGGCTCTTAAGTATCATGCAAAATCCACTTTTTTGCCCTTAAGTACATTTTGTTGTGTATTTGGAGTCTCTAGGAGTGCAGAACATTTTAATGTAGTCGGTCAAGGAGCTGCATAGATATCTTTATATTCTGTTTGGGTCATATTTCAAGCTGTTCAGTTTTCTCTATTCTGTTTCTTTAACTATTACATCACAATATTTGCTGCGGAACTGCTAAACAAGGTCACGGACATCCGGCTTACCAATTTTGCAAATCGGCTATTTTTAATCCTTCATTCTTATTCCTTCGTCAGATTGGGATACAACAGTGGTTTCAGTCAGAGGTTGCTTTAGACCCGTTGTAAGAGACACCCAACGGGAAACCCTTCTTACTCACAGTCAACATCATCTACAAATCTTACAATAATTAATTTCCCTTTTGGATAAACGACATATTTTTAAATTCAATCACAGTGAAATCATGCATCTGTAATGGTCACACAGTTCCTTATAGCTTTCATTGGATTTTCATAGCACTTTGTTTGCAGGGTCCCGTATATGTCCCAAGGTTCCTAAGGGAGTTTATTCTTATGGGATGTAAAAGGGCTGGTAAGCTCGCTCATCACCGAACATCATTACTTTTCATTTCAACAGGCTGTTCAGAATTTTTGCCAATTTTGCCGAAACCTCAGTAAAATTTTCAGCACAGCAGTAAGTGATTAAAGGAAATGAGCAAAATAAGAAAACAGTATATGATGCAAAAAAATACAGTCTTTCTAAATGTTTGTGTATCTTTATAAAAAACTTGAAAAACATCTGCTATAATCTGCTCTTTTGAGATGTAGCTGGGGTAACTAAGTACGAGTAAGTGTGTAAACAAATGAATCAAAATTGTAGCAAGGACTTTATACCAACTACAAAATCCAGCAGTTAAACAACATGATCTAACAGTTTAACAATGAATTGTGAAGAGTGTAAAGCCTTTAGGTGAAGTGAGGGATAAAGATGGAGTGGGAAGAATGGTTTAAAAAAGAAAAAGAATTACTGTAGGTCTAACCCTTGGTTGAAGAGGATGACAGTTTCCCTTGGAGGTCCTCTGGTGCAGAATACAGTTGTTACTGTTTGTGTCAGCTGGCTTGAGACTGAGAGGACTGCCAAAGCCCAGGTCCACAGGAAGGACTGGAATCCCAAAAGAAAACAGATGGAGAATAGGAGGAAGTGGAGACTTTTCCTACCTTCCGGATGGCAGGAGACCACAACTGCTCATACAGTACATCCAATTAATTTAGTGAAGGCACAGGTCAAATATTATTCTTGCTTTTAATTTTAGATCCTTATTCAAATCATAAGTTATATAACCATAGTCTATGAATGGTATGTTTTCAAACCGCCAAATACTGGCTCCAGTTCTGGGCTTAAAGACTAACAGCAATGGAAAATGAAATATATTATAGAAACATGGAGCTGCAAATGTGTTCTTGTACTTTCAGCTGAGCACGGACATTTTTTGTTCATTTTACTAGTAAAGTGAACTAGTAAAGGACCATTTTTTTTAGGATCAGCGATTAGGTATAAAGGTGAAGGAAAGGAACAAGCACTCAACACAGTGTGTAGAATAACAACTGGTAATAACATCTCTTATCTAACTGCGCTCCAGCTGCAGCATAGACACCCAAGACATCCAAATGCTAATCGCTGTGCTTAGTGACGGGGTGAACAACACTTAGCAGTAAAAGCAATAAAATATTTCTCTGTTCTCTGTAGCATGCTGGTCATTTTTCCACTTTGCTATTTTGTATCCTTTGTTATCTTAAGTAATGTCCTCATATTCAGTTATAATGAAATATGATTTTATGACTAATAAATAACAATAGGCCATTTAAAACTGTCTTTATCTGCAGACTGAATTTGAATTTGAATCAGTCCATACCTCTAGCAGTCAAATGACTCAACCAACCATTACATGGACTAAACTAAAATAAATGGAAATCTGATCATTTTTTTGACCATTTGCCTCAATAATACTTGCCTGTATAAAATTCAAAATAAATTTATCCACTTTGGTTTATACCTTTGCAGGTACAAAATAGAATTTAGTAGGGCTACAATAACAGAGGAATGGTATCAACTGGGTACAAATTGGCAAAGGGACTAATTTACTTCGTTCCAAGCCTTCAACTACACATAACAAAAGTGAGACAGCACTCAAGCAGTGTGTGATGTAATGAACTAAAAATTATCAAAAGCACAATTAAAATATATCTTACTTGAGCTACCACTACCTTTCATGCCCATGTCAGCCATGATGGGTTTTGGGCTTTGAGTCTGTGTGATAGCCCTATCTCAAAATTTAAGTCTGAATTCTGGCTTACGGAGACATTCCAGTTTATTATTTCCAGCTGGAATTCAAACTTCAGAACAAAAAGAAAAGAGAACCAAGCCAGATAGATAACTAAAGATGCAAAAATAAGAAATAATCTAAAGAGACAGTTCAGCAAACAAAAGTTTAAAAACTAATTATCTCAACATGAAGAGAAAGAGCATTAGTAACATAGGTTCTAAATACACTAGGGCCAGAGAAAGAGGTGAACATGAACTCGAAACTCAAAATTAATTATTAACTAATTCAAAATATCTACCAAGGGAATCTTTGCTATGAACAAATGCAGCATATAGATTTAAGACTGGTATAAAGACCAGATGGACATCATCGGCTAGAGCCAGCACGATCGTTAAAGCTGCAAACAATTGATGCAGATAAAGCAAGCTGGTTTAAATGTCTTCATTGTTAACTATTATTTTGTCTCCTACAAAATCACTTTCACGTGTAAAAACACTGTACTGTGTAACTGCTGGGAATATATTATGTAATGTAGATGTTCTAATAAAAGCTTTTATAAGACCCACCACTTGGTGTCAGCAGAGCTGGTTTGACAGAGAAATGACAACTATGATTGCAGTACTCCATCAGGCTCTACAGGGGTCACTGTGGAGCTAAAAACTCCGACATGAAGGAGGTGTCGGTTGTCTGTAGGAGGTGATATTTCCACACATCCTCCATAGTTTCAGCCACTGACATGCAGTGTTTTGAAACACGGTTCACTCAGGCTTAGCTTGGCATTCTATTTTCGAGCTCCACCCTAACAGATCCAAGTGGACTCGGTGACTCCACCTCACCCAGCTCTTGCTGTGTCGGTTAATATTTGTGTTTCTTTTCACTGTGCTTGGTGCTGGAAGGAAGGCAAGACAGGGAAGGGCTGAGGCATTAAAGGGGAATGTAGGTCAAAGGCTAGATAGGCGGGTGGAGGAGGTGAAGTGAATGTAGATAGAGTCAAAACAAGAAAGGACAAAAGAGGACAAGACATCCGACCTCCCAGAATCCCTAATGTGTGTTGGGGCCAGAAAAACACACTAACAGAGATGAGGACTCAGGACTTTCGAGTGTGTCCGTGTGTGTGCTCTGTCCAACAAACAGCAGTACCCGTAGTGGGATGTATTTTTCCTGCTCCATCTCTCCTTCCAGAAGGCGGTGACCTACATACAAAACCTGCAAAGTCTTGGAGATAAAAGTGAGAGAGCACTATCTGCCTGTGTGAATCACTGTGTGTGGATGTGTGGGGGTGGATGGTGATGGGGTTATGGTAAATGTTGCATCAGTAATGAAAACCATAGCGCTGTGGCTCAGTGCTTTATTCTCACACATTGCCATAGCAACCACTGAGTAAGAATAGGATGATGAAAGAGGGCCCTGACCATCCCATGTGTATATGTGTCTTTTTGAATTTCCTTTTATTTGTTCTTTTAGTGACACTGTTGGACACAAATATATTATAGTATGCATCAATGATAGAACATTACAACAGACAGACAGGGCACAATAGTGTCATTGCGGGTGGTATCTGTAAGTTTTGCCTATTTGCCTAAAGGAGCCATTGTTTCAGTTCACAAATCAACAGGGCTTTCAAGATTACCATCCTAGCATTCACTTGTAGTATCACAAGCCTTGTGTAAATGTAGCAATGTAGCTCAGAAATCAGACACCAAAACTTGAATTAAAATCAAAACGTTTTAGTCTTAAACTAACAAAAAACAGAATATATCTTATTTGGTGACAATGTCTTCATAGATGTCAGTGCTTTGTTTCTTACATTAAATGATAGGGCTAAAAACTAAAAATTTAAATTAAATTCAATAAACAAATTGACTCTGTAGTCAAATCATGCTTTTACCATCAGTGTTTTCTGGACAAAGGTAAATCCTTTTTAAATCTTCCCAACTTGGAGCAGGTCATTCATGTTTTATTAGTTCAAGACTCAACTACTGTAATGGTCTCTATACTGGTGTTTCTCAGTCCTGTCTTAAACGTCTCAAACATATCTAGAACAGGGCTGCCCATCTTTTAACCCAACACCCCCAGCCATGAGCATATCACCCCTGTTTTATCGTCTTTTCACTGGCATTCTGTCCATTTTAGAATTGGTTTTAAACTTCTATTGCATGTTTTTAAAACTCTTAACAACCTGGTCCTGGACCAGGCTTAAGCACTAGGTTGAGCGGGCATTTTCAGGCAGTACCCTGACTCCAAAACCAACTTCCTTTTGACCTTCGCTCCACCACAGACCCAGGTATTTTTAAACCCAAGTTTAAGACCAATTTTTTCAGGCTTTTAACACCAAGTAGCAGGGTGGCATTTTAGCTTTTGTTGTCTGCTTTTAAAGTTCTATATGTTTGTTTTCTTTTTATGTGATCCTACTGTAAAAGGGGACTTTTCATTTCTTCCTTTTCACTTTGAAATGATACAGTTGTGATGAATATAAAGTGAAAATGCAATGCTTTGGTCTGAATTCCTTCTTAATCTACCCCCACATTCCTTCTCTTTCATCTCTTTTAGTACTCTTTTAGTGTGGGTTCTTTAAATCTAAAGGAGGCACTTCACACCCTGCAGAGCGTTCCACTGCACCCCAATTTTTGTAGTATGCTGGCACAATGAACAACCAAACATTTTGACTTATCCAGACCAGATCAATAAAAATGGTGGATTTGTGAAATTGGTAAGCTGGAAATCCATGACCCTGTTGAGCAATTCCGCAGTAAATTTTGTGACGTAATAGAAAAATTAGAAAACTGAATGGCTTAAAATATATGACCCAAAAATCATATAAAGGTATCCATGCAGCACATTCAGCTTTTCTGCATATATATGCAAGAGACTCCAAGAACACAACAAAATTTATTCAAGGGCTAAAAAAAATAGAAATGGCTTGTACTTGTGTATTGCTTAAACTAGTCCGACGACCCCAAATCACTTTACACTACAATCAGTCATTCACCCATTCACACCCTGACGGTGGTGAGCTATGTTGGTAGGAACAGCTAACCTGACCCTAGCCAGATGTATTTCGCTCCGCCTAGCTCCACTCACATCCATCTGGGACTGATCCATAGGAATGGCCTTTTTTGAAGGCTGGGCCTTATCAAAAATCCTTGCATATGATTGGATAAGCCACTAGTCTGTCATCTTTATCGACGTGCTATTTCAACCACTCACACCGAAGCTAACCCGTGACGCTGTGAGAGCGACGCAGGAAAAAAATAAACTTTTTTTTTTTAATGTGTTTGCGGCTCTAGTGGCACGTGTTTTATTGACAGTGAGCTGACAGGAAGAGGGGGGAAGACAGGCGGCAAAGCGCCACGGGTCGGAGTCGACCGCATCGAGGACTAAAGGCCTCCTAACATGGTTCGCGCTAACCGCTCCGCCACGGACGCGCCCCGGAAAACAAAACTTACCAAATCCGGTCGGGAGAAGGGCGAAAACATCGTTTCCACCAATAAAAGCCTTCAGAGCTGTTCTCTGATGTTTTTTTAATGAAACAATATTAGGTAGAGTGGACAACACGGAAGAAATAGCAGCATCAATGTTAACGCTTGCTTCCTCGATGCGAGCCGGCATTGTCTGAATCAAAACAGTCTCACGGTCGCTTCTCCACTACGTCACATCTATGAAACTCCAGCCCTGCGTCCTGATTGGCTGGATAATAAAATTGGTTGGAGAAATCACTCTCTATGGGATAGGTCCTAGATGGATGTAAGGGAAGCTAGGTGGAGCTAGGCGGAGCGATATCAATCTGGCTAGGGTCAGGTTAAGGAACAGCTGCCTTGGGGCAGACTGACAGAGGCGTCCAGGCTGCCATACATTGGCGCCACTGGGCTCTCTGACCACCACCAGCAGGCAATTTCAGGAGAAATGTCTTGCCCAAGGACACAACGACTGACACGGTTGGAGTTGGGGATCGAACCGGCTGCCCAACCTATTACAGGATGAATTCCCTAACTCCTGCGGCACTGTCGCCCCTGCATTATATATTTCCTTTAAGTGCTTTGGTCATCTTAGTTGTTTTTTAGATTGTTATATAAATGAATTAATTAAGGAAGGAATGAATGAACTAGGATTGGTTTATTACAGGGGTCTCAAACTCCAGTCCTTGAGGGCCAGTGTTCTGCAACTTTTAGATCTGTCTGCTTCAACACACCTGACTCCAATATGAGCTCATTAGCAGAGCTCTGCATGCCAGGGAGTTAGTTTAGCCATTTGATTCTGATGTGCCGGACAGGGGACACATCTAAATGTTGCTGGACACTAACCTTCAAGGATTTGCGTTTGAGACCACTAGCTTATTGTTTGGTTCAGTGAGAAAAGATTGGAGGCCTGATTACCATTCTGTGAGTTGGAACGATCTTACATCTGCCTCAGAGGAACCCTCTCCTCTTAAGCTCCTCCCGATTGGCCTTCATATAGACAGCAGCTGTACTGAGTCACCTGCTGGTCACACCCTGTAATGGAAGAAATGAAGCACACAAACATATACAACCTGCACATACCCCTGTCGACATGACATGTATTTCAAATTTAGGAAAAGAGAAACTACCCCAAATAACTTGTCTTGTGTTAAGGTGAGAACACTAGCTTATAAAGTATAGCACATCCCTATGCACAAAGCCGTTCCCCTAATGATGCATTTTTAATTCCTAAGCAAAATTATTCATAAGTGAAAGCTAAGAAAAATATTGAAATAACCGCACATCATCAGGCTACACAAATATTTAAAAACATTATTTCTATCCAGAGACTTGCCCTTGTTGTCAGCCAGGTAGAAACCAACAGTAGAGGTCATAAACCTCTACGTGAAATCCTCGAAGCTACAGTAGTTTAACAAAGAAAGACCAAGGAGAAGCAGGTTTTATAGCTTCTGTCATTTAGAAGAACTGGAGCACTTTGGTCTTTAAGTAAGAGAAAGGGGGTTTATGTTTTACAGTCATAAAGTGTATGCAGTGTACAGAGTCTGTATGGGGGTGAGCCTGGTGTTACAGAGTTATAAAAAACATGGCATCATTTCTCAGAAACCACAGAGCTGGTTGCCATGGGAATGCTGCAGGGAGCTCCTCATCCTCCCACCAATGGGCTTCAGTGATTTGTTACCCCAGGAAACCTGGCGTGTTGCCTGGGAGACCAGAGGCTGTGTGCTCCACTTCAAATAAAGAGTTGGTTCTGTCTGGCTGGAGCACACAGTGGTGAAAAACAAAATGCTCTATTGAAGCCTGGGATTATTTTAATGTGGATGGGAGGAATATTGATTTGTTATAAAAACTAAGTGTAGCTGGTAGAAATTACACTATTCTGGTACTGTACAATTTATCATTATTACTTGAGCCTGTTCTGTTTTTTCTGTATAATACCAGAGCTTGATCTTATCATTAATCCATGAAATGTGTTTATTAACAAATCCAAAACATACTGTTGCTGTGTTAAAAATCATGGCCAGAAAATGGGATCTGGCAGGGGATCCACTGTGCAAACCACTTTAAAGGAGAAGTCCGGTCAAAATCAGAATTCAAACTGCTGAAAGTACTTTAAATATAAAACTACTACATACTGTGCAAAAAAATAATACGTTTTTTTTAATTAAGAATAATTCTCATTTAATCATGTTTATGTGGAGGAATCCATCTTGGTCAAGAATAGTACTGTCACCTCCCATTTTTTGACGTCACTCGGCGGACCCGCTGTTGAGCAAGTTTCAACGCTGTTTGTCACAGCGCACTATTTTCCAAGATGGCGACTGGTGCTCTGTACGAAGCAGAGAGTGATGAAGTATTTAGTGACAGTGATGAGAGTTCTGTGGAGTCATCATCATCTGATAGCGATATGGATGTTTTAGAAGAGTTTCTTGACAGAAACCGGACTTTTGACGGAGTCCAGCGTACCTATTTCCATTGCAAACTCAGTCGGGTCCTACAGTATATATATATACACGCGCGTGTGTGTGTGTGTGTGCGCGCGCGCTCTGCGCAGCACGGCTTTGCACACACACACAGCGGAGGAGAGATCGCTGAAGTGACTTAAGTTATATATTTGCCCCCTAGTAAATAGGGCAGGTGGTCATTATTGTATAAATAATAAAATATAAAAGCATTCCAGCACATGCTGGGGCGGAGCACGGCTTTGCCGGCGCTGCAGCAGAGCGCACGCACACAAACACACACACACACACACACACAGCGGAGGAGAGATCGCGCTGAAGTGACTTAAGTTATATATTTGCCCCCTAGCAAATAGGGCAGGTGGTCATTATTGTATAAGTATTAAAATATAAAAGCATTCCAGCACATGCTGGGGCGGAGGGATACCATATTGTATCCCTCCGCCCCTCTGGTCGGTAACCATCCCCGTAACTTCTAAATTAAAAATTGAAAATTTAAAAATAACTTACTGAAAATCCTCGCCGTCATGTCATGTTCAAAACATTCTTCTTCGAGAGGGTCACTGCATATGACGTGTTTTCTCTCTGGCCAGAAGTTAGATGGCAAATCCGCTCTTCAAGTTGGCAATCCAGCGCCGAGCCCGGTGGCTCATGAATCAGGAAGTTAAAATAAGCTATGTTTTTTCCACTTTTACCAGTTGTGTTGGAACATCCGATGGCCATGCACGTGGGCATTGTTGCTTCAGCAATAGCTCTTGGGAATGTCAGCGGTGAAGTCCTCTGGAAATCCGAAATAATTATTGATGATCGCAGCTGTGTAGAACGGCTCCTATTGACTTTGCATGGAAAGCGGAGAGAAATACTGTCGCCGCTTCCGCTTTTCTACGTCGCAGGATGTGATGTCAAACGCCCCTTACTGCCCAAATATGGGCAGTAATGTCAGCCCCCATACACAGTGATTCAGACGACAATTTATGTTTTTATTTTCTTATTGATTAAAGATAAGTTCATTAAATAACCACGAACGTATTAGTTTTAGTTATAGCTAATGATACCCTGATTTTTCCTTGTTGACCGGACTTCCCCTTTAAAGATTGCAAGACACAAATGATAAATGATACATTTTATAACTCAAAATCTACAAAATCTTATAACTCAAATGTACAGTGTAAAATAAAACATAATTGTATAATGTTATCATGATGTTCTTTAAACTTCTAGCCATGGCAGAAGACAATAAAGAACAAACAACCAAGATTTATGCTCTGGGATTTTGGCTAAAGGTTTGGGGATTTAAAGGAACTATAAGCAATAATGGCACCTAGTGGTTAAAATCGGATCAACACATACACAATTCCTTTCACGGAGACCCGCCATTTACCCAATGCTTCTCTTACTGGCTTCCATGTTTGCAGGCTGCTACTATTTTGCCAAAATAAAATATCAAACGATGCTCTCTATTTTGGAAACCCTGACAACTCTCATATGATTGGCTCAGGAACCAGGAAGTAAACAAAGGCTAGACTCTGAATCAAAGTAGTTCCGGACCGGACCTCTAGGCTTGAAAGGACAAAACCTTGAGTAAGACGTTGTTGATGGAGAGGACCGATTGTATATAGGGAATCTTACTTCCATCCTGGGTGACAAATGAGAATGATTTAGGTTGATTTTACAGTAAATATCGTACTTATAGCTCATTTAAGGAAGTAGTTTAACATTTTTTTGTGGGGATTTGTTTAGAGTTTATTGGTAATCAGTGTCTTACCCACAGTAGTTAAGTGTCTTGTTTAATTAAAAAAGTTTAATTTAAAAGCTAACAGCTAGTTAAACTCAAACTTTTTCCTTTCGAGATCTATTTAATTTTCAACAGATGTACAATCATAAAAACAACAGGGGGAAATGAATACGGGTGGATGTCACAAAAATACATATTTAAAACGAATAGCCCTATCTACATAGTTAATATACTCGTCATTCCACATATTGGTAGTGTAAGGCCTGATACTAAGTAGTTAGAATAGTAATTTGCAATGTTGATCAAAGCAAATGTAGGGGGATTTGTTGGCTTTAGTAATCACTATACATGATTATCAATTTCTGACGGATTACAATTTTGATATTGTGGGATTTTTATCTAATCTGATTTACTTTTTCCTTTGAGAAATAAGAAATACAGAGTCGAGTAAAAAAAAAAACAATAAGTGGGTTGAATCACTTCATTGACTCGTTACCTCTGTCTTATGGTCAATTACTGCATTAATGCGGCGTGGCATGGAGTCGATGGGTTTCTGGCACTGCTCAGGTGTTATGAGAGCCCAGGTTGCTCTGATAGTGGCCTTCAACTCTTCTGCGTTGTTGGGTCTGGCATTCTGCATCTTCCTTTTCACAATACCCCACAGATTTTCTATGGGGCTAAGGTCAAGGGAGTTGGCTGGCCAATTTAGAACAGAAATACCATGGTCCGTAAACCAGGCACGGGTAGATTTTGCGCTGTGTGCAGGCGCCAAGTCCTGTTGGAACCTGAAATCTCCATCTCCATAGAGCAGGTCAGCAGCAGGAAGCATGAAGTGCTCTAAAACTTGCTGGTAGACGGCTGCGTTGACCCTGGATCTCAGGAAACAGAGTGGACCAACACCAGCAGATGACATGGCACCCCAAACCATCACTGATGGTGGAAACTTTACACTAGACTTCAGGCAACGTGGATCCTGTGCCTCTCCTGTCTTCCTCCAGACTCTGGGACCTCGATTTCCAAAGGAAATGCAAAATTTGCTTTCGTCAGAAAACATGACTTTGGACCACTCAGCAGCAGTCCAGCTCTTTTTTTCCTTAGCCCAGGTGAGACGCTTTTCGTGCTGTTTCTTGGTCAACAGTGGCTTGACACGAGGTATGCGGCAGTTGAAACCCATGTCTTTCAAGCGTCTCTTGGTGGTGGATCTTGAAGCACTGACTCTAGCAGCTGTCCACTCCTTGTGAATCTCCCCCACATTTTTGAATGGGTTTTTTTTCACAATCTTGACTAGGGCGCGGTGATCCCTATCGCTTGTACACTTTTTCTGACCACAGTTTTTCCTTCCCTTTGCCTCTCTATTAATGTGTTTGGACACAGAGCTCTGAGAACAGCCAGCCTCTTCAGCAATAACCTTTTATGTCTTTCCCTCCTTGTGCAATGTGTCGATGGTCGCCTTTTGGACAGCTGTCAAATCTGAAGTCTTCCCCATGTTTGTGTAGGCTTCAGAACTGGACTGAGAGACCATTTAAAGCCCTTTGCAGGTGTTTTGAGTTAATCAGCTGATTAGTTTGTGGCACCAGGTGTCTTCAAAATTTAACCCTTACACAATATTCTAATTTTGTGACACACGGAATTTTGGATTTTCATTTGTTGCCACTTCAAATCATCAAAATTAAATGAAATAAACATTTGAATGCATCAGTCTGTGTGCAATGAATAAATATAATGTACAAGTTACACCTTTTGAATGCAATTACTGAAATAAATCAAGTTTTTCAAAATGTTCTAATTTACTGGCTTTTACCTATATATATATATATATATATATATATATATATATATATATATATATATATATATATATATATTGGCACCTAGTGTTACCTGCTCTTTCATTTCCCAATTACACTCTGGTCTTACTTTTTTTTCCCGAGGCTCTCCTCTTCTCCTCATCAACTTGTAAGACAGTTTGCTTCTTGTGACTCTCAGCCATTTTCAAAGTATACAGTGAGAACAGGAGAGTTACAATGAGCAGCTAACACCGGTGCTAACCGGATACATGCACATTAGAAGTGTGCATGCAGAGCAAGCAAGTGAAACTAACAAGGAATGTGCACGCACATTGGCGTTACATGAGCGCATCAGAATGATTAGCATGTGGGACAACCAATTCAGACTGAACGGCAGCGATTGGTCAGAGTTTTTACTGTCTTGCTTCTTGTACAGAGATCAGAAATTTTAACGTCCTTTTGTCTGAATACATAACGTATTTACTACTGTCAGGATGGAAGAACCATTTCAACCAGTATAAAAAAGTGTTTCTGAACAGCTTTACCAACTATAGCTTTAAACCCAAGCTTTAAGCCCAACTCGTGTGGCCCAGCCAGTTTGGCTCCTCCCCGCTCTGTTTATTCCCTGTTTTCTAGGCCAGTATTTTGACCTGTATAGAAACGCTTCCTGAGGGTGGCTTTAGCCCTCGTCCCCCACCATGGTTGCAACATTGACACTTTAAAAAACTCTGCGAGAAATAGTAAACGATAAAAAAATAATTATTATAAATAAAAATATAAATAAAAGAAAAAAATACAAATGATGTTTTATAATTGTATATACAAATTGTCTTGGATATTGTTTTCTTCCCCTGAGAAAAACCTTCTCATTTCTCCCCGCCCCTTAGCCAATCACTGAAAAGCAGGGTGTTCACTCAAAACTCCGCTCGAGTCAGCTGTTTGACCCAGCTCCTGAGCAGGGCTTGAGAAACCCAGACAGGCCCTGGAAAAAAAACTGCTCTTTAAACACTGGCAAGTAGGCAGGGCCAAGTGGTGTGTTGCCACAGCGAACCAGTGGAACTGGGGCTTTAGTGTCCTTCTGAGAGACTCCCCTTCCTCTGAGTCCTGACAGTCCAAGGAGGAGCCAGAGTCTGTGGTGTTTGATCAGATTAAAGGGAAGCCCTAAAGTGTATCTTTCACAGCCTCGCACATCCTAGGACCCTGCAGGTGATTTTTGGTGAGTACAGAAAGAAGCTTTGAAAGAGTCTTGTCGGGAAAGCATAAGATAATTCAGGTAGATCCTGGTAAGTAGATGGGTATCAGTTTAATAGAGGACACTTGGAGCTCACGGAGCATTTCAGAGAAGACTTTGATGAAAATCCAGGTCACCCTTGCAACAACAGGGGGACTATCTGGCAAAGAACTGATCTCCTTGAAGGTCTTCTTATATGACAGATCCTGGATGAATGAATGGGGAACAATTGAAAGATTGTAGAATGAGGAGTTGGCCCAAGTTCTGCCCAAGGAGAATGATCACCAGGTGAGAAAAAACAGTTAGAGTAAGGGCAGAAATAAATAGAGAATGACAGACACACAAAAAGACAAACACAGGTTAACAACCCAGGCCCATAACTAATTCATCCCATGCTTCAAGAATCAAAAATCAAGAATATTTATCGTCATTATGTGTTACCATAATGACATTTTGGTGAGACATCGGCTCTGAATGCACATATAATGAGATAAAATGCAGAGACAAGAAGGCATTTTCATTTTTTTAATCCACTTACAACACATCCTGACAAGCTTTAAACATGCAAATAATCTTTAGCATTAAATAAAATGTTCGAGTCAAAAACACAGACAGCAGTCCCTTTACAGACGATGTAGATTACTGTGGACTTGCATAAGCATATCAGACAAACACTCAATGTTAAGTTAAAAAGTGCGCAAATAAATATTATCGAAAATTGAAATGTTCAAGTTGAAATGTCCAAGTTCATTGATGCCCGAGAGAAAAACACTGGGAGCAGTTAGTTTACAGAATGATGTAAAATAATGTGAAATTAATTCAAATCTTTAAGCTACAGAACTGTGTACTTTACATGGATGTCCAAATAAACATTCCTTGAGAAACTGAAGTATGCAAATATGTGATGTGAGAGATGGTGTAAATAATTCTTATTGGATCACAAACCTATTCAACCAATGGTATGCTTGTGAACATGTAAAGCCGGGCATACACTTTTCGGGCCGATTCTTCAGTCGTGCGAGCATTTTTTTAATCGGGACGAATTTCAGCTTGATCGTAGAGGGGGGGAGGAGGGGTGACTGGCTTCTCACGACTACCTCCCGATCAGGAATCGGACGGTCGGTTGAAAATCAAACATGTTTGAAATTCAGTCGGCCTTCGTGAAGTTTTCGTGAGCGCATCCTGCTGTTCAAGCAGAGCTACGAGGGGGCGCCCTCCCCTCCTCTCCGTCCCCGCCAGTGGAGTGAGGGGAGCGGGCGTCCCCGAAGCGACCTCCGCCCGGCCCGGGACCCGCTGGGCCCGCACGTCGGCTCGCGGGGGGGTTGGGGAGGGTGAGCGTTCCGGTCCGCGCGACGCGCTGGCCGTCTGTTTCCGTAAACCTCCGCTCGCGGGGTGGGGGGGGGCAGTGCGGGCGGGGCGGTCTGCCATGCCGTGCGGCCGCCGGGGCGTCTCGTCTTTCCTCTCTTCACTCCGTTCCCCCCAGACGCCCGGTGCCTCCCGAGCCGGGCTCGACCCCCTGGTCTGGGTCCCTGTCACCCACCGCACAACGTACAGTGTGAGCACTCCGGTCGCGTCCGAGTGTCGCGCCGTACAGTTTGAGAACACAGATCGTGAGCGACGAACTTTTAAACCCCGCGGTTCCGTCGCACAGTTTGAGATGTATATAAGTACCACGACTGAAAAACTCGTACAGTGTATAGGCCCATTCATACCCTACGTTTGGCCTGCACGTCCGTATTTCTGTCCGTACGTTCTATCCGTTGACTCCTTCATACCTCTGTCCGTTGAGGTGCACAATAACCAATATTTCCTGTAGGTGGCAGTGCTGGGCGCCAATGATTAGTCACTCCCCGATTTCCTGAAAGCTATTCATAACTTTTTGTTTGTCCCTGTGCCCCGGACAAGACACATCATATAAATGTGGGTAGTTGCTGACAATCTCCGAAAGTTGTTCCTCAAAACCCGCCATTGTTTAAAGCCCAGAATTCTAACCTTCTTCGTGATTTTGTTGACATTTTGTACTACAAACTCAATAGCGCCCCCACCTCTTCCGGTAGTATTGCTCTGTATTGATCCGTTTCGTCCGTAATCGTAAGCTCCCAATTTTCGTGTCAAAATACGGACGAAATCGACGGTTAGAACGTATGAAACACTCCACACGTATCCGTATCCGTCTTTTACGTGAGGTATGAATGGGCCTTATGCCCGGCTAACAGACTATGAACTGGGCTGGTGGTTTATTTCATTCTCAGCAGGGGGCAAAAGCCTTCACAGCTTTGTGAAAGAAGCTGTGAGGGCTTGAGTTGTTGCTCCGGCTAACAAAGTCATTTTGGCCTCAGAATATGTCAGCTGGCAGAGCTAACTAATCCCCAAAGGTGTTCACCTTTAGCTAGATGGCTTCCATCACGGTGTCCGCCAAAATATTCTCTGGTGAGTGCCACTGGATGCACCATCAACATTCAGGTCATTACAATCCTAACCTCCCCTCTATCCACCCTCAGGACAGAAGAAATACTTTCCTGAATGTGTGTTTTGGAGACGTCATGCTCACCCCTCATCCTGATGGTGGAGTTCGCCTTCAACCCATCTTTGCTTTCAGAAGTCTAAAAAATTATCTTTAGCTTTATAGAAATTTTAGAGAAGAGTTCTGGTAGGCTTGCTCCATTGTGATAATTACAGAGCAATAAGGTATCATTCCATTCAAAATAAGAACCTTCTGTTTTTAGCCCTCATTTCTATCTCCCTGATTAGATACTGTTGGCAGTCAAGAGTCATTAATCACATGGGTTACTAAGATTCATTTGCAACAAACCACCGAAGCTACATAAGGACATCAATAACTTAAAGGCACCTGGGACTAAATTTAAACCTTTGTACCTGCAAGTGGGCTTCTACAAGTTGAAGGAAAAAGCCTAAGGATGCTTTAGCAGTGCTGTTCTCTCTACCCTCTGGCTCCTTATCTGCTTCCTTGTAAATATTTCACTGTATCACTAATGAAGGGAGGCTGTGTGCATCTCTCTGCAGCAGAGGTCTGGGACAGGACAGAAATATCATCACTAACTTCCTTTCTCTGCCTGTGTTGCACAATATCTCTGGCTTGGCGTGGGTCTAAACCAGAATAGATGATCAAAGCAAGAATGAAAACTTTTCAAAACCGTATGCTGGGGGACAGGGGGGTCGAGGTCTTGCTGAAACGATAACTTGTCAGAATCAGATATACTTTAATAATGTATATGTTGCATTTTATTGCTTATTTTATGTTTTAATGTATTTTGTTTTATGGACCTGTACAGCACTTTGGTCACCTTGGTGTGTAACGCACTTTATAAATAAATTTTGATTTGACTTGAGGCCATTAAATAAATTGCTCAATTTAAATTCAAATTTCAGTTAATCCAGCTGAATAAATGAAGAACAGTCCATGGCGGAATAGCAGGTTTGGCCTTGGCAGAGAAGTTTTGCCAGGGTCTGTAATGGGTGCAACATACTCAGCTCTGCTGCTAAACCAACAAATGCATTTAAACAGGGTTTCCAGTGGGGTAGATTTATTGCCACAGAATAGTTACAATAAAAAAGTCAACTGAACACAACTTCTCCTTCTCCTTAAAAAGTATATATTTTTTCTGGAAACCAGCTTGTTTCTGTAATCGTTGTCATGATAAACTTGAACTGTGTGTTTCATCTATACCTGGTGGGTTTTTTTTAATCACACAAACAAAATGATGAAATCTCTTCCAAATCACTATATTCATGCAGATTGGCAGAGATATGATCCCTATCAAAATATCAAGACCAGGGAAGAAATTACAAGTGTTTTTTATTTTGTGTTGGTGGATCATAACCTGGTTTTAAGTAGAACTTTAAAATGAAGGAAAAGATTTAAGAGACAACATCAACGAAGTAAATGGTTGTAAACTGACTTTGAGCTCAGAGGTTGGACACAGTAAAGCCCCATTTAAACTACCCTTGTTAAACCGATCCAGGCCGAGCTCGGTCCGAGCTTGGATCAGTTAACCAAGCCGAGCTTGGTTTTGACGACCGTTTACACACCACGCTATCTCGGTTCCTTGGTTTACTCGCCTCCTAGTGACAATCTGCGGTACTACTGCCCTCTGGGATTGAAGGCGGGACCAAGCAAATCAAAATGGCGGCGGCCGTAACATTCAGGCAGTTAAGCTTGGTGATACGCCGTTGTTTGCGGAGATTCAGGTGAAAACGGCAACTTTTGGTGAATTTACTTGACAGAGTCGGCTTTTGGGAAGAGGATAAGACAAACGAACGTCTAATAAGGATTTACAGACGCAGGAAACAACGACAGACGCTGAGGTTCATCACACTGCTAAGCAGAATCATGACTGGAAATCGTGTGTCACGGTAGGGAAGCTAGTATTTTTATGAATATCAGAAATGTCAGCTGGCTGTAAGGAGATGACACTGCTCATGCGCTCTTCGTTATCAGATAACCAAGATAGGGAAAAACCGAGCCGAGCCCACCTCTGGAACAGGTCTGCATTTAGTGCGGTCCGGTTGTGTCTGGCTCGGTTCAGTTCAGTTTGCGTTCCATTTAAGGCCCGTTTACACTACACTTTTTTAACCGAGCCGAGACCAGTCCGAGCTCGGTAACCGAGATAACTCTTGTGTGTAAACGGTCAGCAGACTGAACCAGACCGCGCTAAACATAACCGGACCGCGCTAACTGCAGACCAGCTCTTGGGTAGGTCTCGGCCTGGTTCTATTTTATCCCGATTTCTGATAACCAAGAGCGCATGAGCAGACCGCGTCATGCCCTTACAGTCAGCTGACTGTCAGCGGGTTTTCCGGCGTGTCTGGCTGCACGTCCCGATTCACACTCCATTCAGACAAATTTCAGACATTCATAATAATACTAGCTTCCTTACCATGCCACACGGTTTCCAGTGATGAATCTGCTTAGCAGCGCAATGAACCTCAGTGTCTGTCGTTGTTTCCGGCGTCTGTAAATCCTTATTAGACGTTCGTTTGTCTCATCCACTTCCCAAAAAGCCAACTTTCTCAAGTAAATTCACCAATGGTTGTCTTCTTCCCCTGACTCTCTGCAAACATCGAAATATCACAATATCAAGCATAACTTCCTGAATGTTACGGGCGCAGCTGTGTGTGTTTTGCTGCTTCCGCCTTCAATCCCAGAGAGCGGTAGTACCGCAGATCGCCACTAGGGGGCGAGGAGCAACCAAGGAACCGAGATAAGCTTTGTGTGTAGGGTCGGCTTGTCTTGGATAACTGAACCAAGCTCGGACTGGTCTCGGCATGGCTCGGTTTTTAGATGTAGTGTAAACGGGCCTTTACACTCGATAGTTATCTCGGTTACCGAGCTCGGACTGGTCTCGGCTCGGTTAAAAAAGGATAGTGTAAACGGGGTATAAGACATTCAATTTGAATTTCTTAAATAAATACATAGTGGGTTGTGAAGAAAATGTCAAGTGTTAGACCCAAAACAACAACAACAACAAAATCTTTAAACCCCTCATCTCTTCTAACACCACAAACTTCCCTCTTTAGCTGCGAGACAAGGATATCCTCCTGACATCTCCAGGAGGAGGCTGCATAGTGGTCAGAACTTTTTCCGTCTATGGAACAATGCAGCTTCAGATTGAGTGGCAGCATGAAATAATGGGGATGTTCCATGGGGACAACTGTCTTTACTGAGGGTCCTCGTCTGTGCAGTGATGACCGTGTCTTTCAAAAAGATAACAGCAAATCTGAATGTCCGTCTGACAAAACACTTCTGGGAGAATAACGTCCCTCTTTTAGGCCATCCTGCACGTGCCCCTGTACTAAATCTATAGTAGATCTCATAAAATCTATTTAAAAAACATTTGAGGACATATGCCTGGAGAGATTTTTATACGACGGATGTCTCCATAAAGCCATCTTCACCAAGCTGCATTGGTTGTGTTTTCTGACTTTTATCTAATTGTTTGTGTTTAAGATTTTGGTCTGGAGTGTGTATGAAGGAATCGTTGAACAAAAAAGAAAGCAGGCATTAATGAGGGATTCAAAAAAGGGTGGTAAATTTTTTAAAACCATGTTTACAGCATATTTACACAGATATGACTGTCTACAAGCACAAATAATCAGCCTTTCACAAACCTGAAAGACTAGTTAGACCACAACTCTGTATGAGTCAGTATTCATTGAAACATAGCAGTGTTCAAAAGCTTACTGCAAACCTCCAAGTCCCCCACACCCACTCAAGCTCTCTTTTCCTCCACAAAAAGAAAAACAGCCTTTGGATGTGTGCATGGTCCGCCCCAGAACCATGAATCAATCCACAGAAACCAGAGAAGAAAACATGAAAGATTTTTAAAGAGAAAATATACTGAGATGGTTAAAAATGTAGCATTACGAATCCAAGCTGGAGCTGCATTAAAATGTCAAGACAAAGTTTAATAAGAAGGCTTCTTTTTTTCTGAGCTTTCCATGGCAGCTTCACATTTACATTTTAATTTCTGCCCTGTCACCCAGTCGGAAGTGGTGAACATGTAATGCTTTTATTTCTAATAATGCACAGGTATCCAAGCAACCTATAATTGCAAATCCAGTCTGGGAACAAATTGAACTGTTCCAGTAGAAAAATAAAAGCTCTGTCATTATAATGCAGAACATGTTGTCAAGCTGTATTTCTGTGTGAGTGCTTTGGGTGTGAGCTATGAGCACTGGAGGCCAAGCTGCTATTTATAGCTGACATTGGCAGAGTTGAATGAGGACACTGAGTTGCATAAGGATAGACTGTGGAAGAGCTGTAGTGAGAAGGCTGCTGCAGAATTTCTTGTTTAACTTATATTCAGCACAAATTTTAAGGCAAGGCAAGTTTATTTATATAGCATTCCTGCACTAGGTCATTCACAGAGCTATACAGGAAAATAAAGGAACAGAATAAGACCCAAAACAAGAAATAAATAAAAATACAAAAGGGCAATAATGAAAATTTACACACCACATAAAATTATGCCAAAATGCTATTTTAATTTGCAGCTGTATGATAGATATTTTGCAGAGAACTGTTTAGACATTCTAACCTACTAAAATTAAAAACATCGATGAGTTGTTCTTTGTCCTGTTTAGATTGAAAAATCATTTTTTATAACATTTTATAAGTGGCAGCATTCCTGTTCATTAATAGACTTTATGTGGTTGTTATGATGAGGGTCTGAGTCCATGATCCAACCAAGGTTTTTGCATGGGGAGCTGTGGCCTGGTAGTAAGAGAAGTACGTTTGCACTATGAAAAGGTTGCACGCAAGGACCGCGGAACCGGTAGGGCCGGTAGGGCCGCGGCCCTACCTACTTTTGATGATGAAGCCCCCCCCCCCCCCGCGAAAAGCGTGTCTATCCCCCGCCGCAACCAACCCCCCCCCCGCTCGGCCGGCCGCGTTTGTCTCTCTCCACCCCCCCCCCCCCCTCCCGCTGGCGTCTCCATGCGCCCGACCAACTTGAAATGCGTTCCGCGGTCCATGGTTGCACGTATCTGGTTCAAACCATGTAGACTGCCACTATGGGAACCTGAGCAATACCTTAAGCCCCAGAATGTTCCCTGGGTGCTGCACAGTAGCAGTTTAAATGTTTAAATGTATACGTTCACATTCACAAGAAGAATATATCTATTTTCGTTTTTTCTACAGTGTACTTCAAACGTCTTCATTGTGAGCAAAGTATAACCAAATTCCATGTTGTATGAAGCAACTTGAATCCCAAATGTAAATGTTTTCCAAGATTCAGAATTACCAAATTAAACAATACCCCAGACTGCAAATTAAAATTTTAACCAGATCAGTAGTGTCCACACACCCCTTACTAGCACACCAATGACATAATAAAATATCTCGGATACAAGCTGCTGTAGGGAGTTCTGAGAAAACCGTGGAGTTGCCCTGAAAATTTTAACAAGTACACCTTCCAGGTCCCTCCCCATTGCTCTCTGCTGAACTGCAGCCCTCCCTCCACAACTTCTCCCTACAGCAGAACCTGCCTTGTTGCTCCAATGTTTATTGTTTTATTTTGGCCTCTATGTAATTCTTTATTTTTAGCTTGCTTTTCATCATCGGTCTTCTTCTGTTTACCTATCTTTGTTTTCTAAGCAGATGCCATTCTAGAAACAGGCAGTTTTCCTGTAACGTTAGGTTGTTTCTTCGCCATTTCCAGGACAATGACAGCACAATCTTTAGCTTGAACGCGCTTGTACACACAGTACGGATGAGGTGTGTGAGCAACGCATACACAAGTGTGATTAACAATGCTGAAAGGCTGAAACACACCGATCTATCCTACACATTCCTCACCGACTGACTGCGCAGAGGCTCCCTCTACCGACCACTGGACTTGTGAGATCGAGTATTCACGTGAGGGTATGTACCGAAAACTCTGGAAGTTCTGCCAGCATAAACAAGTGGGGAAGTAAACGTACTGCTTGAACAAGCTCAAAGAAGATTGCTGTTTAATTTTCTTCTCTGTTTGCTGTATTTCTGAGCCCCTACCATGGGTATGTACATTGTTTATTGAAATGTTTTATTTAAATATTTATTGACCTGTGTGTTTTCCAGGATAGACCTAGATGGGGACGAACCTGGCCGGAAATTGCATTCCATTTACCTTGCGGTTTGGAGGGTCTCTCTTCCTTTCTGACCCATGGATTTCCCGTCAAAATGCTGTGTAGCTCCAACCAAGATAGAGCAGAGGTCTACCATGGTCGGACTTATGCAGTGCAGCTACAGCAAACCGCAAGCTGGTCTGCCCTAGCCCCATTCACTTCAGCCAGATCTAACTGCTTCGAGACGATTTTCTGTTGTATCAGGCGGATTGGAAGGTTTGGTGTGTTTCTGCCTTAAGGCGTTGCTCCTGGCTCTGATTGTTGTTTTTTCTGACCACCCTTCTATACAGTACAGACCTCAGTTTCACCGACACCACAGAAATTATAAAACTGAAAATAAAATGACAATATTTCTATTCAACAGAGAATAAGTTGACCATTTTCTAGATTTAGGACTAGTTTAAAAGTTGTTCATTTTGTAGAAAGCAAATCAGTTTTCTTCAATGTAGGTATATAAAAAAAACCTATATCCATATTATATGTAGGGCTGTCATGATTCATCAAATGATTCGAGGACCTCGAATCATAAAATTAACCGAGGCAAATTTATCTACCTCAAAGTTTCGTTACGTTGTTAATTTATTCAGCGCACTGAATAAAGCCGGCTAACGCTAATGATAGCCTAGCCTGCTAATATATGGATGCGAAGTGTAGATGTCCACTATAGAAAAAGAAAGCAACGGGCAAAAAGCTGTGCAGAGCAAGAGACCTAAAGTTTAAAAGATGTAGAGACACTTTAAATTTAACAAAAAAGAAAACTGCGCAGCAAGCCGCCTGGTATCAACTGAGTTTCTAGCTGCCGAAGATTAGCGCTTCTTTCGCTGCTTGGTCTCCACTTTTGCCAGAGCTTGTTTTGATCGGTTGACATGGCGGCCAAACGGCCAATCATACACATTAAATGTGAATACAGAGAGGGGTCCAGCGGGGCCATACCAATATGTGAAAACAAAGAGGTGAGTGCTGCTATGAGTAGAGGGTGAGTTTGTTAAGTTGTCCTGTAAAGTTAACAGGAGAAAGCAAAGCATGTGGTTGCAGTTTAAAGGAGAAGTCCGGTCAAAATCAGAATTCAAACTGCTGAAAGTACTTTAAATATAAAACTACTACATACTGTGCAAAAAATTATAAGTTTTTTTAATTAAGAATAATTCTCATTTAATCATGTTTATGTGGATCCATCTTGGTCAAGAATAGTACTGTCACCTCCCATTTTTTGACGTCACTCGGCGGACCCGCTGTTGAGCAAGTTTCAACGCTCTGTTTGTCACGGCGCACTATTTTCCAAGATGGCGACGACTGGTGCTCTGTACGAAGCAGAGAGTGATGAAGTATTTAGTGACAGTGATGAGAGTTCCGTGGAGTCTTCATCATCTGATAGCGATATGGATGTTTTAGAAGAGTTTCTTGACAGAAACCGGACTTTTGACGGAATCCAGCGTACCTATTTCCATTGCAAACTCAGTCGGGTCCTACAGTATATATATATACACGCGCGTATGTGTGTGTGCGCGCACGCGCGCTCCGCGCAGCACGGCTTTGCCGGCGCTGCAGCGGAGCGCGCGCACACACACACACAGCGGAGGAGAGATCGCGCTGAAGTGACTTAAGTTAAATATTTGCCCCCTAGCAAATAGGGCAGGTGGTCATTATTGTATAAGTATTAAAATATAAAAGCATTCCAGCACATGCTGGGGCGGAGGGATACCATGTGGTATCCCTCCGCCCCTCTGGTCGGTAACCATCCCCGTAACTTCTAAATTAAAAATTAAAAAATAACTTACTGAAAATCCTCGCCCTCATGTCATGTTCAAAACATTCTTCTTCGAGATGGTCACTGCATATGACGTGTTTTCTCTCTGGCCAGAAGTTAGATGGCAAATCCGCTCTTCAAGTTGGCAATCCAGCGCCGAGCCCGGTGGCTCATGAATCAGGAAGTTGAAATAAGCTATGTTTTTTCCACTTTTACCAGTTGTGTTGGAACATCCGATGGCCATGCACGTGGGCATTGTTGCTTCAGCAATAGCTCTTGGGAATGTCAGCGGTGAAGTCCTCTGGAAATCTGATATAATTATTGATGATCGCAGCTGTGTAGAACGGCTCCTATTGACTTTGCATGGAAAGCGGAGAGAAATGCTGTCGCCGCTTCCGCTTTTCTACGTCGCAGGATGTGATGTCAAACGCCCCTTACTGCCCAATTATGGGCAGTAATGTCAGCCCCCATACACAGTGATTCAGACGACAATTTATGTTTTTATTTTCTTATTGATTAAAGATAAGTTCATTAAATAACCACGAACGTATTAGTTTTAGTTATAGCTAATGATACCCTGATTTTTCCTTGTTGACCGGACTTCCCCTTTAAAGGAGAAGTCTGGTCAAAATCAGAATTCAAACTGCTGAAAGTACTTTAAATATAAAATTATTACATACTGTTCAATAAATGATAAGCTTTTTTAATTAAGAGTCATTTTCATTTGAAGGTCCTTTTATGGGGGCAGCCATCTTGGTGAAGAACAGTACTGCCACCTCCCAGTTTGTGATGTCAGGTCGCGGTATCGACTGTAGAGCTATGGCAAGTCGTTTTAACATAAATTCGGTTTCATCTGACTATCCGTAATTACATTCCAGATATCTAAAAGTGCATTTTGACTAGACAAAACTACATTTTAAGATATCTGTATTTACGTTCTGATTAGGAAGAATGATAATTCAAGATATCTTCAATTACATTTTGACTAGTCAAAATTCCTTTCAAGATATCTCAAATCATTGAAAGCGTCACACATCCGTAATTATAATTTAAGATATCTCGAACGTAATTATAACTAGTCAGAATTACAATTTTAGATATCTGAAGTAAGAGATTGCGTGTAAGCCCCTTATTGGGGCTATTTTGACTAGTACTAAGCTGTCCAAACAATTGCCTGAACATTCCATGGCGCTGGCAGTTTTCGACAAAATTGTAAGAAAATGCCACAATATAGAAAGAGCTTTTTCAGTATGGGATATGCGGAGAGCGCGAAAATCGTGTACTTGAAGAATGCTTAAGAAATTTGCAAAGAATTTCGGATTTACTTTCTGCCGACACACACAATGCACTGAAAAACGGCTTAGGGAAGCTGAAAGCGCCACTATCGACCCATGTCCAAGCTGAAAATAAGGAATATTCCGCAGCCCGGGCCAGTTCAGTTAATAACCAGATGCAGTTTTTATACTGTGGTATGGCTATCTGCCTCTTCGGAAATTATGGTAAAGCCAGCTAGCTCTTGATTTTGACATGCTAGACGGCACAAGGCATTACAGCACCCTACTTTAGCTCCTCTGAAAATAAAAGCGCACCTCCGGTTCATGTGTGATGATATATGGCAAGTCGTTTCATAATTCAAGATATCCGTAACGTCATTTTGACTAGTCAGAATGTCAATTTAAAATATCTTTAATGGAAAAGCTGAATAATTCAAGATATCGCTAATTCATTTAGAGATATCTTAAAAGAAATTTTGACTAGTCAAAATTACAATTCAAGATATCTTTAATTTAGTTTTGTCAAGTCATTATCTGCTTTTAAGATATCTATAATTTAGTTTTCACTATTCAAAACTGCATATCTCCTATCCAAAAATACATTTAAGGTATCTTGAATTATGGTGGCATTTGAGATATCTTTAATTAGAATTATGACTAGTCAAAACTAAAATCGAGATATCTTGAATTTACTTTGTGACTAGTCGTAATTTAATTGTAGATATCTGAAATGTGTATTTCAGATACTCAGTAATTCATTGTAGGTATCTTGAATTAACGTCTCCATACAACTCAATGGTAAATCTGACGTAATTTCGACTAGTCAGAATGTAATTAGAGATATCTCGAATAGGTATTTTGACTAGTCAAAATATAATTACAGATATCTTAAATCGCTAAAACGTCTAGTCATAAAACAATTTGAGATATCTGGAACGTAAGGGCGGTAAAACCGAATTTATGTTAAAACGGCTTGCCACAGTAGAGCAAGTCCCAATGCCCTATTTGTCCCCTTGTAAATAAATATCAGTTTTCATGCCAAAGTATTTTTTTAACCCCTTAAACAAAGATAGACATGGTATTAAGCATTTAAATTAATACTAATTTTACATTTTAGAGACATAAAAAGACAAAAAATAAGCATTAAAGTACGGTTTATGGGTTGGGTTCTGCAATGTTATAAGATGAGTATAAAACTCATCTTTAGAACCAATCTCTGCTCAAAATGGTGATCTGCACCGCCTAATCTACTTTCAGCAGTTATCATCAGTTATTGCAACCGTAAACTGCAGAAAATACGGGCAGAGCGGCTCCTTCTGCCTTTACTCTGCTCCTGTCAGGATGAGCTCCAATGCGTTATGAGGCGGAGGGATATTTCATCGTCACTTAGTTTAGAGCCAAAACAAGCGACTTCACTTTCAGAAACATGCCCAAAAAAAACTGCAACCCGCAGCTCATGAAATTTACAAGCGACTTTAGAAAAAAAAGACCAAAGTCGCATAAAATAAGTGGGATTCGCCGCAGTGAGCATTCTTTCCAAGTGTGTCGTATCACTCCGCCCCTCTGGTCGGGTAAACAAATGTTCCGGCAAATTCTACATTATACAAAAGAAAAACCTACCGAAAAGTGTCGCTCTCATGTCATCTTGAAGACATTCTTCTTCGAAATGTTGGCAATAGACGACATGTTTTCTCTCTGGCCAGAAGCACGATGGCAAATCCTCCCTCTTCAAGTTGGCATTCCAACAAAACAGCCCGTGGTGGATGATGAATCGGAAAGGTGAAAAAACTAATGTTTTTTCCACTTTTACCCGATGTATTGGAACATCCAACTGCTATGCACGTGAGCAGTGTTGCTTCAACAATAGCTCTCTTGAATTTCAATGGTGAAGTCCTCTTGAAATCCGAAATAATTGTTGCTGTTCGCAGCTGTGTACAACAGCTCCTATTGGGTTTGCTTGTAAAGCGCGGAGAACTTCCCTCGGCTCACCGCGATTCTACGTCACAGGATGTGATGTCAGGCGGCCATTTTTGCCCATATTTGGGCAATAATGGCCGCCTCCATACACAGTGATCCAGACGACAATTTATGCTTTTATTTTCTTATTGATTAACGCTAAATTCATTAAATAACCACAGACGTATTAGTTTTAGTTATAGCTAATGATCCACTGATTTTTCCTTGTTGACCGGACTTCCCCTTTAAAGATGTTGGGGACAAAAAAGCAGAGCTCCTTCACAGCAGAATGAAAATAACTTTAAGAGCAGGTTACACTAAAAACCTGCAGAGACATATCAGAGCTATATACTGTATTTAGAGGAAAGATTGGTTCTGATTCTGTTGAGTGGATGTCTTTGCAGTTGTTAATTTGCAACAAAAAAGTTTGTCTAAACACATCATCATTCTGTAAATCAACAGATTTTTTTTCCTACTTAAACACTAACTTTTGTATCTGAAAATACCTTGTTATCTATTAATAATTGCACAGTATTTATTTCTGCTTTACATTTTAACTTTAAATGTACCTTTTTTCCTTCATATCAATTAATCTTGTGTGTAAGTCTGTTGTCTAGGCCCACCTGTTTTTGTCACTGTTTCCCCACTATGGGACAGTAAAGGTATTTCTATTCTATTAAACATCGGTTAGAATGGTTTGGAAAAAAATCATAATAAAAAAAATTAATATGCCTGAAATTAAATTAGCCGTTTACCTTTTTGATGAATGTATAATTATTTTTGTTGTCTATTTGTGGACTAAAAAAAAAGAGTTTAACTCAGCCCTTAAATTAAACTCTAGAAGGGTTCTTTTTTTATATGAATAGAATTCTGCTTTTTAATCTAAAAAAATCCAGAATGCAATATGCAAGTGAAACTTTCAGTATTTTTTTGTTTATGACCATTTCCACTCCAGAGACAGCTGCACTGTATTGATGTTAAGTCAACCAGAAAGGACATTTGATCTTAGAATTTTTTAGCTGCAGATTTAGCTAATTAGCTCCCCCCCCCACACACAACTTTATTTCTATTACTCATAAAATGATCTTAAGTAATTATGTGAAAAATCTGCAAAATGTGTACATTTTTTATCTGAGTACTCGATTAATCGTCAGAATAATCGATAGAATAATCGATTTCTAAAATAATGGTTTATGATTATTTTCATTGTCAATACCTCTATTCACACGTTGAAGATGTTCTAAGACATAAAGAAAATCAACTATAATGTGGGGGGTCTTTGTAAGTTCTTAGTGGGGTCATCTGGTCTGTTGAGATTCCTTCACTCTTGTCCAGATCGACAGAGTTCTCTGAAATATGAAAAAAAAAAATATTTAGGGCAAGGCTGAGGTGGGAGTAGGTGAGCAGCACTAACTCAAGCACTTGCCTTTTTGCCCTGGATGTGAAAAGTGCCCTTTCAGGTGAAGTACTTTTTTAATTAATGAATTTTCACATTCATTTTGCTAAGTAATTAATATTACAGACTAACATACTGATTGTAGAAGGCCAAATATTATGCTCCATGATATAGAGCAACAAACAAAAAATTATGAAAATGTTACATGGCTGTCTAATAAATGTATTTACATAATAATAGGCCCATTTTAAACAATAACTATTGCCTCGCCTGTTTTGTAAAAAGTTGCATTCTATAGAGAATATTTTATGCTTTATTTTTTTTACTTATTCAGAGCAGAGTTTAGATAATTTTGAAGTTAAAGTATTTTTTGATGATTATTCAATATATTGTTTGGTTATTAAAAAGCATGCACAATATGGCACTGTTCTGTCTGATTTTCCTTTTCCGTTATTCATTTACTTATTCAATTTGATCATGTGAATTACTCTATTTGATTTAATGAGTACTGATTGTTAACAAAAACAAATGTATAAGTCAAATATAACCTATTGTGGTTTTTTTATTTTCTGAATACATATTCCAATAGGTGCCTTTTTTTGGCTTAAACACTTGTCCCCAAAAATGTCTGAGCACGTATCTGATCCTAATCGTGTGGGAAGATGCATTTAGCAACAGCATTACTCTATCACTTCTATACATAGTGGAAAATCTTTCAATTTTATCTCCTGCGGTTGTTCTCATAACTTTTTCAGCATTAATATAATGTGCAAGTTTTCCTTCTGTAAAACCTAAAGCTATATCCTTCATACTGCTGTGACCAGAGCACAATCTGATGAAAATGTAAGCCTGTATGGTATCACAGACATCCTGTGCTGCAGTCATTGTGTTATCTGTGCAGCTCCACTGTTAATCCCTGGATCAATAACTGAAGCCTATCTTTTACGCTTCATGGTGGCCTCAATCTGTCGCATGGCATCATGTCAGTGTCTGTTTGCACACATGAAGACACAAGCATAGTTGGATAAAGCCATGTAATGGATAAATATTGACTCAGTAACAGACAACCACAGTTGGACCCCCTGTTGCATCACCCGTTTATTTTGGATAAATTGTATATCAGTATATTTATTCAAAGTAAGGCATCATATTTTCCATCATCTTTGATTTAAAGTTTGCCTTGAAGCTGTTGGGCTTCAGCCAAGAGAAATATAAGTATCTGATAGCCCGGAGTAATACTGTCACCTTCCTAAAATAATGCCAGTCATTTTTCCAGTTTTTTCAGAAAACACACAAAATAATACGAGAATAGGCTATGAAGTTTATCTAGGCAAATAAAATATTTATTTTTTGGCAAAAATTAACTTAGGCCATTTATAGGAAGGTGACGATTTGAGACTGCAGGAACTTCCTTAGGACTGACCTCACAGCAAGGAGTATACTGAGAGCCTACAAAACCTTACACCTGGATCAAATCCACATCTTTTTTACACCACCGCATTCCCTCATACTGGAACTAAAGCTAAGTACAGTCTTTCTGTGAAATCTGACATCGAAGGCATCAGGCAGCAACCACAGAAACCCGCTATTTGTGATCGTTTGTTGCTCAGCTTTTGCAGGAGAAAGCTGACCTGAAAGAGGCTCCCGAGCTTTCTCCTGAGTGCAGCTGAACCTGAGAAGCTGTGGAAAAGGGCCCTGGAGCGGGCACAAAGGACAGCGAGAGCAACCGTGTGCTATGAACAATTCATACATTTAAAATCGTTTACTTCTAAGGTGAGGTTTTTAAACAAACTTTATTTTAAGAAGGCTTTTTAATGTTTGTTTTCCGGTCCATTTATTACACAAAATATGGCAAAAAGTCCTTTTAAACAAGCTCCAGAATGTCAGCTAGCTTTAGCTGCTATTAGCTTTCTACTAGACAAGTTAAACATAAGTACGGTTCGTTTAAACATAACACTTGTTTTTGTTTTGCTCTGCAATCACAGCATAAATAAGGAACATTAATGTTGATTAATCGTATTTTGTGTAACTTAAGAGTAAGCTATCAAGAAAATGGCCCCATGACCCAGATGTGCTCCCAACATAACTTCCAGTTATCAGTCCCCTTAAAACGCCCCATCCACCCTTTTAAATTACCAAGTCGAGCCTCATTATTTCTGGAGAAATAAATCCATTAATTAAAAATCAAGTGCCCTAAAGGTTATTGATTTTTATTTAGAAAATCATTCTTTTAAATTTTATTTATTCAAATAATGTTTTATTTAATTCGGACTTGCATTGTGAATGGGTTGAACACATACCAAATATTGTTCTAAATTAGTTAAGCAAATTTGACCTAATGACGACCAAGATGAAGAGAAGAAGATGAACATTGGTTCTCTAAATTAAAAATTCTCACTGAATTTGAAATTCATTGAATAATTTTTATGGTGATGCTTTTCAACCATTTTTATTTGTCCTTTTGCTCTTTTGTGTGTAGGCCTACATAGTTCCTCAGTTTCTTTAATTTGAATTTTGCTTAGTAGTTTTGGTTAGGTTTCACTAGCCCAGAAGAGAAGATTTGTTGATTGAAATACAATGTTAATTCAGCCTGAATTATTCAGGTAAACCACATTATTAATAGTTTTCCCTGTATGGGCATTCATTTCTGTTAGTAAATTCTTGTAGTTGAAGAGAAGTTGTAACTCATTTATTCAGCTCTGCCTACACTGTATGAGTCTGAAAATGGCAAGTTTCAAACACCTTCAGCAGTACTCTTCCTCCCATTCAGCTCCATTTTAATAAGGCTGTTCTTTCTGAAAAACGTACCAAAGAAAATCTTTGATTTGAAGCAGTAGTATTGGTTTTTACAAAAAGAAAAATGTAATTGATTCACTGGCAATACACCCGATTTACTTCTATAAATAAAACTTAAAATCCACCTGCTTTCCGTCATTGAACCAAGTGCAGCTGTAGATGTGCCTGTTACCTGCTGCTGGCACAGATCTCAGCCTCTTTCATGTATGCACTCCACTTCTCGCTTGCTATTTCTGGTCCTCTTACTCTGTATGCGTCTTCCAGTCTCTTTATCCCTTCCTCTTTGGGTGTGCAAGTATGTGTGTGTGTGTGTGTGTGTGTGTGTGTGTGTGTGTGTGTGTGTGTGTGTGTGTGTGTGTGTGTGTGTGTGTGTGTGTGTGTGTGTGTCTTTTTCAAACATTCACACCCTTCTCCTAGCAAGTTTATCATTAATTCATCAAATTTCTTAGTGTTCCTCCTCGCTATCAGATGGCCTCAGCGACCCTGCATCTTTACCAACCTATTCTCCTCCTGCACTCCTTTTAGACTAAAGAGCTTCTGACTTCTGTATTTGCTCCTTTTTTGGATCTCAGAGTTCCTTTAGACAAATGGATGATGAAGACAAATGGGAGATACAGTGCCTTGCAAAAGTATTAAGGCAGGATAGGCACCATTACTTCTTTTTGTCACATTACAACCATAAATGTCAGTGTATTGTTGGGATTTGTTATGATAGACCTACACTAAGTGGTACATTAAGTGGAAGTAAAGTAATAGTAATATCATCTTTATTGTCATTGAAACATACATTACAACAAAATTTGTTCTCTGCTTTTAACCCATCACCCTAGGGGAGCAGTGGGCTGCCATGTGCGGCGCCCGAGGAGCAATCTGGGGTTAAGGGTCTTGCTCAGGGACCCAGAGTGCAGGCTTGGGATCGAACCGGGTACTTGCATCCTTCTCTGAGTGCAAGCGCGCTGCTCTAACCACTAGGCCAACACTCCCCCCAATGAAAATGATACATGATTTGTATGACTGGAACTGAAAAGCGTGGTATGTGTATGTATTCAGGATTCAGGTAAACATAATCTGATAACCCTAAATAAAATGCACAATCACTAACTTGAGTTCCGCTGTGGATACTTTAATCTCAATATAAATTCAATGTTTAGTACAGCTGTTCTGAAATGGCCTCTGGCGTTTGTTAGGGAACATTAGCCAACAACCCACATCAAGTTGACCAAGGAACACAGCAGACAGCTCAAGGATTAAGCTTTTGGGAATCTTAAAGCACATCCAAAGCTTTGAACGTCTCATAAAACTCTGCTCAATCCATCATCTAAAAATGGAGTTTATCCAAACTGCAGACCTAGTAACACCTGGTTTATGCTTGACGCATCTGCAAGGTCAAAAGCTTCCACTCCGTGCACCTAGGAATATTACGGACACACCCACGCGGGGAAAAAATGGAAATGAGCAAGCACTCCTTCTGGCAGAGGTTCGTAAATATAGAACTCAGAGATCACCGTGATCAACAAATTAACAATTCCTGTACAGCAATTGCCATCATTTTTGGAAGAAAGTACGAGGATTAAATGTTGGAGCTATCATGTTTATAGAAGAACGACTCTGAATCAGGGCAACCACGGAGACAGTTTGGAAGTGCTGGCAGGCTGGAACGTTCAAGGTCTGCTAGGAAAGATGAGTACACTGATGAATGAAGGGATGGTGCTGATGAGAATTGTAGTTGGGTGCTTGACTCACTGTGGTTACTCAGACGAGAGTACGAGTCGGTCAAGTACCACGCTGGCAGAGCTAAGGAACTGACTCCCTCCTCCTGGTCTCCGCTCCTTAAGAAAGATTCTAATTAGCGGTGATGTGAAGCACCTGCCCGTTGCGCCCTGCAGAGAAAGAGAGAGAGAGAACCCAGACCTGCACCTAGACCCGAGAGTGTGACAGGAACAACTGTGTTTTCTACTTCTACGTGTAGTGGAGTACAATTCCCTCAGCGAAGGAGCACGACCATGCCCTCTGGAGTCTAGGAGAATAGTGCAACTTTGAGGGAAATGCCACACGGATCATACGTCTCATTTCTGTCCGGAATGTAGGTGTACAGAATCACAGCAAAGGTTTGGGGTCACATTGAAATGTCCTTATTTTTGAAGGAAAAGCACTGTACTTTTCAATGAAGATAACTTTAAACTAGTCTTAGCTTTAAAGAAATACACTCTATACATTGCTAATGTGGTAAATGACTATTCTAGCTGCAAATGTCTGGTTTTTGGTGCAATATCTACATAGGTGTATAGAGGCCCATTTCCAGCAACTATCACTCCAGTGTTCTAATGGTACAATGTGTTTGCTCATTGGCTCAGAAGGCTAATTGATGATTAGAAAACCCTTGTGCAATCATGTTCACACATCTGAAAACAGTTTAGCTCGTTACAGAAGCTACAAAACTGACCTTCCTTTGAGCAGATTGAGTGCCTGGAGCATCACATTTGTGGGGTCAATTAAACGCTCAAAATGGCCAGAAAAAGAGAACTTTCATCTGAAACACGACAGTCTATTCTTGTTCTTAGAAATGAAGGCTATTCCATGCGAGAAATTGCTAAGAAATTGAAGATTTCCTACAACGGTGTGTACTACTCCCTTCAGAGGACAGCACAAACAGGCTCTAACCAGAGTAGAAAAAGAAGTGGGAGGCCGCGTTGCACAACTGAGCAAGAAGATAAGTACATTAGAGTCTCTAGTTTGAGAAACAGACGCCTCACAGGTCCCCAACTGGCATCTTCATTAAATAG
The DNA here is from genome assembly GCA_037039145.1 of Fundulus diaphanus. Taxonomy (NCBI): domain Eukaryota; kingdom Metazoa; phylum Chordata; class Actinopteri; order Cyprinodontiformes; family Fundulidae; genus Fundulus; species Fundulus diaphanus. Next base: position 47,947,914 of record CM073128.1, read on the forward strand.
TACCCGCAAAACACCAGTGTCAACATCTACAGTGAAGAGGCGATTGTGGGATTCTGGGCTTCACGGCAGAGTGGCAAAGAAAAAGCCATATCTGAGACTGGCCAATAAAAGAAAAAGATTAAGATGGGCAAAAGAACACAGACATTGGACAGAGGAAGACTGGAAAAAAGTGTTGTGGACGGATGAATCCAAGTTTGAGGTGTTTGGATCACAAAAAAGAATGCTTGTGAGACGCAGAACAAATGAAAAGATGCTGGAAGATTGCCTGATGCCATCTGTTAAGCATGGTGGAGGTAATGTGATGGTCTGGGGTTGCTTTGGTGCTGGTAAGGTGGGAGATTTGTACAGGGTAAAAGGGATTCTGAACAAGGAAGGCTATCACTCCATTTTGCAACGCCATGCCATACCCAGTGGACAGCGCTGGATTGGAGCCAATTTCATCCTACAACAGGACAATGACCCTAAACACACCTCCAAATTGTGCAAGAACTATTTAGAGCAGAAGCAGGCAGCTGGTATTCTATCGGTAATGGAGTGGCCAGCGCAGTCACCAGATCTGAACCCCATTGAGCTGTTGTGGGAGCAGCTTGACTGTATGGTACGCAAGAAGTGTCCATCCAACCAATCCAACTTGTGGGAGCTGCTTCTGGAAGCGTGGGGTGCAATTTCTCCAGATTACCTCAACAAATTAACAGCTAGAATGCCAAAGGTCTGCAATGCTGTATTTGCTGCAAATGGAGGATTCTTTGACGAAAGCAAAGTTTGATGTAAAAAAAATCTTATTTCAAATACAAATAATTATTTCTAACCTTGTCAATGTCTTGACTCTATTTTCTATTCATTTCACAACGTATGGTGGTGAATAAGTGTGACTTTTCATGGAAAACACAAAATTGTTTGGGTGACGCCAAACTTTTGAACGGTAGTGTATATATATTCAATTCAATTTGTTCAATTCAATTTTATTTATATAGAGCCAATTCATGAAACATGTCATCTCAAGGCACTTTCCAAAGTCAAATTCAATCAGATTATACAGATTGGGTCTGCCCGCCATGCCCTGAGTTTACCCTCCAGTTTGAGTTGTTTGCTTTGTCGTAACTGTGACTTAAGTCTCTTGCATGATATATAATTCAATTCAATTCAATTCAATTTTATTTATATAGCGCCAAATCATGAAACATGTCATCTCAAGGGTGTATATATATATATATATATATATATATATATATATATATATATATATATATATATATATACACTCCTGATCAAAATCTTAAGACCAGTCAAAAAATTGCAAGAATTTGCATTTTGCACTATTGGATCTTAAGAAGGTTCTAAGTAGAGCTTCACAATGTTAAAAGGACAAATCAGTGCAAGAGACAAGAACATTTGAGCAGGGAATTGTCTGAAAACTGCATTTACACTCAAACATGATTTTTTTCAGCTGATCATAAGTTTAAGACCATAGCTCAAAAAAACCCGAAAACCCCCCAAAACAGAAATCAAAATGTCAAAAAAAAGGACTCAGTAATGAGTAGCTCCACCATTCTTGTTGATGACTTCAAACAATCGTTTAGGCATGCTCGATGCCAGTGTTTCCAGGAGGCTAGTGGGAACGTTGCTCCAAGTGTTGAAGATGGCTTCACGAAGGGCATCCATTGTCTGGAACTGATGTCCATTTTTGTAAACTTCCCTTGCCATCCATCCCCAAATGTTCTCAATTGGGTTTAGATCCGGGGAACATGCAGGATGGTCCAAAAGAGTGATGTTATTCTCTTGGAAGAACTCCTTTGTCAGGCGGGCATTGTGAACTGCAGCATTGTCCTGTTGAAAAATCCAATCATTACCACACAGACGAGGGCCCTCAGTCATGAGGGATGCCCGCTGCAACATCTCCACATAGCCAGCTGCTGTTTGACGCCCCTGCACAACCTGAAGCTCCATTGTTCCATTGAAGGAAAACGCACCCCAAATCATGATGGCTCCCCCACCACTGTGCCGTGTAGAAAACATCTCAGGTGGGATCTCCCTGTCATGCCAGTAACGTTGGAAGCCATCAGGACCATCAAGGTAAAAATTTTTCTCATCAGAGAAGACAACTTTCTTCCACCTTTCAATGTCCCATGTTTGGTGCATCCTTGCAAAGTCCAAACGGGCAATTCTGTGGCGTTGAAGAAGACGTGTTCTTTGAAGACGTTTTTTGTTTCTGAAGCCCTTCTCTCGCAGATGCCGTCTGATGGTTATTGGGCTGCAGTCAGAACCAGTAATGGCCTTAATTTGGGTAGAGGATCGTCCCGTGTCTTGGCGGACAGCCAATCGGATCCTGCGGCTCAGAGCTGGTGAAATTTTTTGGGGTCTGCCACTTGACTTTTTTGTTCCATAACCCTCAGGATCATTTAAAAAATGCAAAATGACTGTCTTACTGCGTCCAACCTCAGCAGCGATGGCACGTTGTGAGAGGCCTTGCTTATGCAGCTCAACAATCCTACCACGTTCAAAGTCAGTGAGATTTTTTGCTTTTGCCATCAGGAGGTCTTGACAGTGTAAAGACTTCACAGAAAATGACATGGAATCCAGATGTTTGCACAGCTTTTGACTTTTAAAGACTATGGTCTTAAACTTTTGATCAGCTGAAAAAATCATGTTTGAGTGTAAATGCAGTTTTCAGACAATTCCCTGCTCAAATGTTCTTGTTTCTTGCACTGATTTGTCCTTTTAACATTGTGAAGCTCTACTTAGAACCTTCTTAAGATCCAATAGTGCAAAATGCAAATTCTTGCAATTTTTTGACTGGTCTTAAGATTTTGATCAGGAGTGTGTATATATATATATATATATATATATATATATATATATATATATATATATATATATATATATATATATATATATATATATATATTGTCAGGGTTCTCTGTGCTGCTCTGCTCTAACTCTACTCCTCAGGTGTGTCTAGTTGGCTGAGGAGGCGTGGCCCACACCTGCAGCTCGTTGCAGGCGGCTTCCTCTGGCTTCTTAAGCAGAGCGCTGACAGATGGAAGACGCCAGAGCCTTAACCAGTCGTGGTACGACGTGGCCTCTGTCCCAACTCTTGGAAACCAGCTTGTGAGTTTTTTCGCTCTTTGACTTTGACTAATTTTGGCTCTCCCTGTTTTGTCTCAGATTTTTGCTGCTTGGATGTACTCACCTGTCTTGACGTCTTGTCCGAAGAACCAGACCATCAGAATCCTCTGCTCAGATTTTGCTCTGGCGCTCCCCTCATACTTCCTGGATGTTACCCAGCGAGGCCTGAGATCCCCTCTCCCGGATTCTGTTGGTTCTGCTCTCACTCTGGTCAATCCATCTGTCACCATTGCCGACGAGGCTCGCTCAGGATCCCTCGCCAGTAACATCTGCCGCCCTCAGCCACTAGCCGCCTATCATCAGCAGAGTAGTTTCACAGAGATCCCTCGGCGCTACTCCTTCCCGGTTAGGTCCGCCCAGCCCAATGGTAAGCAGCGTAGCTTCTAGCAATTCTCCTGGTTCTCCTTTCAGAGTCACTTACTCTCTCTCTTGCAGACTCTCCAGCCTTGACGTTCTGACCCTGCCGAATCGCCTGTAGTTCCGTCCGTAGATCTGCCTGTTTCCTAAAATAAACATCTTTAAACTGTGCTTTGCTTCCCGATCGTATCTGCATGTGGGCTCGTCACCTGAAAACCATGACATATATATATATTAGGGCTGCAACAACGAATCGATAAAATTGATAAAAATCGACAAAAGCATTGGCAGCGCGATTAATGAGTGACTCGCCATGTCACAGAGCAATTTACCTCACCTGCAGGCAGTCGTCAATGCTGACTGACTGCAGAACAATGTAGACGAAGCAGATACAGTATTTTCAAATTCTGCCTTTTTGTAGTAAATTCTACAAATGACGACACAGAGAACATGGCTCGAACTAAGTCCTCAAAAGATAGGGAGCACATTGAGCTTCAACATGGCACGAGAGCTCCACAGTGTCATTGTCATTGATATGGGCAATGGGAGCTCATTAGCTCGTTAGCTGGTAAATGACAGGAGCTTGTTTACATGCGCAACATTCCCTGAGCGGATTAAAATGTGTTTGGATTAAACGGAAAGAAAGTATTCCGAATGCACAATATCTGGGCTCAAAAATCAAATAATCCGATCATGACGTGCATTTACTTGCACCAAGCTTTTTTCAAAGTAGAAACTCTCTGACTTTAGCAGAGATGTTGAATTTCCATAAAACAACCACAGAAGTTTTGCATTTTTTCATGTAGAAAAAAACACAAACGCAGAGGTGTGTTGGTTCAGACTGTTCTGAGTGCACAGAATGGAGCTGCACCAGGTTCTGAGACTTTTTAACTATTGTTACTCTCCAGAATCTCTCTCTCAATAGCATGATATGCATTCACTTAGCTTCTGCTCCACCTACTTGCCTTTTCAGCCCTGTAATATTTTAATTATGAAATTATTCAATCACGCTTTCAGTTTTTCTCATTAAGTATATTTGACTTTGTTTAAATATATGCTCCTGGCAATGTTTAGACTTTCTAGGATAGTCTTGGAGTACTAAAGAAAAACATTCAAACCTTCATTTGATTTGGTGCACTTTCATATTGTACTTTCGAAAGAGGCTCAAAACACCTGCACATCATGCAGTTAAACCAGTTGCTTGTTTGGGATGATTTGCCTGGTATAATCACTGGATAAGGGAGTGAGCTATTAGCATGTTATGTGTACATGAGATGAATAACATTACAAAATAACCTGATGAAGAGTAAGTGCTCTCTGTCTTGAACACACCGTTAATTACCTTTGACCCCTGTAGATAGCCTCCATTAAAATTGGGGTTGATCAAAAGTGAAACACAGACTTCAAAGACATGGCAGAACTTGATGTTCCAAAAGACGGATTCTCTTCCTCACATTTCGATCTATGTAATGTGTGAGTTTCAAAAATGCCAGCACACATGTCAAGAAAAGAGAGTGTGACAGTACCTTACAAACCTGCTTTGAGAAGCAGTTAAAGGAGTCATCACCTGGAAATACTATTCTAACTATTTTCATGTTATAACTTGTGTGTTGGTGTTGGGCCTCAGTTAAAACCTTCCAGAAAATCATGAGTATGAGAGTGACATGGATTTTTTTGTGTGGGCTCTTTGTACAAACCAGAAAAACCCACAAGAGTGCGCTCTCCACAAAGCAAGACTTTGATGCACCTCCTAGATTTGCATCACTCAGGAAGGATGCTAACGTAAGCTACGCCCGCCTCTTGTCAACCACCTGAAATCACTAGTTACGTCGTCGTAACTAACAAGTTGTGTTAAAAGTAAAGCTGTCCAAACGTGACGCTCATGTCAACTGCTCCGTTGTTGGTTGCCAAAATAAACATGCAAATATTTTCAGTTTGCCTGCATCTGTGGACCAAACTACCAGGGAGCAGTGGATTAAGTTAATCTTTGATAATGATGTTCCGGTGACTCTCCCTGCAACTCTTTATGCATGTGCTTTACATTTGCACCCGAGTGTTTAGTTAACTTGGCACAATATCGGGCGAAGATGGCATCAAGACTGCGTTTGGAGAGAGGGCCAATTCCAACAATCATGGACTCATCTGCAGTGCAGTGTTGTTCCTTGTGTAATTTTTACCTATTGTGTAAGAGACTAGAAAACGATGGTAAATGAACCATGGCAAACTGCTAATGTTGCTAACGCGACATCCCCATGTAAGATACACATTTCTAGCGTTAAAATCTCCTCATTTCATTACTTTGCTATGTGTATGTTTGTAAACTGCTCCATGTGTTTGTGTGTGCCTGAGCAAAGGACGGCTATCACATAAATTGCTTATACCACGCTGCTAACCAGTAAGATGCCCATGGGAACACATGAATGTGCATACACACTGGTACCCTCACGAGAAAGAAAAGGGGTATGAAAAAGGGTCAGAATAAGCTCTATTTAAAAAAGATTTCTCCTAAAAATGACTAAACATGAATTTTAAAGACATTTTTAGGAGGATTGTATATGTGAAATAGCAGTTTATGACCCCTTTGAATTACCTCCTTAATCACAATTTCTCCTGTGACTTTAATCTCTGAGATTACTCTGTTGGTGCCTGCAAGTAATATAGTGACTACTCAGTTTTCTACGAAATGGAACTTAACAAAAAAAATTTAAATAACTCTTTAATGGCTACAGCTCACCTTGCTAATTTGCCAAATTGTTACATACAAGTTGCTCTTCCTTCCCTTCCTGCTTCAGTTCAACAAAAAAGCTAAAGGGCGCTGGTTCAAAACAGGAGACTCAGTGTTGACCCAGAACTTCAGTTTAGGACCCAAGTGGATCCCGGGAATCATTGAGGCGGTGATTGGACCAGTGTCATACAAAGTGATGCTTGGTGATGGGAGAGTAGGGAGGAGGCATGTGGACCAGATTCACACTCACCACCAGAGACAAGGACAATGCAACAGCAACCAACCGGCTGACTCTGTTCAGCCTAGTCAGGCTGACGACAAGAATGAAGTATGGCTGGAAGCTGAGGAGGTGGTACTCAGCAGAGAAAAGTTGGGAGGAGCCAGCTGCTGTGGAAGCTGTAGGAAGCTCAGAGACAGAACAACAAACTGTAACAATTGTAACTCCAGTGAAGAGACAGTCAAAAAGGCAAACAAAATTGCCCAGTTACCTTCAAGATTTTCAGTTAGCTAAATGAAAATTAATCGAGTTAGTCGGCAGTAGTTGAGACAGTTATAAGTTTATAAGGGGAGAGGGATGTAGTAACTGTGGAAAATTAAGTGTGATAAATACATATCCATTAGGGAGCGCAGTGTTACCTGTTTGGAATGTTAATTACAGTGAAGAAGATTATAAGCGTCTGTGGCGTGCACAGACATTTTAGGGGGCAGGTGCTCAGGAGGGGGTGGGAGGGCACTTTTTAGCGTGCGCAAGGAGGTGGCTCATTTCGGGGCATTGTTTCAGTCGTTTTTAATGGCTCAAAAGATCATTTCAAAACCGACCTCAGTAAAATCTTAATAATATTCAGGGCAGTCAAACTTTTTTACAGTAGCAGGCTACACACTATCAGGTAGGAGGGTGCACTTATATATAGATATATATCTATATATCTATATATATATATACTTCAGACTAAACAGTGACTCTGTGACTACTGTAACGAACAAAAAAATAGCAATAGTGTAGTCGGTGTTGCCAAATTAGGCAGGTTTCCAACCAATTAGGCTTTTGAACACATTGAGCTGGAAAAAAATAGCTTATGGGCAGATTGTAAAAAATTTCCGAAGCTTTTCATAACATTTGTTGGGCTTTTAGAAAGAATTACTAACAAAATATATCAAAATAGTCATTATTTATTTTTAAAATAAGTTGAATCTGTCGATCTGACATCATCAATGAATAATAGTTATAATGAATAATATTGATTGTTATAATAAAACAAGAAAAGACTAATGGTTAATCAAGTGTTTGGTCAATGTAAACGCCCAAGAGGGGTTGAGTTCTACTTAAAAATATTTCATGACTGCGTGTAAGAGAAATGTTTAATTGAGCTATACTGAGAGAAATTAAGTTTATATTAAGGTAGATTTACAACTCATGTTGGGAAGCTATTTATAATTTATTTTTTCTGGGTGAAATATCCTGATTATTAAAGAGATCTTGTGTGTTATTTGGTTGTCTGATTGTACATTTTGTTTGTAGCCCATATGCGCAGTTTTTTTTTCTTTGCTTCAGCTCAGTTGTGTGCTAATGGCATGTTCTTATGTGTTTAATAGTTCTGTGCTTTTAACATGAGAGAGTTTGAGATTTGGCCTTTGGACTAACAGTGACATAGGGTAACCTGTAGCGCTGTGTCTTAACTCAAAAGTCCAGCATAAGCTACACGCTAATAACCATGAGCGCTGGTGTCAGGCTGAACACTGACTGAAGTAACAATTCTGACTAGAACAGGTTCTGTAATTACAGCAGCTATGAGAACAAGGAGCAGAACAAAGCAGAGTTCCCTTCTACCTTCAAGTAACTCAAGTCTCTTCAGTTTGGCAGCTTTAGTGCTTGATTCTGCTCCTTGGGCTCCTAGCTGTCCTAGCTAACCCTGCTAGCTGTCCTAGCTCACCCTGCTAGCTGTCCTAGCTAACCCTGCTAGCGTGAATGTTTACTTAATGTCCCATCAATGTATGAAACCCTTGTGGAGATAACCTTTGTTATAACCATAAAAACACACTCGACAATGACATGGTACCAAATGCTGACAATGAGCTATCATGTTAGCCCTTTGTTTTAAAGCAACCATGTGTCCAAACGATTTACAAAACATTTCCCAATAAACCTTTTAACTTCTCCTTCAGCTCTCTGGCCAAACCTTTTGCCTCGTGTGAGTTCTGTCCACTTTGGACATCTGAGGAAGGAGCACTGAAAAGCAGGAAAATTATTGGCTGTTCTTGGCGGGCTAGCGTTTAGCTCTGCAGCTATGAGCTAACCAACAGCATGGTCGGACAGCTTGGCGAAGCGTGGTCAGGATCGGAGGCCTGGTCTCTGCCACGTTCTCTGACCTGGATGATCCTGCTCTCTGTATTTCAGTCCAGCTTTTCATATATGTCCTTTTTTTTACTTGAGTAATTCTATCTTTGTCCTGTTTTGATAAAGTTTTCTGACCCATATGCATAAATAACACAGGACTGCAATCAGTGTTGTTCAATGAATATATGGTAAATTTCATGCACAATTTACAACTTAGGTTTGGTCTAGTAATCTATGTTTTGTATTTCAGGTGGCTTCTACGAAGTAGATGAGGCTGATTAGAGCAGAAAGTATTTTGTCTGTAAGTAAGAAAACCAGAAAGCCTATATACTGAGGGGAGGTGTGGCAAATTAAATCAGGATTTGCATTGTGAATGGATTGAAACACATGTCAAATGTTGTTCTGAATTAGTTAAGCTAATTTAACCACAATTCACATTCTTTAAGGTGAACTTTGGTTCTTTAACTTAAACAAATTATTATTTCATCAAATAATGTTTTGTTTAACTCAGTATTCGCTTTGTGAATGGATTGAAACACATGCCAAATGTTTTTTTTACTCCATTCCATGCTTTTTCTAATCAGATCTGCAGTGAACAGGGATTCACTGAATTATTCTGATTATGATCAACCACTTTTGTTTTGTCTTGTTTGTTTTGCATGTAAATAGTTCCTTAGCTTAGCTTCTTTTTATCTTCATTTTGCTTAGTAGTTTAGTTAAGTTTCACTAGCCTAGTAGAGAGGATTTGTTAATCGAAACATTGTGTTAATTCAGATAAACAGCATTACATAGTGATGTTCTCTGGATGTTCATTCAGTCAGTCGGTCGAGGCAGATGACCGTTCATACTGAGCCCGGTTCTGCCGGAGGTTTTTTTTTCCCGTTAATGGGTGGTTTTTCTTCCCACTGTCGCTTCATGCTTGCTCAGTATGAGGGATTGCAGCAAAGCCATGTACAATGCAGACGACTCTCCCTGTGGCTCTACGGTTCCCCAGGAGTGAATGCTGCTTGTCGGGACTTTGATGCAATCAACTGGTTTCCTTATATAGGACATTTTGACCAATCTGTATAATCTGACCCAATCTGTATAATATGATTGAACTTGATTTTGTAAAGTGCCTTGAGATGACATGTTTCATGATTTGGCGCTATATAAATAAAATTGAATTGAATTGAATTGAATGTTCATTTTATTTCTGTTATTAAATTCTTGAATTTAAAAAGAAGTTGTCACTCCTTTATTCTATGTGTGTGCAGGGTTTGCTGTTAAAAGATCGCTAGTGCTCGAATTCATCCCTTTCAACCACTGTCTTGATATCAGCTTAAGAGCTAATCATCACCAGACAATACTTAACAGACAGAGGGTTATTTAATAAACATTAAATAACTTTAAACAGTGTACAATTGCACAAAATCAGCCAATGGCTATGTCTAGGACAGAGACTGGGTTAAACGCTGAAAGACAGGGCCGTTTGTATCATTTCCAAAAGGAGAACATTAAGTTGTTGGCAGCAATAACTCTTCTGATGCCCCCTTCAGGAAGGTGTCTCAACTAAACAGAATGCCAGGCCAAATATAGCTTTTATGAAGAGAAAAAACAGAGATCATAAGGTTAAATGCTGAAAGAACAGCAAATGCTGCAAAATGTTATAGTAGAAAATGTAGCACAGTGGGGGAAAACATTCATCATGTCTTTCAACAGTCTCAGCTAGCAGCATAACTACAGAGATAGCTCAGAATAACATAAGCTCCTCTAACTATAAGCTTGATCAAAATGGAAAGTTTTAAGCATGGTCTTAAAAGTAGATAGGGTGTCTGCCTTAGAGACTTGTTCCACAGGAGAGGAGCTTGATGACTATCTTCCTCCCATTCTGCTTTTAGAAACTATAGCAACCTATAGCAGTCTGGGAGCAAAGTGCTCTGTTAGAAACATTTGGAAGAACCAGAGCTCTGAGGTATGACAAAATGTTGCCGGCTTAATATGTAAGAAGGAGAATTGTAAATTGTGTTTTGTATTTACATGTAGGGCTGCACAGTGGAGCAGTGGGTAGCACTGTTGCCTTGCAGCAAGAAGGTTCAGGATTCAAATCCAACCCTGGGTTCTCCCTGTGCATGCGTGGGTTCTCTCCACGCACTCCGGCTTCCTTCCACAGTCCAAAAACATGACTGTTAGGTTCAATTAAATTAAATTTTCAATTAAAGGTTAATTGGCTTCTCTAAATTGTCCTTAGGTGTGAGTGTGTGCGCAAATGGTTGTTTGTCTCTGTGTTGCCCTGCAACAGACTGGTGACTTGTCCAGAGTGTACCCCGCCTCTCGTCCCCATGAGGGATTAAGCGGGTCAGAAAACGGATGGATGGATTTACAGGTAGACAATGAAGGGAAGCTAAAATTTGAGGAAGGTTTTAAATACTTTTTGTGGACTTCCTGATAGCATACAATTATAATAACCCAGTGTTAAAGTAAAAAATGTATGTTTTTTCAGCTTCACTTCTTGACAAAGGTTTAGCAAATTTTCGATGCTGAAAGAAAGAAATCCTAGAAACCTTTTTGACATGAGATTTAAATGACATGTCCTGTTCAGAAATAACACCAAAAGTCTTACATCATATTATCCTTCACGCTATATTTAGAAACTGATTGTGGTTCAGGTAGCATCCACTTTATTGGGTTTCATTACCTGTAAGTACAAAAACAACTTTCAAAATATTCACCCGCCATTTATATCACCGTCCTGACTCTCAATACACATCCAGACAGACTTCTCCACAACAGTAGCAGCCACGGCGTCACAAAAAACATTAATAGCTGTGCTGTTTTCTTCTTACATTTCTTTTTCCTGTTATGATGTGGTCTTAATATTGTAGATTCCCATTGCTCAAAAACAGTCATGATATATTCCATGTGTGTTAAAAAGGAGTCTCAGCACTGTGTTCCAGGCTTCCAGCAGTGTTGCCACATCCACTTATCATAAGCTACTTTGAGTTTATTGTTTATACTGTTTACAAGACACCTCTGTATTACAGTGTGGTGGGTTGCAGGCTTGTTTTGGAGCTTGTTTCTCTTGCATGAACTGGCAACACTGGCCTCCAGCCCACACTCACACCATTTTTTTCTAAAATGCAGCTGCTTGGGCACAGAGGCTTAGAATATACTTCTAAATGCCTCCACTGCTGTGTCAAAGTTAAAAACTAAAAGTAATTTATCCTGAACTAAAACAGCTGTCTTATCAAACATGCAACACTGCATATGTTTGTCATGTGTTATGCAGTTGCATGCAGCATCTTTTGTATGAAGACGTGACACAGACTGACAGCCGTTGGATAGCATTTAGCGGCTAGCGTATAACTTCCTTAACTTTCCTTATTTATCATCGGTTTAATGGTAGTGAAGCTAATAATTTTGTTTGCAGAATATGTGTTTATGAAGCTAACTTTTTTGGATAGCTAGCCTCGCCAATGAAGAATATATTTAGTAAACTCGAATTGGCCGAAGCCTGAGCCCTGTGGTACTCCACAAGTAACCCTGGAGTTTGAAGATTTATTATTTAATGAACAAACTGAAATCTGTCAGACAAATAGGATTTAAACCACTCTAATGCTTTTACCTTCATCCCTACAGATGTTTTGAGCCTTTCTAAGATATACTGTGATCAGATCAAATACAGAACTGAGATCTAACGGGACAATATAAGACCATTATTTGAGACCATGGGTATATATCTATGTTTCTGTTATTCTTTCTACCATTTGTTTTCTCTTTTTCTGCCATTATTCTACCTTTCAGAACCTTATTGGCATTTGTTCTACTGCCCCACCACACTAGTCTCACTCTCGTTGTTGCTCTGTGCATTTATTTTAATAGTGCAATCCATTCCTCTCTCAGAAATGTCCCCTGTTTTATTGGGACATGCACTTAAGGGAATCACTTTCTGACAATTTGGCACCCTATCCAATCAACCCTTCATGTGTCACACACAACTTTTTGAGAAAATGCTCTTCGATCCATGAATCAATCAAACAATCAATGAATTATTTGTATTCCTCCTTTCACATCCACAATAATAAAATAAAACATTAAAACAGGTTAAAAACAAGATAAATAAGACAAATGAGATAAAATAAGGTAAACAGAAGAAACAAGGTAAGCACAAGGTATGTACAAATGTGATGTTACCAGAAGTAACATCACATCTGTAAGTGTTACAGGTTTGAACAAAAAAAGTCTTGAGCTTTGATTTAAAAAGGACAAGTTTACCCCAGGACCCGGTGTTAATAGAAAAGTTCAATAACTGATGAATAAGGGGTGGTAGCAGAGGTGGGTAATAAAGCTTCAGAAAGTAAAAAGCCTGTAAAGAAATTAGTTCCAACCATTAGTATTTCCAGCTCAACAACATAGGCAGTGACCAATGTTTAAACCAGTGGTCTCAAACTCCAGGCCTCGAGGGCCGGCATCACGCAACATTTAGATGTGTCTCTGCTTTAAGACACCTGCCTCTAATTTAGCCATTTGATTCAGGTGTGTAGGGCAAGGGGCACATCTAAAGTTTCAGGACACTGGCTCTCAAGGATTTGCTTTTGAGACCACTGGTTTAAAATCAATAACAGTGTCAGCTAGATCAATATCCTATTCTTAAGGAAAAGAAATAAGTATAGTAACAGCTGTGCATTTCATATTGATGAGGTATATCTTTGCATGTTTAAAGAAAAGGTGAGCCCACACGCTTACTCTTTACAGCTTATCAGATAAGGTCTGCAGAATTTCAGCTGTGCTGTGTCTATGGGAAATGGTTTACTTGGAAGAATGTTTTGTAACCTTTTAATTTTCCTGTTTGTTGGCTTTGTTTAGCTGTTCTGGTGTAATCTGCTGGTCCCTTGAGGACAGGTTGGCCTAAAATGACCTCAGCCTTACTCCTCTGCAGCACCCTCTCCCTCCCCACCCTTTGCAGCAATTCATTATCTGACCTAGCCAAGCGCTCACACGTACCCTGATTCATTTTTCTCCCATCTCTTAGCTGCACCTCCCTCACAACCCCGTCCTAGCCGTACCCGCCTGCCTATAAATGTTGATTGTCCTTTCCAGTTTATGCCTGCAGCCAGCTTGTGCAGGGCCCCACACAAACGCACAGGCTGAATCTTCATCTTTTTATAGCTCAGTCTTGTTAAGCACAGGAAGTAGATCTATCCCCAGTGAACATCTCCTGCAGCCCAAAGAGCTTTGTGTTATATAATGAAGGACTTCTCCAAAGCTATCCTAGAAAAGGATTTGGATTATTTGAAGTTGTTGGTCTTACTGCAGCTGTGCTGTGAAAGATATATGTTGATTTGTTCTTTTTAGTCTTCTCTGTGTTATTTCACATGAGGCCAGAAGAACAAAGCACGTTGTGTCATTCTATCTGACTGTGAAGCTGACAGAATGACACACGTGTGTATCCTTCTAGCCTATAAAGTGTAAAAAAAGCCCCTCGCTGAAACGAGACTGTGCAGCTGAAAACAGGCACCGCAAACAGAGCGTGTATGCACATGTAATATTTTACATGATGAGAGACTCATCAGATGATATTACTATGTGATTTTTCGAAACGGAAGTTACTCAAGATGTTTCCTAGATTTCTGACATGCTCAAAGTGATTGAGAGGAAGAGGCACCAAGTAGCAACGCCTGTTCTGCCTCCAAACTTTTGGATCAACCACAAGTTTTTCAGTATGGTGTCCGGTCCGTTATTAAACAATACAAAGAATCTGGCAGTTACTACCACAAATACATGTGACAACCTTACAGATGGACCTGAGATCTCCAGTGGAAACAGAAATATACAACAGTGGTACAAGAATAACAGTGCCAGACATTGGCAACCCCATTTTGCCGTAATTTATAGTCGTAAAATAACGAGAGTAAAGTAATTTGAGAATAAAGTAATATTTCTGCAAGAGCTTTGAAAAAAGTGAAGTCACTCCCCTGCATTAAAATGAGGGATGTGGAACAGCTTGTAAAGTGACACTTTGATATCAGTTTCACAAATAAGGAATTGCTAAATCTTTCTTTATCACATCAGCATCAAATCGTCTTGCGACCCCCAAAAGATGTCTTACCTTCGGAACCCCTGATCTAAATTCCCCACTTGCAAACTGATGGGGAAGATGAAATATTACATCTCAGAAACTTTGACAAGTCTTCATATATCTGGCCTCAAAACCTCTGAACAGGCCAGTGCCTATCACCAACAGTTGACTGGTGAGAGGAGGTACACCCTGGACAGGTCGCGAGTCCATCCCAGGGCAGCACAAAGAAACACAGGACAACTAGCCATGCACAAACACTCACACATAAGGGCCATTTAGAAAGACTAAATAACTTATCCATTATCTGTGTGTGCCTTGGAAAGGGGACGGGGGTTCTTGTAAGCAGCTGTTGCTTGTTGAGAAGAGAAGGAACTTCCTATCTAAGGAACTCCAGTAGATTGCATGGCGTCCTGACAAGCAGCATTCACTCCTGAAACAGCGTAGAGCCAAGGTGGACAGTCGTCTCCAGTGTTGATAGCTTTGCAGCAATCCCTCATACTGAGCGTGTATGAAGCGACTGTGGAGAGGAAAACTCCCCTTTAACAGGGAGGAAAACCTCCAACAGAACCAGAACCAGGCTCAGTGTGAACGGTCATCTCCCTTGTCTGACTGGGGGTTAGAGAAATAGAAATACAGAAATAGCTCAGGATAACCTAAGTCACTCTAACTACAAGGTTTGTCAAAATTGGGAGTTGGTTCCACAGGAGAGGAGGCTGATAACTGCCTCCCATTCTACTTTTAGAAACTCTAGGGACCACCAGTAGACCTGCAGTCTGAGAGTAAAGTGCTCTGTTAGGAACATATGGGGAAATGAGATCTCTGATATATCATATAGAGTCTCAAAATGTTTTTAATAGCCCTAGAAACAATATCTTGATTTGTCCCCCGTTTATTTTTTTAAAGCAACCTGCTCCAATTCTGCCTTTGCAACAAGTGGTCAGTAATATTATAAATATAATATTCATGCTCACTTACAGAAAATAGCACTTCACATTTTTACAAATGGATTTTTAAATAACTCAAAACAGTCCATAAAATCCTGTTGTTTTGTTATCAAAAAACAAGCCTTAATCTGGCAAAATATCCAGAAGATGGTACCTCATATCCAGAGAATAATGAACATGCTTAAATACAGAACCTGTAGGATTGTGCTGCTAGTTAGAATTAGGGTTATGGGAGGTCTAACGCTCCAAAAAGCATGAGGGCGCTAATGAATGACAACTTTTTACAATTTGTCACAGTTCACCTGTTTTATATATTTTTCATTTGGCCATCCCACAATTTTTACCTCTTTCTTAAAGCACAAATTACCCAAAGTTTCTGTACGTGATGAGTGTTTACCTTAGCATGAATGCTATTTGCTTTGTGAGTCAGACACTAAAATGACATCGATCTCAGGTGCCAAAGATGTGGGGGAAAAAATGTATACCACAAGAGGCCTAATCAAAGTGGTTGGATCTGGATGTGAGACTGCATTTATTCAATCCCATAAAAATAACGATTTTTATGTTGTTCATATTCAAAAGAAGTTATTGACAGTCAATGTGCATCCAATGTTTCTATACATAAATATGTCTTTGTTATATTGTATTGTCTTGATTGACTTGACTTGAGATGATGTGTTGTGAAGTGGCACTATATAAATAAACTGACTTGATTTGATATGATACATTATGTATTGAAGATATCCCCACGTGGTAAAAAAAAAAGTAAAAAAAAAAGTAAATAGTAATTGGTAATACAGCCCCACCATAACACACACATTTCCTCTTTGGACAGATTCAGGTAATATGGTTAGCAGTGACGAGTCAGTTTGAACCACATGAATCTAAGCTGGCTGCAGCTGTTTCTCTTCTCTTTCAGGTTCGGTTCGAGGCCGTAGAGATGTGATACTGAGAGACAGTTGCATGAGACAGCACACAGAACTGGCTGGCTTTGTTCCAGGAGTTAATCAAGTGGCTTCTGTATCTCACCACTCCTCCTCCTTCCCTCCCACATCGATCCACCTCTCCACCCTACCCCTTTGGAAGGATAGCTTATACCTGCTCTACTCTGCTCTGCTGGGCTCTGAGTTGCCTTGCTTTGACAGCAAAGCCCTTTCACCTACATTCACTGAGAGCGGCACTCTCATGCACATATAGTACGGCTGCTCAGTCTTGTCAAGCAGAGAGCAGCAGTGCTCTGCAGTTTGCAACGGTGGTTTCCAGCAGGAAAGTATTTACCATCTGTCTACATTGCTGGACTCTCCCTTCTCTCCTTCACCCATCCTTCCTACCTCTCCTTCATGTCTCTAAAAGTGGTTTAAAAAAACAAAAAATGAGAAACTGCAAATATCTGTTTGCCAATTTTGGTGATCTACTTCACTGGCAAGGTTTAACAAGCATGCTGTGCATTCCAAGGTTACAATTACAGAGGGAACAAAACAATCTTACATTCATAACAAAACAATCTTACATTCATAATTATTTAGCTGAATGGAAATGTTAATCTGTTTCAGTTCAAAACAAAGACTAGGCTCTTTGGAAACAAGCAGTCTGATAGTTCTGCTTCCAAAAATGAATTAAAATCAGGTGAGTAACAATAGTTTGTTTGGATATAAGTCACAGCTCTCTGACAGAAGCCTGCTTCATTTGGTTATCCATCATCAAAGATGAAAGCACCAAAACCAGCCACTTTCAGTGTATATTATCTGTTATTATCTACAGGATACTTTTTCATTTCAGCATCAATCTATTTTAAATTATATTTATTTAAGAAATAAAGCTTTAGGTGTGTGGAATACATTTCAGTTAATTCCCCTTTAATCTTAAGAGCGTCATCAATCCACCCTGCTAGACCTCAGCAGACCCTCCAAAGCACAGAAACCAGGCATGTTCTATACAGTCAACACTTCTGATAAAAACCATCAATGACAGAAGACCGGTAATCTTTTGTCTCATGTTAAAGATGCCAACAGACGCACATCTGTTGATGTGCTGCTCAGTGGCTAAAGCTTGTTTATGTCTTAGAATAGCTCAGTTTAAGTCCAGTCCAAAATCCAACAGAGAACTGCTGGCAAGACTTGGAAAAGACTGTACTGTGCTGAGGAGTGGCTGGGAGGTGACTGGGCTGATTGGATGGTGATTGATGGCTGGTGGCTGAGAGGAGTGGAGCATAGAGTGGAAAAAACATACACACCAAAAACAAATCAGGACAGTATCTTGTTTTCTTCTGAAAGCATTCATTGTTTTGCAGTCTTTTTTCAGGTAAAACATAACTTCTTCATTCAGATGTCTTCTGTTCTGCTCAACTCTCAATCCAAGAAAGAAAACGTTGTAAACAACAGAAGAAGGAAAAATCTGTTCTGCATCTTTTTAGCTTGTTCTAAGATTTGATACTGCATGTATTCCAGCGATGCTGTTAATCTAGAGACTGACATTTGTGTGCATTTTGTTTCTTGCAGAATAGCTTATGTTCAGCCAGATGGGATGAATATTTACCTCCATCCATTTTCCCCTTTAACTTGAACCATCTTTCATGTCCCTGGTGAAGACAAGCATCCCCTCAGCATGATGCTGCTGCCACCATGTTAGTTTTCCACTGCACTGGTGGTTTTGCATGTAGGTCAAAAAGTCACACATCAAACCCAACCACATTGGGACCAGCTTTTTATCCTCTCAAGGCCTGCTGGCCTTCATATAGAAACATCTTATGCTAGAAAACGTCCTTCAAGCCCTATTTTGTCCAAACTCGTTCCAGGGCTATACTGATCCTATTGCTTGCTTAGGAAATAGTTATTTGTCAGCACCAACTCTGAGCTGCGCTAGAGGAAATAACTACTTTTGTCAGAACTTCAGGAAAGGCTTATGAACCAATGACCAATCAAAACTTTGTTACCTCCATATTTAAAACTTCAGTTTTTTCCTTTTTCATTTGCTTAATTTGTTGATTAAAAATACGGCACTTTGTTATTAGTATTGGATTGATGCTAATCTTAGCATTCAGTAATACATGGTTAATGTCTCTGACATCCTCATTGTTTGTTTAAACTTCATCCAGTTGGTGTGCTGCATGGAGCTGAGCTTGCAAATTATATTTTCTCCTGAATCCATAAACACTATGTCAGAGTCACTTCTTAAATACTGGGATTGCAGCATTGGAGATGTATTTCACAAGGAGGGGCCTTATCAAAAATCCTTCCATATGATTGTATAAACCACTTGTCCATCATCTTTACTGAAGTGCTACAAGCTCTTGCCAAACCCGGTTGGGAGAAGGGCGAAAACATCGTTTCCACTAACAAAAGCCTTCAAAACCATTCTCTCATGTTCTTTTAAAGAATGAATTTTCAGTACATTGGACAACACTGATGAAGTAGCAGCATCAATGTTACCTCTTGCTTCCTCGCTGCGAGCCACCATTGTTGTCTGAATCCAAACAGTTGCTTCTCCGATACGTCGCATCTACGAAAATCCCGCCAGGCGATCCTGATTGGCTCGTCCATTTTATGTGGTATTGAAATCCCTCCCAATGGCAGCGATTCCAGATGGATGTGTGTAGCCGTGTGGAGCTCTGCTGAGCAACATCCATCTGGCGAGAGTCAGGTTAGATAATCCTACTCCAAACATTGTTTGTGCAGATTAGATATCAGATGATTGGAATTGTGAAACATTCCCAAGCACCGCCTCATGTTTAAAACCGTGTTAATGCATTTATTTGGTTATATTAGGGCTTCTGATATTTTAGGGATACAAAATGTGCAGCTTAGAATCTTATCAGTTCAATAATGAGGGTACACAGCAAAAACTGGAGGATAGGGGCAGAAGAAGAACAATGTAGTTGGTGGAAAATAATTGTTACTTTAGTTAGATTTGATTTAATCAAACAATGATGCACCAGTGAACATAGCTAACAGGCTACTTAACAAAGGACTGTAGTGTTGCTCAAGCCAACAGCTACAAGACTAACATTTACAATGATTTGCCACTTAAATAATACTTTTATTGTTTTTCATGATTTACAATTTTTGATTTTCTATCAACAAATCAATTTAAATTATATTTAAACAGGAATGTATTTTTATAATCCCAAAGCAAAACAGAAAGGGAAAAAAAGACAAATAGGTCTTTTTACTTTCAGTCAGTCCTTGAAAAAAAATAAAAGGTCAGAAAAACCCAACCAGCATATCCACAAAAACATAATACACAACAAATCGAAATAATAACCTTTAGAGGTCCTGATTCAGTACTCATTTCTTTCTGGATTAGGAGAGTTTCTGATGGATGCTCAAAAATCTATTACCTGGTTTCTATGGCACAAGTGATAAGTCTGTGGTCTGGTCTGTGTTTAAGTCTCCCTAAAGTCATGCATACTGCATCAGAGCTGGACAATATATTACTTTCAGCCTCATGGTAAGAACAATTTTATTTCCAGTGCCATGTATGCACATTCTGCACGCTAGCAATATATCTGGCCTGTTGTGTTGACTTTCACTGCTCTGAATGCCCAAACTACATGTACATTCACAGTGACTGAGATGCTAAAGCTCCTTAAAGGGACCCAGAATTAGTTGTAACAATAGTCTTTATTTGAGAAATATTTATTTTAGACGTAAAAACAATACAGAAAAATACTGTAAGCTGTTTAGCTTTTATAAATTTGAATAAAATATTGTCGCACAGACGTCGCCATGTTGTTAGTGAGGCAATGCATTCTGGGTAAATTACGAATGCTAGGTCCTTCCTTGAGCCGGTGTATCACTATTGTAAAACAGTAAAGATTCTTTATTCTGGATTTCTTCAACCTGATATAAAATACTAAATTTAGATTTACACCTTCAATACAGCTTCAAATTCCACCTGAACCAGAGTAACCTCTCTCTCTCTCTTCCAGATTCCATTACTGATAACAATGGTTTGAACCCTGGACTTGCACCTCTTTTTTTCCTTTTCAGATAACACTGCTTAAACTCCTGCTCAGGAGTCGCACTTCATCTTAAAACATGACAGATAAAGGTTTTCTGTGAAGTTCTTTTGCAGGTGGAGCAGGAGTTTTCACAGCAGATTTGGTAAATGTTAGAAATATTGATTTGTAGAGAATGGTAAAAACCTCAAAGAGTTGTTCGTTGTAAACTGTAAGATTTGATATGTAGCCTAATTGTATTTTTGCAATAAAAATTGCAAGAAATATTGGACTTTTCACAGAAAAAAATATAAAATTAAATTCTTGGAATCAAAATATTGACATTACAATTGACAATTGATTACATTAGTAACTCTAGTAACAATATAATCAAAAGGAAACTATCAGCAATCCCTATTTCATGTTAATTCATTAATCAACCAAAATATTAACCTAAAATAAACCAACAAACAAATTGAATAACTCACAGGCAAATTCTAAAGTGAATATTAATGGATGATTAAAAAACAGTCAAACTCTTCAAAATGTGACTTAAAGTTTCAAACATATTTGGGAGTTTTAAATACCTGTCTTAACTTTAAGGAAAGTTTTAGCCATCTTTGGTCCTTCAGCTCAGGTTACTCTCAGACTGGTCACCCATGTCTCTCCTGTTTCTGGGCTCAGTGGTTTCCTCATTTGGACCTCAAAACTGAACTGTAAATTTGCAAGAAAGAAAATCTAACTGGATTGATTCTATAGCAGCTGCACAGAGGTAGAACAGAGTTGACTGGAGATTAACATTAAACAAAAGTAAAAGTTATGGTAAATTAAAAAAATCAGGACCACATTCTAATTGAGTTGATCCAAGCTCTCATTTGGTGATGGTTCTGTGTCCCTAAGTCAGTCCAACAGAGTCAGCACTAACCAGCACACAGAGATCACCCCATCGAGATCTCATCAGGCTCAGAGTGCTTGTGGCACATTATCATGCCAAGGTAGAAAAAGAGCTCTTTTTTCAAACTGTTTTGTTTACATCACAGAGTATTATTTCGGAACAAAGCCTAGATTAGAATATCACTGTGTGTGTCTAATTTAAGGTTACTAAAAGTCATTAGGAAAAAACAGTGTGCATCCAATTCAGAAGCTTTCCTAAGCTGTCAGAAAATATTCACTACATATTATTTATTAGATGCATGTCAAAATCACTGGCAACCCATCCTCTAATGGAGGAACAAAAGGAAGTGGGTGACTAAGATGAAATGACCACGAGGCCTGGCTGAGCTTTCTTATGCAACAGATGCATGAGATGGTGGAGAACTTATCAAACGCAAACTGATTCAGTCAAGGTTAAATAATCAGTGTAAACTTCTCGGTTCTTTGTCACTTGGTTCGGTGTTAACAGAGCTGGGTAAAACATGTAGCGGTAGAACCAAGGCCATTTCTGATGTGGTTGATGGAGCTTCCTCCCCAGGGAAGCATGGTCTTAGGTGTAGAGTTGGCCTTTTGGCCATCACTAGTTTGAAACGTCTCTCTGTAGACAGAATCAGTTTGACTGGCCTAGACTGTGTGCATAGAGAAGGAATTTGACCTTAGTTTCAAATGCTCACAGTGTACAGATATTTAACAAATATAAAACTTTAAAGGAAGTAAAACAAAAGCCAAATAGAACAATATGTACAAGTATTTACACCCAAGTTTTCATTTTATGTTTTTTTTGTATAAAGGCAGGTTGCAGTAATGTAAATAAGCTTATTTTGTTTCACAGCAGAGTTGCAGCCTACTCTGGCTTTGAGTCCATCAGTGCCAGGTGGGGGACAGAAACTATCCCTGTGGTTGATGGTTTTTGCAAATAGCCCTCTTTAGCACTGAGCTGAAAGTAAAAGCACAGACAATTTGTGGGATCTTTGGAGATGTTAGCTGCCCTTTGTCTTACCTCAGACCTGTACAACACCTGGATTGAGGGAAGGCCAGCCCTGATGATCTTCCCTGCTTTTAGGGAGGATTATCATGTTTGTGGATGAGCCAAACCTCACAGTGATGGAGGAACACATGACAGACTAAATAATGGCAGTGTAGAAGATGACCAGCAGCTCCTGATGATGGTTGAGTTGCAGCAGGAAGTACAGTCTCTTCTTCGCTAGGCCTTCAAACAGTGTGTATTTGTGAGGACCAGCTTAGGTCCTGAGAAAGGATGGTTCCTAGGAATCACCTACCAACTAAGGATCCACAATAGACACATTGTCAGACTCCTGACTGAATGGTTCAAGAAGACCCAAAGCAAGCTGCAATCTATAACAGGAGACCTCACACAGCAGTGGATACTGGCATCTCTGTGTTACTGGGAAGATGTTGAGAAATGGGAGCTGACAATATAAAAATATTAAGACCAGATCAACACAATAAAAAGAAAGGTAAGAAGAAAACAGCACAGCTATTAACAATGGTTTTTGTGGAGCCGTGACTGCTACTGCTGCTAAGAGAAGTCTGTGTGGATGTGTAATGAGAGCCAGGACAGTGACGTAAACGGCGTATGAATATCTTGTGAACATTGTTATCATTCTTACAGGTATTAAAACCTAATAAAGTAGACGCTAACCGGTCCGCAAAGAGTTTTTAAACTTAATGTGAAAGATAATGCAATGAACAACAAGTTAGCTCCGCAATTATGTTTGCTGTGTCCACCACTGCAGGAAGGAGGCCTAGAAGAAGACCAAAGAGGAGATTTATGGACGGAGTGAAAGAGGATATGAGGGTAGTTGGTGTGAGAAGAAGATCTAGAGGATACGGTAAGATGGGGACAGATGACTTGTGGTGACCCTTGAAAGGGAAAACTGAAAACACAAGAAGAATAGGGAGGCTTGAGTTTTTAAAATTGTCAACAAGAGAGTCTGGGTGTTTTTTCTCTGCATTTGTTTTCAGCTCAGCGAGGTGTTTTTCAGTTTCTGCTATGCAGGCTTGTGATGAGATGTAAACGGCAGCAAAATTAAATGATTAGATCTCCCTCTGTGAATAAGGATCGTAATCTTTTTAAAAAAAAGGACTCGAGGTGAGGGATATATGTCTTCTTTAACACATATATGCATATTCCACTTCCTCTCTTTTTCCCCAAGTGCTTCATGCTGTGGTCTGCTCGAGAGTGCTGGAAACCCGGCATCAGAAGTAAGCAGTCAAGGATGTGTTCGTTGAGCCAGCTTCTGATACAGCAGAGGGTAGTAGATCTGCAGGAGTCCTGTGCTGAGAAGGAGCAGCTTGTCCGATGTGTTTACAAGGGAGCACACATTCAACATGTGGATAGACTGGAGCGGAGCTTGATGGCTGTACCTGAACATTTCCCCCGTCTGCATCTCCAGCAAATCCCAAAGAGAGCTGCTGCCCTTCCAGCTAGGATCTCAGGAAAATGTTATGGCTTGGTGAAAGCTGGATAAAAACTGCTCAGAGAGGACTACCTACTGCTTTGCGTTGCCCTTGGGTGAAAGTAATTGGAAAATAGCAGCTAAGTACAGTATGAACAACAAAGAATACACAAAGGATGAGCAAACGTTGTACTGAGAATTTTTTACCCCCTGCGTGCAAAACCACACATAACACATTCCTCCGTGTTGTTGTTATGATGCAAAGATTTTAAAATTAAAAAGTTTAAGACAAACCAACCACACCTTTTTTTTCAGCATGCCTGTAAATAATACTGCAGTCAAAATTCCATTTTCACGCTGGAATAATTTTGGAATACCCGTGAATGCTAGGTTTGCCCTAATTTCACTAATTTTAAATGATCAATTCCCAGTCTGGACCAGATTAATTGATGCGGTTTAGCTGGTGAGTCAAATGGCACCTCCTCATCAGACCTTTCTGTTCAGTACTGCTGCAGTGCGTATTTTAACCACACATGCATTGCTGATTTTATTGCTGTTTTTATTCCACAGATTACTCAACAGATGTGAACAGTTGCAATATGTCTCTGTTTTGCTGACAATTGCTTCCTACTTCCTTCCTGTTCACCATCCAGGGTCCTCAATAAGAAATATAAGTAAGATTAGGCAATGCTGACATTTTACCAGCTTATGTTGCAAAATTCTCACACTACACCATCGGGCCAGCATTTAACATTCAAGTAACCATTTCAAGGTCAAACATTTTTAAAAGCTTGTACTTTATGTTGAGTTTCCTTGGTTTTTTTAACATCCTCCATTTTTCGGTGTTCTTCATACAAGCATCGTTCAAACCAAATTACAGCGGGGAGAAAGAGGAAAGAACTCAATGTTCAGTATTTGTACTGAACACATTTTCTATCTTTATAACATCATTCCTCATTCACAGCAAAAGTTGATAGTGTTGCCAAGGAAACTCAGGAAGTCTGTCATTGGTTCAGCTGTATCCAGGCAGCCAATTTCACCAATGACACACTCAAAACTCAAAGCAACATAATAATGCTCTCTCCCTAACACAAATACTTGGCTTGTGCTCGGGGGCTGCAGCATATTGAAATATTACATAGTGTTCACAATTTGTTCTTGTTATTATCACAGACTTTCCTATGCTTCTTTTACATAGACAGAAAAAGTAAAGATTGGAATGCTTTCTGAATAGCAGCTATCCGTCTGTTCTCAGATTTTAAAGGGCTCTTTGTCTAGCTTGTGCTGCGCTGTATTTACAGTTTAACTAACGCTCTATGTGCTGAAGACACTAGACTCTCACGGAACGTGCTCTTCAGAGACCTGTGCATAAACCCACACAGAATAGCCACAGGTCCAATTCCTTTTCCACAACTCTACAACTATAGTATAAAAACAACAGGACACAGGAACTATACATTTCATTTGCAGGATTTCCCCTAAAGGCTGTTTCAAAAAGAAGGTCTAGGTTAGCTGATGTCTCAGTGGATCAGAAGGGCAGACACTTGATGTGCAAAATAACAGTTAAAATCAGGGCTGACACAAAGATCTGAGTTTTATGGTGATTCATTGATTCAACACTCTGCTGGATGAGCAATTCTTCACAGATTCTGATATGGATTCTGAGGCATTTCCATTCAGTCAGATACCTTTTTTATTTGAAGGGCACAGCTTTCACATAGAAACATTACTGCTGCAGGGATTTCAGCCTTATATGTTTTAGCCCAAATATGACTAATGATCCAGGAGCCATCAGACTGAAACAACTAGCTCATCCATCCATTGTTTATTCCTGCTCATCCATTCAGGGTCACAGAGGAGCTGGTGCCTGCCTCTAGTGGTCATTGGATGGGAGGTATGGCACATCCTGGATTGGTCGCCTATCCATCACTATGCTGAAACAAATAGTGGCAAGGACTTCAGAACTAAAGTATGAATTAACCCATTTATGTGAAATGCTGACATTTTTATTTGATTGACTTACGTGCATGTTTGCCATTCAATAACATTGTATTCTGGTTATGTGACACACCAGCACAGTGGCCCTACAGCTGACATACAAATCCACACAAGAAACACTCCACACGGTACACAAACGAAGCAGAGAACTTCATTTTGTGCTTTGTCCAGATCTGAATGGGGTACTGTTTTGCTGCAGTGCACGATCCACACTCAGTAGTGGTGGAGCTTGCTGACTCAAGTGGACCCATCATCAGTCTGTTTCAGTGCCAGTCTTGATGTATCATTGGCCAGTTGTTTTCCTGTTGTTTTGCAGATCCCAGCCCAATACATAGCTGGTAATATAAAGTAAAATCTGACTTTACCAGTCTGCCCTGGTCTTCTATATGACCTACTTCTTTGTACTTAATGTGCTCAAATTATCTAGAAACCTAGCCTATTGGTGTCAACATATGACTCAGTGTTTTTTCTGCAGCCATGCAGATTACAAGTAAGCCCCTCAAAAGACCAAATGTGAAATAAAAACAGATAAAAACACAAATACTCCTACTTTAAGATTAAAACCCCACCAGTTCATTTCTGGATGATCTAATTTTGTGTAGGCCTCCAAATTCTAATGTTTCAATGCTGAGGATCACCAGTCAAATGAGTGTGTCTGTGTAATCTTTTGGCTACCATGTTACTTCATGCTGGTCTCTTATTGGTTACTTAAAAATTCTCCTCTGGGTGCCGCTCTCTGCACCCATGACCAATCAATGCTTTATGTGTCACTGTTCATCAAATGAGATTAATTCATGATACCTGTCTATCAAAAAAAGAGTCAGATAACAATAAAGATGACAGGAGACAATCGAGCAGCAAAAGAAAATTCATTCATTTATTTACCAAATAATAATTTAACGTAGATTTTGCTCGATGGAAAAAAAGAGGATAAAGGAATTTGGAACAGACCAACCAGACCTAAAAATCCAGCAGCAGGCAAGGGATTGTGGATGGATTTATGTTCAAGTAGAGTTTATTGTGTTGTAATCTCTGAACATCTCCAGCTCTTCAACAAAGTTTACAAACAAAAAAAAAACAATGCCAGAGCCTCAGCGGAAAAGTCTGAAACATAAAGGGCTCATTGAGTGGTTGAACCAGCTGTTTAACCTTGTTGGAGTTCAAGACAAGCCACAGACAAATTCTTAAGTGTGTACTTCACAAATTCGTCATACTTACAGCAATGATTGCTTTATAGACGGGTAACTCTACATGACACACATACTTGAAACTCTTTTGTCCACACTTACAGTATCTTATGACGTACTTGCAGGAACATAGTGTTGTTTCTGCCATCTTAGACATCAGTGTAATTAGTGCCGGTCAGTCAGCAGCTCCTAGACTTAGTGACTGAGAGGCTCCAATCAGCTTCAAGTCCCTTAGTCTAGATCAACTTGTCTGCACTTTTTATTGCCTCTGTGAGTCACACAAGTAGTTGCTTTGATATCTCCAACATGTAATTGATTTTTAGATTAAACCCTGCTAACAGCTTACCGACAGTTACGTACAATACAGAGGTAGTCTGCAAAAGACCAGGGATTTATTTATGCATTTAGACAATATACCATTTATCTATGGGTTATTGTCTGAATTGCTTGATCTGGAATATAACACCTGTCCATAGTCTATACATTTTCCTTGCAGGGTTATTTGGGGGGTGGGGGGTCTGATACCTATCTCCAGTGGTCATTGGGTGAGAGATGGGATAAACCCTGGACAGGTCACCAGTCCATCACAGGACAACACATACAGGAAAGACAATCTTGCATACAAACAAAATGCAATTTAGAGAGAAGAAATTAACCCAACAGTCATGTTTTTTGGCACTAGTGGTCTTTTTATTTGACAACAAGCTGACAAGAAATGGAAAAATGTATGTGTATATACAGTTAGGCCCAGACATATTTGGACATTGAAACAATCTTCATGATTGTAAAATGCTACTTTTCAATATTTTGGTGAGAATCCTTTGCAACCAATGACTGCCTGAAGTCTTTAACCCATGGACATCACCAAACGCTGGGTTCCCTCCTTTGTGATGCTTTGCCAGGCCTTTACTGCAGCTGTCTTCAGTTTGTCTTGGCGGTTCGATACCCCACAACCCAGCTCTAATCATCTTTTTCCTTGGGCAAGACACTTCCCCTGAATTGCCTGCTGGCGGTGGTCAGAGGGCCTGGTGACACTGATGTATGGCAGCCTCCGTCAGTCTGCGCCAGGACAGGGCAGCTGTGACTGTACAAGTACTAGCCATTTACCATGGTCCAATTACTTTTGGTCCCTTGAAAAAGAGGTGACTGCATATTAATTAATTTCTAAACCGTTGCTCCAATTTGGATGGGAATACTCTCAAATTACAGAGTCTGCACTTTAAGCTCAAATTTATGATATAATTGTATCCCGAATATAAATTTCTGGGCATAACTATTATATATATATATACATATATATATATATATATATATATATGAAGGGACGGGTGTGTGTATTGACACATAAGCCTAAGCATATGCTTGTATATGTAAATGTGGGTGTGCTTGCAACATTTGTATTCTGTTCCATCTTGATGTGTGAAAATATCAAGTGCCTTATGAATTACATCTTAATTCAGTTTTGCCAATAAAACAGACTTTGTTTCTCCTGCAATTTTTCTTTCAGTAAAAAACAATGGGTGTATAGTGGAAAAAGAAAAGAATGCAAAGGAGACATGAGCAAGTCCTTTATTTACCTATGTTTATTTACAGTTATATCTAACAGTGTTGAAATACTTTGCTGCTTGCACTTCAGTTCTCTCCAGCTGTTGACCCTCTTGTAATACACGACCTGGTGGTTGAATGTTGGTATGAGACAAGTTAGCATCATAAATGTACTAATCCTCATGTTCTTCACAAATATTGTGCAACACACAACAGGTCATACCTATCTTCTTTGTAAGGTCCAAACTGTAGTCGTTTCTCTTTAGGAGACACCTTCATCTACCCTTTAGTATCCCAAAGGCTGTTTCCACAGCTGACCTGGTACTACTTATTCTAGAATTGCATCGCTGTTGCTGTGGGGTAAGTCAACCAGCATCTGAAAAGGGCTTCATGAGTAAAGTTTTCTAAGGGTGTGCAGGGCCCCCAATTACTGACTACATTATTACCTGCGTTTTGGCTAAAAAGCTGTCCAGCACTCAGCAAATTCCACAGCTTTGACTGATTTAGCATATCATGCATCCTCTGAAAGAAACCAACACACACATCCCAAAACAGGCTCCTTCCATCAACAACAGCCTTTAATATGATTGAATAACATCGTTTTCTGTGGAAGTAGTCCTGGGGGTATTCTGTTGGTGCTACATTTGGAATGTGACTGCCGTATGTTACTCCAACACATTGCTGTGCCCCCCGCCATCTGTTTTTTTTTTAATGTTGCATTCTCTAAAAGCTTTCTGGCATCTGGTGTCTTAATGTGCTCAGGAAGCTGTACTTGTAAAACAGTGTTACAGAAGTGCCAAGGCGTGGTTATCCATGGTGACCCGGAAACAACAAACACGGAGACAGAAATAACAGTTTAAGGTTGTTTATTGAAGAGGTAGATGACTGAGGGAATATGGATATGGGTGAGGGTTATGGCCGGCTGGGAAGGCTCTGGTCTTGAGATGACATGTTTCATGAATTGGTGCTATATAAATAAAATTGAATTGAATTGAATTGAATTGGTCTCAGACTGTGGGGAAAGAAAGGAGAGAGAGTAAGCACCGGCAACAGACAGGCAGGAGTGAAAGCGAACCGAGGTTGACTCACAGTGTAGGTAATGTAGGATGAACCAGGGAGAGTTGGTCAGGCTGTGGTGATCAGTGACAGACAGAAGTGTGGTTCCAGGTCCATTCTATGACGCAACAGGACACCAGCAGGAGAGGAGGAGCTCCAGTATCCAAGACGTGGGTTTGAGCTGTCGCATTCACACTCTGGAACAAGAGACAGCGTCAGAAGCGTTGCACCTGGGCTAAGGACAAAAGGACTGGACTGCTGCTGAGTGGTCCAAAGTTATGTTCTCTGATGAAAGTAAAATTTGCATTTCCTTTGGAAATCAAGGTCCCAGAGTCTGGAGGAAGAGAGGAGGGGTACAGAATACATGTTGCTTGAGGTCCAGTGTAAAGATTCCAGAGTGAGTGATGGTTTGGCGTGCCATGTCATCTGCTGGTGTTGGTCCACTGGGTTTTCTGAGGTCCAAAGTCAACGCAGCCATCTAGCAGCAAGTTTTAGAGCACTTCATGCTCACTACTGCTGACCAACTCTATGGAGATGCAGATTTCGTCTTCCAACAGGACTTGGCACCTGCACACAGTACCAAAGCTACCAGTACCTGGTTTAAGGACCGTGGTATCCCTGTTCTTAATTGACCAATAAACTCGCCTGACCTTAACCCCATAGAAAATCTGTGGGGTATTGTGAAGAGGAAGATGTGATATGCCAGACCTAACAATCAGAGCAACCTGGGCTCTCATAACACCTGAGCAGAGCCACAGACCGATCGCCTCCATGCCACGCCGCATTGCTGCAGTAATCCAGGGAAAAGGAGCCCCAAGTAAGTATTGAGTGCTGTACATGCTCATACTTTACATGTTCATGCTTTTCAGTTAGCCAACATTTCTGGAAATCTTATTTTTTGTATTAGTCTTAAGTAATTTTCTGAGATACTGAATTAGGTGTTTTCATTAGTTGTCAGTTATAATCATCAAAATTAAATCAAACAAACACTTGAAATATATCAGTCTGTGTGTAATGAATGAATATAATATACAAGTTTCACTTTTTGAATGGAATTACTGAAAAATAAACTTTTTCATGATATTCGAATTATATGATCAGCACATGTATAAAAAAAGAAAATAATGCTAAGGAGACACTGTCATTGTCCTGCAGGTGCAGGACATGGAGAATTGGATTTGAGCAAACAAAGCCAACCTGAGCAATGCACAGACCTGCATAAGTAAAATGGAAAAAACATTTCTAGAGAGGAAAACAGACGTAGAAAACCGGAGCAGCAGATAAAATGTTAAAGTTACAACAATATAACCCAGAAAGGTCTGAGGGCAATGGTGTGGTTTGCTTCGTGGAGCGTCTCATCCTCTGACTGCATTGGGAAGGATTAATTCCCAGCCCTGTTTACTATTGAGAGGGCAGAAATTGGCAGAGCTGGTCAGACCGATCCTCATTAAGTCTTTGAACTACAGGGACAAGAACAAGGGGCTATGCTTGGCCAGAGACAAAAGGACTATTTATTTGAATGATAATCAAATCTACTTTTACCCAGACTACAGCAACGCACGATGGTTGCTCTCAACAGGGTGAAGAAAAAAACTATAGGAGAAAACCATCATGTAAGACAGCCGCTACCCTGCAAATCTATGGATTCAACACAGAGGGGGATTCAAACTTTGTTCAGCGCCTACAGAGATGGAAGGTTTCCTGACCAATTTTGAAGAGAAATAGATCAATTTCCAAACTTGGGAAAAGCCACAAAATGGAGAATGGTAAACTGTTGCACAACACTGTATATTGGTACAGCTCAGAAAATTTGAATATTGTGTATTTTTATAACCTGGCCAACCAGATCAATAATGCGTAGCACTCTACATTCTGCACATTATCAATCTGGGACTGCTCCCATTGAATCTGTTTGGGGAAAGGAGGGACATTCAGCAGAACCTTCTGAGCTGATTGGCAAAGCGACACCTAGTGCCCGCCTACCAAAGGTTGGTTTTAGCCAATCCCGGTATGAAATTAAAACATTAGCAACAGCTGCTATGAGAAACCTCAAGAAGGTGAGCTACTCAAGGCACCTCTTTCTGTTTTACTATCAAAGAAGAAATTGTAGATTCTTACCAAACAGATGTGAAAGCAGTAGCTACATATGCGTCCTCCTGTCATGTTTATGTTGGTTCGGCTGTGGGCTCTGCAGTTCTTGCTTTCATTGCACCGGTATGTCCCATCTTAAACGACAATACTGCAACGGGGTGGGCCCAAACCACTTTTGGTTCTGGAGCGGTACAAGATGGATTCTCGTCTGTTTGTGAACGCACAAATACTGAGAGAATTTATTTTGCATGCAAGTGAGATTGATTACACATAGAATAAAATATTTCAACCTTTTTATTTCTTCTCATCTAATTTTGATGATCATTGCTTACAGGTAAAGAAACCCCAATATTCGGTGTCTCCGAAAATCAGAATATCACATTATACCAATGAAAAAAGATGTTTTAAGCAGAAATGTCACTGTGCTTCTGAAAAGTATGTCTATTTCTATGCACTCAATAGTTGGTTGGGCTCCTCTTGCATGAATTACTGAATCAATGCGCCGTAGCATAGAGACCATCAGCATGTGGTTCTGTGTAGGTGTCCAGGGAGCCCAGATTGCTTTGATAGCTGCCTTCAGGTCATCTGTCTTGTTGGGTCTGGTGTCTCATCTTCCACTTGACAACAGCCCAGAGATTTTCTATGGGCTTCAGATCAGGGGAGGCTGCTGACCAACCAAGAACAGGAACACCATGGTCACTGAAACAGCTTTTGGTACCTTTGGCAGTGTAGGGAGGAGCCAGGTCCTGCTGGAAATAAAATCAGCATTTTCATACATTCCTGTGAAAATTCAGTTATCCAGGTCATCGCAACAGCAAACAGGCTTAAATTGGAGGCAATTGGACATTTGTTTGGTTTTTCCGACGTTTGACACCTATCTGGGAGTCTTTGTCAGATAGGGATTTAGACACGTGGACAGGTATCAAAACGTTTTCGGAGAAACTGAGCAAAAGTCAGGTTGCCTCCAATTTAAGCCTTTTTGCCATCTTCATACAGCTTGTCTGCGGAAGGAAGCATGATGTGTTCTAGAATTTCCTGCTAGATGGCCGCATTGACTGTGGACCTCAGAAAACCCAGTGGACCAACACCAGCAGATGACATTGTACCTCAAACCATCACTAACTGTGGAAACTTTACACTGGACATCGAGCCTCTCCTCTCTTCCTCCAGACTGTGGGACCCTGTTTTCCAAATGAAATGCAAAATTTACTTTCATTTGAAAAAAGAACTTTGGACCATTGAATAACAATCCAATTCTTTCCAAAAAAGTTAAAAAACAAAACAACTGGACTTTTTTCCGAAGTTTGAAGACGTTTCACTTCCTATTCAGAAAGCTTTCACAATTCAAAGTAGTGTGGAATTGAGAAAGCTTTCTGGATAGGAAGTGAAACGTCTTCAAACTTCAGAAAAAAGTACAGTTGTTTTGCTTTTTAACTTTTTTGGAATGACCATGACCTGGATGACTGAGAATCTTCACCAGCAACAATCCAATTCCTTTTCTCTTTAGCACAGGTAAGACACTTGTAGCCCATGTCTAGTATTCGTCTGTGTGGTGGCTCTTGAGAAACTGACTCCAGCCTCAGTCAACTTCTTGTGAAGCTCCCCCAAATTCTTGAATGAATTTCGCTTGACAGTCATCTCAAGGCTGTCCCTGTGTATTCTCCTAACATTTTCCCTTGTCCATTTTGCTTTTATGTGACACTTCTGGTGCACTAGGAACAATTTTGTTGCGTTCACAGTACCTCCTATGGTAGCTGTCGTGTTGTGATCCAAGTGTGGCTGTCTAACCAATGAGAGCGCTGGTTACATCCGAGGAGCAACTGCGTTTTTGGTGTGCTCTGGGACCAGAAGGGTCACGCAAAAGCAAAATAAAAAGGGAAACCACATTTCCCTAAATATAAAAATGTATAAAATACATTTTTATATTCAAGCAAGAATCGGCTCATAAAGGGGATATTGAGTTAAAAAAGAATCTGCTGAAACACCTGGAGTAATTTCTTCTGGGCTACAGGTTTTCTGTGTGTGTATAAAGTGTGTGTGAAGTGCCAGGGGAAAGACCCTGTCACTTCCATTTTGATGCTGGTATTTTACATCTTTCTACCCCCGTGATGGTGCGCGCACACACACACACACACACACACACACACACACACACACACACACACACACACACACACTACTCCAAGAGGAATTGTGTGTGTGTGCACGTGCATGTGTGTAAAGGCTTTGATCTACAGAGCTCCCTCAAGTTAAGCTCCTCTTCTAAAAACAGAAGCCCTGTCATGGCAGCCTCTTCACTTGAAGCACTCAGAGACAGAGAGGAGAACTGGTGGCATAGCAGAGATAAAGTACAAAGGGAGGGGAAGGAAAGGAATGTGCTTGCTTCTTTCAAAATATATTTCTCATTGGTAATTACTGCAGAGGTCATTTACAAATTGATGAAGGAAACCAGGGGTTTTAAGGTGTTTTTAGCCTTTACTACAAAATGAAATATGATCAAAAAAATCATTTTTTTACCATGTCAGGAATACCTTCCACATACTATCGGTTCATACACAGTTCTTAGCAAAAGGATTTACACCACTGGCTGCTCATGTTTTACACTCTTACTCAACTCCTAGTTGGTATAAACATTAGCATGGCAGACAGTTTATCTTTTAAGATCCTGACATTGGACAATTGGAGAACAAAAGAGTGTAGAAACCCAGTAGAAACAAGAAACAGGGCATGGGAAGTGGACCATTCTTTCCCTGTGTGCCTGGACTTTAAGTTATAGGTTTTTAGGAATGACCTTGTTGCAACAAAAATCTATAGAAACAAAATTCTAAAATGTAGTTACAGTGAGTCAGGAATGGCTTTTAACAATGTATGGCGCAAGTATCACACAAAGAAAAACCAAGACAAGGATTGTCAACTGTTGCATACAGCAGCTCTCAAAAGGAGCTCTCACACCCCTTGTAAAAATGACAGGCTTGTAAAGAAAATGAGGAAATGGAGAAAAGTCCACATGTGTTCTGATAACTAGGTTACAGAAGGGAAGAGCAGTTTGTTTTAGTAATTAAACTTTATTTCTGTGTTCTCTCTATGAATATTCAATCTATTCAAATCATCACACTGCTTTATAGGTTTGCAGGAATTCAGAGGTTATGCACGCGCACACAATCACACACACACACACACACACACGGATGGACAGACAATGGCTCTCACTCTTTGCTATACCTTTATTTTGAGAAACCCTTTTGTAGACAGTTATTACAGGCTGTCACTTATATTTAAAAAGCGGATAATGATTTGCATAGAACAGCACCGGGAATGCTTTCAAAATACTCTATACCTTTTTTCATCATTTTTGATTTTTCAGAGGCCTGGATGTTTTCTTTGGAAGGCAAGGCTTCTGTCTCACAACACTACTGCTTAGCCTAGGCTCATGGAGAATACAGGAGATTGGTGTCAAATGTAGAACACAACCACTCCTAGTTGGAAATTCGTGCAGCTCTTTCTATCTTGCTGTTGGTCTCTTGGTAGCCTCTCTGATCGGTTTCACCATTTTCTTTCCTATGCTTTTGGAGAAATATATATTTTTTTTTAATGTTCCTACATTTTCTAAGGTTATTAATGACTGTTATGATTGTGCCAATGGTTACATAAATAATACTGTGAAGCATCTTGTATTCTTTCTTGACTGATACATTTGTTCAATGAGATTATTGAGGATTATTGTTAAGGTATCTGATGGTAATATGTTTGGTTCAAAATTCAAATTCTAAACTACATAGAAATTTTAAACTGACAACCAATTTGAAAAACATTTACTTGGACAAAAATAAAGGATTTCAGAATCTTTTCAGTCACCTGCATAAAACACACAGTAATTGCACAAAAATAATTCAAAATAATCAAAAGTACATTTGTGATAAATTCTCTGTATTCCTCTGACACATCATTCCTTTCCCAGTCCTGAAGGGATAAATGATCCCTCCAGCAGGTTCTATATCTACCTTGGGGTTTCCTCCCAGTGGGCCATCTGAGAAAAAGGAGAAATACTAATCAGATACAAGGGCACCCTTAGCTGACTCCTTTAAATGGAGAGGAACAGCAGCTCTACTCCAAGTTCCCCAGAGAAGACAGAACTCCCCATTTAATTCTACAGTCGAGCCCAGTAAACCTAAGGAGAAAGCTTATTCCTTTGGCCACGTTCAATATCTCAACAAAATAGGTGGGTGTTGGAATGAGACTGAGAATTAAGAAGATTAGACATTTTTTTTTACAATCTTAACACTTTAGTTTATGACACAAGTGTTTAACATGAGAGGCCAAAGCAGGTCCCACATTATTGCAGATTGGGCCCCTTTCCATCTATCTCCTGCTGCATATTACCATCACTCATGGACAAGACGCCTGCATAGATGGAATTCCAACCAGTCTCTTCTGTAGAATAGGCACCTTAATGTGATGGAGGGGTTTTCAACTGATCAAAATTTTGTTCCCAAATGGGAATTCAAGAGATTCCTTTACATGGCAACACTCTAGCTTCCAATGCCATTGTTTATGCAAAGGATTTCTAATACCAGAAGGGATATATAGTCCCTCCAACAAGCGTTGTGCTCAGTGGAGCTGGCATGGCAAACCTCCACCTTAAGGCATCCAGGATGTTTCAAACATTTGTACCACTTCAGTCAACTCATTTTAGTTTGGGAGAGAGAATGCTTTACTCTGAGCTCCCCTCGGATGACAAAGTTTCTCGATTTATCTTTAAGGCAAAGCCTAGACACTCATTGGTGGAAGCTTGTTTTAGTTAGTTGTATCTGAGCTCTATCATTCGTGATCTACAGTATATCTAATCGTAGGTGTAAACTGTCATGATTTAAAAAGAGACCCTTGAGCGACCAACAACCACGACTGGAGTGAACTGAAGTTTTAGCCAGTTTATTCAAAGATGAATGCAGGTATCAGCAGCTGGAGTTGGGCACACTCTCAGGCCAGCCACTAGGAGGTAGAGGGGTGGGTTAGTTCAGCTCAGGGGGATATGGGACAGAAAGTTCAATGGTTGAGGAGGGTTACAGTTTCGGGGAGGGGGGGGGTGAATTCGAACGACAGAGACATGGACAGGATCATCAGCTCTCCTGATGAGCTTAACATGCTTAAACTGGTGAAGATTCTTAGTCATCCAGGTCATGGTCATTCCAAAAAAAGTAAAAAACAAAGCATCTGGACTTGTTTTCCGTAGTTTGAAGACGTTTCGCTTCCTATCCAGGAAGCTTTCTCAATTCAAAAAGTCTGGAGTAATGTGGAGCATCAACCTTTATACTACTGCTCAAACAAAGGCCTTGTAATGGCTTAGATAACATGCAAATTCAACAGAAACAGGTCCACCCCTTTAGTAATGGGCAGTCGTTAAAGTCATTAAGCCAGCAGATTGAACCGAAACTGGTCCACTCCTCTGTAACGAGGAGTCGTTAGGGTTGTTATTGGCCTGGCTTGCAGGAACGATGTTTTGATCACCCGAATGAGGGTGAGAGTTGAGGTGATGCTTGGCCGGAATTAATCCTATAGCTGGATTGTAAGTTTTTGAGAGTTGGAACCTAAGGCCTCCTCCTCTGTTTAAGGTTGGTTTTTCTCTCTTAACGTAGATGGCTTCCTTCACGCCCCTTTCAAACCATCTGTCTTCTTTGTCCAAAATGTGAACATTTTGGTCCTCAAAAGAGTGTCCTTTGTCCTTAAGGTGTAGGTGGACAGCAGAGTCTTGTCCTGAGGAGGTAGCTCTCCTGTGTTGAGCCATGCGTCTGTGGAGGGGTTGTTTGGTTTCTCCAATATAAAGATCAGAACATTCCTCACTGCACTGAACTGCATACACCACTCCGCTCATCTTAGGTTTGGGTGTTTTGTCCTTGGGATGCACCAGCCTCTGTCTGAGGGTCCTGTTTGGTTTGAAATGTTCTGGGATTTTGTGTTTGGAGAAAATCCTCTTGAGTTTTTTAGAGACTCCAGCAACATATGGGATGATGATGTTTTTGCGTTTATTCTTCTCACCATTATGTTCTGCAGCGGGTCTTTTGGATTTTCTTGCTGATTTGACAAAAGCCCAGTTAGGGTACCCACAGGTTTGGAGGGCATCTTTGATGTGTTTCTGTTCCTTGTGCTTCCCTTCTGTCTTAGTAGGGACATGCTACCAACATCAATGTCCAGGACAAGTGGGTTAAAAACCTCTCTAGCAGGTCGCTGACGAAGCCAGAGATGGAGGTACTGAGTAAAGGCCTGAATTTTGCCATTTCTCCACAGGAAATACCCATTGTGGAACTGATAACTGCCACTGAATCGGCCATCAGGAACAACAACCTGGCTGAAACAAAGGCAGAGCAACTCAGGATGAAAATAACAGCTACCCTATCCAGCGCCAAACCACCTCCCTCTAATCTCACACCACAGGAAAGGAAAGCCATCACATTGCTTAGCCAGGACCAAAGCATCACCATATTACCAGCAGACAAAGGAAGATGCACCGTGGTCCTCAACACTTCAGATTACCATGACAAAATTCAGACTGTACTGAGTGACACCACCACATATGAGTCTTTGAAAAGGGATCCAACCAACACCTACAAAAAGAAAATCACTGACTACCTCCAACAACTAGAAAAAGACAAGGTAATTAATCGCTCATCTTATTATAGATTATATCCAGGGGAAGACATTCCATGCTTATATGGACTCCCAAAAATTCACAAGGAAGGAACACCACTCAGACCCATTGTCAGCAGCATTAATTCAGTAACATATAACATTGCTAAACAGCTTGCTAGTATTTTAGCCCCTCTGGTGGGGAACACACCTCATCACATAGAAAACTCCAAAGACTTTTCAAACAAAGTCAAACATTTAAAGATGGCGCCAGGAGAAACTCTGGTGTCTTTCGATGTCACTTCACTTTTCACTTGCATACCTACATCAGAGGCAGTAGAAACAGTCAGGAAACGTCTTCAACAAGACAGTGACCTAAATAACAGAACTAACTTCACTCCGGACCAGATCTGTACCCTACTGGACCTTTGTCTTTCTACAACTTATTTCAAGTTCAGTGATCATTTTTACAGACAGAAGCATGGTTGTGCCATGGGATTGCCAGTGTCACCAATTGTAGCTAGTCTTTACATGGAAGAAATGGAAAAGAGAGCTTTGGGAACCTTCAGAGAAACACCACCAAGCCATTGGTTTAGATATGTGGACGACACCTTTGTCAAAATCCAGTTAAAAGAGGTGGAAGCTTTCACAAGACACATCAACTCATTGGACAACAACATCAAGTTTACCAGAGAGGATGCCAACGACAACAAGCTACCTTCTCTCGACTGTTTGGTGAACCTCAACATTGAAGTATATAGGAAACCCACTCACACAGACCAATATCTTCTTTTTGACTCACACCACCCACTGGAGCACAAACTTTGTCATCAGAACCTTACAACACCGGGCGGGGCATGTCCCTACTAAGACAGAAGGGAAGCAAAAGGAACAGAAACACATCAAAGATGCCCTCCAAACCTGTGGGTACCCTAACTGGGCTTTTGTCAAATCAGCAAGAAAATCCAAAAGACCCGCTGCAGAACATAATGGTGAGAAGAATAAACGCAAAAACATCATCATCCCATATGTTGCTGGAGTCTCTGAAAAACTCAAGAGGATTTTCTCCAAACACAAAATCCCAGAACATTTCAAACCAAACAGGACCCTCAGACAGAGGCTGGTGCATCCCAAGGACAAAACCCCCAAACCTAAGATGAGCGGAGTGGTGTATGCAGTTCAGTGCAGTGAGGAATGTTCTGATCTTTATATTGAAGAAACCAAACAACCTCTCCACAGACGCATGGCTCAACACAGGAGAGCTACCTCCTCAGGTCAAGACTCTGCTGTCCACCTACACCTTAAGGACAAAGGACACTCTTTTGAGGACCAAAATGTTCACATTTTGGGCAAAGAAGACAGATGGTTTGAAAGGGGCGTGAAGGAAGCCATCTACGTTAAGAGAGAAAAACCAACCTTAAACAGAGGAGGAGGCCTTAGGTTCCAACTCTCAAAAACCTACAATACAGCTATAGAATTAATTCCGGCCAAGCATCACCTCAACTCTCACCCTCATTCGGGTGATCAAAACATCGTTCCTGCAAGCCAGGCCAATAACAACCCTAATGACTCCTCGTTACAGAGGAGTGGACCAGTTTCGGTTCAATCTGCTGGCTTAATGACTTTAACGACTGCCCATTACTAAAGGGGTGGACCTGTTTCTGTTGAATTTGCATGTTATCTAAGCCACTACAAGGCCTGTGTTGGGCAGTAGTATAAAGGTTGATGCTCCACATTACTCCAGACTTTTTGAATTGAGAAAACTTCCTGGATAGGAAGCGAAACGTCTTCAAACTACGGAAAACAAGTCCAGTTGCTTTGTTTTTTACTCTTTTTGGAATTAACATGCTTTACAGCAGGTACGGAGGTGGCACCTCTCCCTGGAAGAAGGAGAGAGAGAGAGCCACACCCAATACAACCTGTGTACAGATCTGTTGACACGACATACATATTCCCATGACCTCATCTATTCTGCGATGTTTCAGGGGTTTATTGATGTAAAATTTATTGCATGAGTAAATGGGGAATATCAACAGCATAATAAATCAATTATGTCTGTTAGATGTTTCTTTTCTTGCTTTTAAAAGGTAATAGTGCAGTCTTATAGAGTGTGTCACTCTGATCTATAGTGATATATGATGAATGTAAAAAAGCCTGATACTTGAGTTGCTTCCTGTTTCCAAGGTGTTTGTTTTAAGAAAAGAAATGTGATGTCAACAAAACCTTGCCGTTTTTGTCTAACAGCTGGTGAGGCAGTTTAGAGCCCTACTTTCACCAAGTGGACCTGGTACTTGGCCCTGGCAAGGTTTAGATCCAAAAAGGAAATTTGCAGATATACAAATGTTTAAATATACATTCCTCTACTGCCATTGTAGTTGTGTTTAATCATAAATAGTAATCTAAAGAAAGAGATTTCCTGTTGAAAGATGCCAAGTGCAGCACTCCAGAGCAGCCACATCCTAGAATGAAAATTAAAACACAAATAATGTTATGTGTTAAAATCAGGCTACACTTCTATTGAGCCATGATCTTTACTGACCAAAAACGCCTGTAGTTTGTTTCCCAGAGGGTGATCAGTCCCCTGACATGGGGCAGCAACTCCTCATCCTGGGTCCTGGAAAGCTAAAAATACCGCTGGAAGTGACCATCATCCAGAGTCAGCTCCAGGTAGTGGCACTCAGCGAACTGGGTGCATCTCTGGTGAACCCACTTGAAATACAGCACTGTGACTTGCTCGGTAAAATACATGTCTGATTTCTTTTTGTCTTGCGCACTTCTTTCCCGGTTGTGTGGACGCTGGCCCGAATTTTGGCGCCGCTACTCTCTGACAGGCGCATGATGAGATAAACAGACAAGAGGAACCGGCACCCAAATAGACGCTCCTCCTATTTGATGATGCGGTGATGTGAACAGGGGGAAAATTGGCTGTGTTGTCAGCCTGGATTGTTTGTAAGAGAGACAGATAAGCTGGTGCTCCAACAAACCACACCATAGAAAATGCCCTTTTGGACGTCTGGGGTTCTGGTCTCGCTGGTGTTTGCCTCTGAGCTCAAACCTCAGCTAAGACAAGGTCCAAAAAGTATGGATGTATGTTGATCAGGCATGAAAAAATTAACGGCCGTTTTCCATTCATCAACTCATGACTTTGTGACTGAGTGGTTAAGCTCCTACTCTGATTTGTGCAATACATCTGTTGGACGTTCTCACAGTATCCGTTTTGTGGCTGGCTCTAAAGTCAAACTCTTAAACATCATGACGGTCATGAAGTGAAGGCATTCCTTCATGCGTTTCTCTTCTGAAACAGGTTATATTGACAGCGTCAGGCTTTTTCCTGACATGGTACAACACTATTGTGTGACATTAGTGCCTTGTGATATTTCTTTTTTTAAATTAAAGAATTAACTTACCATCTGGGAATGAAATTTCATTGCTCTATGAGGGTACCCTACTGGTCAGATGATTATTGACCAAATGTATCACACAGTGATGGCATAAAATCAACAAATCGGTGTTCAGCATCCTGTTTTTTATACTGATCTACCTGTGTATGTTCAGCTTCAGTTGCGTAGGAATGCAATCTCCGTGTTATTTTGCTATTCAATTCAATTCAATTCAATTTTATTTATATAGCGCCAATTCATGAAACATGTCATCTCAAGGCACTTTACAAAGTCAAATTCAATCATATTATACAGATTGGGTCAGATTATACAGATTGGTCAAAAATTTCCTATATAAGGGAACCCAGTTGATTGCATCAAAGTCCCGACAAGCAGCATTCACTCCTGAAGAAGCGTAGAGCTACAGGGAGTCGTCTGCATTGTCCATGGCTTTGCGGCAATCCCTCATACTGAGCAAGCATGAAGCGACAGCGGAAAGAAAAACTCCCCATTAACGGGAAGGAAAAACCTCCAGCAGAACCAGGCTCAGTATGAACGGTCATCTGCCTCGACCGACTGGGGTTAGAGAAGACAGAGCAGAGACACAACAAGACAGACAAAAAAGCACAGAAGCACACATTGATCCAGTAATGACATGACATGATGTGTTTTCTAAAGTCATTAAAATGAAAGACTGATTTAATAGCCTCAAAATACTCAATATGCTAGAAATACAACTGAGGATTCCTTTTTTCCTCAAAATATTGTTAAAACCATATGATATGAGCTAACGATGTGAAGATTAAGCTTTTTTTACACAAAGATATCGGCTACTGGGTGTTGTAAAGAGGAGAGAAAAGTCTCTGAAGTCTCATGCATATAACATGAGATTTGACAGGCTGAAGGGGGATCTCTGCTTTCACACCCTGTTAAGGCTCTTCTGATTACAGAGCCTCTACCAGCCTCTTTTTCAAGATCATATTACATCTGCCCCATTAATAATGCACAGTTGGATCAGCTCTACTGGTCTATTTAAGAGATATCCAAACTTACAGTTGTGGGTTTTTATATCCATTTCTACAAAGATTTCAACACCATCAAAAGCTGTCTAGTTCTTATACAGCTGGCATTGCCATGGTCCCTGCTGCCTATGGAAGCATTTCCACTTACATGTATACATGTCACTGACCATACTGCAAACAGCATGGTGGGGACCAGCACCACTGAGCCGTAAGATTACCTGAATTGTAGTCAAATATGCAGCCGACTGAACACCATCTCATCTTGCTCTGACTCACAGCTGAGTACACACACTTCGCTGCGGAGGTGATGTGTTTGTGTGGATTGTAAGTTTTCAATTTGTGACATGTGCATCTGTGTATATGTTGGTGTGTAGCATTCATACAAGATGCTGAAGAAACCAAGTGAGTGTAAAGATCTATGAAATTTGTATATTTTCCTCTCCCCTCAACTGACCATCTTTATTTCTCCTCTGGTATTAATTTAGAGGTATTTTGGATCATGTGCAATTCTCCACTATGGGTTTGTTTTCATGCAGACCTGACTAAAAGCTTCAAGGCATGACGGCATTTCTTCTGGTATTAAGTTCTTAAGTCATTTAGAGTGAAATACCTTTATTCGTTAGTCTGTAAAATGCCTGTGCAAATTCTCAGTTATCTGTGTCATCGCAACAGCATACAGGCTTAAATCGGAGGCAACTGGACATTTGTTCAGCTCTTTCAATGTTTCGAGACCTATCCAGGAGTCTTTGTCAATTCTGGCGCCTCATACTTGAGCTCAAGAGGAGGCTCAAGTGCGAGCCACCGACTTAAGCCCGTTTTCTGCTAGTCTGTGAAAGATTTGCCAAACTCATCTTTCAGAGTACTAAGCTCTCCTCATCTTTATTAGGGATATAGAGGCATCTGTGGAAGGTATCTTGTTATTGAACTGTTTCCAGATAACCTAAATTATTTTCAGTGTTTAACATTAAGAGAGAACATATGACTGATTTGTTTTCATCATCATGATTTTAATCATCCCTAGAGTAAAATAAAATGCCTCAGATGCTTTATTGTTGAAAGGTTAGGGA
Organism: Fundulus diaphanus; assembly: GCA_037039145.1. Classification (NCBI taxonomy): domain Eukaryota; kingdom Metazoa; phylum Chordata; class Actinopteri; order Cyprinodontiformes; family Fundulidae; genus Fundulus; species Fundulus diaphanus. The sequence goes on from CM073128.1 coordinate 47,991,715, forward strand.
TTCCCTGAAAGAAACAGAAAGTACAGCGTTAGACCATCGCTATAGACAACATTTTGTAATTTTTATGGCCATGGTCATTTTCACTGCATGCTTATAAAGGTGCCCATTGACTGCTGGAGATATACACCATCCCCCATCACCTTGCTAGGCAGGTTTAGAAAACAGACAGATGAACGGCTTGCAAAGACACTTATAGGAAGTGTGTCCAGCCAACAAATACTTTATACAATTCTACATTTTTTTCACTCGTTTGGTGTTGTTAGAGGAGTGTGTTATAAAAAGATGTCTTCTTTGTATGAAAGTCTTCACACAAGAGCAAGATAGCATTGGACATCTTGCATTAAAGGAGCAATAAGCAAAATTTAATTTCATTTTAGATAGAAAGACCTAAAAAATTGTTTTGTGAAGAACTAAGGTGATGTTTTTAGGTGGAATATGGTATGATGTCACACATCATTTCTGTGTTGTTCTCCAGTCGTTCGTTTACAAAAGCCCGGCCGGCTGTGCGTACATATGAACAGCTGCCACTCAGGGCTTTGCCCCTCCCTCCCCATAAAATGCCACTGCTGTGTTGAACATGATCAGGACTCGTTATTACCACCAAACCCCCCCCCCCCCCCCACCCCCACCCCCCAAAAAACAAAGGTATTTGGCAAAGACAAATACAGTTGTTGTTTTGACAACAACTGTAAAATTGAAACAGATAACTGGATGCTTAGATTTTGGAGGAAGAGAGAGGCGTGGCTGAACACACTTTGTTTTAGTCTTTCTGCACATGCACAGGGAGAGCATTTGCCATGTTCTCCCTGTGCATGTGTGGGTTTTCCCCAGGTAATCAGGCTTTCCACAGTCAAAAAAACATGACTGTTTGGTTAATGATGAGTCCAAATACAGAGAGGAGGTGGAACACCTGGTGCAGTGGTGCAGAGAAAATAACCTCTGCATCAATGTGAATAAGACCAAGGAGATGGTGATGGATTTCAGAAGGGATAAGTGGTCCGTTCCTCTCTGGAAAGTCGGAGGAGCAGCTGTGGAGGTGGTTTTCCTCTCTGAGGATATAGCCCAAATTACTCTTAGGTGTGTGTGGGCATGCAAGGTTGCTCTCTGTTGTGATGTCCAGGGTGTGCCCTGCCTCTCACCTATTGACCTCTTGACATAACTGTAAGCCCCCTGCAACCCAAAAAGATGGATTGGTGGAATGTGGTGTTGTCCATTTTTCTAATCCTCCAGATCTTATTGATTTGCCTGAAATTATAATCTCACAGTCATCGAAACCAGTCTAATAATTGTCAGCCACAACATAAAAGAAACTTAGTTCTAGCAGACAATTATTAAACACTCTTGTCCACATTATAAGGGGAAACGTAACTACAGGCTGCAACATACTTAATGAAAAGTGAGAAATATGTTCTCGCTTCCTCAGCAAATCACATTATTTTGTTCTCCTAGCCCTTGTTGTACCATGATAGCCTGGGTGCCATTCCGAACTTAGTCCCGCCCACAATGTTTTTGGTCGGGAAGTTCGGTCTGGCATTGCTCAATACTAGCGCGAGTATGCTCGCCCAATATCTGGCGGGCCAATCAAATTGTCAGGGCGGGCTTTATACGATGATGGACAGATGATCAACAGTAACGTAATCAACCACGTCACCAAAGCGCGCTTGGGTTGAATTCGTTTCGTGAAAGAAGCTACTGAAATGGGCATCACGGCGATGCAACTCGGCGTGAATGACGAGGTGGATATAGCCAGCAGTCGTTGCCAGCTACTTTTCGGAAGCCCGGAATCCTGGCTGCTGAACAACAAGTGGAGGGACATGCTAGGCTCCGATGTTTTTCAAGCCAACGTTATGGGTATCGTCGTGGACGAAGTTCATCTAACTTACAAATGGTAAGAGATCATCTGACTGTCTGACTTAGTAAATAACTCGCAATGTCGTGATATGAATCCCATGTTGTAAACATAGTAGGTAATGTTGTACGTTCGCTAATTCAGACTATTCAACTATGCGTCGCTTAACATACGGCGCACACTCCGTTGCTCTTATTGGTTGTAGGTCTATCCAATTGAGTGCAGAGGAATTTTTTTTTCCTGTTTCGTTCGAAACACGCCCCATAATCACAGCTCAATGGAGCAGTATCAGACTCAAATTCTGACTAGAATTGAGTATGACCATGTCAGGCTAGTACCATGAAGCCACGAGGAAAAATCAAAATGGGTTGTAGCAAAGGAATTTCAGACTGTTGCATCCACCAGGATCTGCAAGGTGCTATCAGTGCTATAAAGCTTTGCTCCCACAGACAATCGTTCTCAGTCCCATTGCACCTGGAGCGACAAAGGGGGGATTTCCCTTCGTCCAGAGGACCTGACTGTGCTCGGAGAACAGCAGGCTGCATTGAAGCTGAGAGCAAAAACTGAGCTGAAGTCGCCCACTGCAGGGCTGAGTTTCGGCTAGCCCATAGCCGCATACCCACTGCTTTCCCTTGGATGCCCAAAGTGAACCGAACTGACACAGAGGCACCGACAGGTTTGGCAGAGAAATAAACAGGGAAAGTTAAATGGTTTATTTAGAAGGTGTACTTAATACGTTTTCACGGTGCTTTTGAAACACGTGGAGCTTACAGGAAAGCTCCCGCTAGCTTCTTCGAACCATGCCATTGCTGATGTAATTCAAGAGTGTTTTTATGGTTATAACAAACGTTACCTCCTCAAGGGTTTTATACATTGATGGGACATTGATGTTTGTGTTTTCCGGTCTGCTCATTACAATCAGAATGAAACTGAAGCTTTTTAAAATCAGCGCCGAATGTCCTAATGCTATTAGCTTCCGGATAACTTCCGCTCTTCCCGGATACGCAACTACGGTTCGTTTCAAACATAAGGTTTGTTTCGTTTCGCTCCACCATCGATCGATAGTACTATGAGCGTTACTACCGCATTAATATTGAATATTAACGTCGATTTAATGGTGTTTTCAAATAACTTTAGGATTAACCAATTTTAGCGACCGATCGCTTTAGCGACCCCTAGCATCCCGGCGGTATAATGGCATTAAAAAAATCCAGCATTTCAAAGGTTTACTATGCAAATCATTCTTTAAAATGTTATTTTATCAAACAATTTTTGTTTAACTCAAGATTTGCATTGTGAATGGGTTGAAACAAACACCAAATATTGTTCTGAATTAGTTAAGTCGGGGTTTCCCAAAGTGTGGTGCCACTAGGGGGTGCGCGAGCTGAAATATGTAATGGCGGTTTGACAGTGTTTTTTCCCCACACCATAAAGACGTGTAAATAAACATTTTCTTTGTGAAAATTAAAATCAAAACTGCAAATTTAATAAATAAATAAAATGTATTGACATGAAAATCTATTTATTTTTAAAAAGTCTTGTTCCACGCTTCATTTTAAGATGAAGTTATCTTCTTCTACGCATTGTGCTTCATATGCGCACCCAGCTTGTCCCCTTTACTTCATTAATTCTCGCAAATATGCTCTATTGGCTGAAACCAGGGAATCGGAGGAGAGAATTGCAACGGATCTGGGAGAAGACAAATGTCTCTCCATCTCGTTCCTCACTTCACGTCGTGTTCATCAGCAGAGGGAAAATTGAATTTGGGCCGAAAGTTTTGAGCGACACAGTCTCTCTTTTGATCGCGCAGCGCCTCCAAACAGCGCTGCTCATGGTGCGGTGACTCTGAACCTCTACCAGCACTGACGCGCATGACTCGCCCACGCCTGCTGCAGCCTCCGCTACTGCTGGAAGGGGGGGAGCTGCAATACGTCTCATTGTGATTCAGACAGGCGTAGTTTATTTTAAAGATGCGGTATTAGCGCGTATTCAGACAGGGAAAATCTCTGTGCACCTCTCCCTCACCTGCCCTCAATCAGTCTTCAGCAATTATAAAAAACAAGGTTTTAACAATTTGTTTCCTTCCTCTCTTCTTTCCCTATCTGCCATTGCAGTGTTGTTGTGCTGTCTGTCAAATTTCCACCACCTTAACGAGGGTGTGACATGTGCTATGGTTGGGGGACTTTCTAGGAGTCTGGCAGATGAGCTCCTTGTGAATTATAAACAGACAGAGCCAAAACATTTTTGTTGTTCTTACCACCCCCACCCCCCAGACAACAAGAGTAAATTTCTTCGTTCTCGCACAGTATGCAGCAAGCTCAATCATTTTGTGGACAATATCTCCTGAAAGTCAAGACACAACTACAGTTGCAAAGGACTTTATATGCCTTAAAAAGTTTTCACATTTTGTCAAACGTATTGTATTTTATTTGAGTTTTTTGTGAACTGCCAAACACAAAGTAGTTAACTGTTTTGAAAAATGTGTTTTTTACGTCGACTGCTGCGTCAAAGCAATCAATAAAAACTGTAACAAATTTGTCCTGATTCTACACACCAGAATCTAATGAATGGTTCTTTAGCAGGCCTCTGCAGAGCTAGGTGACATACAAAGGAGGTACCTCAGCCATTTGAATCAGCTTTGTTAAAGCAGAAATACAACTAAAACCTGCATGAGACTGGCCATTGAGGACTTAACTTGGACAGTTTAAGTTTAAATCAAAGAGTGTTTATTAGTTAGAAGGACCTGGTAAAACCCCAGACCTAATCCAAATTGAGAAGCTGAGGTAAAACTGGTATATTGATGGCCATAGAAGATCTTCATCCTCTTTTCCAAATAGCTCAAGCTATTACTAAATTACTAACAAGTTACTCTTTAAAAACTTTCAGCTTTCACTGCAACAAAAAGTGGTTCTACAAAGAAGTGGATTGATCACAAACACACTTTTAAAATGTTGCTTTGCAAGCAAAAATGAAGAACCATGCATTGTTTCCCCCTTAACTTCACAAATAAGGTATGCATTATGTTGTTTTATCACATACTGTAAAATCCAGATAAATCCATTGAAGTTTCTGGTTAGGACATGAATTATTTTGCAAAGCATTGAATATGAGTCTAGTTTTGACAGGGTAGAGCAGCTTATTGCTGCCATGGATCAGAAAAGTGAGCTCACCGTGGCCCCCTACTATAGCAACATCTAGAGCTTTTCATCCACTCAAAAACACACACTAGCAGACTACTGCACAAGGCTTCCTGTGTGCTGAGAGAGGAAAGGAGCTGCAAGGCTGGAATGCTAAACCCGAGTGTGGAAAATTGATTGGAATGTTGTGTAGGCTGTGTGTGTGTGTGTGTGTGTGTGTGTGTGTGTGTGTGTGTGTGTGTGTGTGTGTGTGTGTGTGTGTGTGTGTGTGTGTGTGTGTGTGTGTGTGTGTGTGTGTGTGTGTGCATGAGTGCATGGTTTGTCTGTGCCTGTGTGTAATGGGGAGGGGCAGAACAGTTGTGGCTGTGACTACTTGCCTGCTTGCAAGTCTGCCTTTCAAGGAAAACATTGCTACACTGGAAAAGGTCTGTTATGTTTGTGAGGATTGTGGTGATAATGGTGTAGATGCTATCATGAGTAAAGAAGTGGCCAGACTGGCACTACATGAACAGACAAAACTAGAGAAATAAATCATGAGTATGTGGCTATTTTTACACTTTGAAACAAACGTTCTTCAACCTATGGGCGGGTACTTTGGCTAAAAAAAAGTTTGCTTAGTAAGTTATATAGAATAAGCTATGCTAATTGTGCAGCTAGGTTTCTGCATCAGGGTCAACTCCAGTAGAGTGAATAAACATGTGCAACAGTAAGTAACCTTCAGAGTTGATTCCTTGTCTTTATGCCAAATGCTGACTTTTTTAAAATAGCTGACAACATTTGATTTGATCAAGCTGGAAAGCAAACAGCTGTACATTAAAGCACAGCTCATTTTTGTCTGCTTAGTTACACACTATATATAGGAAAGTATGCGTTCACTTCAGTTCAAGTGCTTAATATTAGTAACATATTTTTTACTCTGAAAGAATTTTTTTGACAGAAGCATAAAACTAAAAATAACACAAATAAATTAAACACAAAAAGTCCACACCATTCACCCAAAAGAGTAATCTATACACATGGTCATGTGAAAAACGTCATTAAACACTATATTTTCACAATAAAGAAATGGATTTAACTGCATGATATGACTTGTGGGACACGTCTTGTTACCATCTACCAGTTTCTGACATCATTCTGAGGAAGGTTTCCCCCAGGTTCCACTTTCAGCTACTAGATTTTTGCACCCTCTAATACTTGATAAAATTCATGGTGGATTCTATGATGGTGCACTGGCCAGGGTCTGCTGCAGCAAAGGATCCCTAAGCATGACTCTACCTCCTCTATGTTTTACAGTTGGTGCAAGGTTCAGTGTCCTGTATTACTGCAAATGGTTTATCCCAAGCTCTGTTCTTGTGTCAACATAATTGCATTTAGAATTAATCAGTTCAAAGAACATAGTTCCAAGAATCTATGTTGTGTGGTTTTCATATCCTGGTTGACCCTGAGAGATAAAGTATCTCCACTGGGAAGACAACAGATGTTTTTACACCATCCATCCATCCATCCATCCATCGTCTTCTGCTTATCCGGGGTCGGGTCGCGGGGGTAGCAGCTTTAAGTAGGGAGGCCTTGACGTCTCCCCAGCCACTTGGGCCAGCTCTTCCGGAGGAATCCCAAGGCGTTCCCAGGCCAGCCGAGAAACATAGTCCCTCCAGCGTGTCCTGGGTCTTCCTCAGAGTCTCATCCCGGTGGGATGTGCCTGGAACACCTCACCAGGGAGGCGTCCAGGAGGCATCCTAACCAGATACCCGAGCCCCCTCAACTGGCTCCTCTCGACGTGGAGGAGCAGTGGCTCTACTCTGAGTCCTCCCTGGATGAGGACTCAGAGGAGTTTTTCCATTGTATTTCTTAAAAACAAACAATGTTGTTTTGTTGCTTCTAATCATGACCTCTGGCCTTTCGTTTTCTTTAAATGATGTGTGTTTGCCACCACTCTCGGACTGAGAGTAGTATTGTCACTTACAGCACTCACCACAACGGTATCTCAATGACGGAAATATGGGCAGGAGGTGGACATCCAGAGGAACCGCTATCAAATGCCAGTGGGGAGAGACAGATGCCAAAATTTTTGTTACACAAGCTTTGCAGTCTTGCAGACAGACGAGCGACAAGGAAGTATGAATTGAGAGTAGGGGTTCCTCTTTGCACATATCCTATGAAAGTTAAGCCAACCAGACTATTTCAAATTGTGCACCTATACGCATCTTTTGCTTTGATGTACATCAGAGTAAAAGATGCGTATAAGTCTTCTGATGGCATTTTACAGTATTTGGAGACTTCTTTTTGTATCTTACGCACTGCTCTCAGGGAAAAGAACCAGATCTGAGCATGTTGGAAGTTACTTTGAATTTCCTCCACTTGCAAACTATTTTTTTCATATAGTGGAATGGTTGATTTCAACTTCTTCTGAAATATCTTTAAATCCCTTGCCAGACACATAAACTGCCACAATCGTCCCTCTGTAAGTCTCAGACAATGCTTTGGATCCTACCTGTGGTGTTTTAAAGGACTGTTGAGAAAGGTCAAGTTTAAGCACCACTTTGTTTAAAGCTAAATATTAAAATCAAAAGTAATAAATCATCAGCATAAAGAAAAACTTTATGTTCCTGTTCTGTGTGAAATCTACAAGTGGCCTAAATGGCCAAACAGCATCTGAGGGATGTCACCAAGAGTTTAGTAAATAAAACAAATCATGGAAGACTGACAGAACAGCCCTCTAATGTGTCCCATTTAGGGTGGAAAAACACAGAAGCCAGATTGATGTAACTGTTGGTAAAATGTTCTTCAACCTATGGGACAGTACTTTGGCTAAAACTTTAAAAACAGCAGTAAGGAAATAGTTCCATAGAATGCACACTCCAGTAGTTCTTTCTTTTTGTTGCAGTAAGAGTTTTAGACACATTATACCAAGATGTTGGCCCTTTATGCCCTTTATGAAAAAGTCATGTACCATTTTTTTAATCCTGATTTAATGTTTCACACTTTCTATAGTTTCTCTTTGTGACCACAGGCTACATAGTTACACTGCTTGGCCAGTTTCTCCTTCTCACTGATGGTCAGCTCCGTAGGAGCTGTAATGTTTGTGGTTACACACTGAAACATAAGCTACAATCACAGTCAAAAACTTAACAAGTTGTCAGTTTATGTGGTAATATTTCACTTCCCTTCCTCATAGCTATCTCAGTATAAAGAGCCTTCAGCCAGGGCTTCTTTAGCGATGTATTTTCTCCCATATAACCTACCATGGGAGTTAGGGCATTCTATTCATCAAATTGCAATATTCTGTGACAAGACTGACTACCTAGAAAAATGCCATAATAAGAAAAATCTTGAAAATATTTCTACATTAAAGATTTTAGGAAATTAGGATTTTTCCAGGATTAAAGTTTTCTCAGAATTCTGTTTCTGCTGGAGAATACAACAACAGCTGTGCACAACAGCTGTGCATAATGCAACCTGAAGAGCTCATTTCTACTAGGCCCACAGTTTCCAAGCCAGATGGTGTGAATGCACCCTTTCTACTTAGCAACAGTTGAAAAGGTTGGTTTGGATTTATTGAACATAATGTTGGTCCACAGAAACTAACCTGAAGGTGCTTTCATTTAAATCCTGCTTTGGGCCAACGGATCTGTAAATAACTTTCTCAGAGATGTTAGGGATTGTCTAAACCATCAAGGGGCAGAGTTGGGTTAATTCTTTACTAATAAGAGTCAAATGAAGTCTGTGACTTGGATCATACTATGACTTAGAGACTCAGAGACCTCCAAATGTGGTCTCATTAGCAGGATCTTTCTGCTGCCTCACCTAATTTATTTTAGTATTCAGCATAGTAGTTAATAGTTCATTCAATTTTTATCCCAAATATGTATTTCCATAGTTCCAAGTCAGAGAAATGGACTTGGAACTATGAAAATACATCTACATGTTAGTTTCAGATTTCCAGCACCAACCTCAAAACCCAATATGGCTGTTGTGTGTGCAAAAGAAAACAGTACTTTTCATATGCAGAGAACTCCATTACTATCGATTGTATAACTAAGTGTAGCTACCCTAGTCACTCAGTCCTGTGAATAGAAAATGTACTGATTTTCTAAATTGCAAATATAATACAGTAAAGTTGGGTGTCACATTATTCTGAGTGTTCAACTTAGATTTCTGAGGTGAAGGGAGCACACTTTTGTGCCCCATATGTCAGGCTTTTAGCTAGGAATTTCTGAGAGGGAGTACACTAACCCAGTGTGGTCTACTACAGAAAGCACACCGTAGGCACAAGGATTGTAGGGGGGTCCTTGAGTATCCCCCCACCCCAACCCCCTCAGAAAAATTTGGAATTTAAACTCTCTGAAACGCTATTTCCTGCTGTCAGGATTGGGGAGGCGAGGACCTAGGCGGCAACGAGGCAGAGGCAGGCGCATGGGGTTAAACAAAGATATTTTAATGGAGCTAAACTTACAAGATCCCAGGCAGCAACAGCACGGGGAGAACACAGGAGGACGCAGAGGGTGAACACAGAATGACCCAACAACAGGGAAACAAACTGAGGCAACTTATATACACAACAGGGATAATTAAATGCACGTGAGTCCAATCAACAGAAAACAGGAACACAACACAGAGGATCCTGACATTACCCCCCCCCCCCCCCCCTTAAGGGCGGATCCCAGACGCCCACTAGTGTCCAATCAGAAAAAGAAGACAACCCGACCAGGGCAGGCGGAGGGGGTCTAGGACGGCGGGCTAGAGTCCAACAAAGGGTTCAGGTGGCCGACAGCCACGGGGAACTCAGGAACTTAGGAGCGCAGGAACTCGGGAGCGCAGGAACTCGGGAGCGCAGGGAGGTTGCTTGGCTGATGAACAGATGAGCTGGCGGAGGACGGCCTGGTCGTGGCAGGCGGAGCAGCGGGGTCTGGTGAAGGCATCGCGGAGGGTGACCCCGGCGAGGAGCAGCTATCCGGCGCCGTAACAGCAGGGTCTCCGGTGGCGGTCGTCGCGGAGGACGACCTCGGCGGGGCTGGAGCAGAGGCGGGCATCGGGGAGGGCGACCCCGTCGTGGCTGGGTCAGCCGGCAGCGAGGCAGAAGGATCTCAGGCGGCCGGCAGTGGGGTTTCGCCTTGGTTCTCCTAGCGTGGAGCTCCGCTGAAGGATCCTCGGAAGGTTCTGGAGCTGAGACTGGAGGAGGGTCTGCCCAGACCCACCCCTCGATGGTCTGTGGAGCGACAGCTAGAGGCGGGTCCCCTTGGACCGCCTCACTGGACTTGGGAGCGTAGAATGGAGGCAGAACCTCCTGGACCGCCTCACTGGGCTGGGGAGCGAAGGCTGGAGGCGGTTCCCCCTGGACCGCCTCACTGGACTGGAGAGCGAAGACTGGAGGCGGGTCCCCCTGGACCGCCTCGCCGGACTGGAGAGCGAAGACTGGAGGCGGGTCCCCCTGGAGCACTTCGGCTGGCGTCGGCTCAGCGGGAACCATTGTTGTGACCGGCGGAGCAGAGACCATTAAGACAGCCGGCGGTGCAGGAACGTGGACACCCACACATGCTTGGGCCGTAGGGCGTGTGCCACAGGAACACTTGAGACAGCCGGCTGCACACGTTGAGGGTCTTCGGCGGCCGGCGGGCCTTTTCTCTCGGCGGCCAGCGGGACGTCAGCGAAGGCCGGTGGCGGCGGGACGTCAGCGAAGGCCGGTGGCGGCGGGACGTCAGCGAAGGCCGGCAGCGGCGGGCCGGCAGCGGCGGGCCGGCAGCGGCAGGCCGGCAGCGGCGGGACGTCAGCGAAGGCCGGCGGCGGCGGGACGTCAGCGAAGGCCAGCAGATCAGGAACGTGCGCACCCACGTAGACTTTGGCCGTGGCGTGCGCCCCAGGGAACTCTGTGCCCGATGCTCTGACATGCACCGAAACCGCGCAGGCAGCAGCGGTGCACGCACCCACGCAGGCTTTGGCCGTGGCGTGCACAGCAGGAACTTCTGAAGCCGCCGGCGAAACAGAGTCCTCGGTGCCCGGTGCGCTGGCGTTCACCACACCCACGCAGACTTGGGCCGCGGCGTGTGAAGCCGCAGTGGGACTACCGTTGGCCGGCACCGGAGTGAGTGGACTGAGCGCTGTCGGGTGTAGTTGTGAGGCAGGAAGCTGGCGGGGAATTGGAGGAAGAAGTCACTCGCGAAGGTCGAACGGGACCTCGGCCCTGATCGACTCCGCGTCCATCTCCTCAAGCTAGGGGTTCCTGCTCAACCTCCGGAGCAACTCCACCTGAGCAAAAACCAACTTCCATATTGCCTGGTCCTCCTGTGGTTGGGTCTTTACTGTCAGGATTGGGGAGGCGAGGACCTAGGCGGCAACGAGGCAGAGGCAGGCGCATGGGGTTAAACAAAGATATTTTAATGGAGCTAAACTTACAAGATCCCAGGCAGCAACAGCACGGTGAGAACACAGGAGGACGCAGAGGGTGAACACAGAATGACCCAACAACAGGGAAACAAACTAAGGCAACTTATATACACAACAGGGATAATTAAACGCAGGTGAGTCCAATCAACAGAAAACAGGAACACAACACAGAGGATCCTGACACCTGCATTTTGAGGAAGAATGCAGCTAACTTTTTGTCTTTGCTACAACACTACTTTTGTCCTGAGGATGGGAGGTGTGTGTGCTTGACTAAAGGTGGGGATGGCTTAACGAAGACATGAAACAATTTTTAGGAACAAAATAATGTTTCGTAGGTTAATATACATACAATCAGAGTGTTCAGCAAGTTGAAATACAACAACAAACTGAAGCAGTGTACAACACAATCTGCAAACCAACAGAGGAGAAAGTGTAGCCAGGACTGCCAGGTACATCTTGCATTTCTGTGTATTTACTCTGTTAAGAACGCAGCTAACACTGGGTGCACTGAATCTATTTCTTATACTAAAAGGTGAAGCTGCATTGTCACATACAAACATCATTCTCAGCTGCTAATAAATAAATTGTCAATAAACTAAAAAAGATATAACACTTTTACCTCTATCAAAAAAGCACCAAAAAACTTAACTGAGGTAATGCAACATTCTTCTTCAAGTTCATGAGAGATAGTGTCTAAAACAAGATTAGAAGCGCCTTGGGGTCTGAAGGTAAATGTCCCTTGCTGACTTTCAGTTACCAGAGACTCTGCTGGTACTACAGCTCACGTGAGATGCCAAAACAACAAATCTAGAAGTGCCAGTGGGCTGGGATGTAAAGTAAAAGAAACTGGAGTTCATGATTTCAACACAAACTGCAAGCGCCTGGGGGACTGGAGGTATAGGACTCTGGCAGCTGTGAAGTTGTCCATATGGACATTAGATATTACACCAATAACACCACCCACCTGCACCGTGTCACATGAAAAATGGCCAATGAAATGCGATGTGAGCTTGCCGCGACATTGCACGAGACTTGAAGGGAAGATTCACGGTGGCGGCTCGGTGACGCCCGTATGCATTTCTACCTAAAAGCCTGTCATATGTGCATGCTGGCTTTTCTCGTCTAAATATTTATATTAACCTTAAGGATCAACCAAACCATTACAAAGTAGCGTGACTTAAATTTGCAGTTGCCAACATAAACAAGCTAAACGTTTTCTGGAGTAAGATTTTTGGATCAAACAAGACAAGGATTGCGCATGCATGTTTGGAGGAACAAAGGTAAAGGATTCAAACCTAAGAACCATTCCAATTTTGAAGCATAGTGGTGATGGCATCATGTTATGGGTCTGTTTTGCTGCCAGCTGTTGGAATTATGAAGATCAACAACTTTCAATTTAACCTTAAATCAACAGCTAGATTATTGACGCAATATGGCATTCCAGGAGGACAATGGTCTCAAAGACACATCTGAAGTTGGTTTGGAATGCATTAGACAGGCTGGCATCAAGCATTTGGAAGGACCCTGACCTTAACCCTAATAAAAATGTATTGAATATGCTCTAAAGCCTGTTCTGGGAAGCCTACTAGTTAAAATTGACTCTTCTGACTCTGCCAAGAACAGTAGCTAAATATCCTGCCAGGAGTATGCCTGAAACTTAGTAGACAGCTCCAAAAAGTTTATGTTGTTTTATTTTGTTTCATTGATAAATGAAGGACAGCTCAAAAACATTGTTAAAAAAATAATGTTAACTTCCCAGCCATGATGAATGCATTTGAACTTCTGACCAGAGTGTTAGCTTCAGCTGTTTCCACAGAAAGGTGAGAAAACATGAAGTGAATGAAGTTCTCTCATTGTTCATAGTTGGCTGTCAAACCCAGCCCTTCAAGTCAACAGATTCTTAGTGAAATGAGAAATGTCTGGACACATAACCAGGAAATTGGTTGAGTAAATGAAACATCAGATTGACTGTTAAAGGATACTATAAGTGCACTCAAGAAAAATATAAATGCAACACTTTTGGTTTTGCTCCCATTTTTTATGAGATGAACTCAAAGATCTAAAACTTTTTCAACATACACAATATCACCATTTCCCACAAATATTGTTCACACACCAGTCTAAATCTGTGATAGTGAGCACTTCTCCTTTGTTGAGATAATCCATCCCACCTCACAGGTGTGCCATGTCAAGATGCTGATTAGACACCATGATTAGTGCACAGGGTGCCTTAGACTGCCCACAATAAGAGGCCACTCTGAAAGGTGCAGTTTTATCACACAGCACAATGCCACAGATGTCAACCAGAGCTGTGCGAAGTTGCTGGATATTGGCAGGAACTGGTACACACTGCCGTATATGCCGATTCAGAGTATCCCAAACATGCTTAATGGGTGACATGTCCGGTGAGTATGCCGGCTATGCAAGAACTGGGACGTTTTCAGCTTCCAAGAATTGTGTACAGATCCTGCAACATGGGGCCGGGCATTATCCTGCTGCAACATGAGGTGATGTTCTTGGATGTATGGCACAACAATGGGCCTCAGGATCTCGTCACAGTATCTCTGTGCATCTAAAATTCCATCAATAAAATGCACCTGTGTTCTTCGTCCATAACAGACACCTGCCCATATCATAACCCCGACGCCACCATGGGCCACTCGATCCACAACATTGACATCAGAAAACCGCTCACCCACACGTAGCCACACACGCTGTCTGCCATCTGCCCTGAACAGTGTAAACCAGGATTCATCCATGAAGACAACACCTCTCCAATGTGCCAGACGCCAGCAAATGTGAGCATTTGCCCACTCAAGTCGGTTACGACGACGAATTGGAGTCAGGTTAAGACCCCGATGAGGACGACGAGCATGCAGATGAGCTTCCATGAGATGGTTTCTGACAGTTTGTGTAGAAATTCTTTGGTTATGTAAACCGATTGTTTCAGCAGCTGTCCGAATGGCTGGTCTCAGACTATCTTGGAGTTGAACATGCTGGATGTGGAGGTCCTGGGCTGGTGTGGTTACACGTGGTCTGCGGTTGTGAGGCTGGTTGGATGTACTGCCAAATTCTCTGAAACGCCTTTGGAGACGGTTTATGGTAGAGAAATGAACATTCAATACAAGAGCAACAGCTCTGGTTGACATCTTTGGCATTGTGCTGTGTGATAAAACTGCACCTTTCAGAGTGGCCTCTTATTGTGGGCAGTCTAAGGCACACCTGTGCACTAATCATGGTGTCTAATCAGCATCTTGACATGGCACACCTGTGAGGTGGGATGGATTATCTCAACAAAGGAGAAGTGCTCACTATCACAGATTTAGACTGGTTCGTGAACAATATTTGAGGGAAATGGTGATATTGTCTAAGTGGAAAAGGTTTGAGATCTTTGAGTTCATCTCATAAAAAGAGGGGCAAAACCAAAAGCGTTGCATTTATATTTTTGTTGAGTGTATATTAAATTGGTTTGCTTTCAGAGTGCACCTCACAATGTCTCTTTTTTATTCAGTGCTTCTCATTCTGTCATTTCGGACCCTACAGCAATATAAGCAGCATTTGTTTTCCTACAATCATAGATGAGCATGAAGGTGAACAAAGAAACAGAACTCAGAAGTCCTCCCTCTCCCCACAACCTGGCCCATATTTAACGAAATGTCATGTCCATTAATATTCCCATAGGCAGCCCCTCCAGAGAATGTCTGGAATATTTCATGGACTATTGTGCATGTGTCAGATGGCTTTGGCTTCTCGTAGGCCACAGAAGAAGGAGTATTTCATGGTGCTTCTTCCCCTCCCCCACATGACAACTGTCTCTTCCTCTGTGTGTGCGACCACCTATCCCCACCTGCTGACCTGCATTCTGCTCCTCAGCCTCCGGCCTCATCAGCATCCCGGAAGATGTTGCTCTTTTTTTTTTCTCTCTCACACACATATGGCTACTGGAATAAAGGCAGCACTGTATCCTACAAAACCAATGATGATGTCAGCTTGTTATTGACTCTCCCAGGTCTGAATGACTGAGCAGAAGATAGGGGGTGGGGTGGAATCTATCTATTGCAGTGTGGTGACCAGCCAAGCACAAATGAGCTGTAGTGTGTGTGTGTGTGTGTGTGTGTGTGTGTGTGTGTGTGTGTGTGTGTGTGTGTGTGTGTGTGTGTGTGTGTGTGTGTGTGTGTGTGTGTGTGTGTGTGTGTGTGTGTGTGTGTAGCGTGGGGGATGGGTGGGATCCTGCAGTCCTCGTTTCCGCAGACATAATCTGTCCCAGTTGCTGCACACCTCTTACAGTTTACAATAAACTCTATGTGCCCCTCCCCCATCTCTCTTCTTCCATTCCTCTCTCTATCTCCCTCTTTCAGTGTGAAGATGGATGATTCCATTTTAAGCAGTGTAGTAGATATGCATATGGACATAAAAGGTTCAAAGATTAGACAATAAAATATTATGTAAAACTTATGTAAAATGGCCTCATTTGCTAGACTTAAGTGCTTACTATTTCTTAGTTCTCCACACAGTGCTGCATTTGTTAGTCGTCATTGCCCATACATGAGCCGCACAAATGAGACCAAGTAGGGATTTGAACAAGTTTAGCTTGTGCTTTTTTAAACAAAGAAAAACAATTGCAATATTTCAAACCATATGTTCATGTCTTTTTTTTTTCAATGCATGTTTTTTACTATCCTCCAATAAATAAATTCCGTGAATGATTAGGTCAGTTTAAAGGAATACTGTACATTTATATTGAAGCAAAGTTAAGTGGCGTTATTATCTGTAGCGGTTCCCAACTTGTAGTAGAAAGATCTCAATTTGTAGTAAAGTAAAGACATCATCGGGGTAGCTGGTCAGATAAGTCCCCCTTTTCAACTGATTTTAACAATTTACCACCTCAGAATGAAATTGTTCATGTCGGGGGGTTACAAGCTACATTAGTGAACACACGTCCACAAAAAGCTGTTTCGTCAGCTGAACAACTTCTGTGTTGCTTCTCATGTACAAACTTGTTTTATCAGCGTTGACTTGTGATTTAACTCTGTGGCCTAATTACTGCTTCCCAGTCCTCTCTAGACTCCATTTGCCTCCAAAACTCACATGACTTAAATTTTGTCTTCTACCCTCCCATAAGGGTCCACGAGGGGATTTTCCTGACTACTTTGGCTATTCAATAATAATTCTATTCAAATGGGGGTGCCAAACACACAACAGATGACGAAAACAACGGGTCAGATTATAAGCAGAAGAAGAGCAACAACGAGTTTGTTTGAAAGAAGTACAGTGAGGAAAGATCTGCTCTTTTCCCTCTGGGAATAATTTCTTTTTGAGGAATGCCTCCTCATTCTGACGGAAAAAAACGTTATTCTTTCTTTTTAGTTCTATTCTCCTCCTCCTATGAGGAGACAGTGTATAATCCAGCACGTTATTGCCCCACGTGTGGCTTTAGTGAAAATTGTATAGCTGTGAGAGGAATAAGGTTGTTGAGTAAAGCAGAGTATGAACAGGGGCACAAGGTCCAAGTGGCTTTCTTGGCAGGAAACTTAAGCCCCATTTACACTACCCTTGTTAAACCGATCCGAGCTGAGACCAGTCCGAGCTTGGATCAGTTAACCAAGCCGAGCCTCGTTCTGACGACCGTTTACACACCACGCTATCCCGGTTCCTTGGTTACTCCTCGCCTCCTAGTGACGATCTGCGGTACTACTGTTCTCTGGGATTGAAGGCGGGACAAAGCAAATCAAAATTGCGGCGCCCGTAACATTCAGGAAGTTATGGTTGGACAGAGTCGGCTTTTGGGACGTGGATAAGACAAACGAACGTCTAATAAGGATTTACAGACACAGGAAACAACGACACACGGTGGGGTTCATCACACTGCTAAGCAGAATCATCACTGGAAATCGTGTGGCACGGTAAGGAAGCTAGTATTTTTATGAATGTCTGAAATTTGTCTGAATGGAGTGTGAATCGGGACGTGCAGCCAGACATGCCGGAAAAGCCGCGGACAGTCAGCTGACTGTAAGGAGATGACGCGGTCTGCTCATGCGCTCTTCGTTATCAGATAACCGGGACAGAAAAAACCAGGCCGAGACCACACGAGGAACTGGTCTGCGTTTAGCGCGGTCCAGTTATGTGTAGCTCGGTTCAGTTCAGTCTGCTTACCATTTACACTGGAGAGTTATCTCGGTTACTGAGCTTGGACTGGTTTCGGCTCGGTTAAAAAAGGGTAGTGTAAACGGGGTAAAAGAGGTATCTCAGGGCCTTACGAGTTGCATTTCGAGTTAGGTTGGGAAGGGGCAATGAAGAGGGTATGTTCTTACAAATTTATAGAATAATACCGACATATATAGCTCCATTTCCTAACAATTTGAGGATTTTCTATTTGGGTTATTTTAAATAGAAAAACAGGTAGTTAATTAGACAAATTGATAGCCTTTCACCTGTATTTGTTACAACTTACCTTAATATATCTGTCTACCATGGGTAAGGTAATTAATGCTAATAATTGGGTTGAAGAACATTACTTATATAATCCAAACTATCACATTAAGGAAAAAAATAAACTCCAAGAAGTGTTTACTATTCTCCCACACCTTTAAAGACAAAATTATAATCTGATAATGACGTTACCCCAACTGAATTGTGTTTAAGATGCATTTTTGTGCTGTGACCAGGTTCATTTTCTCACATCTAGTGGGAAACCTTATGAGTTGGCACCTTTGTCTCAAGTGTCATAATGAATGCAAGGCTGCTGCACTGATGATGTTTTGCATATGGACACAACGTTAAAACTGGCAAAGAGGGAAAGAAAACTGCAAGCAGACTTGTGTGATGGCTTCAAGTTGCCATTTTGCCAGTTTCGGAATGATCAGGTTACTGCTTTTAAAAAACAGTGTACTAAATGACCAGTATTTGCACATATTTATTATTTGCACACAAATACTTGTTTGAAACTAAGGAAATTACCCAATATTACCATCAGTGATTAATAATTTTATTGACTACAGTACACTGGCCTCCAGGGGACTAGCATGTAAACTACAGAAACACAGACTTGGTTTCCCGAAAACATGGGAACATTGGTGTTTTGAGATCACTGCTATAATTAGCAACTGATCCAAGTGCAAGAAAGTTGCCCCCTGACAGTTCATACGAATGTTCTTAAGGAGACGTCCTACAGATTCTGGCCCACGGCCTATATAGTGCCAATTCACAACACGTCATCTCAAGACACTTTACAAAGTCAAATTCAATCAAATCATACAGATTGGTCAAAAGGTTTCCTAAGGAAACCCAGTAGATTGCATCAAGTCTTGACAAGCAGCATACACTCCTCGTGAAAGAGCATAGAGCCACAATGGACAGTCGTTTGCAATATCCATGGCTTTGCAACAATCCCTCATACTGAGCATGCATGAAGTGACAGTGGAGAAGAAAACTCCCCTTTAACAGGGAGGGTTTCCCTGTTCCAGGTCACAGATGTCACAGAGCGTCTTGTTTACATAACATCCAGGAAAAATTAAGATTGTTTGCCTTTCAAGGCCAACAGGGAGCCCAAATTCTGATAACAGCATTTGTTTTGGGTAGACAAACTCTTGTTTTTCTGTCTGCCTTTAAAGTCTTGCTGATTCTTCTCAATGGCGATTCCAAAGAAAAGAAAATAGTGGTCATTCTGCCAGAGTCCAACTTCCAGCTTTCCCCACGACCGTTCTCATCCTGCCAGTGAGTTCAGAAATCGCAGCTGGCCTGCAGTTCAGCTTACACAGCATTTCAGTCTGAGTGCTGGTAGTGGACATATCCCTCACATAGTTCAAGCAGCCTTGACATCTGCCGAAACAATACTCAATACTCAATACTCCAGGTAACCGCCAGCTCCAAAAAGCAGAAATCATGTTATAAATCCAATTTTGAACAGATTTTCAACATCCTCGACTGACAAAATGGACAGACACATGATCCTCCTCCCACTGTGTGTCCATCTGCACATGACCCGTTGGGCACAGGGGCTCTACTTCGCCCAATCTTCTCGTTTAGAAAATTTGATCAATTGCATTGAGAGTCCAGCTGACCAGACCCATATTCACAATTTGGAAGATATGTAAAAAGAGGCTCCAAAAAAGATTGATAGAAGCAAGCAGGGAAACGGGGGAGGGAGAGGGGAAAAGAGGGAGGAGAGAAGGGAAAAGAAAAGTGTCCACCTTCACCGAGAAGCAGGAGGAAAAAAGGCCTGAAAATCATAGGATAAGTATATGGCCCCCTTCCTCCCCTGACTTAAACCCTACTGAGAACTTATGGGCCCTTCTTATGGCAGATTTACAGTGAAGGAAGAAGGTCCATCTCTTTAAAGAGTGTCTGGGAGGTGCGGCAGTTGCTACACAAAAAGTTGACCATAAATGCATCAAGAAACTGTCTGAAATCTTCAATGGAGGCTTGTGAATGACAATTGAACACTGTTTTTTTTATCATTATTTTGGTTTTAAATTTTTTAGTATTTCTTTTGTTTTTTTTATTATTTTTACTTCAGAAAATAAAAATGAAAAAATGAGATAGTAAATATTTCATTTTGTATTAATACTTCTGCACAATGATATATAATTGCGCGCACATGGATATTCTCCTAAGAAGGGTAAAATCTTGTTAATTTCTTAAATATTAAAGTCATTTTAGATTGACTGGGAGCTCTGCAGCTGTTCAATAAAAATGTATTGATAAAAACACAACTTGCCTCATAATTGTGCACATGGTGTATATTTCAAGTGTCATGAGCATGCCAATTCAATCTGCTGAACAGAGTCTCATGGCTATAAAATATGCACAGATGAAAGTAGCCAAGGTGCTGAAGCTCACAGAGAATTTTGGAAGCACAGATAAGAAAGATAAGAGTGTGGAAAATGTGCTTTTATCACTACTGATATCTTCATAACAATGTTTCCTAATAATATCACTAAAATAACATTGTGCATCCCTGGTTTGGAATGGAAAAAGAAAGCTAGCATTAGACTTCTGGAAAGACCCCAACCTCCGAAATCTTTAATCTTGTGTATTGTATAATCTTCCACCTATAAAATGAACAGTTTTTCACAGAGAGAGAGAGTATAATTTATTGACACTCTATGCAATGTAATCAACACAATCAATTAGACTAGCCTAATGATCTTACTGCTTCAACTGTTTCACACGGGGTTTGTTTTCTTTGATAGCAACATATTAGTCTTCATTTCTTACCATAACATCATGAATTTCAACAACGCTGTTCCCTTGAACACGTATGAAACTCCAACTCTCCCCTTGTTTTCCAGATAATCAGCCAGCAGTGTTATAAATTCCGTTGTATGAGTGCTTTAGTGAGATGCATAAAGATTTACACATCTGAGCTGCTCCCACACACCATTTATTAGTTCTTTACACTCTGACTTCCTTTTGTACCCTCTATTCCAAGGACTTCTCACCATTCATGCATTTACCTGAAATATTCCTGCAAAGGTTTTGTCTATTTTATTTGACCCCTGCACTTAATATAAATTAACAGTTCTTTAAAGGTTTGAATAAATGATATAACTCATGCTGAAACCTTTATTTCATGACATAAAAATTGTATTCTTTAGCGAGCATTCAATCTCAAACACTTTACTTCATTGAGGCTGACTGCAGCCTGGTCTACTGCTAGTGTGTGTGTGTGGGGGGGGGGGGGAGTCATAACTATAGCAACCACATCAAATTCCTTCCTTATCTTCTATTTCTTATTTTCCCAGAGCAATTTTATACAGGATCCAGAGAGGTACAATGACCATTTCAAATGAAGCTTGGATTTAAACAGGTGGGGAATTGAAGAAGCTTCTGTGACTGAAATATGTTCTAACAGGCTGAGGCCCTTTCAGTAATATTGATAAGTTTCTTTTTCCATTAATAAATAACCTCAAAGGCTCATAGTTTAGAATTTATAAATAATGTAGTAAATGTAGTAAAAAGTATTTTTTGTGTTTGATGGGAACCAGCTAGAAAACTGTAGCAGTTCAGTGACTCAGAATAGAATAAAATATCCTTTATATCCATTAGTGGGGAAATGTCCCAGCAACAAACTGACAGGCAAATGGAAGTATGTAAATTCACATAAAAGCAAAATTTAATAACCCAAAAAAAGGAATCGATAAACTGTATGGTAAGGGCAAATTTACAATAATACCCTAAGTTTTTAGAAACAACACACCTAGATTCCAAGATAAGGTACCAAACGGTTGAAGTGGGAGGTGGACAAGATGGATTCTTGCGTGTTTGTGAACACACAAATACTGTGAGAATTCATCTTGCAGGAAAGGTTAGCAAATAACAGCAGGAAAGTAAAGAACTCCCTGAGTTTGTTGGGAGAAGTGATGGTTATAAAGGTTATAAGTTATTAGATAGTTAAAACAACTGAAGGATCTGTGATAGTGCTACTTAGTGCATCTAAGATGCAGCAGTCTGTCACTACAAGAGCTCTCCAGCTTTGCACCAGCTCCCTGCATGATGTGGGAGACATGGTCCATCAGTGATAGTATTTCTTCCTAGGATGGAACTGGCCTGCCAGATAAGCTTATCCAAGCACTTCCTCTTAGATAAACTGCTGCTCAAACAAACTACACAATAGAAGATGGCTGACGTCACCTCAGAGTCAAAGAGGTTTCTCTGACCCGTCCTTCAAAGCAAATCAGTATTGTCCAGTCCAGTTTATTCTTCAGTGAACACTCAGGTCCTTGTACAAGTCCACTATCCTGGATGTTCACCGGTGTCAGTGTGGTGGGTCTGCACCTGTTGAAATCCACCACAAGCTCCTTGGTTTTCTCCGCGTTGATCAGGAGATGGTTCCGCAGGCACCATTGCACAAATTCCTGTGTCCGCTGTCTGTACTCTGGGTCAATGGCAGTTATTGGAGAAGATCTGAAGATGCTAATCTCGGAAGTAGATGGAGAAGTCTGCCATGTAGAGAGTGAACAGGCATGGTGCCAGAACAGCTCCCTGTGGTACCCCTATAGTCCAGACCAGCCTGTGAGAAACGCAGTCCTGTGTCCTTTCATACTGTGGGTGGCCAGTGAGGTAGTCCAGTATCAACCGGTATAGGTGATGGTCCACTTCTGACAGCTCCAGCTTGTCCCCCAGAGGTCCTGGCTAGATGGTATTAAAAGCACTGAAGACCATGATCCTCACTCCTCTTCCAGGCTTCTCGGCAAGACTTGTAGGCCTTAATATGTAAAATGTATTTATGAAATGAAAATATGTTGAACCTCAAAACCAGGAAGATCCTCACAGAGTTGCAGATGGAGTTGTGGGACTTGAGTTGTCCAGTCCACATGTATTTGGTTGAGCTTGAGATCTGGAGAAGGCTGGTGCCCGGAGGCATCTTGCATGTGGTGCTGTAGGAATATGGGGTCTGGTCTGGTCCCTGTACCCAGAGTAAGAACTGTCTGCAGTCTTATCACAAAGACATGTTTTCTAGGTTGGACTCTGCCACAGCTTTCCCTTTTCATCATACAACAGATGGAAGATGAAAATATCACAGCAAAACAATAGAAACAGCTTGAGTCTACACAACGGTTCTAATAGCAAAATGGCAATAAGGCAAGGTGAGTTGTGGGTAAGGACCCATGGCAGTGTTCTTACCATTTTCTCCTTGATCATTTTCATATGCTAAATTAACTGAGAGTCATCAGATCTGCTTTCTAATAATAGAAAATGAAAAGCTTATTTTATACCTTCCATATCCCACCATCCTGATATATATATGCACTGGTAATTTTCCAAACTTTGTGTGTATGTTTTGGTAATGTAATGCTTATAAAAGAGATTTTCCGGCTGTTAATAGAAAATTTGTTTGCCAGTAACCTTTAATGGTTAAATGTGATAATTTGTAACATTTTCAATAAGTACTGCTAGATATCTTCTTCTGTACAATTGCTTTAAAATAAGACACCGTATTCATGTAAGTGTGCTTTGATTTGTAATGCCTTTTATCAAAAGACTGCATATGTTACATGACATGAATATTGTAATTGGGGGTAGGTTCTTATAGGTTCTCAGAACTTCTACCTACTCCTTTTGAGCACTACTAAAATGTCTTAACATTTCAATGTAAATCTTACTTGTATTTCTGCTCAAAGAAACTGAAAATAAAATAAATAAAATGGTTAAATAGCCAAATATTTATGCTAGCGTGTTTGTATTTGTGTAAAATTAAGCTTTAACTTGAGTTAATTCTCAGGATTGGACTTATGTATTTTGGGTGATGTTAGCTTCAAAACAAAGTTTCTTCTAATGTTTGAAATTTGGTAGCAAATCCATATTATTGACAGAAATAGAGTGGCCCAAAATCTAATTTCGCTCAGGGCCCCATGGAGGCTTGGACCAGTCTTGGGCAAAAGACAATGAGAGAAAAAATAAATAACACCTCAAGGAAGAAAGGAGGAACAGACGAAGGCCCACATAAAGCAAGGAGGGGAGATTCAAAGGAAGGAAAGAACACAAGGCTGGAAAGACAAATGTAGCCTAGGAGGGAAGGAACATTTAATGAGAGCCTGTAGATACTGACCTGGATAACACTTAAACTCCATATTTTTCCAGACTGATTAAGAGACTTATAGGCTGTTGCAAATCTTCCTTGGGCAAAGAACCTGTCATTGATTGATAGCTGTGGGAGTTCAACAGTTTGCTGGAAACTCAGCATCATAAAATTAAATGAAAATAGTAACAGAGCTTTAATGCATCATCTTTGCATAGAGTAATGTTGTTTAGGCCACGGCTGACCGTCCATCAACTGCTGTTTGTCCTGTGTGTTTCTGTGTTGGACTGGGGATCTGATCTGGTTGTACCCCGCCTTTCATCACATCACAGCATGGTTAGCTAGATCCCCCGATTCCTGAACAGAAGAAACCTCTGGGTGTTCTCACTCCTACCTATCTGAAAACTCTACAAGTCAAATTTAAACTATCCCATCATACACTAACAAAGAATCATTTTCGCCCACAATTATCCCTGCCGTCATTTTAGGTTCACCAATACACAAAAACCAGTTTTTGGACGGGGCACAAAACCAGTATCCCTGAAGAAAACCCACACAAGCACCAGGAGACATGCAGCCCTTCTTATTTCAGGATATACACTCAGGCTTTCAGTTTTGCTGTTTTTGATTGAGGACATGTGTTTACCATCACACTCTGCATCACTTACAGAAATCTTTACATATTGACTGACTGCATGCTGAACCAACCAGCAGACAATCATAGCTTTAATGCATTAACATTAGCAAACACAGCCTAATTTACCTCAGGTTAGCATGGGCCTTA
The DNA here is from genome assembly GCA_037039145.1 of Fundulus diaphanus. Classification (NCBI taxonomy): domain Eukaryota; kingdom Metazoa; phylum Chordata; class Actinopteri; order Cyprinodontiformes; family Fundulidae; genus Fundulus; species Fundulus diaphanus. Next base: position 48,016,386 of record CM073128.1, read on the forward strand.
ATACTTATGACAGCTCTGTGGACAATGGCGTTACAGTTCAGAGCTGGTCATAAGAATAGCACACTAAAGGCATTCTACGTACTGTGGTCAAACTTCATCCTCAGGGGCTGGTGGTCCAACGCATCGGAATCAAATGGCTGAATGACCTCCTCAGCATGTACTCAGCTTCGCGACTTAGACTTAGACAACTTTATTTGTCATTTTGTATGCACAGAGTGCGTACAGAACGAAATTTCGTTTGCATACAGCTTGAAAAATTACAGTAAATTACAGGATAAAGTGCAGCAGTGATTTACAGTAAACAATTGAAATATAAACAATGCAGGAGAAATAGACAGTGTACGATCACAGTGTACAGTTGAGTAGGTTTTTTTTTGTTTTTTTTTTAAAAACAATTTTTGTGCGGAAATGATTGTGCAATTCTACAGAGTCCTGCTAATGACCTAATTATTTGATTTAGGTGTGTTGAAGCAGAAGCACATCCAAGAGTTGCAGGACAACGGTCCTCTAAAATTGAAGACTGAGACTACTGATGTAAATGCACTATTGTGCATGTTGAATGAAATAGTTTAACATTACATGTAAAACTATTTCATTCTGTACTTACTATTTTGATACATAGCCAAAATATAAAATTTACACATAAATTTGTTTTATTCTGTACTTATGGCACAGAATATTTGACCCAGTTGCTGTTTTGATCTGTCTGTGTTATTAACACCTAAAAAAATAAAATAGAAAAAGCAGAATTTGTCTTTCTTGTAATATAAGGATGTAGCAACAGGTTGGAGGGGGGAGCCGGAGAAAACCTCCAGTATTTTTTTCTACACCTCATTACCAGGACCTTAACCCATAGGAATGTGAAAAGGGAAAAATATTTGCAGATTTCAAACTTTTTTAACCTTGGTGTATCATAAGTGACCCATGCCTAAAGTTGGATGTTTTCTTTTCTTTTCATCCTCACCACAAATTACACAGCCATCTTTGTATCTGATTGAAAGTAGACTTTTGTGATTCACAACAAATTGTGTTAATCCTAAAGTAATAATTCAGTGAAAGTTTTTTTCTTTATTTATTTAATGTTATATTCTCTTTTTTGTCTTCACTCAGCAGACAGCGTATCTGTCTGAGCTGGATTTCCTGGTTGCAAATGTTAATGTGTAACTGGGTGAGCTGGGATCGATGAGGTTATTAAATGGGCCGGCTTTCCCTTCAGTCTTATCGGCCAGATGAGGCAGAACACGCGGTGCAGCTCCCTTTTCATTGGTCTGCACACAAAACACTCCTGAAAGAGCAAGTCATTTCTTTCTGTTCTTCTTCTCCCCTGCTCACAAACATCACACACAAAGGCACACGCACCTTTCATACGCCCCCCAACCCCCACCCCCACCCTCGTCTCCATCTCTGCTGCGATAAATAATTTAATCAGTTAACAGAAACAGCCAAGCGTGCTACTCCGTGCTCTGCTGCAGAGGGTAGCTCAGTATGTAGAGAAGAGCCATTGTCAGGCTCTAAGAAGCAGTTCTATGGAGCCATGCTTTGTTGAGACCTTGTTATTGTTAGAACATTAAACATCTCAGAGGTGGCAAGAGGTATTACTTGTCCTTTGAATGTTTATGCAGTTCAGGGCTTTTTAAAGTGGTATTTTTTGATGTATCCTCACATGTTTTTGGGGAAAATTAAATGGCTATATTGTTGACTTGTAGTAGGGGGAGTAGAACAGTTCTAAAGCCCCAGAAGCCAAGTTCTCATTGCTGTATCTGTGTCCCTCCACCTCACCCCCAGCCTGCTGCTAAATTCACAGAGAACTTCAACGCTTGCTGCATTGCAAATATTCATCTGGTTTTTCTGGTGTCTGGCAGTCACTCAAAACAGGGGAGTAAAGGTCACCAGATAAAAAAAGATGTCTTGTAAACACATTAAACACCACTCCCAGCACATGATGGAGTATGATAGGGGTCACATTGTGGGTCCTTCCCACATTGCATGAGGGGAGGAGGCCACATTGTGCTACTGTGCAAACTCTTATGGATTGTATCTCCATCAAACAGTGGCACACATAGTTCTGTACAATTTCTATTTCTCCACATGCTCCTTTTGCAATTGATTTAATAAGATGCAGGGAAATATGTCATTTTTATTGGCTTGTGTTGCTAATAGTTGTCCACGCCACAACAGTTGGCATATCCCACGGGTTTTCCAACTTGCAACTGCAGCACTCTACTCCGATACAACATAATTCTCTGATCTCAGCTCCGACTTCTGGGACAAATATAATACAGCATTATTTATGCATAATGTATATGTTTTGTTTTCTTACAGTAGGTATTGCAGAACCCTAAAACACTTGTTTGTACAATTCAGATGCAGGACCTTAACCCTTCACAAATCCCTGTGACATCCATATTTCTCCCAGCAGCTGGTATCAGACAGACTATAGGTTGTAACATGTATCTGTTGTCATTATAACAAAGGCATATGGCCGGATCTGGACTGGTGCTATAAACTGAAAACATGTATTGATGATGAGTAGACCCATTTTCAGCTATGGGCTTCTTGGTATGATTGTGAGCGTCTGCTGTTTGTAATAATAAAATCCATCCATCCTTCCACTCACCCATTCATTCATTCATCCACTCAACTTCTATCTAAGGGTAATTGAGAATGCCCATCTTACCATTTTTGGATGAACTTTTGAATCAAAGGGATGAATATGCAAACTCAAAGAAGTTTTACAAAGAAAACTGCCAAAAACCCAGCGGGACTTGGTGCTGCATATCCTTTGATGATCAGTACTTGCCATCTACACACTTTGAAGGGGTCTTACTAAAGTTAGCTGAAACAGATCACTGACATTTAACAATGATAATTAATTTTTTATAAACTAAAAAAGGTGTCTTTTTGACTCAAGTCACATGTTTCTGACATGTTTCACCCTTTAGAATGGGATATGTCCAACACACATTTTACAACACATGCACTTAACATTGACTCAGGGGTGGGGTGCCCAAGTCCAGTCCTCAAGAGCTACTATCCTGTACCTTATGCCTTTGTTCTTCAACATACCTCAATCAAATAAATGTCTCACTACTACCCCTCCACAGAATTGGATGACGATGATTAAGGAAATTAAGTCACTCCATTGAGGTGTGTTAGAGAAGAGAGGCAACTACTGTAAAAGTTGAAGGATACTAGCTCTTAAGGCACAGGTGTCAAAGTCCAGTCCTCAAGGGCCGGTGTCCTGCAACTTTTAGATGTGTCCCTGGTCCGACACGCCTGAGTCAAATAATCAGGTAATTAGCAGGACTCTGAAGAACCTGACTGTATACTGAGGAGCTAATTGTGCCATTTGATTCAGGCGTGTGGGACCAGGGAAACCTCCAAAAGTTTCAGGACACCGGCCCTCAAGGACTGGAGCTTGACACCCCTGTCTTAAGGACTTGGGGTCAGGCACCCCAGGCTTTGTTACAACACCAGCTTTCTGTGGTTCCACAAAAGCCCACGTATTTTATTTTATTTTTATGACCTGAGGCAGCTTTAAGAGGGGCCTATAGCTGAAACAATAAGACAGAACAGTTTTGAAAAAAAGGCTGATGGCTTAATATTTCCCATCATGGCCACCAATCTCTTTATATGGCAAAGTCACTGATTGATTAATGCTGCAAACATCAATGTGAGCACGATATATAAGGACACATTAAATCACTGTGGGTAACGCATTTTAAAACCACAATTTTACTGAGAAAAGTAAAGAAAAAAGATCATCTTAATGCTTTGTTGGTATAATTCCAGTGTTTTGTGCTGTAGACTAACATAGTCATTCATTTGTGATTACACATTCCATTAAGAGATTATGTGTAGGCATTGCAGGTGGTGGGTTTTAATACATTGTGATAATAAATTCAGTGATTACTGTATGCATTCACTGCCTTTTTAGACTTGTGGTCAGCTGACTTAACGAGTTTACTGACACTTTTGTAGTACCAACAATAGTAATCTCCAAATCTAGGGTTAGGGAAACCAGTTCTCATTAGGAAAATCTGGATAGGTTGAATCTGACTCGTAGAAAAAGGGCCAGGGTCTATAGCTCACATGGAATTAACTAAGATTTCTTCTCTAATGTCTTCTGCTGCAAATGTAAATTCGTTAAACATGACTGCAATGAATTGCATCATTCTGCAGGGGAGAGTGGCTAGCAGTGTTGCCAGATAGAGTCAATGTTAATAACCGCCACAACACACAAAAACCTGCCCAGTCAAATAATGTTATATTTACTGTATGGGCAGGTCTGAATGCACATCAATACAATGTTTCGAAAGCTGCAATCCAACAAAACCTGCACAGAGTTATTTTCCTAAAGACCACACAACACAGCAACAACAAATCCAGTGAGACTGTAACCTGACACATCCCATGTTTGCGGATCAGATTAGTCTTAAAAAAAAAACTTCTTTCACATTCGAAAGACACAAACTATGATCAATGTGCACATATAAATATGCAAAGCTTAATTCTCCACAACATTTAAAATAATTACCTTGGTACTATGGTTGTTATGATTTCTTACTTTATTGAAAAATCCACTGTTGGCTGCAAGGCTGAACATCTGAACGCTGATCTTATAAATCACTCATTGTGATTTGTGATCAGTACATGGTTGAGTCAAAATTTCCCAATAACTGCTATGAACCAATGACTAACAATGAAATTATGACGTTAATAGGTTAACTCAAAAACCACCTCCAAATCTGACTCTAAATCCGCCCAAATTATGTCCACCCGCCCAAGCAAATTATACCCGCAAAATAAAAATGAAAACCGCCAAATTGGGTGGATAACCGCCTAATCTGGCAACACTGGTGGTTAGGTTCAGCTTTAATGGCAGGCTTAGGACAGCTGTTGTTAGGAAGAAGATAAAAACAGAGCAACTGGTCCTCTATACATAAATTAGTTCAGTCTCTGATCCAAAGTTTTAGGCACATCCCTCTATGAAGTAACCCCAGGGCAGCTCCAGGATTCACTGGAGAGCAACAACATCCCTGTTAACATGAAAACCTCATTAGATTCCCCAGAAGGATTTTGGTTTAGTTCCTGTCTGTATCCCCTCATAGAGTTTTCAAACTAACTGTGGGAAAGCAAGAGACAATGGATAGATGGATGGATGCTGGTAAGATTTTTTTAACTGACGTTTTTGTGATTACATGTCATATTATTTTGAACAGCATTAAGTAGCAACATGGGGTCACAATCACAAGACAAAGACATTGGAATATTATATTTATCTAATGCCTAGTAATCTCTTGCTGTCTGGGTTGCGATATTATGCAATACAGTTCTGAATATGGAAAGTCAGGTTCAGAAGAGGAAGATTCAAAGAACAACTTTCCCTAGATAAAACGTTAATACTCTGAAAATGTCATCATGGAGATAATGAACAAAATCAAAGCAGATAAATTTCCCCCCAGAAAACATCATAATTTAGCTGAAATAGCATAAAATCTCATATTGATCAAAATAAACATTTTGAGTATTAAAGTTCCATTTCTTAATTTCATTATTTGATACTTCTTGTTGAGAATTGTTTAAAACAACCTATAAAAAGCTACATGGAAGAAATGGCATGGCTCTCAATAAGCACTGAGTGAGTGTAGGTGTCTGACCTAAAAAAACAATCAGGAGCTGATGAGCCACAGCTGTAGTGCCTGCAGAGAGCTGTATTTAAGCCTCAGGTGCTGGTTGACCCTTGAGTTGCGGCAGGAACCATGGGAGGATTTTGGCTTTTGGGTGTTTGTGCAGTTGCAGTGTGGCTTAAAGGTTTGTGTAATTTCCTCATTTTGAATTTTGTCTTGTGTTCATTAAAATATCTGGGTGTTTCAGCACTCAATTTGTGATCTCAGAAGGTTGCTGCTAGTGATGGTGAGATGAAGCCTCATGAGGCATTGAACCACTTGAGCCAATTGGTTCGAGAAAGGGTTCATTTCTTGATGCTTCATGTGCACACGAAACCACCTACTGGTCAGGTGTATAATCACAGCCAGCTGGATCTTAACACGTGTGATGCATTGAATTTTTGTCTATTATGACTCTTGGGAATGACTTCACGAAAGGTGTAGGACGAAATGATTTGTCTACATAAATTTTGTATACACATGTGTATAATAAAACATTGTTTGAATGTATTGCCTGTGTGTAATTATTCCCAAAATAGTAGTGACGTGATATGGCATGGTGTGTAATAATGTTTTTCTGACTCTAGAAAAATGGCATGGGCTTAATCAGGCAGAGGACAATGAAAGTGCTTGTGGAACTAGGCAGGGGGTAGTGAATAGGCTAATGCTTGTGTAACTTGGATGATTTCATGCATTTTTATTGAGAAACAACAATTTCTCCACAGTTTTTGGTTTCAAATGATTTCTCTTTTTTGATACTACTTCTCCAACCTTTGAAAAGACACGCTCACATGGCACAGATGATGCCGGGGTGCATAAATAAGTGCAAGTTTGTACAGATTGGGGTACTGTGACCAATGATTAGCCCAGTACTATACGGTCCTACAGTTTCCCCTCAGCAGCAACACTGAAGCACACAGAGGTTCCCGCTGCGTCTTTACGCACGATCCAGCTGCTGATGTCTCATCTCTTTTCAGCTCAATGCACTTCTAGACAGTAACAGTTTATAACTTATATCACCTTTCACAGCAACAGGTTTCTCATCTCAGTCGACCAGACAAATCTCTATTGCTCTCCTCAGTGCACTCTGGGCGGTGAGGTGGGAGGATTTTACCCGATGGTGCGCTGCGTGCGAGGGATAAACAGGGGGGAAATGCATAAATAAAAACTGTAAATGGCTCCTATACAGTGATCATAGGAGCTGACCGGTCTGAGATCAGCCTCCTGATGTTATAAGTTCTTTAAAATGAAAGTGCGCACCCAAATTACAAGTAACGTAATTTTGCGCACATGAAAAAAGTGCAAGGCAGCAGCGCACCGAAGCGCTGAGGCACAGAAATACGGTGCATGTAGTTAAAAAATGCAGAATTAATAAAAACAACTTAACCAGACGTAGCGTTTTAAACTGCATCTGGTGAGCAGAACTGTTTTATGATCCAGAGTGCAGCCATCACTGGTCCTGAATGAAGGCAATATCTGGCAGCAGCTCTCTTCCCCCACCCCCTTTCCTCCTGCATACGTAGTACAGGACCTTACCGGCTCACTTTCACCACTGGTTAAGACTAAAATTATTCATAACTCTGATCGCTCCCCCTGCTGCTCTGTTAACATGAACTGCAGCAGGAATTACTGATGGCCACAAGCTGTGAAAGAAGCTGAAACATCTCAGCAAAAGGCGGAGTTTTTATCGTCCGCTGCCCAGATGGGCGTTGGGATTTTTATGCGTGAAAAATGCCATGTTTGCGTGTGACCCCGTGTGAAGTCAGTGACGGTCAATGCGTGATAGTTGAGAGCACTGATCTCCTATCTATCTATCTATCTATCTCTCTAACTGTCCTATCTATCTAACTGTCTCAAACTAAATAACCACTATCCAAACTCTGCTATCCAAACTATCAAAACTCTATCCACTCTCTCAACTGACCGCAACTCGCCTACAACAACCCACATTTTGAATGGAGCCTGTGGGGTTTCTAAAGCTGTCGAAGCCGCGCCAACATCTGAACCACTTCCCGAAGCAGTCACGTGGTACAGCCGGCCAGCGAGGCTTCGGACGTCATCGTTTTCGACTCCTCCCCTAAATGAAGCAAGCCTCGATACGCGCTTCACGGAAACGCCCCCTCCATTACTTGACACACGCCTCGAAGCCTCGGCACATAACGTAACATCACTAGTTGCTGCTATAGTTGTGAAGAGATTCTATGAAAAACAAATATGCTATTCAATTCACAGGGTTTTGTTTACCAATTGATCATAATGGAGGAATACACAATGAGGCATGGAGGATTGGGAACTGTAAGCTAAGAGGGTTTGGGTATGCAAATTGTTAACACAAGCTTCTGGCATAAATGTTTCTTTATTTCAGCCTTGTCCCAAAATGAAATTTCTCTGAGGAAACCAGTTGCTTTGCTCCAGTCAATGGATTCCAGGTTGCAGGGAACTTCAAAAGAAGGTAATTATTTGCTGAAATGTCTGGTAAGCTTTTGCTTAACTTGGATATTAAATGTAATCAAGACTAAAAGGCATGTGAAAATCTAACAATGACTTCTTTAGGTGCAACTGGAAACCAATGAAGTGGAATTGGACGCCTCCCGCGACGCGTCAAGCGCCTGTTTTAAATCTATAAATTTCGTTGTGGGATAAAGCTTTAGCTAATGTTATCTACCTGGATATATTCTGGAGGTCTGAAAACGCTTCTGTCAATGACGTCTGCGTCTGTTGCGGCCAGGCAATGAGCGAAGTTTTGTCTCCGTTGTTTCATTTACGGTATTAAAATATAGCCAAACGGCCCTTTTTCCCTTCATCTTTTTATGCTCCGGCTCTCTCTCTCCGAGTCTGAGCAGCAGCGCGGTTGTTTGTGTGTCAAGTGGAGAGTGGGTGGGCCCACAGACATATATACGTAGACGCCTCATTGGGCGCAGGTTTGCACGTCGATGTCACCGCCATATTGTATGTGGCAGAAAGTAGTGAACGTCTATGTTCCCTGTGTACATGTTTGAAGTATTTAGATCGAAACATATAGATGGAGCTTACATATACTTCTAAAAAAATGTATAGATTAACTGATAGGCAGCCAGATTTGCATTTCATTTATTTCACCTATTTATTTAGAATACTAAATAAATAGGTGTTTACAACTTTATTTGTCATTTTGTATGCACAGAGTGCGTACACAACCAAATTTCGTTTGCATACAGCTTGAAAATTACAGTAAATTACAGGATAAGGTGCAGCAGTGATTTAACAGTTAAACAATTGAAATGTAAACAATAGTGTACAGGTGAGTATTTTTAGAAATCATTTGTATGTGCAGAAATTGTGCAAGAATGCATCTTAGAAACTGAGAGTTCGGCAGCATTTGTAATGCTAGATAAGGATGCGAATGTGGTACAGAGTCCAGTTTATAGCTTCAGCAGTTCAACAGTCTGATGGCAACAGGGAAAAAGCTTTTGGAGAACCTGGTGGACCTGCTGCGGAACCTCTTCCCAGAGGGCAGCAGGGAGAACAGTCCATGGTGGGGGTGTGAGGGGTCTTTTATGATGTTACGGGCTCGGGACACACAGCGCTGAGATGAAATGTCCTTAATGGAGGGAAGAGGAGCCCCGATGATCCCTTCTGCTGTCCTCACCATTCTCCTCACGTTCTTCCAGTCGGAGGCACTGCAGCCTCCACACCACACAGACAGCTGGTCAGAATGCTCTCTATGGTGCTTCTGTAGAAAGTCGTGAGGATGGGCGGGGGCAGGTGGGCTCTCTTCATCCTCCGCAGGAAGTACAGTCGCTTCTGTGCCCTCTTCACCAATGACCTGGTGTTCACAGACCAGGTGAGGTTGTCCGTGATGTGCACCCCCAGGAATTTGGTGCTGCTGACCACCTCAACAGCTGAGCTGTTGATGAGCAGTGGAGCGTGGTGAGGCCGGTTCTTGAAGTCGACGATTATCTCCTTCGTCTTCTCCACGTTCAGGATCAGGCTGTTGTCTCTGCACCAGCCCACCAGCTGCTCAACCTCCTCTCTGTAGTCCTGATCGTTGTCTCTGATCAAGCCCACCACCGTTGTCGTCTGCAAACTTCACAATGTGATTGGTGGTGAACCTGGGGACTCAGTCATCAGGGTGAACAGCAGGGGGCTCAGGACACAGCCCTGAGGGGAGCCCGTGCTGAGGGTGACATCAGAGGTGTTCTGTCCGACCCGGACTGACTAAGGTCTGTTGGTGAGGAAGTCTAGCAGCCAGTTGCGAAGGGGTGTGCTGAAGCCCAGATGTTCCAGTTTTCCTACCAGGTGCTGTGGGATGATGGTGTTAAACACTGAAGTGCAGGAACAGCATCCGCACGTGCGTGTTCTTCTCCTCCAGGTGTGCCAGGCTCAGATGAAGAGCGGGTCTAGTGTTGGGGGGGAGACTGGAGACGATGTGTTCTTTTACCAATCTTTCAAAGCACTTCACCATGATGGGAGTCAGTGCAACAGGCCGGTAGTCGTTGAAACAGGCGACTTGAGGTTTCTTTGGCACCGGAATGATGGAGGCAGACTTGAAGCATGCTGGCACTGTGGCTTGGTCCAGCGAGGTGTTAAAAATGTCTGTGAGAACACCAGCCAGCTGACCTGCACACTCCTTGAGCACCCGCTCAGGTATGATGTCGGGACCTGGGGCCTTCCGCGGGTTGACTCTCCTTAGAGTCTTCCACACGTCGGCTGTGTCAAGGCAGAGCACCTCCTCATCCTGATGGGGGACAGCCTTCACTGCTGGAGTGCTGTTTAGTGTCTCAAACCTCCCAAAGAAGTTATTTAGTCCATTGAGGAAGTCGGCATCAACTTCACCCACCGGGGGGAGGGCGTGTTGTATTCTGTTATTGCCCGTATGCCTTTCCACATGCTCCTGGTGTTGCTTGCGTCATGGAAAAGCTCCTGGATTTTCTGACTGTGTTTTCACTTCGCTAGCCTGATGGCACGGTTCAAGTTGGCTCTCGCTGTCCTCAGTGCCTCCTTGTCACCAGACTTGAAGACTAAGTTCCTTGCTTTTAGCGCTTGATGGACCTCCACAGTAATCCAGGGTCATTGGTTGGCTCGGGTAATGATGGTCTTGGTGGTGCTGACGTCCTCAATGCATTTGTTGATGTAGGCTGACACAGTCATGGCGTACTCATCAATGTCGATCTTGTCCTCATAAGTTGCTGCAGCTTTGAACATGTTCCAGTCAGAACACTCAAAACAGTCCTGGAGCGCCTCCATTGCTCCCTCAGTCCACACCCTCACCTGCCTCGCTGCAGGTTTAGCTCTGATCAGCAGGGTCCTGTATGCAGGGAATAGCATCACAGAAAGATGATCTGAAGAGCCGAGGTGGGGGCGGGGGGCTGCTCTGAATGCGCCTTTTGTTTGTGTAAACCAAGTCTAGAGTGTTCTCTCCCCGAGTTGCAAAATCCACATGTTGGTAGAAATAAGGGAGAACAGTTTCCATATTTGCCTGGTTAAAATCCCCAGCAATGATAAAGCCCCTGTGTGTGCAGATTGCAGCTCCCGCTTCGCTCTCCACCGGCGTGAGCTGCTTGTCGACTCCGCCGCCTCACAGGCCCCCCGTAGTTGGGCCTGGACAATATAGAAAAAAAGCTTATCGATTAAATAAAAATGCATATTTATCGATAATTATCAAAAAAATTTAAACCTGGCTCTTATGATATTGCTAAATGACTTTTAATAAAGAACACAAACACTAAATCTCAATAAAATCCTTATTTAACCAACATTTTTACCCATAACTTTTTTTTTAAAAGAAAAATAACTCAACTTAAGAGACGTGGGTGATGTTATTAAATACTGACAAAGCATAAACTAAAGTGACCAGTAAAATGAACATAACAAATAATTAAATAGAATAGCCTATTTAGGTGGGAATAGTACACTAGTTACTCCTCAGGTTCCGTTCTGTCTATATAGTCACTTGAGAGGCTGAGGTCTGAGGTTGTGGCGTGGGAAGACAGAGATTGCAGCTCATTTTGCACTGATTCCCTGCACTCGTTGCACAATTTAGGGAACGCTGTTAGAGAAAAACTTGCGGCCCAGAACTTTATTTCGCGGATCAAGAGTGGCGAGTAATTGTTTGAACCCAGGTTTTTCAACAGCAGCATATCCATCACTATGAAGCATATTACTGCATGCGTGATGTCCTTATGCCGCTTGGACGCTTTGTCATTTTATCACAAAGAAGGGAGCCCAGTTTAGCTGCTATACCTGCTTTGTTTTGGAAGAAGATTCCTCCGAAGATGACGCGGAGTCGCGCGGGGCTGACACAGCTCACGCTGCTGCGGATGTGAGCGGCTTACGTGATGAAACAAGTAGGTTGCATTACCAGACTTTGTCTTTAACCGGTTCCTTGCCAATTTTACAAATCACTGTGGTTTATTTCTGTCAGACTGGCAAACTAGTAAAACCCCGTTTTTGGGACAATTTCCTCCACCGCTCCTTGCTGCGACATATTCACATGGTCTGTGTTGTGGTTTGAGAGGGCGGGGCTTTGTGACGGCGTGCCTGGGTCTGCGATTACGATTGGTCGAGAGGAAGCAGTGACTGTAGCATCAACTAATATGATAGGAAGGAAGGAAAACTCTCTATATCGAAGTTTTATCTACCCTTTTTTTTTCCTATCGCGCCACACGTCTATCGATCGATATATTGTTATTGAATTATCGTCCAGCCCTACCCATAGTACCCCGAAGCCGCGTAAACAGTCGAGCGTAGTAGTGGTTACAAGTCCAAAAACACTGCATGACCGTAAGTCCAGCTGGCGGTCAAGCATTGATCGGCTGGGTAGGTGAGTGGTTTCCAGCGAGTGTGGCGGCATTTTTTTATGAAAATATCCGAAGTTGTACGGAGCTGTACGCCTAGCCGCTGCCCAGAAGCGCAGCTGGAACTGATGTAACTAAGACGCATATAGAGATATAGAGATATAGATAATCAATTGGTTAAATCTAAACATTGTGGTCTTCATTATTTCATAAAATCGTGTGAACCTTTTAAGATCTGATATAGACAGTTTAGCAACAGACCTTTTGGGGGAATATTAAAGAGATGAAATTACTATAATGAGAAAAAAGTCATAGGAGAATAAAGTAAAAAGAAAAACGTCATATTATGCCAATTAAGGGGTAACATTTCCAGAACAGTCAGTTTGCAGAACTATCTTAGTCCTGGAGTAATAGGGCAAGGTTAGATTCTTATAATTATTTTTATTCTTTATGAGAATAAAGTCAGGAGAATGAAGCCAAAGGGATGCAAAAATAAACTCGTAATATTATAAAAATATTACGAACATAAAGTATATTCTGAGATTACAGTTTTTTCTGAATGCTTAAGCGCTAATCGTGATTCTTGTAGCACAATTTCTAAAACTATTAATACGTATAGCAAAACCACTCACTGAGTTTGCAAAACTAAAAGCACAAAGCACTGCATTGCACTCAGTTTGCAATTTTGTAACGCACATTTTGCAAAACTGTAGGCACAATTCACTGCACAACACTTTTTGAGAGGGAGAGGACGTGGAGTTGAAGAAGCAAGAGGATTAGAGGAAGAGGACAAGGAGGCGCAAGAACAGTAAGAAATAGAATAACTGATGACATCAGAGCTACAATAGTGGACCATGTCATCAACCATGGGATGACCCTGAGGGAAGCTGGCCAACGGGTTCGGCCTAATTTGAGCCGCTAAACTGTGGCAAGCATCATTAGGACATTTCGAAATGAGAATCGGTAAGTACTTTGTAGCACTGCCATACTCTGAGAAACACAACAGTACCATACATGCAAAAATACTGAAATTGTTACTTTACAGAATTGCTAGACGTCCAGATGTTGGGGGCAGAGGAAGAATGTTCACTCCAGAGCAAGAGACCCATATAGTGAACATGGTGATTGCCAATAATGCAATAAGACTGCACGAAATACAGCAGCGCATAATGATAATGACACCATCTTTCAAAATATACACAGTGTAAGCATTTTTGCACTGTCGTTTACTTGCGCGCCACAGAATAAGAATGAAGCAAATTTACAGAGTTCCTTTCGAGAGAAACGCAGAACGTGTAAAGCAACTGCGATATGACTATGTGCAGGTAAGCTATAGTGTCATTGGTTCTGAATTTGGAAGTGCATACTGTAGTGCTGTGCATGGGCCTGATGTGATGCATTTGTTTTGTCTTGTCCAGAGAGTGATGGAACTAGAAGCAGATGCCATGGGACATGAGCTACTTTTTGTAGATGAAGCCGGTTTTAACCTCAGTAAAACCAGGAGACGTGGCAGCCGGCAGGAACATTATTGGACACCGTGCCATCATCAATGTCCCAGGACAACGTGGTGGTAACATAACCATGTGTGCAGCTATAAGCCAAAATGGTGTTGTTCACCATCATGCAACCATAGGCCCATACAACACTGCACACATTATTGGATTCCTGGACACCTTACATGACATGCTCACTGTTCAGAGACCAGAGCATACCCAATATGTCATCATATGGGACAATGTTAGTTTCCATAGGGCTGCTTTGGTCCGCAACTGGTTTACAGACCACCCATTCTTCATGGCACCTAACCTCCCTCCATACTCTCCATTCTTAAATCCCATCGAGGAGGAGTTCTCTGCCTGGCGCTGGAAAGTCTACGACCGTCATCCTCATCAACAGGTAGCCCTTTTACAGGCAATGGAGGAGGCATGTGGAGATATTGACCAGGCATCATGTCAGGCCTGGATACGGCATTCAAGGAGATATTTTGATTGTTTTTGTGAAATTACTATTTTAAATTCTGACTTTGTCTTGGTTTTGATGAGTGTGAATAAACACCAATACTTGAAGTTTGGATCCTTGTATGTTTACATGACACTATGACAAAAGTATGACCTCAAATTGACATCTGTACACAGAGAAAGAGAAAGCCAGATGTGTTTTGTATTCATACCATCAGTGTGTAGTTGGCACATTGTGCGCTTAGGAGATGATGGCTTGTGTTTACTGTTTGAAACGAAAACACAATTTTTACAAAGGTGTGTTTGCTTTTGCAAGAGAACTACAATGTTTTGATAATTGGGTGAAAGGTTTTCTTATTTGTGTGTAGAGTTTTGCAAAAATAGCCAATAGTTACATAAAATGTGCTTAAGCAATCAGACAAAACTGTAAAGTCCCTCTGATGCTGTTTAAGTGACTGAGTCTAACTGCAGATTTGCCACATTCAACATGGCGGATGCTCTGACGCATCCGCAGCATAGGCAGAACCCGCCCAACGAGGCATCTACGTATATGTCTATGGGCGGGCCAGGCTGGGCCTGCGTGCTGATTGGCTGGTGCAGCTGAGCCATGTGATGGTGCAAGCCGGTGACGAGAGGGGAGGGGGAGCAGCAAAGTGCTGTGTCACAGACGGGGAGACTTTGGTGAAACTGCTCCAGTCATTTTGTGCGGGAGAGAATAAAAAGTATCGATCTTGTTAAACGAGTATTGTTCAATATCGATACCAGCGTTGGTATCGATAGTATTGATCCAAGGATCGATCCGCCCACCTCTAGTTGTCAAGTCTCCACTTCAGTGAAATCATACTATTACATTCCTAAACCAAAAATTCCGATAATGTTAAAGCAGCATCATGTATGTTTTAGCCACTAGGGGCGCTAGACCTGTAACTTCCAGCATTGGCGCCTCTGAAGGTCACTGGCAACACTGCACTGTTGCAAAATTAAACATTCTCCCTCCCTGTTTTGGAATCTGCTAGCAGACTTTGGACCAGCAGATTGATAAGTCATGGAGTTATTTGTAAAGACAAGGCCACATTCACCCCTCTAGATTAAACCTTGCATCAGAGAACCAAAAATGTGTCTGATCAGGTAAGTGTCATACCTGTTTTGTTATGTTGTTATGGCAGCCTGACCTAGAATGGATCACATTCAGCGACTGATCTAACCCTCTCAAGTTACACATACACAAATGAGTTTTTGAGAAGGACAACCCACACGGAGCACCTATACGTGTCAAGCGCTGTATGCCCTAAAAAATATTTTTTAAGAAATCTCAAATTGAGCTAATGCCAGTGTCAAAACACGGTGCGGCTTTAAATACTGGCTACATCAAACATGTCAAAGTCATCTTGATTGGTCTACTACGATCATGGACAGGAGATCACTCCAGGGTGTACCCTGCCTCTTGCCCAATGATCACTGGAGATGGAAGACCCCTACCCCCCAAGACTCAGCAAGGACAAGCAGCTATACACAATAAATGGACTAATCTTGAATGGTAAACCTCCCTGAGAATGTAAAGCAAAGGTTAAGTAAAATTCCCTGCTGTCCCTGTGCCATTACCCATCCTCCACTCCTCTATTACAGCAACACCATAGCTCAGTCTACAAAGCACCCTGGGGCATTTTGTTTATGTTTGTGTGTCTCTTTGTCTCAGCCAAGCTCTATCTGTGTTAGCACATGTGTGTTCGTGCAAACTGATAAGCATATGCTTTCAGTTAAAGCTGAGTAGCTGTCAGGTTTTCAGTGTTTACATACACAGACTATATATGTGTGTGCCTGTTTCTGCCTCTTCTTATTTATAGTATAAAGAACCACTATGTTCTGATCCAGTAACAACACATTACTACTCAAAAGCTATTATATCATAGCTCAGTGTAGCAACACTATCTATCTATCTATCTATCTATCTATCTATCTATCTATCTATCTATCTATCTATCTATCTATCTATCTATCTATCTATCTATCTATCTATCTATCCTGACATTATCTGAAGATTTAAATTCTACAAGACAAATTGGTAAATGGTAAATATTAAGTGGCCTGTACTTGTATAGTGCTTTATGAAGTCATGATGATTCCACAGCGATTTACACTACAATCAGTCATTCGGCCATTCATTCACACATCCACCCATGGTGGTAAGCTACTTTTGTAATCACAGTTGCCCTGGGGCAGACTTACAGAATCGAGGCTGCCAGACAATCGGCGCCACCAGACCCTCTGACCACCACCAGCAGGCAAAGCAGGTGAAATATCTCGCATAAGGGCATGACTGAGACACTCAGAACAGAGGTTTGAACCTGTGACGGGACAAACTCCCCAGCTCATATTGCCTCACAATACTTTGTGTTGCCAAAAGAATCATTAGAAGTCAAAGACATTCGCAAGGCTCCACATTTTGGGCCGGTATTGTTTACTCTTTAGATTAACAATTTACCAGATGCCTGTGTTAATATCCAAATATGTGCAGATGACATCCAGAAAAGCTTATTTGATTGTCACATTAGATCTGAATTAGGAAAATTATTTAGCAACAACATCTTAAAATATAATCTAAAGCAGGTAAGATATCTCAATGTCTTATTTATATATATATATATATATATATATATATATATATATATATATATATATATATATATATATATATATATATATATATATGTATGTCTGTGTGTGCTAATATGTTGTATTTAATCATATGTATGTGTTACCAATCAGAACTGCTTTGCCTTCATAGTAAAAAAATATAATCAACAAATACTGTTGTGATTTTTTTTTTTTTTTTGCTTTATTAGAAATGTACAGTATGCCATAAACTATAATGAATATTTCTTGCTACTTAGTATCATATAAGGCCAATTACTCTTACCACAATATTTTTCAATAATTATGAAGCAGCTATCGCCAACCCCCATCCTGACAGCACAATCATTTCTCGTACTGCGACACCCATTTTGATGTTTATGTGCCTGGAGTGTGCTTCCTGCAGAGCAGAGCTCGGGCCTACCTCATTTTCGCCTGGCAGGTCAGCTGCTCTGTGTTTCAGTCTGAAGCCGTTGGCTGCTGCTACGGAACCGTTTGGCTCTTTTCTCTACTAGCGAGCAACACTACATTCAAGACCCGACTGTACAACCAGCTCAATTTTAAGGGGATTTATCACCATATATGCCCGTATACCCAAAACACATCGCTCCCTGGGAATTCCAGGTACCGGTTGGCCGGTTCCGAAGGCCGTTATAACGCTCTTTTCGAGGTGTAATTAGAGCTTGAAAACAGCGGTGGTAGTAGAGGAGATTCCATATTAGGAGCACAGAGGAGAAGGCACCCCCCTTGTGTGATTTGGAGCTTTTGGTGAGTGTTTTATCATATTTTGCCTTTATTATTGACGTTATAAATTATAACCCGGTGTGCAGCGGTGCCGTATGAATGTCCGGATAAGGTTTGGTCGGGTTATAACGTCGTTTGCGGCGTATATTTAAACATTTTGTCTCTGGGTGGGGGATGGGCAGCATTAGCGCGTGAGTAGGCGCGCGCGTATTGTGCACGTGTTCGCTGAGCTCTTCTCGTGTGTGGTTTGTGTTTGTGAGCGCGCCCTTCCTTCCTGCTAGCTGGAAATGAAACCCTGTGTAGTCATTTTTAACCTCAGTCATTTGGAGAATGTTTCGAACATGTAGTTACTGCTGGGGGAGTTTGCTCTGGGGTGAAATGCTCGTGTTCAAGATGGCCTTGTACTTGGCAACGTTGTTTTTTTCCCTCTTTTTTTAAGTTTTTATAATTTAGATGACTTTCACTAAGTATTAACGTGCGCATTGTCTTCTCAGATCGTTCATCTAGAAACGAGTTCTCAAGTTAACAAGTGTTAAAAGGGATTAATTTAGTCCAGTTGCACATGGTTTGAGCACAGCAGCTAGGCAAGTCTGTTTTGAACTTTAATAGCCCCTAATCTGTGCTTAATTTTAAACTAAAGCTGCACTTTGACTTAAAAAGTTTCACCTTGCTCTAAATAACCTTCCCTTTAGGTTGATTGAAAGTTTACTAGAGTGCAGTCAGTGTTGTTGAGGGCTCTAAAGCAATAAGAGTTGTGGGGGAGGGGACACACACACACACATACACATACACACACACAGCTGAGATGACCACTTGCCAACCTTGTGAATCTCAACTCAGTGACACTATGTACTAGTCCCAGATAAGCCTTCTGTGGCTGTTACCAAGTAATACAATGTGTTTAAAAAAACAAAACCTCACAGCCAAGTTGGCTTAAGGGATTTTAAATCTTATGAGCAAATTCATTGTTTTTGTGTAATGTATTTTTTTTTATCTTACTAGTGATTGTGTTGCAGATGCTATTGCTATTTTGAGCTTTCCTACATCAGTAAGCAATTGTAAGCAATTTCATGCCCATGTAATTAGACCGCTGTTTACAGGTTTAGTTAAGTATCTTTTTAAATTGTGGCTGTAAATGGTCAGAAAATGTTTCAAATTTTACATGGAATTTCAATTAATCTTATATTATTTTCAGCAAACTTGGTGTTTCACCCTTTTCCTATTTTTATGGAATTTAAACCATTTTTGGACCAGTTGACCTAATGAAATCACCCAATCAAACCAAAGTATCTAAGTGAGCTCCTGCTGGTAGAAATGCTTTATTGGAGTCATATAACCACATTCCCTTATAATTGACTTGAATGGGATAGTGAAAAGTAATATTTTCGTGGACATAGTAATATGATGCCAACCTCTCGGTCAACACAAGCTAAAGCTAGCTGTTATTAGCTTGGTACTGTACGGTACCCGGTTACTGGGCTGCATCCCCTCCTTTGACCTGCATCACGCAACCCTGTGTCAGTTATTGCAAATCAGATTTAAAGGCAAATAGTGCTTTTTATTTTTATAGATGTCCTGTTGCAGTTTCCTACGTAGAGTTGTACTAAAGTGAGTGACAATGTCTCATTTCTGTTAATGATTGTGAAATTGACGTGATGGCAACTGTACGATCGCTCCGCCCACAAGGAAGTGTACCCCTCGTGCTTGACAGCAAAGACGTTTTGGAAAAAGTGTTCAAACGACCTGTAAATTGTGTCATTCAAGTTATTTCAAGGTAACCACGGACAAATCGAGTTCATTAAAGCCCAACTTAAAATATACATTAGCAACTTACAATAGTTACTGATGTAGGTGTTTTCATGCTTTCATTGAGTTATCCGTGGTAAGAATTTAATGTGGAATTCTGTATTAGGAGTGCAGATTTTACTTTATACCACCTGTTAAATGCTTTGTGAAAAATCAGAGTCCTATTAACTGATCATAGCTAACAAAGACTCAACTTATGCAACCAGAAGTTTGAACATGCAGAGCTAGCATCAAGCATTACCTTTTTATTTAACCATCAAGCATTCAATATTTATGAACCAAAATTTAGTTGCCTTCATACAGGCGAATATGCAGTAGTTCCCCATCGATCACTGCTGTGGTCTGCTCCTCACGAGGTCGCTTTGCTGCATTATAATCTTTTAGAATGTTCTAGACTCCGTTAAGGTTTTGGGAAAGGAATAAACACCTTCTAAACCAGGGTAGGGCCGCTTCACTGTGGGACAAATTGCGATCACTCATTGGTCAGTTACTTACAAGTCTCCAAGACTGATTGACAGGTGCCGTCATATCCAGGGTTCCTGCGGATCCTTAAAAAGTCTTAAAAGGCATTGAATTCTGTAATATAAAACTAAGGCCTTAATTGGTATTAAAATGTCTTACATCAGTCATTCATAGGTCTTAAATTTGTTACCACGTCATAAATAGGATTTTATTTTTGTAATCCATATCAAACATTAAAATAACTGAAACAATTTTTTCTTTTTATTCACCGAACAGCTCGCTGTACCCTTTATTGGTTCTGTCCCAATAGCGAAACCAATAAAAACGATGTTGCAGCCGGGACTTTGGGGAGATGCGCCACATTTTATCTGGACAACATGGGGAAGTGTAAATTCAACGAAAATTGGCTATCCAACCAAGAGTTTTCTGCATGGCTAAAACCAGTACCAGGAATTGTATATGAGGCACGGTGTATTTTGTGCAAGAAATCATTCAAGCTCGGCACGATGGGAATCAAGGCAGTGAAGTCACACATGCAAAGGGTGAAACACAAAGCGTCCAAATCAAGTTACCCAGAAATAGCAGGTATTTCTCAGTTCTGTTCCACCCTCATCTCTGCAATGCCTCCACAGCCATCAACGACAGTGATGTCGGAGATGGCTGTGAGATAGCAACAAATCTCCGCACGATGTTAGGTGGTACGAAAGCAGAGGTCTTGGGTCCGTTCTTCGTACGTCGCTAACTCAGTTAGCAGGATTTCATTGTTGACGATTTGGCATGATCTTGGATCGTTTGGTTCTTCGAAAGACATCCTGCACTTGTTGTCATAGCAACATGTGCGCCAGCTTAAGCCTGCTCGAGAGCAGGCTTATTTCATGTAAACAAGATTAGATCACGGCTGTATAAGCGGAGGAGATATAAGTCTGCCGTAGCCATGTCCATTTTTACGACTGCAACCTGTTGCGGAAGGTGCAAGAATAATTTGCAGAGTTTTTCGAATTAATCGTGTATTGCGCAATAGACAGGATCCTTGAGCGCAGCGCGACACTGTAATGCGGTACCGCGCGCGAGCTATTTTTAGAAACACAACGTCACGATGACGTCACTTCACGTGGTACGCAGTAGGGCAAACTCCCAAACGCGCCGCTGTTTTGGTGTGGAAGAGACGTGCGTTAGCCTAGGTTTTACTCGGTAAACGACTGCTTTTTCCAACATCTAAGACCATGGTTTATAAACATTGTTGCTATGGGACGTGCAACAGCGACTCGAGGTACGCTGATCGGCCGCATATGAAGGATGTTTTCTTCATTAATTTCCCGAAACTCAAGAGTGCCAAGGAGAAGTGTGTGCGTTGGGTACACTTGTGCGGGCGGCCTACACAACATTTCAACCCGGAAAAAGTTACCAAATTCACCTACATATGTAGCAAGCATTTTGTCGGTGGAAAGGGCCCAACTGAAGAACATCCTGACCCAATTCCAGCGACATCAAGCAGTGAACAGGTGAGAGTATTTTGGTGTTTTACTGAAGCTTAAATCTGCTCAGGCGTCGAAGAGCTAACGACGAAACGAGCTATCCTTTGTTACACTTTTGTTATGTCTGCGTGTCTATCCTGCCGCGCGATATTGACTTAGGCCCCTAAGTTGACCATAGATATACAGATTCCTGGACGTTGATTGCAAACAAACAAAAAAGGCCGACGTGAACGGAGCACGGTGGAAATCATAACAAAGGCATGAACGCCGAGCAGGGAAAAAAACAAAGCTTACCGTTGAATCAACTCGGCCCGTCTTCCGTTTTTTTTGAGCCCTTGACACTCAAGCCACCGTTTCAGCTGAAGGTTGGTGTGCTCTTCCACAGTGCAACCAGTAAACCGTGCGCCTGGGACATCGTCTTGGGTAAGTTTAATGGCTGCAAAGTCGGTCATATCGCTGGTTCTGTTGCGCTTGTAATGGCTGGTTTGTATGTGCGTTCTACGACTGTTTGCCCTACCGGTGCGGCAAAAGGGGCGTTACTCTTAAGGCCGTGACGTCACGTGCGCGGTACCGCATTGTAGAGAGATTTTCTTGGTGGCTGTTATAAACAAACACATCATTTAACAGTGGCTTTTAAAGAGGAAAAAGTGGTGTTGGAGCCATAAATCTAAAATATTTAAGTTATTTGTATGATGGTTTGCTTTTTATTTTTATCCTATTCAGTAAGAAGATTTGTTCGGGCCATTTTATTGTGAAGTTTAGTTTACTTTGAAAGGCTTGCTTCCTGTCGAGCCGTATATTGTATTAGAAAAAACTATGGATGGATTATCTAGCCACGGAGCAATACAGTTTTACCGTGTAAACTGTGGATGACTTGGAAAAGGAAAATTTTCATTTTTTATGGATAAAGATTTTTTTTCGTTAAAATTCCCAGTTTGCACATGTCCTTTACTTCCCGTGTCTAAGGAATGACACTGAAATTTGGATCTCTTAACAAGTGCTTTTTTAAAATAAAGTATAATAATTAAAGGCTACCATTTTGTCGAATATTCTTGTATTTCATTTTTACTTGTCCCCATGTTCTAGTGGGTCCTGTGGAGGCTCTGACATAAAAGAACAAAGTAAATATGAGATTATTAAAATGCAAAAATTCATACTGTAGAAAGTGATAGAAACATCTACCATGGACAGTATTTACGCATTAATTTGTCTGCTGCTTTTTGCCAGCCCTCTCTCCTGGCTTTAGCAGACTTTGAGGTGTTCCCTGTTGTTTTAATTAATGACTCAAATTCGGCATAACCTTCCATTAGAAGCTCTTGTTCTGCTTGGGAGAAAAACTGTGGGCGTTCTTTGGCCATGCTGAACAGCCAATAGCAGCGTTGCTGATCAATGTTTCTACTATCGATACATTTCCCCTTTTAAACAAATGCATGAACACGCAGTTATCTCAGATAACTCAATCCAGCGATACTAATCATAAACAACAGGTGTGTTCGAAGAACCCAATTAGCCGGATCATGATTAGCCGGATGAAATCATCTTGGATGTGTCATTTGATCTTGGATGTTTTAAGCAACGTACGAAGTGACGAGAGAACGGCTGGCACGGTGATGGCACAACTTATCACCAAATCAAACACGCTAATAAAGCGATATAAAGACAAAATGGCAAAGTTGCAACAGGTGGAGGAGGAACTGAAGAAAGCCTGCCGTACCATGCCATAGCTGCCAAAAGGAGTTAGCACTGATTATGCTGTTGTTTTTAAAACTGATTTATTGTTTATTTTACTAGGGAACAAAACAAAGTTCATGAATTCAGTTCAATAGTTGTTAAAAATATATATCTCCCATTTATGCGCTTTTACCTTTCTTCCTGTATGGAAAGTTTTTCAAAATTTGAAACATTCTACTGGACCAGAAAGTAAGGGTTTATGTTAAAATAAACATTTGGGTAAAGTTGTCGCAAGCATTTTTGTTTGTCTTGTATTTATTATTAAGTTGGCCTTAACTTTTTATTTCAAGTCGCATTAAAAAGTCTTGAATTTAACTTGCCTTATGCTGTAGGAACCCTGATATCGATTGACAGGCTACCTGATTTTTTTTTATTTTACTTTTTGTTATTTAAATGTTTGACTTTTTGAAGACATTAAAACAAACAGACAAAGATGAAATGAAAATAAGAGCACAGACTAACCCAAGAGAGCTACCTTATTCTTGAAGACAGACTTGTTTATGCAGGGTTAAAATCTCTGTTTACATTCTACTGGTTGCATGGGTTCTGATCCGTTCATGAATCGTTTACGCTGTCTTCCAGATACTAAGGTAAATTTGCACACGCCTTAGCTACTTCAACATGCTGCTGTACTGTCATGGATATTGCATATTAAATTATATTCTGTAAATTTGCTGGAGTTTTTTTATCCACTGATAAAATCCATTTCATCTTGTTTCTACCAGAGTGCGCCATATTATCAATAATTGTTCAATGTTTACTCTGGGATTTACTTTTTAATCTTGCCGTTTCTTTAGAACTATCTTTAGACTGGAATAGCTGGTTCTTCTTTAATTTTTTTTTCATTGCTATTAATTGTGTGTAATTGACTGTCTGCCACTGTTACACCCGGATTTCCCCATTGTGGGACAATAAAGGAATTTCTTATCTTCTTAACTACTCGGTGGATGTGAAAGTTAGAGGTTGAAAGCATAATTTTAATCCTAAAAAATCTAGGTACGACGCAACCTAAACTGGGACAGTAGGAAAGGTGAAGAAGCCAATTGAGCAGACTTCATAACCCGGGGCTCACACTGACTGTGGGGCGGGTTACAGTCCTGATCCAATCCGTTTGCCGCAAACTTCCAGTCACACTGCTTCTAGGGAAACGGCGGCCAGCTGCGGCTCCGGCAGCGGAAAGGGCGCTATGAGACCAGAAGTTCACATGGTCCTTTCTGCTGTCCCTCATAAATGATTAACAAACCACTATGGTTTTTGTTTTCTAGGGCAAAAGATAAGATAGGCTTTATTGATCTCACATTGGAGAAATTCACATGGAGAAAACTCCTTATCATGCACATTAATATCCTATTTCATCTTCCAAAAGCCTCTGTTTCCTCGTGTTTCTGTGTTGACGTTTTGTTTACACTAGTCAAGTTAGCGTAAGTTGGTCCGGTGATTTTATTGTGAAATTCACCGGAACCATCTCCTGTCTTGCGCCCAACGTTTCCTGTTTGGCTCGTGAAATTCAGAAGCTCGATCTGGGGACCGTTGCGGCGTCCAGCCAAACTTCCATCTGGCAGAATCTTTTGTGTAGCTGGACCAACTATGCACCCTGGCTGATGTGAGCGTCCACACTAATTATAAAGGTTTGGGTTTCTTGGGGCGCCTGCACCGTATCTGCCCCATGTGAGCCCGTCTTAACTCTTGAGTAAATCTGGGGTTGCGAGAGCAGTCGCATTTCTTCCCATCTCCTTCGGTCTGAGCCCCAAGCAGTTGCTCTGTCGTATAAGTAGCGCATGTACCGCTTATTCCTGTGGCGTAGTCGGTGGAGAATATTTCCTTTCCATAAAACAAAGATTAAACAAAGCCGTACACTTAAATTTAGGGGTATGGGCTCTGCTTACAAAAAACCCCAGTTACTAGAACAATAGCACTGTATTGTCTACTCTTGATGTGTTGTGCATGGGATCCTAGTTGGTTATTAACCACTAGAAGTGCTTCACAATAAGAAGCTACAGGAGTTTGTCGGACTTATTTCCAGTAAGCAAGGAAAGAGTTCTTCAGTCGTGTTGTGCTGATTAACCCAACTACAAAAGGCTTCTTGTCAGGCTGTATGATAGTTTTTTGGAATGAAAGCAGCCGCCATCACTTTTTATTAGTGTTTTTGGGGAGTATTTTGGGTACTCTGTTGAAGTAAACCAGTGATAGACAAGAAGGAAATGATGCTTAAGCTCTGTGAAAATAACCGTTAGTGGCTAACACTGCTAAAGTTGCTTTAGATCATTTTTCTGCTGCTAAAGTAGTGGAATAGCTTTTTGTGAAGTCTGGACTCCAGTTGTTTGAACCTCTAGTGCAAAATCGAAAATACTTGAACTGAACTGGATAACTGAGATTGCTTAAAGCCCAGTTTCAGATTTATGAAACTGGGCTTCCTGTGTGTGAAACAGAAAAGCACTGTATGTTTTGCCATCCTTTCCCTTGGTCATGCTGCTGTCCATGAGTGACCACAGTGGCTTCAGATTAGAATGTGATGTCATAAATTTGTCCTTTCATCACTGCATGCAAATCCATATATGTTGCTTTATTTTGAATGAAGCTGGTGCTTTTTGCAGTGCTCTGATTTTGAAGCTGACTGTCGTGTTTTTGTTGCGTGTGTTGGTAGTAGCACAAGAAGCATTCGCTCTCATAAACATATTGGAGACATGAGTTACTCATACAAATGTCAGCTCACACTAAAATCCAATGAACTTATTGATCTGGGCCTTTGCAACAGTCTCAGTTCCCGATGTGGCTCTTTGGAGAGATTGATTGCTCATCTCTGTTGTATTCTGAAAGATCTTTGGGAACCTTCACCGTTCTTTTCAACAAGCCCAGAAAATGGAAGACTGTAATATTTCTCACAAATGTTTTATTCATCGCAGGGAAATGCAATGACCATCATCATGTTATATGCGGAGGTTTTGTGTGTAATTCCCATTTGCAGTTTGCTTTAAACACCAATTAAAGACGGCAAGTTGGGGCTGCTGAAGTGTTCACAAACCCATACAGTTTTGTGAACCCATATTAATACATGGATCTGGTGATATTAGGGCGTCCGTTTGCAGGGATGCTGAGATAAGTAGTGATTTGTGTAGGTAAACCATTTCCTGGGACTTACAAAAATTGAAAATACCACAGAATGGAG
Source organism: Fundulus diaphanus (assembly GCA_037039145.1). Taxonomy (NCBI): domain Eukaryota; kingdom Metazoa; phylum Chordata; class Actinopteri; order Cyprinodontiformes; family Fundulidae; genus Fundulus; species Fundulus diaphanus. The sequence goes on from CM073128.1 coordinate 48,042,804, forward strand.
AAACATTACCTCCTTTCAGATCATCCATTTGTCCTGTGATCTACATGGGTTTATTACATCAACCAAAATGCCCCAACATAGAATGGGCTGTTGAAATATTAGGCCCAGATCCACGTCAGGAGGTAGTAATAAACCCATCATCACGCTTAATTGGAAGCGTCAATGTGGTATTGGGGAATGTGTGACATAGTAAAAAGTACTGACTGCAGCAACAGCACCTGTTGAGTCGGCGGATGTCCACAGACCATCCCCCAGTGTCCGTCTGGTCAGAGAAATAGGCTGAGCATCAGAATATGATGGAGACAGAGTGCATGAGATTCATTAGATAGAGCTCAGAGGGGGAGTAGGGAGTTTACCCCCACCTACCAAAACCCCAAAAGGCAAAGCTGCAGATCACTGCCCTTAAGTTATGCAGTCTCAGCAAAAATGAGGTGAAAGCTCACAGCCCATGATCTTGGTGAATTGCCTTGTCTGATGTCAAAGGACAACCTAATCTGTAATGAGGAGTTCAGGGTTGCATGTTTATTGTGTGGCTACGATGTGAAGAGATCTGCTTACCATAAGGTGATCTCTGGCTGTGGAAAACTAAAGCGGTTCTTTAGAATGGAAACGGTCACAGGGTTCTCCCCCCCCCCCCCCTGTATTCTAAACCTGGCGGGCCGCCATGCTTTGCCCCCCGCCAGGCTAAGCGTCGTTTGTTTACTGGAAATGCTCGATGTTTGAGAAAACCTCCATAAGCTAACACGTTAGCTGTTATTAGCACGAGGCGCACTACGGTACCCGGCTGTGCACCTACTTCTAGCTGCGTCATGCAGCGCTCCTCCGTTGTAAAACTGTCTTCATTATCTATGTCAGTTGCACAAATCTTTGGGTGTATTCTCTGGACAAGGCAGAGCCTTACCTAGGGCTGGGCCATAAATTGATTTAATCGCTTAATTTGAATTAACAATTTTTTAAGATTTATTTTTTGGAAAGTCAGGATGTTTATTTTGCTAATGCACTCATTGGGTTTCCATGAAGAGTAGGGCTGCGTTAAAAAAAAAAATTTCCAATCATGAATCGATTCTCATATTAATTCCTAAAAATTGATTCATATAATCAAAGATCGATTTAAAAAAAAATTCACTGTGAACTTAAATGTGTTGGCGCGCATGTGGCGCAGCGGTTAGCGCGACCCATGTACGGAGGCCTTAGTCATCGACGCGGTCGACCCGCGTTCGACTCCGACCCGCGGTCCTTTGCCGCATGTCTCTCCCCCTCTTCCACCCCCTTCCTGTCAGCCTACTGTCATAAAAAGCAAGCCACTAGAGCCGCGCACAGTCTGCGCACTCCCAGTATGTGGGAGCTGTAATATTGTGTTTTTAATCAGTAAAGCACACCGAGAGCTGACTTTAGCTTAACAAACGCGTTAGTCTGTTTATTAGTTCTGCTCTGAGACCTCAGCAGGACGAAAACAACACAAAGCGCCAAGCTCCACCTAGTGGTCGGAGGCATGGATGCAACATACGTCACAGGAGCCTTCACACTCCAGTCCAGGAGGTCATATTTTTAATGATGCACCAGGTTAGTGTCCAAATTCATTTTCCCTTTTGGTTTAAATAGTTGCTCTCGCTATTTTGCAGCCTCAATGAACTCAAACCTGTGGTAACAACCAACTTCTTACATCTGTGTTTCCTCTGACTTCACCTTTAAACACCTCGCTGATGATCAATGTAACGGCGTCCACATGGAGTCCTTGTTTTTAGCCTGACCTGGTGTGGCGCAACCGTTTAGGTGAAAGATTGCCACGTCTGGTCAGCAGCCGATGTCTCTGATCATTTCTGATTGCCACAAGGTTTAGGCCTGTGTTGGTAGATCTGAAAATAAAGGGAAATATATGAATTTCCCTGTGTTTTAATGTCTCTTTCTGTTCTCCTCACCAGCAACTGATAGCAGCTTTCTGCAGAAAACTTGGCGAACAGGTCCCTCTGTGGTGTAGTGGGCTGAGTCTGTCTTTAATTCAGGGGAACCTGGTTTGAATCCTGCTAGCATCAGGAAGGGCATCCGATGTAAAAACTCTGATAAGTCTGCGTGCAAGTTCTGATTTGCTAAGGCGACCACTGAATGGGGGAGCGGCTGAAAGGACTCCAAACTGCAATAAGAATAAATGGTGCAGTTCTGATTTGAGTAAGTGCAAACGGATTATTTGACAAAGTCTTTCTTTAACTCTGTGTTCAGTTCAGTGGTAAATGATGCTTGGGGACAGGCTGGTTGGCAGACAGATGCCTGATATGACCAAGCAGTGCTGCGTTTTATGGGGCCACAGAATCTGTCCGTCCAGGACAACAGTAGTGACTAGAGAGAAAAATAAGTGCTAAAATGTAGAAACATTTAAGAATTCTGTCTCTCTCTGGATACATTTTCTCTTTCGGAACAAAAATGCAGACCACCTTGTCCCTGCACGATACTTCTTAGGTTACAGGCCTTTCCTGAAAGTAGCAACTTTGTACATTCATTTCGTCTACAGCACGGATGTGTGTTTATGAAACTGTTACAGTTTTAACCTTACGTAAGCAATAAAATATGGAAAAACGTTTGAATGCTTTGTACTGGTAATATATACGGTGCTTGCTTGTTTGTGATGGATGTAGCAGATAACGGCACTGAGGACACCAGAATATGGCGCGCTGCAGATCAGCGAGCTGAGTCACATTATCTATGTAGGACACACTGATTACTTGGCCTTAATAAATCACACAGGAGGCGTGTTGGAGTAGTTATGTAACCAGTGCTTGGCGGTGTTGTGAATAGTGAAGGGACAGACAAAATGGGCTTAAGTGCAGTGCGGGAAATGTCTTCCTTCATTAGGCAATGGCCTGATAAGGAATAGAAATGCACAAATATAGAACAAACATTAATCCTTGACTTAATCTGTTAAAGGCTGCTTGGTGTGGAGTTTTTTAATGGTGAGAGCGTAAATATTCACTGAAAGGACATAAGTGAGTGATGTAATAAAGCAGAAAATTCCTCCAGGTATTGTAAGAGTCATTTCTTCGTTACCGATAAGATGAACACTTGGTTTGACTTTGGTTTGAAGGCAGATGATCTTTCCCCCCTTTGTCCTGTTGACCAAACATCCCCTCATGTTATTTAACAGAAGTTGTACAATCTACGTTCTGGGTCACAAAACTCAAAGGTAGCACAGATTCATTAGCAGGAGGGATATTGGTAAAGAAAAAAAATCTTCTTTATTCATCTTGTTTGTAGAAGAACATCCCATGTTAGCTCGATTAACATTTTTCACTTCCGGTTTGTCTCACACATTATTAAACTTCAGTCTCAAGCCTTATTCGCATGGGATAAGTATTATCTGGGGACCCCATGTGATAAATGAATAAACATCTGCTTTTTTGCTGAAGATTACGACCACCGTACTGCCTGCCTTGGTATGGCAATCCTCGAAGGACATTTAACCAACATGAATAAAATAGGAAAAACCTGTTTGTACACAGCAACAGTGAAACCAAATTTTATTCTTTTCAATCCAGAACTAGTGCACATTAAATATATTATTCAAAGGGTTTCCTCTGGGATTCTTTTAAAACCGTGGTGTGTGTGTGTGTGTGTGTGTGTGTGTGTGTGTGTATGTGCGTGTGTGTGTGTGTGTGTGTGTTTGTGACCCAGACTGTAGGAATAAGAAGCTTTTGCCAAGATAAATAAGTGATTAAAAGGGCAATTAAATGTGTTTGGAACGATCTGCGGCTCCGAGCAGTATTGGCCGAAAGCGGAGAGCACATAAAAGGTTTAGAAGTGACACTTTCCTTGATCCAAATGAGCGTTTAGAACAGGGATCTTCAACTGCAGTCCTGCAACTTTCCTGTCTCTGCTTCAACACACCTGAGTCTAAAATTGAGGTCATCAGCAGGACTCTGGAGAAGCTGACAGCAGACTGAGGAGGAAATTCAGCCATTTGATTCAGGCGTGTTGGACCAGGGACACACCTAGAAGCTACAGACCACCAGGCCTGGAATTGAAGTCCCCTGGTTTAGATTGATTTTAGGTGAGAATGTGACTGTAAAGCTGAAATACCTGCTTGGTTAAGATTAGGCCTGTCTCGATAATCCATAAATCAATTAATCGCACGATAAACTGTAATCACATGATTAATTCAAATAATTTGCGTATGCATGCTTGCTTATTTCCTCTTGTGTTTTCGTCTCCTCTCTCTGAGACGGGATAACAAAAAGGTTTCAGTACGGTGCATCGGTGTCTGCTCATCCCTCCCTTCTCGTTTCCTTGGTGTAGGAGGACTTCAATCCTGCCAGGGTTCCACAGAAAATGGGGTAATCCTGGTGGGTTGTGGGAGGTGCTGTGGAACGGGGAATTGGAAGCGCGAGGAGCGTTGTGTGATGCATCAGCTCGAAGGAGGGGTGCAGCCCTTAGCCGTAATCTGCATCAAGCTAATAACAGCTAGCTTAGTTGAGCAGGAGGTTTTCTTCCAGACGGGAACTTTACTGACCTTTTATGTTGCTCTCAAACATCGAGGCTGTAAAACTAAACAATGCATAGCGTGGTGGGGGGCGTGACTCATAATAGGGTGGGGGAAACCCAGCTTGTGTCAGGTAGACATGCTCAAAGTTAACATGAGAGCCTCGGGAGGGAGAACCAGAGAAACGCTGGTTTGAAGAAAATGGAATCGGTGTCAAAGCCGAACACGATCGCTGCTGGCTGGGAGCTTTTGGGATTTAAACCAAGTGACGCCTCCCACTTAATGTCTGAGCCGCTAGGTCGAGAGGATGTAATTACGTTATTATTCCATTATCATATTAGTTGAAAAAGATCTCCAAATGACAATAATATGATTTATCGCAATAAGTTTTAGAAAAATGGATCGTCCAGCTAAATATGTTGTCGCGACAGACCTAGTTAAGATATGACTTAATTGTTAAAGCACCCAATGTATTTTTGCATTGTTTTATCCGTTCTCTCTGCGCTACACCCAGCCTTCAGCTGAGCGGGTGATGTACACTGAATGAACTGGGTTTAAGGGTGCAAGTGGCTCGTCTTTCACACAGTAGACTGACAGGAAAGAGGTTTTGAAAGAGGTGGGGAAGACTTGCGGCAATCAGGCCGCAATCAAACCTGGGTCAGCCGCATGGAGGACTAAGGCCTCCTCCATATGTGGGTTGTGCTCACTCCCCTTGCGCCATCAGAGCACACGTTTTTTAAGTTTATTTTTTCAATTTTTTACCTTTTCATGTGTTAAGTTTTGCATTACGCCGCATTGTGAGACAGGTTCATGGTCGGCCGTTGTTGCCGTCTTGCGACCAAAGATAATCTGTGATCAATATCTGACAGTCTCAGATATTTAGAATGAATGCCTCACAGGGTGACAGCTGCTACCACCTACATCTACTAAACAGTCCTTATGATAGGTTCCGAACGGAGCTGCCCTGCAAATAAAGTTTCGTAAAATACGTTGATATCCAAACCCAATACCAATACTGGATCCATCCCTGGCTGGAATCAGCAGTAACATTGATACAACACTATTGTTTTTAACAAACAAAGCCCGTTTGTTTCTGAAAAAAGAATCATTTAAATATCTTTGTATGAAAAACTCATCTCTCCTCCCTGGCTTTTGACTGATTGTCTGATACGATAAACGGTTTTTAGAAATCTTAATTTAGCTGTTTATCGTATCACAGTTTTATTGTATTTTATGATTGCCAGTGTAACTCACTTTAGCCAACTCTTTTTGTTTTTAGGTGTACTGTGGAAATGAATTTGCCATTGACATTTGAAGACCCTCAACCTCATCGTTATCCAACTTAATGTGGTTTTGGAAAAGCTCCCATTTTACTTTGAGCTTGCCTCGAAGGGTATTCCAGGGGGATTCAGGGCATTTAGGCTTCCATGGAACTGATTATGCAAACATTTCACAGAAGCAGATAAAGAATGACAGTAGTTTTACAAAGGGTTACTCTGTGTGTGTGTGTGTGTGCGTGTGTGTGTGTGTCTAGAGATGGATATTGGGGGTGTAACGGTATGCAGAAATCAAAGGTTTGATATTTTCAGTTTGCTTCGATCAAGAAAAACACTGGTTTGTTGTTCTGTTTGCAGTGGAGCGTTGCATTGTGACGCTCTAAGGGGGGGCTCAGACCAACAGAACCCCGTCATTGGGTTGTCCGTCAGACTAATAACAGCTAGCGTTAGCTTATGTTGTCCAGGAGCTGTATTGGCGCCTTTATGTTGCTCTCAAACAACGGCGTTCTACTGTTAGCTTAGCATTGAGCCCCGTTCAGCACTTTGTTTTACTTGTCTGTCTGCCTGAGAGAGTTTCTCCGAACAACACTTTTGTGTTTATCCTGTCTATAGAGATGGTAGTACGTTTTCTTCTGGCTGTTCTCCACATGTTAGCAGACTTTAGAACTTCCAGCAGCAGCTCGTTATTTTGGTCAGGTGTGCAGCTGCAAGGAGGAGCCAGGAGTGTCTGTGCGCTGCTTTCAGAAGAAGCTTTGGACACATGTGAATAGGTCAGTGGGGGAAACTGCGGAAAATGAGCCCAGATGTCAGCCTAAAGGCAAAAAAGCAAAACCATCCGATGTGACGGAAAATGGGGTACCGCGAGCGAGCTATTTTTAGAAACGTAACGTCACGATGACGTCACATCACGTGGTACGCAGTAGGACAAACTCCCAAACCCGCCGCTGTTTTGCTGTGGAAGAGACGTGCGTTAGCCTAGGTTGTACTTGTTTAAAAGACTGCTTTTTCCAAAATCTAAGACCCTGGTTTATAAACATTGTTGCTATGGAACGTGCAACAGCGACTCGAGGTACGCTGATCGGCCGCATATGAAGGATGTTTTCTTCATTACTTTCCCGAAATTCAAGAGTGCCAAGGAGAAATGTGTGCGCTTGGTCCATCGGTGCGGTCGGCTTACATATGTAGCAAGGATTTTGTCGGAGGAAAGGGCACAACCGAAGAACATCCTGACCCAATTCCAGCGACATCAAGTAGTGAACAGGTAAGATTATTTTGGTGGCCGACATGTTTTCCGGTCTTTTTAAGCCCTCGACACTCAAGCCATCGTTTGAGCTGAAGGTTGGTGTGTTCTTCGACAGTTCGACCAGTAAACCGTGCGCCTGGGACATCGTTTTGGGAAAGTTTAATGGCTGCAAAGTCGGTCATATCGCTGGTTCTGTTGCTGGTTGCTACGTGCGTTCTCTATCGGTTTGTCCTACCTAAGCGGCAAAAGGGGCGTTGCTCTTGAGGCGGTGACGTCACGTGCGCGGTACCCCATTGCGTTGTCGCAAGTAGATCTGGTCGAAGTAGTTGGGGGTTGTGCAGATTTGTGGTTTTCTGCAGTTGTGGTGCGTAGCTCTGACCGTGGTAGACCCCTGCTCTATTTGGTTGGAGCTACACAGCATTTTGGCAGAAAATGCATGAGTCAGACAGGAAGAGAGACACCTTTGCAAAGTAAAAGTCATCCGTTTTGGTGAAAATTCAAAATAAAATCTCCAAACCGCCATGTAAATGGAACGCAATTTCCGGCCAGGTTCGTCCCTTTATAGATCCGTCCCGGAAAACACACAGCTCAATAAATGATCGATAAAACATTTTAATAAACATGGTAGGAGCTCAGAAGTACAGCAAGCATAAGAACATCAAACAGCAATGTTCTTTGAGCTTGTTCCAGTAGCAGCTGCAGCTTTATGTTGACTGCCTGTTTATAAACAGACTTTCTGTTTATGTTGGCAGAACTTCTGGAATTTGCTGTACATACTCTCGTGTGAATACTTGATCTCACACGTCTGGTAGTCTGTAGAGGGAGCCTCTACACAGTCAGTAGTACGTGTTGTACTGACTGGTACGCTCATAAAAAATTAGCGTAATGGTCTAATTTCAGCATAACTGACAACGTTAAGCGAAATGCACTGGCGAGAACCCTGGGGCTCTGCACTTTTAATATGGTATTGATAACCCCTCTTTGAATGGGGGTTTTATCATGTGCACATGGTTTCAGCGCACAGTCTATGTTGTTAAAGGAGTCATCACCTGGAATTCAGACTTTTTCATGTTAAAACTTGTGTGTTGGTGTTGGGTCTCAGTTAAAACCTTCCAGAAAATCAGGATTTTTTTGCTCTTTGTACAAACCAGAAAAACCCACAAGAGCGCACTCTCTACCAAGCGAGATTTTGGTGCTTCTCCTCGATTTATATCACTCGCGGAAAGACGCTAACATAAGCCACGCCCACCTCTTGTCGATCGAATCTCCCCTGCAACTCTTCGTATGCGCGTTACATTTTGCTCAGTGTTTTGTTAACTTGGGACAATACCAGGCAGAGATGGCATCAAGCCTGCGTTTGGAGAAAGGGGCGGTTCCAACAGGGACTCATCTCCAGTGCACTCGGTAAGTGCTGTTCCTGGTGGAACTTTTTACCGGGGTTCTCTGCAGGGCTTTGAACCGATTTTTTTTTTCCCAATCGGTTCGTTCCGAACAGAAACGGAATTATAACGTTTCCGGTTATGAGTTCCACCAATAAATTGACGTTCCCGAACCGGTTAGAACAAAAAAATACTGTTCCCGGAACGGTTAATTTCGTTCCTGTCAGCTGTTTGGAATGAGCGTTTTACTTAACGATGGATCGTAATCAGTGACGGACTGGGATTAAAAAACGGCCCTGGCATTTTCACCAACCAGTGGCCCGCATGGGCACGTGCACGCACGCGCGTGCACGTGCCCGCAACACACAGATATAACTTCACATGCACGGAAATAACACGCAAGTTTGTAGCCCCATTGGTGTTGAACTCTAACTTTAATATGCATGAAAACTGAACCAAGAGGCATTTCAGTGTTTCCCGCAGGAATTTGCTTAGGCGAGGAGGTGCGTTGCGGGGGGGAGACGACGACAAGTTTTGCGCGGACCGAGGGGAGGGGGGGGGGGGGGGCGTATCCATGTGTTTTTTCCCTGCCATTCAGTATATGCACGCAGCAACAAAAAAACGCGTGTTAACGTCAAATAAACATGCAAACATATCAAGTTCGTTTTTTTTTTTTTTGGGAATGTTGGCGAGGCGGTAGCGTGAGTTTGGCGAGGCGGCCTCCTCGCCAAGACAGCGGTGCGGGAAACCCTGCATTTGGCTTATTAGTGGGCCGAGAGATAATGTAGGCCTACAATGAACAGGGTGAAAGGGGCCGTGCACACCCGACGATCATGCCGAATGCCAGACCGTCCAGTCCGTCACTGATCGTAATTCACCTCTTATTTAAGATGTGTAGCTCTAGTGGAGACACCGCTCTCGCTCCATTCAGTCAGCGAATGTGTGATGTGATGTCACACAGGAAGTGAACCTCAGCCGTCATGGTAACGTGCGCAGGAAAATAATTACTTTTTTTTTTAGTTAATTAGGCAAGGAAAACTTTGAGGAACGAAATAAAACCGGTATTAACCGGTTACCATTATTTTTAAATAAGTGTTCCAGTTCCAGAACATAAAAAATAATAACGTTTCCGGTTTCGTTTCTGTTCCCTGTAAAATACAAAAAGTTCCCGGTTTTCGTTTTCGTTCCTTGAACCGGTTCAAAGCCCTGGTTCTCTGTTCACTTTGCTGTGGCTGTAAGCGTGGAGCTTTTATTACGGCCAGCTGCAGTGTGTGTGTGTGTGTTTGAGTGAGAGACAGATACTCACGGCAGCGGCAACACCGGGAAATGATGGTGAACAAACCATGGCACATGAACACGCACACATGCATGCAAATTCTCGCGTGTACCCTTGTGAGAAATAAAGAGGGGTATGAAAAAGCATCAGAATGAGCTCTATTTAAAACATTTTTCTCCTAAAAATGACTTAACATGAATTTAAAGACATTTTCAGAAGGATAGTAAATGTAAAATATAAGGTTATGATTCCTTTAAAAAAACATTCAGCTTTCCAACTTGGGGGCTGGTTGGACCCTTTAGAGATGAAGAAGAATATAGAGATTCTGAAATCTTTTTATTTTATTTTATTTAAATGCAGTTGTTTAATTACCTATTAGGAAAGTCTAGAACCCAACCACTGTTTCATAAATTACGTTCAGATAATTCCTGTGGCGCTTTTAAAGTTAGAGAAAAGTGTTGATTGAATGCCGTCTGAAAGCAGTTATAATGGGTGCATGTCTATTACTATGTTTACTGAAGAGCAGGATTCTCTTAGTGTGTCTGTGTGCCAACCTGAGGGGTTTAAAGTGTTTGTGTGTGTGTGTTTTTTTTTTTCTCTTGTGAAGTGTTGTTTCCAGAGTGAAGCCCCCTTTGCTTTAGTGTGACGCATACAAATAACTGCAGAGTTCACCCCAGCGCCTGGAGACATTGCTCTCTTTAAAGTTTACTGGACCATATAAATCACTGAAGGATCATCTGACAAATAGGCGTATCAGAACAAACACAATTATTGATTTCTGAAGTCCTTCCAAGATGAAAGTCTATAGTTAATTTTCCAATCGTAACTGTAAGGATTGATTTGGTTGTCAGGGATCTAAAAAAAGGCCCTCCTGTGTGTCGAACCCTGTCATGAGGGGCATCTTATGTTATAGACTTTAATTTTAATGTTCCAGTAACTTTGAAGCAGAAATTGTGAATTCCAAATTTGTTGAATGTATATTGTTCACATTCTCAAGTTTGCAAACCAATTTTTGCTGAATAATAGGCCTGTTTACACTACACTTTTTAAACCGAGCCGAGACCAGTCCGAGCTCGGCAACCGAGATAACTCTTGTGTGTAAACGGTCAGCAGACTGAACCAGACCGCGCTAAACATAACCGGACCGCGCTAACTGCAGACCAGCTCTTGAGTAGGTCTCGGCCTGGTTTTATTTCTGGCCCAGTTTTTTGCTGAATAATGTTGATGGTCAGTCTGAGACAGAGAGCAATGTGTTTTGTATGCATGGATGGGATTTATGTTAAAGACTAAAAATCTTAGTTAAACCTGGAAATGTACAGATTGATAACCAGTGCTAATTTTCATTTTTCTTTGAACTCTCACCCACCTGCTGTGATTTCGATTCATCTTGACTTTTTTGTTCTACAAACTCATTTGTGTAAACGGTTTAATTCAACAGTTGTTGCAAGTATTGACCATAAAATAGACAATCTGCTGTCAGTTCCTTGATATGGAGAGTGGTTTTGAGTTCGATAGAAAATCATAGATTTTCCCTTATTTTGTCCCTAATTTTATCAACTGAAAACAATTTTTTGAAGTCTTTGAAGCTGGTTGGAGCTGATGAAGGTAAATTATCTAATTTTGGTAACTGGCTGGTTGATAGGAGGATGATGGGGCTTCACAGGTGAACCGGTTTTAGCACTGTTGCCTTGCAGCAACAAGGTCCTGGGTTTGAATCCCAGTCTGGGTTGTTTCTGCATGGAGTTTACATGTTCCCTGTGTGGGTTCTCTCCGGGTATTCTGGCTTCCACCCACAGTCCAAAAACATGATTGTTTTAATTGATTACTCTAATGGGATTTTCCACAACCTTGCTTTGCTGTAACCTGACTCCGCCAGGTGGATTTGCTCCGCATATCCATCTGGAAACCTTCCGTTGAAGTAATTTTGGGAAGGGGCGAAAATACTGGTTAGCTGATTGGCCTATGTTGGTGATAGACGGGCCAAATAAACCAATCAGATCAACAAAGCATATGACATACTAACAGCGACGACGAAAGCACAACCACAAGCTCTTGCCGAAACCAGTCGGGAGAAGAGCAAAAACATCTTTTCCTCTGAGAAAAGTCTCCAGAGCAGTGTTTTGCTCTTCTTTCAGTGAAGAAATACTCTGTAATTCTGATAAAACTTGCTCGATAGCCACGCCAGTGTTTCTCGCAGCGCTATCTTGGCGAGGCGGCTGCCTCTACCGCCTCGCCGCGCTACCGCCTCGCCGCGCTACCGCCTCGCCGCGCTACCGCCTCGCCGCGCTACCGCCTCGCTAACGTTAAAAAAAAAAAAAAAAAAAAAACTCGATATGCTTGCATGTTTATTTGACGCGGTTGTTTGTTGTTGCTTTTGCGCGTGCATACAGTGATTGGCAGGGAAGAAACAGGCGAAAATACGTGGATAGAGCCGTTTCCTCTAGGTCCAGACTATAGAGAGGCCGTGTGTCCTCGCCTGCCTGGAGCAGTTCAGCGCATCCGCTCTGAATCGTATATATAACAGTTGGATATGGGAAGACTTCTTCCCGCCCAGCAGATTTCTGGGTGACCTTTGCATGCCTGGACTCATGTCCGCAAATATGAGTGAGGGAGCCTTTAGTTAGGAGCACTTGTTTGTTCAAAATGTGATCAGCTCTTTGCTAGCGTTCGTATTTCTACTTGTCGGTGGGTGTGTGCGCTGAGCCCCCCGCAGTGTTCTGTTCGTTTGGTAGATTCGGGGGTTTAACTGTTACCTGTAAATTATTCTGTCCGTGTTTTCTGCATCACGAAAATTATGGGCCCCGGCAACTAGCTACTTTATCAATACCTTATAGATTACAGTCAGTTATACAATAATAAGCAGAGTCTATGTATGGGAAACAATGCTATTATCCCAAGTTGTATTTTGGGATATACATGCTTACATTCCTACATATCATATTTGCCATTGGAAAGGAATTTATTACGGCCTCTTTAAAAAAAATCAGCAGTATGATGATGATGATGATAACGTTAAAGCAAAAAGAGCTTGTATCAGCAGACACTCAAATTCCTGTATAGGGATCGTATTGGAAGTGAAGAAAAGTGTATTGCTGCATCCCTAATTATTGGTTTAGCTTGATTTGTGATCGAGATATTTATCCTGGCGGATCATCATGACAGGCTGTTTAGTATCGATACTATGCCAAGTTAATATTGTATCTGGATACAATGTTTCAGTATCAGTACTTTTTGGACTATCGATATTTTTGACAACCCTAGTCTGTCTAAGGTATCTGACACTGTTGATCATACTGTCCTTATTCAAAAGCCAATAGATATTGGTTTATCAGATAATGCATTAAGTTGGTTTTCTGATTTTCAGTCGAATCATAGACAAGGGTGTGTGCAACCCAGTGGTCTGTCATCCGATTACTTAAACATAAAAGGTGTACCACAGGGTTACACTTTAGGTCCAACTTTGTTTTTAATTTATGCATTTTGATGCTGATGACACTGTAGTTTACTGCCATGCAAAAATGGTTACCGCTGTGCTAGGGTGTCTGCTAACCTGACTCTTGCCAGATGGATGTAGTTCCGCCGAGCTCCACATGGCTCCACACATCATTCTGGAATCGCTGCCATTGGGAGGGATTTCAATACCACATAAAAAAGGACGAGCCAGTCAGGATCGTCAGCCGGGATTTTCGTAGATGTGACGTATCGGAGAAGCAACTGTTTGAATTCAGACAACAATGGCGGCTCACAGCGAGGAAGCAAGCGGTGACCAGATTTTTTGGATGACCTGTCCCCGGCAAAAGCTGTCCTGGAGATGTCCCCGATTTCAGTTTATGAAGATGGTATAGAAAAGTTTAACGCAGCAAGAGGTATTTACCCGGTCCTGCTGCTGTCCCGACGTAGTACAAAAGCTGAGCTGAACGCGCCTTCCCCACCATCAGCGTTGCAGATCAGGCAAAACAAACCAACCCCCCCAACAGAGTGGTTTATCTAATCATATAAGGATTTTTGATAAGGCCCCCCCTTCTGAAATACATCTCCAATGGACCAATCCCAGATGGATGTGTGGGCTCTGCAGAACGAAATCCATCTGCCGAGAGTCGGGTTAGATGTCTTCAATTTACGTTTGACACTATTCAATCTGATTTGCTTAACCTGAGATGCATAAAAACATTGACAGGTACATCAATAGAACATGTTGAAATAGACCAACAGAACCCCTTCTTTGGGCTGTCCATCAAACTAACAGCTTGCATTAGCTTATGTTGTCCGGGAGGTTTACAACTTCACTGATGTAGATACAGGAGCTTTACTGACCTTCTTATGTTGCTCTCAAACATCAGAGTTGTACTGTTAGCTTAGCACGTAGCACCGTTGAACATTTTTCTTGTCTGACTGCTTGGGAAATTTTCTCCGGACAATGCTTTTTTTCTATAGAGATGGTAGCATGTTTTCTCCACTGGTTAACAGACCTGCGGAACAACAGCTCTTTATTTGGGTCAGGACCGGCTGACGACAGAATGTCTCTGTGCACTGCTGCCGGAAGAAGTGCGACATTTTGGGCAGATGTGAATAGGTTGGTTTATATTGATTTCCACACAAATCTGTAAACAACTTGTAAATCGTGTCAGTGACGTTATTTCAAGATAACCACGGGAAAAATCCATGTTAAAGCTCAAGTTTAAATAGCCACCGTATACTACTTAAAATATATTTTAGCAACCTAAAATTGTTACTTTAGTAGATGTTTACATGCTGCGGTTGGGCCATCCATGCCAAGAATTTACTCTGAAATTCTGTATTAGGAGTGCAAATTTTATATTACGTGACCTGTTAAAGGCATACTATGCAACATTTTTCAGTTAATTAATGTGTTCCATACCGTTTTGGATGATTAAATGAATCATTTCAGGTCGAACAAAGGTTTTCTCGGCCGCCCTGGGGGTCTGTGGGGGAAATACCGCACTTGCAATGCAAGAGCCCTCGGCTCGCACACACAGAAGTCTCGCTTTACGGCGAGAACTCCATGTGTTTTTGCCCTGCCATTCACTATATGCACGCGCGAAAGCAACAACAAAGAACCGCGTGTTAACGTCAAATAAACATGCAAGCATATCGAGTTTTATTATTATTATTTTTTTTTATTTTTTTTTTATGTTGGCGAGACGCTACCGCGGCGGCTGCGGGTTGGCTAGGCGGCGGCGGTAGCGTCTCGCCAACATAAAAAAAAAAAAAAATAAAAAAAAAAAAAATAATAATAATAATAATAATAATAATAATAAAACTGGCGAGGCGGCGGCGGCGGCCGCGGCTTGGTGAGGCGGCGGCGGCGGCAGCGCCAAGCCGCCGCCTCGCCAAGATAGCGCTGCGGGAAGCTTGATGTTCATACCTTCACTGTGTTAGTCATTGTTTGTACTGCCGTTTTTTCCACTTTTCGTTGCGTTCGCCTGTCTGCTAAGCTCAAAACAACCGCGCCTGTCTTGACGGAGAAACCAGAACAGCTGAGCATATTTACGACAGTGCACTTTTACTTTCGCCCTCTGGGGGGAACCTCGCTGGAAAATCAACCCCGGTTGCATAGTATACCTTTAAATGCTTCGTGCAAAATCGGACTCCTGTTTACTGACCATAGCTGACCAAGACTCAACTTATGCAACCAGAAGTTGAAACATACATATACCCAAAACACAGCAGAGCTAGCATCAAGCATTGTCCTTTAATTTAACCAATAAGCATGAACTCAATCTATGTTTATAAATGAAGATTGAGTTACCTTTGTACAAACAAACGTAGAAGTTCCCCGTCAATCACTGTTGTCTTCAGCTGCTCAGGTTGGCCCCATATGCATCTTTTACATTTTTCTAGATCCCTTTTAGGTTTTGGAAAATGAATATAAGCTTAGTGTATTCCACTGTGTAAATGTTCGGGATAAAGCAGATCTAGATTTTAAAGAGATTTTAATTGATCTCTTTAAAATTAAAATCTTTTAAAGAACTTTTCATTCCTACAAGTAGGAATGAAGAAAGGCTTGTAGCCTTCAAAATATAATAATGTATAAAGATACATGATAGACAGAAACATAAAAAGAGACCGAAAGATGGATAGACAAGAGAAAGGTTAAGAGAGACAGAAGCTGGCGATTCGTATAAAGTTGTATTCTGTGATATTAGTGGATGAAAAATCTTTTCAACCGCTCAAAAAAGAGGCAGCACTATTATTAATAGCCCCCAAAGACAACATTTCTTGGGGGTAACTCTGATAACGTACACAGCGGAGGCAGTGAGTCAGATGAGAATGCATTAATCGCCATATTCATGTATGTGTGTGCGTCAGTGTAGGCCCATGATTGCCCAGTAGTCCCCCTCCAGCCATAGTTCTAGATGGTCTGTTGTCAGCAGTTCAGCAGAGCACTGTTGCTGGTCCCAGGTGTCATGAACGGGAGCGGGCGGGGGTAGAGAGTCTTGTTTGCATAACATTCAGGAGAGTTTGAGGTTAACCAGCTTCCAAGACCAGCATAACAAGGAGATTGTTTTATCTCAGACTGACTGTGAATTTTGTGTCACCCTTCAAGTCAATGCTGGTCCGTCTTCATGGCAGTCTCAAACAGCCGAATTTGTTGGTCTTTCCGCTGTAAATCGAGCTTGCGGTTTTGCTCACAAAGCATTTGTGAGTCTGGGTGTTCACAGCTCGGTTTAAACCTTCACACACTCCTGGCAGCCTTACCAAGACCACTGCCACCAATATACCAGGTAACCGCCAACTCCAATAAGCAGAAATTTTATCATAAAGCCAATTATGTACTCATCATCCAAGTCCTCAATTGACAAAATAGACAGACACACCATCTTCCAGCTGCCCCAGGAATCCAGGGTGTATTCGGCTGCAGGACAGCTTGGCTCCCCTGCACCTGGTCTTCTCGTTGAGAAAATTTGATCAGTTGCGTTGAGGGACCAGCTGACCAGATCCATGATTTTCGATTCGGCTGATTTGCAGAAAAAGGCTCTGAGAGAGTATACAGACAAGAGAGCACAAGCAGGAGAGGTTCGGGGAGGAGAGAGGAGAAAAGCGTCTGCCTTTGCTGAGAGCCAGAAGAGAAGACTGTCCCAACCCAGTAACACAGGAGCATCCCACAGTCTCCGCCAGTAAACTCTGGTTGTCGTCGACATTGGGTGAACAGATGTCCCGGTTTGTGCTGGACTGTCCTGCATTTTTCACTCCTGTCCTGGTGTCCCACAAACTAAAGTAATGACCCACATCTGACTGGGTCAGATTCGGAAAAGTAAAAAAATTATTCCACATGCGCTTTTCTGAACCAAAGAAGGCAGAGCTGCAGTCATCGTCAGTGAGAGCTGCGTCGGCTGTCAACCAAAATGTTCAAGCTGCGTCTCACCTCATGAGCAGCACGCACCAGGATGCTCGTAAAATAAAACAAAATAAAATGTTTTTTTTCCTGATAAGCTTAGAGCAGTCACGATGGGGGTGCATTGGTTAATGGGCGGGATGCGGGGTACACCCTGGTCGCCAGCCACAGGGCTAAAGTTTTACAGTTTTATTAAGCTGCTCGCCACTTTTCCAGCTCTTCCTCTGCTGTCCTGTTAACACTAACTGTGGCTGAAGTCAAAGAAACCCACAAGCTGTGAAAGAAGCTGAAATCTCCATTTCTGATACTGACAACAGCAGATTGACGGCTCACTGGAACTTCTAAGATAAAACAGAAGTGCTGCTGTTGAAAAAGTAGGTGGGGCTGAATAAGGTGAATACTACTCTGTTGAGGCGGGGTTTCTTAAATCTCCTCATGGCCACACCCTGCTGAAAGCCATTTCCAATGTGCTCATCAATTTTCCTACAGACACGTACACTTATGTCAGCGATGCCAATGTTAAGCCTGACTGCTCAGTGGGTGGAGGAAGATTTCCAGCACCACACACTCCTTCTCTACTGTCACACTGTCAGGATCCCACCATGCTTTCAATCTGATAGCCACACTGAACACAATCTTGCCATGATGGAATAAAGAAAAGAGCCCTGTTCATGTAGTGTTGCAGAACAAAGCTAAAATATGGTCTGTGCTGGCTGAGTGAACTTCAGATGGGAACAAATGGCAAAAGACCTATGATCTTGCAGTCAAAGCTGGATCTTACTGTAATCTTGTCTGATTTTGTTTGAAAATCATCTAACCATCCTTCCTTTGGATTTGAGTGAAAGAAAGAGAAGGCCTCAGTAGCCACCTGTGGTTTTGGAGAACACAACATTTTTTTTGAATGTCAGCATTACAGCTGAATTTAGAAATAAATGTTACAAAAATGGCTCTGTGATGAATATTCCAAGAAGAATGAGGTCTCAGCAGTTTGACCTAAAACAAGGTCGGAACTTGGACCTGAACCAGAAAACTGCAGGTCACTGCAGTTTGCTCTCAGGAAATAATGCACCTGATGTAGATTCGTCCAGTCTGCTACTTTATAAGATCATTATTTTCAATATCAGTATTATTCAGGGCAACATGTTCACTGGGCAAATATTTGCTTTTTGTATGAGGCGAGAATATGTGAGCACCCTAAAAGTGTCCCTCTTCCTGTTCTTGCTCTTTCCTCCCTTTGGAGGCACAGAACATAAAGAATAGAGAATATAAACTGCAACAGCCAGATAACGGCAGACAGCAGTGTAAAGCAAGTATGTGGGTGTTATAGAGCAGTTTCTATTTGAGCTGGAATCCTGCAGTACCAATGTGGTATCTACTGTCCTCACAGCCTGTACCATTTTGTAGTGGTTCCTACATGACAGGCACTGCTGTACCCTCTGCTGGTCTCTGATTGGTCAGACGTATCCAGCCCACTGACTGAGAAACGAAGTCAACCAAATTGCCAGGAAACCTACATACGCTCATTGCTTTGTCATACCCTGTGGATTATGGAACAGAAGATATTGTATCAATGGCCGCTTTGAACCTTAAAATTGTACTAGGCATCAACAGTATTGTAAAAAATATAGCAGAACTGACTTGACCAAGAAGAAATTTCACCACCGTAACAATAAAGAATCTTTGTATCTTTATTAGGAAGGCTAGTGGGTTTTACTCCTTAGTTTTTGTTATAATTAAATTATGAAGATCTAAGGGCTCTCAAACAATTGAGTAAATAATCAAATTACCGTCCACTGGGTTCTGAAGGCTAATTTATAAAATCCTCAATCAGTTGAGTTTGCAGGGAACATGTTTTATGTCTTCAGATTATACAGAGCTTGAATGCAGGTGAAGTCATTTTGTCACCAAAAGGTCTTTGTCCAATATATGATGATTCCTTTAATAGGTTGTTGTGAACATGATGAAACTGGACTTATTTTCCTCCCAAAATCACGTACACATCAGTATTGAGGTGCACCTGGAACAGTGACAGTGTTTCCTCTAGTGATGATATTTTCCTTCCTGTTTGTTGACTTTGCACTTTTGTGCTCCACTTTGAGCATAGTGTTGGTTTCATGATGCTGCAGCTGCTTGTTGGGCTTGTGCAGACAGGGATTGTATGCTCAGGTGTTATCAATAGAGCCTCCATCTTGTTTTTGTAGAAAGTTATCAGCATGTTATTTGTACTTGTTCTTTAATTCCACAAAACACTCATGCTGTAGACCTTTTGACTTTTTATTAATTGTGGTATTATCTAGCAAATATGCATGCGTTGGATATACCATACAGTGTTTCCCATAGGTTGAGAATTTACTTGTGGTGGTAGGCAGTGCAGAGTCGCTTTGTATGGTACGGCATAGTATGGTGCAGGTTAATACTCAGATAAAGACAGAAATGGGTCACATATGGGCAAAAAGATCGGATTTGGGTTGCATTTTATAGAAACTGAGCCTTCAGCCAATTAGACGCAGATGGGGAGTGGTTGCTATGGAAATCAATACTCAAGTTGTAGGATAATGTCAATTTAGACATCACACGTGACATAAGGTATCATACCTACATACATTGAATATGTTTGTGTTATCGCCCAGTAAGCAGGGATACCCCACCAAAAAATACCATGTAATCATTTACTAATTAAAAACAATTCTCCCACATGCATCAGACGTGGCACCCCGCCCTTAAGCAACATTATGGCCGCTGGCAAACAGCATGGGGGCATCACTGCTTCTTTGTGGTAGTGTTTGTAGCGTCATATTATGTCAGGTGTCAGTAAGGGTCTGTCTCATTCCGCCTACTTCTACACTTCGAACACTTAGTTTTAAGTATATAGTGTAGATAACACAAAAAGTCAGTGCACTGAAGGTACCCGGATGACCCCCTAAAAACAGTCACAAAATTATCCATATTGGGTGTGGCAATCCACTGCTTTGAGACCCCATCCACCAGACAGAGCATCTTAATGGCATGCTAAGTATGAACTCCTCTCAGCTGGAATATATTCACAAGTGTTACATCCTACGGTATTTACATTAGGGCTGCACGATATTAGAAAGCCTTGTGATGGCAATGATATTGGTAAATATTCCAATGACGATATCAGTTGGGATATGTACCTATTTTCTTCTATCCTGTCGTTCTCATCTTTACTTCCATCCCTCTGTAACTGTTAGCATTTTGGGCCATACCATTGTGTCCGATCTGAGCATCTGCTGCTGTGAGACTGACCAACAGGCTAAATATTACTGTAGCATGAAAAATGTAAGTTTATATCACTTCAGAAATACTAGCTATCAACTTTTTTACTCCAAACAGTTCTTTGCTATACTAATGTTGCATACACTGATATTGCGATTACAGTATATTTGTGATATATCTTGCAGTCCTTGTTTTACCCCAGTTTTATACTTGATTACTTTCTTTAGACGAGCAGATCAATAGGTCATAATGCAGACAGGGAAAAGAGCTGGAGAGACTTCTTACTGACCAGACGGACAACTACACAGAACCTTTAATGGTTGCTTCTGAGAGTAATATACTGACTTGCTTTCATAAACTCTCTGGCTTCTCCCTTGCTGACTCAAGACTTTGGTACACATGCTTCACTCCCTTTTGATACTTTATTGGATATGATGATGATTATGGACAATAGGTACAGGTACATCTCAAATATTAGAATATTGTGTAAAAGTGCAATCATTTTAAGTCATTTCAGAAAGTGAAATGGTTATTTTATAGCAATTCATTACTCGTAGAGTAAAATATTTCAAGGCTTGATTTCTTCTAATTTTGATGATTATGGCTTACAGGTAAAGAAAACCCCAAATTCTTTCTCAGCAAATTAGCATATCACATTAGACCAATGGAACAAAAGATGTTTTAAGTATATATGTCAGGCTTCTGAAACGTCTGTCCATTTCTATGCACTCAATAGTTGGTTGGGCTCCTCTTGCATAAATTATTGGATCAATGCAGTCAAAGAGGCCATCAGCCTGTGGGCCTGCATAGGTGTTCAAACCCAGATTGCATTGATAGCTAGCTTGATTTTCAAATGAAATGCAGATGGGTCACGCTGGGAAACCTCTGTTATCTGTAGCCATAAACATCAAAATTACAATAAACAAAGGCTTGGCATGCATCTCTGTATGTAATGATTCCATATAATATGAGTTTCGCTTTCTGAGATGACTGAGAAAAAATTCAGCTCTTTTATAAAATATTATTTTTTTAGATGTACCTGTATAGTTTTAATTTGACTTTTAGCGCAAGATGAAGATTCAACTAATTAGTTGCTCTTTGTAGCCTGTTGTTTCAGAATAAGGACACCCACCCCGAAAGGTAAACATGCCGTCTCTGTACCACATTTTCATCCAGCTTCTCTGAACGGCATGATTCCATGCTCTCATCACTTTTAGTTGGTTTCTCATCAATAGTTATTGTACTGCTGCAAGAAGTGACTCTGGGTCAGATAAACCGATGCTATCTGAATACCAAGCCTGAGCTGGGCCAGAGGAAGGAACTGCTGTAATCAGGAGCTGGACAGTGGGGTCACAGAGCTCAGCAACTAGTCAAAATGTTGTAAACGTTATGTTTAAAACACCTAAGTTACTTTAAGTTTCACTCCGCATCATTTAGGACAGAAATCAGTAAAAACGGAGCTGAAGCGTTGATAAAAAGTTGCGTTTGTAAAATAATTATATGGGTGCCATGTCCTAGATCTATGAGTTGTTTTGCTTTGCTGAGGAGTTAGTAGGTCAGTGTCCTGCACTATGCTGTGGTGAAGGAACGTTCACAAGCACTGCTTGTTTGAACGCCATTGAAAAATGAAGTGGATGCTGAGACATCTGCTTATAGATGCCATGGAAATCATTGATTTGTGCTGCTAGATCCTCGTCTCTTTCACAAAATAATTTGGCACTAAAAGTAAGGGAACTTGTGCTTAGTCGATTATTTCTGTGTAACAATGGTTGTGAGCAATAAATCTCATGTTATTGGAAAGCCTGTTTATTTCCCCTTAAATGGGGCCACGTCTGTGAGGAAAATACAAGTTGAGGAGCAGATTAGAACGCTTTCACATCATTGCTGCCAATCCAGCGATATATTGTAATTAGAACAGGGTGTTAAATTGTTTTCAATACATTTTTTCCTATAATGAACAATTTCGTTAATGACCACGATACGGTTTCAAATTAAAAGTCCAGTTTCTGAGATATTATAAACTTAAGAGATTAAATTCCCCAAACCCTAAAATGCTATGACAGGACCTACAGTGGGCTCTCACTGCTCTTGATCTGAAAGTGCATGTCTGCACCATCACAGAGCGACTGCTGTAGTGGAACTTCCATGGGAGGCATGCAAAGAGGAAACCTCTGCTGTCTGAGAGAATGATAAAGGCCACAATAAAGTTTGGCAGAGAGAACGTGGCAAAAGATCAGGGCATCTGACATCATTTTCTTTCCACAAATGATTTGAGTGGAATTATTTGGACACTAGAACAGAGGACTTGTTTGGTCTAAATCAAATACAGCGTCCCAGGAAAAGAACCTCAGATGAGCTGGGAGCAGGACTTGTCATGGTAGTCCGCTCAGTATCGTACAGTCCTGAAAACTATCATTTAAGTCAGAAAATCGGCCACAAAATCTTAAAAACCCACCATGAACTGACGCAGAACAGTGGTGTGTGCAACATGACAGTGACCCAAGATGTAGCAGTAAATCCATTGTGGACTGGATGACATCTGGTCCTGGTAGATGGCTGCAGGAAGCATGTGTCTTAACATAGAATGCTGATCTCTGTTGGATGTTTTGGGGAAATAAAACAAGGCTACTGTTTGCTGTTTACCTGTAATGGAATCCTTCTCTTTACCATTGATGAAAGGGGAAAAATTGTAAACCCTCACTAAAGCTGCATGGTTATAAGTAGAGCTGCACAATATATCAAATCAGTATGGGCCCGCATACATTACAGTCGCAAAGGACTAGGATGCAATATTTCATAAGATACTGTTTCAAGTGCCATGCCTTCATGGTCTGCCTACTGGTAATGTCACCGGTCAGTTTGGATGGACCCCTGCTCTCCTCATTAGCCATACCTGATATTAGGGCTGGACGATATAGAGAAAAAAGCATATTGATAAAATAGAAATCATATCGATCGATATCGATAATTATCAACAAATTAAAAACATATATTTTAAGTGCAGTCCTGGCCATTTTATGCTGTAGTTTAATGACTTATTTTTAGATACAGAACACACAAACACTGAATTCACACTCAACACTTTATTCAAACAACCTTTTACCAACACTGCAAGTTTTTAAAAAAGAAAAAAAAAAGAACGTGTGCTCTCTGAACTCTTTTAAGGGGGCGGAGCTTGGTTCCTGGGTCTGCGTTGTGATTGGTTGGGAGAATGTAATGACTGTAACATTAAACTACATGGCTAGAATGCAAAAGGAAGTAAAACTGTTCTATTGAAGTTTTTATTGACCTTTTTTTCTATCATCGATATACGTCTATCGATCGATATATATTGTTATTGAATTATCGTCCAGCCCTACCTGATATATATGCAAAGGGAGTCAGAAAGTTGTAGGTTAATTGTAATCCATATTATCTAAATTTTAAGCAATAAAACCACAATTAATTCTGTTCCTTAAATCGTGCAGCCAGTTTCAATTAGAGGCAAATATGGAGTGGCTCCATATGCTCTAGCACTGTTTAGTGGTACCTCTGTAGCATCCGATCTCAGGCTGATCTCATAAATGCTTTGGTTGGCGCTAAGGACCTTAAAGCTTTATACTAATTCCAAACCTCATTCCTGGCATGCCAGGGCTGTGTCCTCTACCAAGTACGCTGCAGCTTTAAACACAGAAACAGTCGTAACCACACCCAGCTCCTCCTGCTGGCTTTCTGAGTGGTTAACTTTATCGCTGGCTTTTATCTGCAGCCCTGCCAACACTGCTGAAGGCTGGAAACCTGAGGAGGGGAAAAATGAAGGAATGAATGGAAAAAATGACTAAAAGGAAAACTTCACTGAGGGAGTTAGGGTCAGGGGAAACAGGGAGGCAAGGGGAAGAGGCCGGAGAAAATCTGCATGGTCAGATTGCAGCTCTTCAGTCTGCAGCCAGACTGTTACCAGAGCTCGGTCCTGGTGTCACTCATAATTAGAGATTATAGGCGTTCGGCTCTCAGGGCAGTGTTGCTTCATATGTTTAATAAAGGTTTCACACTTTAAATAGGGAAAGAAAATAAAACCTTACTGATCCTTACTCTGACATGATCTGTGGTAAGAACATCAGACATGAAGTCCCTCTGTTCAGTATCCCCGAGCTGCTGGCTGGAACTGGAAGCATGTTAGCATTCGGGTCACTGCATTAGTGAGGGAGGATTTTCCATCTGGTGACGTGGCCGTGCTGGTTCAGACTACAACAACATTTCTCTCTGCATAGGCACAATGGCTGCTGCCTGGATCAGGTGTTGACTTTTCTTGGGACAAATAGTTGTGTACATAGTCTAATACAAATAATTGTTGTGATACGATATTGTCCTCTTTTAGCAGGAGCTACAGAATGTAGACAGTTTTAACCAAATGAAACGGGAAACAAATGAACTATAGGTCTTTGTTTAACCAAGAAACCAGCTCATTTTATCTTCAACTTCAATGATTTATGCAGCCGATCACACGTGTCTAAGAAAAAATCTAAATCTGTGCAGACTTCTAGATCCTAAACACTACAAAGGGGACTTTTGGAGTTGCCCCTATTAGAATTTTCAGCCATGTTTCCAAACATTAGTTTGTCAAGCAATACAAAATTTCTCTGCAAGAAAAAGAGAATTGTATTCAAAGTAGTTTTTCAAGCCTTTTTGCTATAGGCAGTCGGCATTTATTTATATTGGGAGTAGGGCTGTACGATTTTGCCAAAAATCAAAATTGAGATATTTTTCAACCGTAATTGCAATTCCGATTTAATTTTGACTTTTCTCTGCATTAACCACAAACAACAAAAATGGCCTGAAGATGGTGTTTGTAAATAAGGACTATTTAAAACAAGAAATTTCACCATTTTAATTAATCAGAATATTATTATTCAAGAGAATAGCTTTTAATTGAGTTGGACATCAACCCTTGTTGATCCTGAACATATAGTTGAACATATAGTGCAGCCAACAAGCAAGTCTATGGAATAAACACTTTGACAGGTGCTTAATACTATGGTGAGATTCCTGAAAGTTTCTGGTAAAAAAGTATTGATGATATAAACTAAAACAAATAATAAAATTAGATTATCTCACTGCTGCAACTCTCTTCCCTTCCATGTGGAGGCAAACCCACTTTAAACACATTACCGACACCTAAAGGACGCGTCTTATCCATTAATGGTTACATTGCCCAAAATTGCAGACCTATGCGATTTAGAAATTGCGTTTTTTTAAATTGTGATTATATTGCAAATGCGATTAATTGTCCAGACCTAATTGGGAGCAGAGATAAAGTTACATCATGTAATAAAGTCATGATTTGAGTCGGGATTTTAACCATTCTTGCTTTCTGATAGTTCTAAGGTACTGCCAGCAGCTCGAACACAAGAAAGTTTATGTCTACTGGTCACACCTGGTTCAAAGAGGACTAGGTAAACACTATCAGGACAAATTTTTTTTATGGTCACTGTACATGACTAAGCCCCTTATAAAGGGCTGCACCCATACTCATACAGTCTGGTTGTACAGTACGTCATTGATGTTCTATTTTGTATAGGCTTCACCCTTCAAGTCTATCACTAGTGGGTTAAAGGCAAAGCAGGATGTAGTCGATGCCTTATTGGGTCTGTCTGGACCACAAACATAAAGTTCAAACTCAGCCTTTAGGAGGTGTGATTACACACTCTGTTTGAGCCCTGAGATCAGGCTCCACCTGGTCACCAAAGAATAATCTTTGGTGACCAGGTCAACAACTCCTTAGGAGCATTGAAACAAAAGGAAACAACTCAGCAGCTGGGTCAGCCGCAATGACACAACTATAACTAGGAGTGGGTACAAATATAGATTCATTGATGTATTGAAATTTTCCCCCTCCAGTTTATTTATTTATTTATTTTTAGGTTTTTACGGCACTAGTGGCTCGTTTTTTATAATGTGGGCTGACAGACTGTGCTAGACAGGGGAGAGACATGCGGCAAAGAACCACAGGTCGCAGTCGAACCTGAGTCGGCCTCGCAGAGGACTAAGGCCTCCGTAAATGGGTCGTGCGTGCTAACCACTGCGCCACCAAAGCACGCCATTCCTCCTTCAGTTTAAAATCGATTCAGACAATCCTCGATTAGTTCCCCTGGCCTTTTGGTTCACGAACGACCAAAGTGATCACATTGTACAAGCGGGAAAAAAACAAATGTTTACACACTGGCGGAATGGGTCTAGTGGGGATCTCCCTGGTGCGCCAGTGGTTGAGCCCGTGGAGGTGCTGTCACGCAACACGCTACTTGCCGGCGCCTCCAACGCCTTTTCTACTCTGCCGCTCCTCCACCTCACAGACCAGACTGGCTACGGAGCAGACTGAGCAGTAGAGATCAGACAGCTCAGCCAACAAAACCAAAAAAAGGTCTGTGGCACTGGTAATCCAGCAATCACGAATCGAAAAGATTCCCAGTTTGGCCCTCATGTTTTACAGAGAGCTGCCCAGTGCTGTGGCTCTAGCTCGTCATGTCATTCCTCTGCGGAGCGTTACCCGTCAATCAGTGATACTATGAGCAGCATTAAGAGGTCGGTATTAGTTTTGTTGTGGCGCTGACGCTGAAAAGTTGAGAGATTAAAAATAGAAAGCCCTCCAGGAAAGCAGTAACACATTGAAACATTTGTGGCTTCTAGTAAAGATGAATATGATAAAATGTTGGAGAGTGATAAGATTACAGATAGTGTAGCAGAAAATAGGCTGGTTCTGCAGAGTGAACAATGGTTTATTAGCTTTCCAGTTCTTGTCAGGTTCAAGATAAGTTATTTTGTTGCAAGGAAAGGAACTGTGGCTTTGTTACCGTTTACCTTAAAGGCTATAAACTGTTTACTGTTGCTCTGTATTATATTGGCCATCTGGGAATAAAATCACGTTAGCACCGTTACTGGTATATACTGTATTTTTCGGGCTATAAGTCACACCTTTTTTCATAGTTTGGTTGATCCTGCGACTTATATTCAGATGTGACTTTTATTTCAAATTTAAATGTTAATTCATATTAACCAGTATGAACCAATGAGTAAACATTACCGTCTATAGCCACAAGAGGGTTCGCTAGGCTTGTGAAAACTATCCTGCTCCTGTACCACTTAAACATTAATTGAAACATTAACTTATAGACAACAAAGACTGAACAGATGTATGTAAGTTGTTTCACTGTTTCAGTCTGCGTTCACGCTGCAGAGCGTTGCGTGGTGCAGCTCAAAGGGCCCAGACCGTGACAGAACCCTGTTATTGGGCTGTCTGTGAAGCTAATAACAGCTAGGCTAGCTTACAGCTCTGTTGTCCTGGAGGGTTACAACTTGGCTGATGGGCGTGAGTACGAAGAGGATTAGTGATAATGTATCAGTATACACAGGAGAAATGAGCAATTTTGTTAGCAGTGCAGTGGGTGGAGGAAATAAGAGTAATTATTTGTTCATATTCAACGTCATCACTAATGAGTTTACAGAGAAGTCACTCAGACAGCAGAGCCAACATTATGATAGAAATACAGCAAACATATAGAATTCAAATGATGGGGATTGCAGTAAGTTAATATTTTTGTGGGTACTGCCACATATTGGAATCAGAGGAAACAAAATGGCAGGTAAGGCTGCAAAAGAGGCCACAAAAAGAGGGGACATTGATGTGGCAATTAACATCAGCAAGATGGAAATAAAGAGCATCATTAAACAGAGGTTGAAGAAAAGGTGGCAAAAGCAATGGGAGGAAGAGAGGAATGGTTTTACAAAATTCACATGACAGTGGGGGAAATGAGAAGTGCAGGAAGGAACAGAAGAGACAATTTTTATCAAGACTTAAATTTGGACACACAGGATTAAACAGCACTTTATTTATGCTGAAATGCGCTGGATAAAACCTCGCTGGTTGGAGTTGCTAACTTCCCCCATTCATCCTCCCAGGTATGTTCCATGTTATTCAGCCAGTTGGGGATGCAGTTTTTAGTCTTGGATTGTGTGAAATAAATGTCTAGATAAATGTGACTTTTATATGTTTGTTTCCAACCCAGCAGTAGAAAGAGACCCAGTCTGTAACTTCCAGGCCACTTTTTCTCCCCAGTCCAGACCTGAGTTCTGGAATACTTTTTTAAGCTTTTGCTCTCCACATTTATCACAAGTATTACTGCACTAAAACTTGTGTTATTGTTCGGAAAATTATGAGAATTATCTCAGTTTCTAAGAGGAAAGGAGAATAATTTAGGTTTACATGTACTTTACTTCAGTGTTAGTTTTCACTTTTGTACTCCATATTGATATGGAAACGCATGCACCGGTATACAATGGCTGTTCATATGGACAAAATATATACAAATATCTAAAATGTAACAAGTATCTAGGGCTGCCATAAACCATTATTTTAGTAATCAATTATTCTATCGCTTATTCGGACGATTAATTGTGTAATCAGATAAAAAATTTATACATTCTGCGGATTTTTCACATAATTACTTAAACTTGTTTTATGAGTAATAGAAATAAAGAAAAAATGCAAATGAGCAAATAACGCAATTCTTTTTTGGATAACAAGGATAAATCTGCAGCTAAAAAGTTCTAAGATCAAAATGTTGAAAGCTCAGCCCTTTCTGGTTGACTTAACATCAATACAGTGCAGCTGCCTCTGGAGTGGAAATGGTCACAGACAAAAAAGGCATAAAGTGTCACTTGCATATTGCATTCTGGATTATTTTTTTGTAGATTACAAAGCATAATTCTATTCATATAAAACAGAACCCTTCTAGTTTACTTCAGGGCTAAGTTAAAGTCTTAGTTTTTTTTAGTCCTCAAATAGACAACGAAATAATTACAAGGTAAACAGCTCATTTAAATTCAGGGATAATAAATACTGGCTTTTTTCAAACTATTAAACATAGATAGCTATTGTTATCTGTTTAATAGAATAGACATACCTTTACTGTCCCATAGTGGGAAAATTTGTGTGTGGCAGTGGCAAAAGCAGGTGGGCCTAGAACCCAGGCTTGCACACAAGATTAATTAATATGAAAAAGCTAAATTTAAAGGTAAGCTGTACAGCAGAAGAGAAAGTAAAAATACAGTGTAATTATTAATAGATAATAAGGCATATTCAGATAAAAATTGTGTGTTGGAGTTAAAAATGTAAGAAAAATCAGTAGTTGATTTACAGAATGATGTAATATTTTAGTCAAACTTTTTTTGTTTCACAAATTCACAAAAAACTGCAAAGACATCAACAGATCCAAACTGTCTAAATTGACCGCTCTGATATGTCTCTGCAGGTTTGTTCTGGAACCTGCTCTTAAAGTTATTTTCATTCTGTAGTGAAGGAGTTCTGCTTTGTTGTCTCTAACATCTTTAAAATGCAGCCAGATGCTTTGTTTTCTTCTGTCCCTCATAGTTAATTTTTCAGGACAAGTTGATAAACTCACCCTCTACTCATAGCTGCACTCACTGCACCCCTCCCAGTTTTTCACATAATGTTATAGCCCTCACGTGATTGGCCGTTTGGCCACCATGTTGACCAATCAGAACAAGATCTGGCGAGAGAGGAAAGGTGGGGGCCAAGCAGCGAGTAGAAGCGCCAATCTTCGGCAGCTAGAAACTCAGTGGATACCAGGCAGCTCCCTGCACAGTTTCCTTTTCTGGTCCCTGCACCTTTAAAATGTTAGGTCTCTTTCTCTGCACTGCTTTTTGTCTCCATAGCGGACATCCACACTTGGCATCCATGTATTAGCGGGCTAGGCTATCATTAGCGTTAGCCGCCTGGCCGGAACACAGTGCGCTGAATAAATAAACAACGTAACGAAGCTTCGAGGCAAATAATTTTGCATCGAGGAATTTTATGAATCGAGGTCCTCGAATCATTTGATGAATCGTGTCAGCCCTACATGTATCTTAAAAAACGTTGTACTTTTTACAAATCAGTATCGAAACATTTATATCAATATCAAATCAATATTGAACTGAATTGTGACCCAAAGAATTGGATTTCAATCATGAGGTTCTTAGCAACAGCCAGTCCCAGTAACAATGCTGCATGCCTCAGTCAGAAGGAAGTAATGTCTGACCACAGGGAGGCTTGATGGAATGCAGCTAGTAACAAACAGTGGGAGTAGTAACAAATAACAACAGTGGGAGGAGTTTGCTGATATTCAACTGACATGAAATAATAATCATTCTGTACAAACTTGCGCTAGCGGCTGGACAGAAGAGATGAGACATGGCGGACAGAAGCCATTAGGAGTAATCACAGAATGAGCCAGCGATGCTATCAGGTGTAAAAGCAGGGTTAGGACGCAGCACAGCTCAGCTACTGCTGAGCCAGGGGGGAGCGACAGAGAAAGCAGATAAATCATTCCCTCTCTGCAGATGTCAGAGTGAACAGCAGGCCTGGTTTAAATAACAGGAATTTAAGTGGAGCCTGATCTAAGGGCTCAAACAGAGCTTTAACCAGAGTGCGCAGAACCAGCTCCAAATCCCACGGAGGAACTAGTGAGTATGACAGCGGTCTGTCTGCGTACGCCTTAAAATAAACCTGTTTCATCAGTGGGAGGTTAAAGACTCTTCTGTCACCAAAACCCTCATGACAGGAGGGAACAGATACAGCATGTGTTAATTGTGCCCAAAGCTCTTCCTCAGCTGCTGGAGAAGTGACAGGAAACAAAGTCCTCGCCTTTATCCACTCGCCAGCGCTGAAAAGCTGCCCCTTTAGACGTGTCTGATGCAGGTAGAAGTGGCTCGTGCACACCACATCCAGGGAGGGCCGAGTTTCTCAAACCCAGACACTGACCTATCTCTGAGGAACTCCAGATCCCCGTTGTAGTTGATAGTTAAAAATAACCAATTTTGCTGTACTCTGTTTAGCCTCTTTATTTTTTCTTGTACCCTGGCTAAAATACAGATGTGTGAAGATGTCCAAGATCCAGTTTCCTTTAAGCAGATTCTGCTTTTTGATCTGTCTGTGCCTCTTCTCTGCAAATGGTCATGCAGGTGAGCAGCCATTCAGTTAAACATGTATTTTAGGGTAGAATGGCCATGGTAAATCTACAGCTGGTAGTGAATATAACTAAGTATTGTAATAATTCATTTATTGTGATAATATTTACACGTATCTAGTCAGTGGTTCTCTCCCTTATTGCCTGAAGCCATAATGGAAAAACAATAATGCAATTTGAAACTTGGAAATCATTTCCTGAACATTTTTTCACACGAACCCCAACAGCTCATTGACCACCCATAGCTTAGCCCCGTGCTGAGACTGAGGGAGAACGCTTGGAAGCAGGCAAGCTCCTTATTAGTGTCAAAATATGTTGGTCCTCTATGCTGAACGGTTGAAGTCCAACAGATTGTGACAGTCTTCACTGTTGTGCACTAAAAGTTGCTGTAATACCGTGCAGCACAGATGAAAGTAAGTGGCTCGGTGTGTGTTTCTTCAGGAATTCATTTGGAACATATTAAGGGTTGTTTGGATTTTTTGAAGCCTGATCCTCTGAAGCTATCATAATATTTGCCTTACCTGTAGTAGAACGATGGCACATAACAGTGTGTTTAATGAAAGGAGCGGTGGGTCCTAACAAGCTTGTCAGTCTGCCTCATAAGCTGATTGAGACCTAGAAACCACAGCTCATTAGTAGCTGCTACACAACTGATTTAAAATCGAAAAGTTCCCCCTGTTCATGGCAAAGTAAGAGTGGGCTAACCAGTCACAGCCCATGTTATCACTTCACACAGCCGCAGGCCTGAAACGGTAGAGCTCCACTTTGGAACAGGGACATTTTCAGCAAAAACTGCAGCAAGTTCACCAGCGGTCTGTTGCCAATCTGCTGCCTGTTAATATTTGCTGACATAACAGTATGCAGCACTGGTATGATCATTTTCAGTTTGAACGGTTTATATGGCTAAAGAAAGTTAAAACGCATGTCTGACTAACCTGTCTGATGAAGCTTCCACCAATCTGGGAGCTTAATGTCCAACAGGCTCTTGGTGACATGTTTTTTGTCTACTGCACGTAAAGGAACTAGATTTAATGACTTTATATCAGGGGTGGACAATAATTAAATATCTATACATATATCTATATACATATATCTATATCTCTCTATCTCTCTATCTATCTATATATATATAAATTACTGTCGGTGATTACAGCATTTGTCACTGACTGACGGTCTGGGTTTTATTGTATGTGCTTTATTTTTTTAAGCAAATATTTCTAAAATGTTATATTGGAGCAAAATAATTGTCATCAGTTTGTACAGGCATCTGTTGTGGACATTCTGGGCAGGCTTTTATTCTGTTTATATCGATATAATTATATTGTATCCACAGAAATTAGGAAATATAAGTTTTGTCCATATTGTCCAGCCCTACATTATATAATCCCAAGTTCCAAAAAATCTAACCTACCCCTTCGATCACTGCATCCATGCATGGCCTATATCATGTCTAACAGTTGGTTCTGCTTTTTGCTGCAGGTTCCGAGCCCATGGTTTAAAGTCCAGACTGACTGAACACAGTAGTGGTGCTTCCAGACTTACTTCTGGGGTGAGTCTGTTAAACCTCCCTGCTCACTGTCTTGCCATTGGATCATCTGTGCTTTCAGTGGCTTGGTTTTTAAATAGGTTACTGTAAGCAGCGCTGCTCATAGAGGGACCTCATGGTTACTGATTAAATATGCTCAGAGCAGGCCTAATTTCTCAAACTTTTAGGAAATGCACCTTGTTTGACACCATCATTTTTAACTCCTTAAACGTTTGTCTTTTTAAAACTTTCTAAAAAATTTCAGATTTTTATTTTATTAGGGACAGTCCTGCTCACAGGATAACTGATAACAGGATAAAAATCTGTTTACATTGGTTTTACATTTGTCTGCTTGGTAAAGAGAAAATCAGCTTGTTTGTACCATCAATTGCATGAACGTTAACATAGCTCCTAATTGGAGCTACCCAGATAAGGAAGGACATTTTATGGTTACTGGCTCAGGGTTTCCACTTTTCTTTTAACTGCGGTGGTGATAAAAATGTGGGGGGGCAGGGGGCGTCCAAAGTATATTAATTTTTATACATTGCCTGAAACCACACTATGTACTATGTCTAATTTCACCAAAAACATGGTAATCAGAGGCACACAAACTGATTAAAAAGTATATTTATTATATTCAGTTTTTATTACAGGGCCGAATAATTGGCAGCTTTGCTCATGTGTAATACATTTGGAATCTGAAAACAGAGCAGGTCTCCTCTCTGCTCTCTTTGCTCACAATGCATGCAGGGCTTTCAGGACGCGGCAGTTGCCTGTGAGACGGCACTGTGGGAATAGAGAGACCTGACGCAGAATTTTTGTTCTCCACCCCCAAAAGAACAGTTCATCATTATAGATCCTTATCAGATAATGCTGTATCAAACTTTAAAGAGTCCGACCCCCTTTTAATCTCCTCACTATTACAGAAATGCCCAGCAGATGGCAGCAATGTTGTTTCTTCCCATTCACAAATTGACGCCTTTGTTGACTGTGTCACTTCCTCATTGCGTTTTGCTTTAGACAATGTAGCCCCCTTGAAAAAGAAGGTGGTTATTCACAGGAAGCTAGCTCCCTGGTTTAATTTAGAGCTGCGTTCTTTGAAGCACGGCGTTAGGAGGTTGGAGAGAAAATGGCGCTACACATTTAGAGGAACCCTACCTAGTCTGAAAAATGGTCTACAGTTGTATAAAAAGACCCTGGATGACTTTAAATTTCCTGCTTTTAAAATCTGACAAGACAAAAGTTGCAATCTTTGGACCAAAGTCTGAAAAAACAAAAGAATTCTTAATCAATCACTTAATATGGATGGCATTAAATCGGTCTCTGGTAATAATGTAAAAAACCTTGGTGTTATTTTTGACCAAGAAATGTCATTTGAATCCCATATTAAACAGGGTTCCTGGTTTTCCTTTTTTCACCTCTGGAATATTGCCAAAATTATAAATATTTTGTCCACACCATTTGAGTGACGCTCAAAGACTAGTCCATGCATTTATTACTTTAAGGCTGCACTATTGCAATTCTTTACTATCAGGAAGTCTATAAAATGCAGTTTAAAGCCTCCAGCTGATCCAAAATGCTGCAGCAAGAGTTCTGATAAAAATCAACAAGAGAGTTCATATTTCTCCTACTTGAGCTTCCCTAAATTGGCTTCCTGTTAAATCAAGAATAGAATTTAAAATTCTTCTTCTCACATATAAAGTCCTTAATAATCAAGCTCCATCATATATCAGAGATCTGATTACCCCGTATATGTTCCTGAGAGAGCACAAATCCAGGCCAAATCTCAAAATATCAGGCCAAAGCTCCCACCAAAATGTGCAATCAGACAATCAAATAACTTGCACATACAAGATCCCTTTCCCAATCACGTTGTCATAGCAACCGCTGAATGTTTTACCAATAGCCTCCCAACATGAGTTGTAAATGTAACATAAAATTTCTCTCTCCATCAAACATTTGAGGCATTTACAATTCACACTGACCCATACCACTACATAGTGATACTTGCTTAACCAGAGACCATTCATCATTGGTTGTATCAAGCTCGACAAATTCAGCACATAGATTCGGGGTTTAACTGTTCACTGTAAATTCTGCGATTCTGTCCCTGTTTTTATTTATGGGCCCCAGCTGCTCGCTACTTTATCCATCCCTGATAGAATAGTCATACAATATGGGGAAAAAAGTTTACTTAGCTCTAACACACCAGCTTTATACTCTGGTTGTAGGTGCATGAAGTAGGCTGCTGATGCTGGTCGCTGCGTAATTTTTATTTTTGGAGGGGTGGGGGGGATTTATCTTCCTCATTGAGTCTGAATTTACCAATTTACTCTATTTATGGGAAACATTGATATGGTTTACATGTTTCTTCTTAATTCTGAAGGTGTGGTGGATTTTTGTTTTGGTGTGGCGGTGTGCCACGATGAAATGTAGCAGAAACCCTGTGGCTGTTTGGCCTCCTGGGAAATTTGTGCTTTTGTATTTTTGGCTGTGTTTACAACCAGAAAAGTTTAGATTTTATTCCCCCCATGTTTTAGTTTGTATCTACCAGTGGCATTTCCATACTTGCACCATGATGAATCAAAATTATGAACTATCAAGATCCAGCAAATAAACGCTGATTGGTGACAAATTGGGATGGGGCGAATCGACCTGGAGCCAATATTTGTTGGTGACAAAATGATGAATGATGGTAATGCTGCTTTTTTGGGGGGGGGGGGGGAGGATTTGTACATTAGTATTTGCACGAGTTACACTTCTGCTGTCCATGGTGGTCTTATAATTTTTGTCTGTTTTAAAGTGTTACACAGCTCTGGCAGCTTATTGGTTGCTTACAGATAACTAGTTTACAACCTCTTTTCCCAGAATGGAGCACTTGCCTCACAGTAGATCTGTTCATGGTCACCAGATTTCCCCTAGTTTCCTGTTTGTTTGAAGGTTTCACCACTTAATTTTGTCACCCTGTTTCTGAAAATAGATTCTTTCTGTGTGCTTGTCTAATTAACAGATTGCTACAGTAAAGCTGCTGAAAACAAAACAAAGGGTATAATCTGGGATTTTAGGTGTAAAACAGTTTCTGCTGCTTACGTTCACTGAGCCACGCAGCCATGCCAAACGCTTAGACTGTCAGTGTTATGTTTTCACCACACTCAACAGCATTCCGGTATCATGAACTTTGTAGAACAGCACAGCACCACTTGTCAGCTGGATGGTGGAGTTTGAGACAAAGATAGTCAATCAGAGGCATCTTCTAACAGCAAGTCATTTATTATATTTGCAATACTTAGTCTGATATTTAGTTTTACTTTTATTTTGGCCTTTCTGGTTAGGTCATTCTCTGTTGCTTTAGAGCTAACTTTACATTAGATTTTTTTCATTACTATAAGTTGTGTGTATCTCTGTCCTTTCCACTGACATGCCCAAATCTCCCCATTGTGAGACAATAACGGAATTTCAAGATCAAGATTTGTCTGACCATCTTCAAACCTCACAGTTGGTGTATTGATTGTGATTCTCAGATGTTTAGCACATCGGCTGGTGACCAAAATGAGACAATTCTATTCTCACCTTGCTTGTTGGAAATTAAAAATCCGATCTACTGATGCACCATGCATGAACGCTACCATGTCACACTGACAACATTCCTCTAATTGGAAGTTGTTGCTGTGAACAGGAGACTTGGTTAGCTATTTTCAGTATTGGTGAGTGGGTGTATAGAAATATTAAGAGAAAACATAATATAAGGAGCTTGTAGAATTAGTTGATCAAGGCAAAAAATCTTTTACCTTGTCTCCATGTAAATTTAGTTTAATGTGCATTTTGAGATATAGCATTAGAAAAGGTTGATGGAAACGGCAGAATTCCAAATAACTCACTAAAAAGTATTTATGTTCACTTGAGGTGGGTTTTAACATTATCAAAAAAACATAAATGCACAGAAGAGGGACAGAAAACATATTTGTCAAATAAGTTCTGACTTATTTGACAACTTCTGACATTTACCTCACATGACTGATCAGCTGTTTCTGCTGCCCTTATCTTCCTGAATGTTTCCATAACCCTTAGAAACATGGCTGGAAGCAACAACGGGTACATCTGGACTAAGACCTGAGCATTTCTTAAATCTCATCCCTGAAAAAAAAATCAATAAAAATCATTGATTAGGGGGGCACGATCCATGTACGGAGGCCTTAGTCCTCGACGTAGCCGACCCGGGTTCGACTCTCACCTGTGGTCCTTTGCCGCATGTCTCTCCCCTCTCTCGTACCCCCTTTCCTGTCAGCCCACTATACGAAAAACGAGCCACTAGTGCCATAAAAACCTCAAAAAATTTTTAAAAAGTCATCGATTAAAACCTTGGTCCATTACTGATCTATGGTCAGCGCTACATAGCAACCTTTACTTCCTGTTTATTATAGCGTAAAGTCAACGTATGAAGACATTATCTTTGCATCGCCTGGTTAATTCGCTACAAACCAGTATAAGGAAACACGTCTGATTTTGTACTTTCTAATTTGCGATATTTCTAAAGTTTGTTCAAAATTCCAATGAGAATTGATGAGTTAAACTGAGCTGGGAGGAGCAGAGCTGGGCGGGTGAAAACGCTGAGGGCCGGGGGAACTGCGCCTATAGTACATCCATGACTAGCTTGTCAGCTTTCACCACTCCGATTACTTTGCTTAAACCAACATTATTAAATCTTAAACTGTCTGTTAAATGTACGTATGTGGAATATATCAGCAATATTTTCCATTTCGGCCGGATTTAGTTCATTTTGGACTAACATGGGGCAGATTGGTCGTGTGCGTATTGGTTTGGTAATGTGACAGGTAATGGTGATGCAGCACAGGGTTGTGGGGTGTTTAACTGAAGCAGAGAAGCAATGTCTGTGACATTGTCACTTCTTCACTGTGTCTAAAGCGTAGGGAAATGTGTATACTGGTAAATATCGGTTATCGGCCATAATCGCAATATCAAAATAGGAAATTGGTCCAAGTCTTCACATTGGTGCATGCCTACTTTAATGTGTTCCAAATAAGTGCATGAAGTCCCACACGCTGTCACAAACTTAAACCTGCACTAAACATTATTCCAGCTTTAAAGGTATAGAGAACGATTTTTTTCCAAAAATGTAGGTCAGAACGCCCAAGTCCCTTTTTGAATAACTACGCAAGACCATCTTACCTGCTCTTCAGCTCCTCAGGGGAATGGTGTGAAAAAAAATCTCCCAAATACACGGCGGTCTAATTTCTTTCTTCTGAGGCCTTCCTCTTAAGCCGGGCGTACACTGTACGAGTTTTTGCCCTATTCGGGCCGATTCTTCAGTCGTGCGGGCATTTTTTGAATCGGGCCGAATTTCAGCTTGATCATAGAGGGGGGGAGGAGGAGGGAATGGCTTCTCACGACTACCTCCCGATCAGGACGGTCGGTGAAAATCAAACATGTTTGAAATTCAGTCGGCTGTCGTGAGGTTTTCGTGAGCGCATCCTGCTGTTCAAGCAGAGCTACGAGGGGGCGCCCTCCCCTCCTCTCCGTCCCCGCCAGCGGAGGGAGGGGAGCGGGCGTCCCTGAAGCGACCTCCGCCCGGCCCGCTCGCGGGGGCGTTGGGGAGGGCGGCAACGCGCTGGCCGCCTGTTTCGGCACTCCTCCGCGGTCCGCCGCCTGTTTCGGCACTCCTCCGCTCGCGGGGGGGGTGCGGGTGGGGGGGGTGCGGGCCGGGCGACGTGCCGCGCGGCCGCCGGTGCGTCTCGTCCCTCCCCTCTCCCCTCCGTTCCCCCGACGCCCTGTGCCTCCTGCGGGCCTCGCCAGAGCTGGGCTCGAACCCCTGCTCTGGGTCCCTGTCACCTACCGTCGCTCGCCTGCCTCTGCCACCACAACGAGCGGTCCCAGAGGGGGCACGACGTACAGTGTGAGCAGTCCGGTCGCGTCCGGGCGTCGCGCCGCACAGATCGTGAGCGGTGAACTTTTTAAACCCCGCGGTTCCGTCGCACAGTTTGAGATGTATA
This sequence comes from Fundulus diaphanus, assembly GCA_037039145.1. Classification (NCBI taxonomy): domain Eukaryota; kingdom Metazoa; phylum Chordata; class Actinopteri; order Cyprinodontiformes; family Fundulidae; genus Fundulus; species Fundulus diaphanus. Next base: position 48,081,574 of record CM073128.1, read on the forward strand.
TAAGTACCACGACTGAAAAACTCGTACAGTGTACGCCCGGCTTTATTCTCACAAACTTGTAAGACAGTTGCTTCTTGCAACTCTCAGCCATTTTCAAAATATACAGCGAGAGCAGCAGAGCTACAATGAACGGCTAACACTGAAGCTAACTAGATACATAAACACTAGAAGTGCGCATGCGCAGCAAGCAAGTGGAAACTAACAAGGAACGTGCACACTGGTGTTACGTAATGATTGGTATGTGAGACAACCAATATATAAGGTGATCCCCTGGAACTTGAAGCCGAAAAAGGGCATCCATTACACCCTTAAACAAATCACTAATGCTGAAACTGGCTGAGCCTTCAGTTTAAGCACAAAAGCTGTAAGTTGTTTGTTCAGCCTGTCATATCAGACAGTTAGACGTCCATAAATGACATGCCGCTGATCATACAACAGGAGATATTGTTCAGAGATATTTCGGTCTAGGTTTGTTGACATTTGTTGGGATAATGTGTGGCTACTACTTCAAAGGTTTTACTTAACAAACAGGTGGGTAGAAATGTTTTTAAAAATCTCAACGAATTAAAGGTTATATTCATGTCAGCATTCTTTGAGGACCACAAAGAGGCAAAGCTTTAATTATTTTTCACAGTACTCAATTAGAAGACACCTTGGGAACCAGCTCTCAAATTGGGTTTACTTGCTGCTAAATTGGATATTTCCATTTGGTTCTATTTGAACATGTGCTGACAAAATGTTTCCTGCTTCATAAACTTAGCTGTAGTACTTGACTCTGCACGCAGTTAAAGATCAGGACATCCCCAATTTACAATACTGTTGCTCATTACATTGTGCTGATGATACCAATTACAGTTCACTCAAATTTTCCTACTTCTTTATCATCACAATTTCAAAATCATTTTCTGTGAGCCTTACCTTCTCAGCCACATGTGATGTACTTAAATGATAGAGACCCTCCAAAGATGATATTAGCAAGCAGAATGTGAATGCATGGCACTAGGAAATGATACCCAACCAGATATTGTAAGCAGACACTCCTTTGCAATTGCAATATTGTGAAAATGATATTGCAAAGATTATTGGGATTCAATATATTGTGCAGCTCTACTGCCACCTTTCCCAGCCGGGCAGTGGTGAAGTGATTAGAGGAGACCTGGGACTGAGCACAGACACACGAGGAACTTCAGCGAGTCACCCATATGTACTTTCACTCCTTTGTTTTTACTTTGAACAGCATTATAAAATGTGGCAAACTCTTACTGTTCATAAGCACCCACACTCCTTTGATGTCTAGAATAATGGGCCTATAATACATATTTTGCCAGCAGTGGCCATGAAATAAGGCCGGCAGTTTAGAAACTTTTCGGAGCAAAACATGGCTGTATGGCAGGCTGGCTAACACTGTCTCAGCAGGTCGGCTTGTGTGTTGTGCAACAGGATAAAGGGATCCGTAATGAGGGGTTTGTCGCTGTGTGTGGTTATAAAACTATGATCTGAAAAGGACTTTAGACAGCATCGCAAGATGTCAGATTTTGCTGCTGAGAAAGAAGCAATAGCTATGTTGAAATACACAAAATTTGACGATCGGATTAAAATGTATTCAGGCTGTACCGTTTGAATGGGCGCACTATCAATCCGATCATGATGTGCGTCTATTTGCACCTGGCTTTATTCAGAATAGAACCACTCTTGAGATGTGCAGTTATCAAATTTCCTTAAAAAAACACAGAAGAAGAAATTCCATCTTTGCTGAACAACAAAAAATAGTAAACAAAGCAGTATTATATGAGTTCGTTTTGTCTTCCGGGCACCCAGGCTGGACTTGCACAGTGTTCTAATTAACAGTTGAGTTGTTACTGAATAAATAATAATTTTGAGCTCTTTTAACTTTTCGAATTGAAAGGTTTTATCGGAAGCCCCAGCAGTTTCGCTTCCCGATGTATTTTCGCCTCTCAACAACGTGGACATATGTCCCGTTTACGTTGGGCACACACGAGCACGCAGTTCAGTTTGCCACATTCGGAATAACTTGATCCTCCTCATCAATCGGCATAAAGCACCCCTCTCATCCAAAATACAATTTAATTCCGATTGAGCTTAATCCGATCACAGTATTCCGGCTTGTTTACATTACGCATTTATAGTCTGATCAGCCCTTTATTACGATTATTTTTGTCCATGTAAACACAGCTATTGTCTGTCCTCAGTTTCCCGGGCCGTACATCATAATTTTAAATTTAGTGTCTGCTGTGAATAACCCAAGCAAGATGGCTTTCTTTGTGATATAGCAACATTCACAAATTGTCCTTGTAGCATTATATGTGACAGTTTTCTTCCACTTTTCACAGAATGTGAACGCCTGTGCTTGTGAAGACATGGTTCAGATGAACATAGTCTGGAACATACATGTTGCAGTTTTATCAAAGCAACTGATGTGCTGTGTGTTCATTAAAAAGCCTGTTGATTTACTGGCACCTTTTATTGTCCTGATGTGTTGTATAGTGGCTTTACAGACTGCTTACGGAACGTTTGTAGCTGAGACACTACCTCGTGCAGAATTGGTTCTGGTGTCGTCAGTTCTATATCCCATACTGTTAAGTTCTTTATTACCATGTGCTTTCTGAGGCAGAACGTGTCCCTCCTGATCTCTGCATGGCTCCATCAGTGGGGCTGGATTGACTTGTACACACCAGTTTGCTGTTGTCAGTCGGCAGAGAAAGCGGGAGGGGGTTGGGAGATTCCCGTCTCACCACTCGACCCACACTCTAAACAGTGTTGCTGCTGGTTGTGGATCCACAGCGCCACTGCAGCGGCCATCAGTGAAGGGAAATGCAGCTTGTTGTTTACAAAGTTGCAATGCTCCACAGACAGCACTGCTGACTACAGGGTTGAAGTTATCACTGCCTGAACAGACTCCACCGCTAAAATTGGGTCGAGGACAAGGAACAGAAAAATGGTGGTTTAAAAATAGCTGCTTGATGGCTGCACAAAGCCCGTATCTAATTATAACATGCTGCTGCTGCTGGTAAAATGCTCCTGCAGAGTTGGGAAACAGTTGTTTTACATTGTAGTGTATTCCTTGGTGTTAAACTTAAGAGTTTTATTCATTTACAGTTTTTTTCTACTTTTGTTAAACATGTAGAACCAGCATTGAACTGTCTGTCTGGTCCAACAAGGTATAATTGTCATAGTTTGCCAGTTCGCTCCTTTTTTTGCTTTAGGGATTTACACAGCTTGTAGTGTTGTTCTTATTATAAGTTTAGTCCCATTTTAGATTTTATATCCTGCATTAAATCACATGAGCTGGAATGATGCGGGGCCTTGAATATATGAACTCTTACCAAGACAAAAATCCCGTTATTTTTTGCTGGATTCAACATTGCTGCTTCTATCAAATAACCTGCTGCACAGTTTTTGTCTCTATGGTCACGTTTTCAGGTGTTTAAAGGCCGAGTTATACTCGCACGTTAGGTTCCCGCGCCAGTCTGCGTGGACTGTGGGTGAATCTATGGACACGCTGTAGATGTTTATACTTGACGCGGCCGTAGGTGCAAAACCAAAAATGGGGGGGGGGGGGGGGGGGGGGGCAGCAATACTCAACATACCCAGTGGAAATGCAAGAAACAAGAGAAGGAACAGTTGACTTCATGCTTCCAAAATGGCCACGCGCAGTATTGTAAACAATCATGATGAATAGTTGGTGTGTTTGTTAGGCAGAAATAAACGGAGGGCTAGAGACGTAGAAGAAGATGGTTTGTTCACCCGCTGCATACAGAAAGACGTGAAAATGGGGATTACACCCCATAGGGATGTTTTTTAAATAAATGGTTTTAAAAAACACTTAGTTTCACTAAATAAAAGCTGATGACTTTACATACTACGAGCTGTTGTTTTAGACTGGATATACTCTGGATGTGATGGAAACAGAAATCAAAATCCTTGTTTGTGCCCTTAAACTTAGCCAAGAAACTCATCCCTGAAAGTATACCAGTAATATGCGTATGCTGTTTTAAGGCACAAAATAAACATAGCATTAAACAAAGTTGTGCCGCTTGAAACCTCTGGGCCATTTCATGTCAGTACAGGTGAACTTGTTTGGTGAGGGTTCCTTTGAATCGCCCCATTTTGAATGAGCCTTGCGCGCGGTCCGCGGCAAGTTACAAAAACGTGGAGGTGCACGACCACGCGCCGTGGAAGCTCGCAGGGCCCGTAGTCGGGGGCGGGGACAGTGCAATTGCGTCACTTTTGGCACTTGCACCCTCGCGTCCTGTTCAGTGTGGAGAGTATAAGCCTAGCTTAACTGTTCCGTTATCACAATTTACTGGTGGATTTCAAATAGGAACATGAAGGGGACATGCAAACCGTGATAATTGGCTCAATCCCTGAGGATGTGCAAGTCCTCTGTGTGATTGTGGATTTACTGTGTATGAAGACAAAGTTGCAGATGTAACGTTTTAAAAAGAAGATTAGCAAGCAAAATTCAAATGATTCTTTAGTTATTAACCATGAAAAATTTCCCATTGCTGATAGCATTATGCTTTATTCCAGTCAGATATCCTTAAATTGCTAAAGAAAAAGTGAGCAGACAGATTGTGTTAGTGCCATGTTACTGTAAACTGGAGGTTTAGCAGCCTCAGGATTTAGTATCAAATATAATTTCCATTTTCCTCATAGCTCGTACAGGTTGTTGAGCTGGTAGAATTTTCCAGAACGATGAATCTCCTGCGATTGTGTTCGAGGCAGCTGACATTTTTATTTAGTCTAAATGTCCTTATTTTGTCTGCATGCAGGCGCTCTGCGTTCTCCTTGCGGCCTGTTTGGTGACAGCTATAGAAAACACAATTCCATCTCTCTTTACACTGACGGCTAAACAGAGGATCTGTAGGTACCGCTGAGCCAACATGTCTGAGAAGCACACAGAACCTTTTCTCCTCTGCTGTCCTGGGGGGAGCTGACCACAGATCAGCTTCGGTAGCTTTATTCTCCAGTGGAAGAGATTACTCTGTGCTGGGTGTGTCTGACGTAGCCACCATGGTAGGCCAACATAGCCTTCTTTAAAATCAGCAGCAGTAACGACACAAACACACCCATGCTCGGTAAGTTTACGTAGTCTTATCCACTTCGTCATATTGTCAATGAAGTTTAACAAATCTTCCAGTTACTAGCCTACCTTGTGTTTTCCTGACCTTTTACTAAAAGATCATGCTCAGGGTTTCCCCCAGAAAATCTTGTAATCCTGGCAGTATGTGCCGTGGTGGTTTGCAGGAGCTGCGCCCCGAGCTGCGTCATGCAGCTTGAAGGAGGAGCGCAACCGATTACTTTGTGACGGACAGAAGTGTCCGTCAAGCTAATATAAGCTAAAATAAGATAGCGCTTATTTTGACCGGGAGGTTTTCTCCCAGACGGGAACTTTACTGATGGCTTTATGTTGCTCTGAAACATCGAGGCATTTAAAATAAACACCTAGAAAGGCCGGGGGGCGAGTAAAGCATGGCGGTCTGCCAGACTTATAATACGATGGGAGAAACCCTGATGCTAAATCTTTAAAAACGTTGGAGGTTGGAGCGAACTCGATTCAGTTCCAGACTGGCCCGAAATGAAAATCAGCTGGGGTTGCTTATCAGCAGGGGAAATAACCAAAAAAGCAGAATTGTTGTCTTCTGTTCATTAAATACATCAAAACTAAACTCTCACTATTTTGAGCCTAAATACACGTCATGTAATTTGATTCACATTTTTTAGTTTGAAGAAAATCAGACAACGGTTTAGGACGTTTGCTTAGATTAATACATTGAAATCTTCTTGTATTTCATTGTGTTGGACTCAGTAATTCTCCATCTATCAAAGAGCAGACAGGACACTTGTGCTTTTTTTTCTTGTTATAATCCTTTGGGGAGAAATAGGTCAGTCCTCAGAAAAGCCCAGAGACTGTAATGAGGGGGAAAAGGCTGTTCAGTGAATATATACTGCTATAAAACCTGGAAGGTAAAATCCGTGTGCTGCAGTATCAGGACACCCGAATTTCTAGGCTGTGTGAAACTGCTCAGTGTTTTACTGTGAAAACCCAGACCTGGACATCAATGTACCCCTAGCTAACACTGCAGCCGTCTGAGCTCAGCATAGTCCGTCCATCCTCACAGACCCGGTCTGCTTCACTAAGACAAGTCGGACCTGGACAGCATCAACTCCGTGGCTGACCCCTACGTGGCCAATAAAGGACAAATGGTTGTTGACTTTAACCATACAGCCAACTAGGCCTTTTTTTTAAACTGCGGCAAGCAGGGCTACCTTTGTTTGTTTCCATCAGTCCATCTGTTTGAAATGAGCTTGTAGTATTTTTTATGGGATGTGGGAAGCCAGCCTCCATCCAACAGTTTCTGGATTAAGACCGGCTGAAACATGCAGCCTGATTCTCAAAGAGAAAACCTCAGCTTTTAAGTTGGACAGAGCTTTTTCTCTTCGTGTATAACAGCTGGTATGATGGTTGTGAGAGGGTTTTGTTCCTAAAGCTCCTTGTATTTGGTAAAAATGTCTCTAGGGGACTTTGATAACATGTTCCATTTAACGCAAACCGTGTTGAGGACGAAAGCTGGCCTGAGCTAGGCCTTCTATAGTATGTGCTGCACCAGAGCTGTTTCCACACTGTTCTTGAGATTGAAGAAAGAAGTGGAGTTTGACCTTTCAGGTGTCTGTCAGGTATTCTAAAGAATACGGTGGATCTGTAGTGATGGCTCAAAAACGTGGCCCAGGTTTTACCACACCATGACCCTGACTACATCCAGAAACAGCCAGATACCCCAACAGTCATCACACTGCACTCGGTATCATTAACCCCAGAATAAGATGTTACATTTTCAGGGATTAGATGTTGGCACGAGATGAAAGTAAGATCTGGGAGTTTATCCATGACGCCTGTTCTACTAACTTTACCTGCTACATTTGCACGGACAAAAGTAATCTGAATAAACGGCTGATCGGAATTAAAAAAAGCTTCATGTAAACATGCCAAACTGAATATTGTGATCGGATTAAGATCAATCGGAAGGACATTGTAATCCGAATGAGAGGGGTGGTTTATACCGATTGATAATCCGATCAACGTGCATAAAAACGTTCGTCAGGTTCAATTTATTCCGAATGTGGCAAACTGGCATGAGTGCGCATTCCGTATTTCTGCGTCGCTGAGTGGCGGAAATACATCGGGAAGCAAACCTTTCTGTTCGAAAAAATATAAGAGCTAAAAATTGTTGCTTACTCAGTAACGTTTTAACCGTAATTAGAACATCATGCAAGTCCAGCCTGGCCATTCGGAAGACAAACAAACTGATATTGCTTTGTTTACCATTTTTGTGGTTTAGCAAAGACAGAAGTACTTCTCCTTCTGTGTGTGTGTTTGTTGTTTTTTTAGGGGAATTTGATATACGCACATTTTATGATTGGATTGATTGATAGGGTGCCCATATAAATGGTGCAATCCGATTATTTAATCCAAATACATTTCAATCCGGTCGTGAAATTTTTCAGGCCCAGTGGGATTGATTTCTGTTGTTCAGTAACTAGGCTACCTTCTGTTAGCAAATGAAGCTAGTGACACTGTGCTTTTTGTATGTTGTCCCTTTAAACACAAAGGAAATATGTTCACTGATGGAGGTTTTAAAGTAGTGTGTCAATTATTTAATGAGATACACACCATCAAGTGTCACATTTATTTACTGCAAGTGCCAATATATTTAGAAATGTGTGGCAGCCATATTAGATTTGGTAGAACTCCATATATTACACCTGGAGCTCTGCCTTCAGGGGCCATTCTGTTGGAAATTTCCACTGGAATAAAAATGGAGGCATAATGAAACTGGGTCCTGTTAGCCAAACTGCAATGTCAATGCAAGAACTTGTTTTTGTTTTGGGGAAATACATGATGTTGCAGTCCTGTCCAACTACACTTAGATGTCATTGTGGCAGCATTGGGAAACGTAGCGTTTACTGAGCTGGTCTAAGCTGTTCTGTGAAGTGCATATAAACAGGTGTGCTATACTTTCTGTCTGAGATGCCTAGTTTGAAGTAAGAATGGTAGTAGTTCTCCTGATGCTGCTCTGTTGTGTTGAGTTTTAGAGAATAAAATGGTGACAGACAAGATATGAACCAACCACTGGCTAGCTGTTAGCCTCCAGTGATGTTAGGGTCATCTGCCTCACAACTAAAGGACTGTTTCACTGTTCTGTTTTAGAGTCTTATCAAAACCTTTGCTGCATCTTTGTCAACACAGATGGGGGGTTTAGTTTGTTCTCCAAGAATATTGTGAAAATGTCATTGCCATGAGCCAGGTATTGTGTAGTGTCTCATCAGCTGGATGCATAATTAAACCTTGAATATGTTTAATACATTCTATGATGTGTGTTTATTTCCCTGCCGTTGATGATCCTTCTCTTTGTGTTACAGGCTAGGCGTGTGCGTGCTGACCTCATGGTGTAACAGGATTAAAGATGAGCATTAGCAGTGATGAGGTCAACTTCCTGGTCTACAGATACCTACAGGAATCAGGTATCCTTTCCCACTTCATCCCACTTCTATGGTTTGATTTTATCAAAGAATCTGGGACTTTCCGAAGCATGCTGATGGGTGTTTCCTTACTTCTTGCTTAGCAGCAGTATTTTCTGTTCCCATCGTCTGTGATTTTACATTCAGAGTTGATGCTACTTTAAACTTTGAATTCATTATTTACACAAACAGATCACCTTCAAAGAAGCTCCAACGTGACAGAATTTCTTTAAGGTGAACATGATGAACTATTAGCTATTTGTTTAGCAAACACTATGAATGTGGGCTGGGAAAGTGCAAAGGCAAGAATAAAACCATAAATAGTGGAGATCATTGTGCTGAACAGATACTGAGGCTTCATTTAGTTCAGCTGTTTAGTGTTTCAGGTTTGATTCGGTTCTAATCGTTTTGGTTTTCATTTTATTTCCTCATGGCCTTCGTTCAATGACTCAGCATAAAATCTGGAGCAAAGCATTTGTTTTTACCTACAGCTGTTGGTATTTAAATCAAACTGAACTCCATGTATTTTTCATATGATACTAAGGCTCCACCAATCAACTGTGATTAAGCTGGCTATGACCAGTGATCAGCAGGTTACATGCTGAAATGTCACAAGTACTTTAGATCAGCAGCACATTTTTATTTTAAAGTGTTACATTTAAATGTTGAATTGAGCCACAAATAATGGAATTGAATGTGGACGTTTTATAAACCTCACAAGGAAACAGAGGTGGGATTAGCCAGGAAGAGTCTCATTGGTGCCTTTCTTATGAATAGAATATGCTTGAAAAGAAGTCCTGTCCTTTTCTGTAACTTTGAAAATGTTCTTTATAAAATGACAACGTTATGGTTTTTAGTGGTTGTCAGTAAGAAAATAATAGTGATGCACAATATATTGGGATTAACATCAGTATCGGCCAATGTCAGTAATTGTTTTAATATATCAATATCCATTCGATAAGTAAAGCTGGGCCAATATTAACAACCAATGTTTATTTCCATCTAGTTTCCCTTTATACCTGAGTTTCATGAGGGGGAGGGGTTTGGTCATGCGGTTTTCGTTAGGTCATGTGACATTGATGCATTGCAGCCATGATCGTGTTTTTTTTAAAAGAAGCAGAGATAAAAAAAGCAGTGTGTAGGTCTAGACTGTAACCCATATTCAACAATTTATTTAGCATAGCTTGATACAAAATTTGACTGTCACAGAAACATAAATGTGTGCATATATAAACACACAAATATCGGTTATCGGACAAAGCAGCAATATTAATATTGGATATCGATATCGGACGTAATTTTCATATCGGTGCATCGTTAAAAAAATCCAAACAGGTAAACAAACTAACATCCTGATATTATATGGATGGGTCCCTTTCACATTTGAACCAATGCGGTACCGATATCCGGTACCTGGGAATCGATACTGTTACTTAACGGTACCTATTTTCCGTACTTTTGTGTGTTTATGTAGTAATAAATTTTAGTTTATTAATAAAAAAAAATTATTTAACATATTCATTTCTCAATATATAAACCTGTTTGGATATACAAATAAACCTTATTAAATAATTTATGAATTTTTTGTTATTTTTTTTCTTATTAAATAATTTATGAATTTTAATGTATTGCCAGAATCCACAGCACATAAAACTATTTTTTACCAAACCAAAGTGAGGAAACAGAGAGGCTTTGCTCTCTGCCCTCTTTGCTCTGACTGTAGGCGAGTTACAGGACAAGGCTGCTGCTGCTGCTGCTGCTGCTGCTGCTGCTGCTGCTGCTGCTGCTGCTGCTGCTGCTGCTGCTGCTGCTGCTGCTGCTGCTGCTGCTGCTGCTGCTGCTGCTGCTGCTGCCTGTGTGTCTGAGAGACGGGGCTTGGAGAAGTTGGGAAGAGGCTCACTGCAGCACTCGCTGCTCTCCCAAGACAATAACTCCAGAACAATTGTTACTTTCACAGGAAACCACGTTAACCCAATAAAGTTGCTAGATTTTTCGCTAGTCACCTTTGTGAGAAAATGTCGCTGGATGGGTTAAAAGTCGCTAAATATAGCAAGAAATTTGCTAAATAGTCAACAATGACCAGGGATTCCCGACGCTGGCCTTGTACTTTGCCTCACAACTATTGCAGCGAGCGTAATCAGCAGCACATTTTGGGAAGTGGAGCCAGACTTTCGGGCGCTTTCTGTCAGCCATGCTTTGCTTACTGGACCAGAGGCTACTGACGTCTTAAGGCCCATTCATACCTCACGTAAAAGACGGATACGTGTGGAGGGTTTCATACGTTCTAACCGTCGATTTCGTCCGTACTTTGACACGAAAATTGGGACCTTAAGATTACGGACGAAACGGATCAATACGGAGCAATACTACCGGAAACGATGGGGGCGCTATTGAGTTTGTAGTACAAAATGTCAACAAAATCACGAAGAAGGTTGTAATTCTGGGCTTTAAACAATGGCGGGATTCGAGGAACGACTTGCGGAGCTTGTCCGCAACTACCCACACATATGATGTGTCGTGTCCGGGGCACAGGGACAAACAAAAAGTTTACTTACGGAGCAAATACAACAAAATCACGTCTTGGACCGTTGCCATGTTTGATCAGTGACGAATCATTGACGCCCAGCACTGCCACCTAGAGGACATATTGGTTATTGCGCACCTCAACGGACGGAGGTATGAAGGAGTCAACGGATAGAACGTACGGACAGAAATACGGACGTATAGGCCAAACGTAGGGTATGAATGGGCCTTTACGCACTTATGCGGGCAATGCTGTGTTCAAGTTCGGCATGGAAAATCGTAGGGCTGGACGATATAGAAAAAAAGCTTATCGATAAAAAAAAATCCATATTGATCGATATCGATAATTATTGAAAATATTTAAAACCATATTTTATGTGCAGCTCTGCCTGGACATTTTATGATATTGCTAAATGATTTAATTTTAATAAAGAACAAAAACACAGAATTTCAATTAAATCTTTATTTAACCAACTTTTTTTAACCATAACAGAATAAAAAATAAAAAAATTAACTTAAGAGACCTGAGTTATGTTATTAAATAATGACAAAGAATAAACTATAGTAACAAGTACAATGACCAAAATAAATATACCAAATAAATAAATAAAATAGCCTATTTAGGTGGGAATAGTACACTAGTTACTTCTCAGGTTTCATAATTGAGAGGCTGATGCAGGGCTGAGGTCAGAGGTTGTGGCGTGGGAAGACACAGATTGCAGCTCATTTTGCACTGATTCCTGGCACTAGTTGCACAATTTAGGGAGCGCTGTTAGAGAAACTTGCGTCCCGGAACTTTATATCGCGGATCAAGAGTGGCAAATAATTGTTTGAAGCCAGGTTTTTCCAACTGCAGACAACAGCAGCATATCCGCGGAGTTGCGCGGGGCTGACACAGCTCGCGCTGCTGCGGGTGTGAGCGGCTTACGTGATGAAACAAGTTGGTTGCGTTACCAGACTTTGTTTTTACCGGTTCCTTGCAAGTTTTACAAATCACTGGTTTATTTCTGTCAGGCTGGCGAACTAGTAAAACCCCGTTTTGGGACCGTTTCCTCCGCCGCTCCTTGCTGCGACATATTCACGGGCTCTGTGTTGTGGTTTGAGAGGGCGGGGCTTTGTGACGACGTGCCTTGGTCCGCGATTACGATTGGTCGAGAGGAAGTAGTGACTGTAGCATCAACTAATATGATAGGCTGAAAGGAAGGAAAGAAAACTGTTTCTATATCGAAGTATTATCGACCCTATTTTTTCCTATCGCGCCGCACGTCTATCGATCGATATATATTATTATTGAATTATCGTCCAGCCCTAGAAAATCGGCCACTCTTCAAATCTCTGTGTCACAGTGATGTGTTTAGGTACTGAAACATGGTACCGTTTGATTTTCCGTGACTCGGTACCAGGTAGTACCAACCGGATTCGGTCGGTACCTATAAAACTACCAAATTTGATGCCCATCCCTACACACAACCCCTGGCAATTTACAAATATTTTACAAATCCTAATTATTTGTATTTGTATTTGTATTTATTTTATTTAATCAGGACAGTGCACATTAATGAACAATCATACTCTTGTACAGATTGTAAATGAGCCAGATTATAGCATAGATGCTAATTTACATCTGTCGTCCTGAGGCAGGAACAATAAAAAAACAACAACACAAGATAAAATACAATATCAGTCAAAATACTAGACACACGTTCAAACAATGACATTACAAAAAATACAATTAGTGAGTGCATGACTGAGAACTTTTAAGAAACTGTTTAAGGTGCTTTTTTAAATGTGCAGTAAGTGGGACATTCCCTGATGTTTGTTGGGAGGCTGTTCCAGAAGTGACCCCCTCTGACGGATAGAACAGTTTGTCCAAAGGTTGTTCTTCTGTGGGGGATCTCTAGGTCTCCTCTGGAAGAGGCTCTAGTGCAGATACGTCTGCCAGGTCTAATGTAGGTAGAAAGTGGAGGTGGGGCTAATCCATTCAGAACTTTGTAAATTAAAGAACTATTTTTAAAATGGATAAAATTTTCAAACTTGAGCATATTATATTTTTCCAAAATGTTACACTGATGAAATGACAGGGGCTTTTGATCAAAGATTTTTAAGGATTTTTTGAATAATATTTCTATTGGTTTTAAAGTTGTACCTCCAGTGAGTGAGTAGGTTGTGATGCAGTAGTCTATGTGTGAAAATATCATCGAGTGTAAGAACATTTTAGCAGAACTGATTGTCATCGATGATCTGATTTGCTTAAAGTTACGTATATTATATTTAATTTTGTTTGCAGTGATTTTGATGTGTTTTTTGAATGAAAGTGTTGTGTCCAGTGTGACCCCGAGGTACTTGAACTCTTCCACAAGCTCAAGTTCCACTCCCCCCAGGAACACATTTGACCGCTCAAGTTTTATGGTTTTTTTTTGTGAACATCATAGAAACAGTTTTTTTTTTGTTCAATGACAGACATGATTGAAGGAGCCAGGGCTGTATATTGTCCAGGGCTGATGTGAGGACGGACGATGCTTCCTGTGTGCTTTTAGCAGGTGTAAAAATAACAGCATCATCAGCATACATTTGGAATTGGACATTTTGACAAACATCCGGGAGGTCATTTATATATAGGGAGAACAATACCGGTCCCAAAATAGAACCTTGTGGGACCCCTGCTGGACATTCAAGGTAGGACGACATAGTACCACCAACACTCAGATTGTTTTCTGTCGGATAAGTAAGATTTAAACCAAGCTATGGCATCATCTGCGAAGTTGAAGTGAGTCAGTTTGGACAGAAGTGCTTGATGGTCTACAGTATCAAACGCCTTCTTGAAATCCAAAAAGACTGCACCAACACAGGTGGTTTTATCGAGCAAGGATTTCACTGTTTCTATGAAGACACAGTTTGCTGTCTCTGTGGAGTGGTTCTGGCGAAACCCAAATTGCATGGGGTGCAGGAGAGAGCGGCCTTGGCTAAGATGTTTGTTTAGCAGTTTGGAAATCCACTTTTCTGCAACCTTAGATACAACAGGGAGAATGCTGATGGGGCGATAGTTTGAAATATTTGTTTTGTCTCCTGATTTAAAAATTGGTGAGACTGTGGCCACCTTCCAGTCTGATGGGACAACTGCCAGTCTGATTGATAAATTGATAAGATGTGTTATTGGGCATACCAGTGCAGCTCTATGGATTTTTAAAAATTGTGTGTCAAGGCCATACGCATCTTTGGCCTTTGAGGGCTTCAAGGAGTTAATGATGTTGGCCACTTCTAACTCAGAAATTTGCTCTAATTTAAAAGTTGGCTGTCCAGGATCTATGCATTTGCGAGCTATCTCAGAATGACTAAACATTTGGGTTATTTCATTGACAGAGTTAATGAAGAAATTATTGAATTCATTTGCTAATTCTTTTGGATTATTTAGCAGCTCATTATTAACTTTTATTTCCAATTTATCATTGTCTATTTTATTTTGTTTTCCAATCAGTTTATTAATATTTTGCCATATCATTTTGCCATTTCCGTTTGCACTTTTAATGATGTCCAGGAAGAAATTTGCCTTGGCTTTACGTAAGGCGTGAGTTGTTTTGTTTCTCATGAAGGTAAATCTTTGCCTGTCAACGGTGAGACCAGATTTTAAAAACACTTTGAGTAAAATGTCTCTTTCTTTCATGAGTTTTTTACAGTCATTACTCAGCCAGGGTAGATGGTTTCGCTTTTTTTACTCTTTCCTTTTTTTAAAAAAGGTTCTATGATTTCTTTTATTTTTGAGTTAAAAATCTGGGAGTTTGTTTCAATATTATTATTAGAAAATAATGTAAACCAGTTTATTTTATTTAACACAACGTCAAGGTTTGGATGTACATGTTTCGGAATAAAATTATGTTTATGAAATGTAGATGAAGTGAATCGTTTTTTACCTAATTTTCGAGAGAAAAGTACAATATTATGATCAGAAAGCCCCGTTATAAGGTTGTATGTTTTAATGATCCTCTCAGTATGGTTTGTAAATAACAGATCTATTAGAGTTTCAGAGTGACTTGTTATTCTGGTAGGATTTTTAATTATTTGTGTTAAATTAAAATAGTCTGTTATTTGTTTAAGTGTTGTTCGTTCCTTCTTAACCATCCAATTAATGTTAGTCACCCATTAAAATAATTTCTTTTGTTTTGTCACAATGTTTGAGTAGAAGTTTAAGTTGTTCATAAAAATCAATTTTTGCAGTGGGCTTTCTATATATGCACACAATAATAAAAGACATAGTTTTTGAGAGTGATATGTCAACACCTATACATTCTAAAAAAATGTCACTTGACCATTCAATCATCGTGCACTTTAGGGTATGTCGGACATATATTAGAACTCCCCCACCCCTCCCATTATCTCTGTCCTTTCTAAATACATTATACCCAGGCATATTTACAACAGCATCAGGTGAAGTATGGGTCAGCCATGTCTCCGTGAGTCCTAAAAAGTCAATGTTGGAACTGTACAGCAGATGTTCCAGCTGTTCGCGCTTAGGCTTCATACTGCGTATATTTAAGTGACCGCCAAATAGTCCCTTTATTTTTGATGACGGGTTCCAAACTACTTTGGCCTGATTTAATGTCCGAAACATTTTGGTGGTCCTGTGCCGTTTGAACAGTGGAATTACAGTGGAATTAAAGAGTCATTTTATATTTTTTCCCTCAACATTCAGTGCTTCAGTTTTTTTCCTTCTGCTTCATCTTTCCCTGCTTGCCAATAACACCAAGAGTGTTACGTATTTTCCTGAAATATGTTTACAAAACCAACATTTGAAGCTCTTGAATCAAATATTGTTTGTGTCCGTGAATGATGTTTTTAAAAAATAAACCAGCTGACTCAGCATCCTCTACGTTTGCCATGAGATTTATGCTGAAATGGAAAAACAAAGTATTTGTTAACTTGTGTACAATAAAGATTCTAAGTTTCATTAAAATAATGGTATTTGCACCGTGATTAATGAACGCGTCCAGTTTGATTTGATTTCAACGATGCCAAGTCATACCAACAAAAAGGATAACAGAACTTTACAAAGAAAGCTGAAGTAACTTGTGTACAGTTCAGTCTGAATAAATCCAGAAAATCTAATAATGGACTCTGTATCTCTGACCTTTGTTTCCATGGCAATGTTGTTAAACATCTCTGTTCTCCTCTCTGTCAGGGTTCTCCCACTCTGCGTTTACATTTGGTATAGAGAGCCACATCAGTCAGTCCAACATCAACGGTGCTCTGGTGCCCCCTGCTGCCCTCATCAGCATTATTCAGAAGGGTCTGCAGTATGTCGAGGCTGAAGTCAGCATCAATGAGGTAGGAAACAAACGAGTTGGTCTGAGCCACCGTTCAGCTGCCAGCAGCATGTCGACTCGGTGTGTCTCTTACCATAACTGTTAAAGCCAGTTTAACGTTGTCAGCTCTGAAAATGAGATCTCTGTTCATGGGGGATTTCACTCTCACCTTCTGTTTCTTTGTTGAGTTCTATATTAAGGCATTTTCCCTGTAAGGTTTCAGGAAGTATTAATTAAAACTGGATGTAAAAAGGATAACCCTCTCCTGTCTCGCTCTGCAGGATGGCACGTTATTTGATGGGCGACCCATCGAGTCCCTATCCCTCATTGATGCGGTGATGCCAGACGTGGTTCAGACGAGGCAGCAGGCTTACCGGGATAAAATGGCCCAGCAGCAGGCTGCAGCTTCAGCACCAGCCTCAGCTGCAGGAGGCAGCATAACCGGGAACGCCAAGAATGGAGAGAATACTGCCAACGGGGAGGAGAACGGAGCCCATGCCTTAGCAAGTAAGCAGGATTTTTCCGGTTAGGAAGGTGACGGCCAACTTCCTCTGAGACCACTTCACTGTTCATAACCTCATGGTTCTTATACAAATCCAAGTCTCTGATTTGGTTCTAGAAGGATCTAAAACATGAGTCTGATTAACCCAACCACAACTACAGAGATCTTGGAGATCCTTGATGACTGGTTATAGCTGACATTTTCAACTCTGTCCTCAGACAACCACTCAGATCTGATGGAAGTGGATGGAGATGTGGAGATCCCTCAGAATAAGGCAATGGTCCTGAGAGGTCATGAGTCCGAGGTCTTCATCTGTGCCTGGAACCCAGTGAGCGATCTGCTGGCGTCTGGGTGAGTTCCTGCTGCCTAGCAGGGCCCCACACACTGGTATCCCTCCACAAAATGTAGATAAGTTTGGATCTTGGAAATGTAACATTTGTGTGTGGGTCCCTTCAGGTCTGGTGATTCGACAGCTCGCATCTGGAACCTGAGTGAAAACAGTACAAGCAGCTCCACACAGCTGGTGCTGAGGCACTGCATTAGGGAAGGAGGACAGGACGTCCCCAGCAACAAAGACGTCACCTCACTGGACTGGAATGTAAGTTCACACGAACCTGCCAGATCCATTGCAACCAGCTGCCTTCAAATCAGGCCATTTCATCAACCACAGCATCCAATGATAGCTGGAGAATCTGTGGAGGTCTGCTGCTCAGGTTGGAGAATCTGTCAGCAGGACAACTGTTTGTTGTGCACTCCATGAATCTGCTCTTTATAGAAAATTGACAAGGTGGCGGCCATTGTTAAGAGGAAGATGTGAAAAGGAATATTAAAGTTTGCCACAAGCAGTACAGGCGCCACAGCAAATGAGGTAGAAAGATTAGGTGTGTTTGTGGTCAGAGGAGACCAAAGCGTGGTGGCAGCATCATGCTGTGGGTTATGTTTCTTCAGCAGGGACCGGCCGCTGCTCAGAGTTGAGATGAAGACAGATGGAACTAAATAGAGAAAATACGGGAGAAAAGCTGCCAGAGCTTCAGTATTCAGCTCTACTTTGTGTTGGACGTCTGTGAAATATATTGAAATAACATTGAAGTTTGCAGTTATGTGACAAAATGTGAAAAACTTCAAGGATCATGAATGCTTGTGCAAGACGCTGTCATTTATGTTGAAAGTTTGTTTCATTTAGTGTATTTAATGACGTTCACATTTAATGATTAATGCTTTAATGATTCTGAACAGAGACAGACTTCTCTATTCAGAATCATTTAGTCTTCTTAAACCTCCATCTTCTCTGCTAAATGCCCCTTTTGTTTCTCTTTACACATCAAACCCTAGAACCATTAAAGGATGTGGCGAAACCTCTGCAGCTTTAGTTGGATCCATTATATTTATTTTGCATTTGAGCCTTGAATGATGGGGAAACCTGGCAACTTGAACTCTAGAAATGTTGAGGAAACTGATAAGGAAGAGGTTACTCAGCCCTGTGGATGGAGGAGGAAAAGGTCTGCTTCTAGAGGCTAGACGCGTCGTGCAAACATGGGCAGAAAGGCTACAACAACACATGAACATCATCTAAGTACACACCAGCACAAAGGGAGCGTTGGGCAGGTTACTGTGGTGGCTTACAGCAGTGGCAGGTTTCTGTTTTTGCAGTCATCATCAAGGCTTTTAAGGCAGAAGAAACACAGCATGAACTTCAAAAGGCAAGCCCAGCAGATTTAAATCAATAATATTTCTGTTTCTTTCACAGAGTGAGGGCACACTGTTGGCTACAGGCTCATATGATGGCTTTGCCAGAATATGGACAAAAGATGGTGAGACGGCCTCATGCACCTAATGGAAATGAAAAATGTTGGTTCATTATAGGCACATTTTAACATGACCTAAAATGTAAGGTGTGCTTTTCACATCTGCACGGGCTGTGACCATGTGAATTATTTCATAACCCAGTAAATGCTTCTATGTACTGCCATCTACTGGCAGTAATCCAGAATGTCTAGGTTCCACTTTTTGTTATTTAGGCCCTTAAAATGTCAATACATCAGGCTTGTTGTTCTTTTGCAGGTAATCTAGCCAGTACACTGGGTCAACACAAAGGTCCCATTTTTGCCCTCAAGTGGAATAAAAAAGGCAATTTTATCCTCAGTGCTGGAGTAGACAAGGTAAACCACATGATGATTAGCAAATAGGCCCATTTCAGGTCTGGATCCTGACCTACAGCAGAGTTTATTACACCATTTGTTCCAACAGACTACAATCATATGGGACGCCCACACAGGGGAGGCCAAGCAACAGTTCCCCTTCCACTCAGGTACTGCAGGATCTTGTGTCAGTGTTGTTGCCAGTGCTTTAGTGTCTGGTTGAACTCGGCTACATCCTGCTGTCTCCCACAGCCCCAGCTCTGGACGTGGACTGGCAGAGCAACAACACGTTTGCTTCCTGTAGTACAGACATGTGCATCCACGTCTGTAAACTGGGACAGGACCGGCCCATTAAAACATTCCAGGGACACTCGGTAAGTGATATGGAGACAAATGCTCTCTGAACTGATGTGCAGGCAGTCTGTCCCTACAAGTCCTCATCTTCGCCTTCCTCTCTCTTGCTGCAGAATGAAGTTAATGCAATCAAGTGGGACCCCACGGGAAACCTGTTAGCATCCTGCTCAGATGATATGACCTTGAAGGTGAAACATTGTCTTAATTCCACATAAAGTACATCTTTTATATTCTCTTCTCCTGCCACTCTTCAGATAATTTTTCTTTTAAAGACTTTCAGATTGTTTTCTTTGGCTAGCTGCCTTTTATACTTTTTTTGGGTCCAGATGAATGTTTAAGTTTTTTGAAAACAACTTTCCTATCTTAGCACCCTCGTGCAAACAGTGCACCACAGTGAGCCTGGTCTGTGCCACGAACAGAAAGACATACAAGTTACATTTCAGTTCATACCAGAAAAGAAGAGAAAAAAACTGGTAAAGAATGTAGGGCTGCTCAATTCTAGAAACATTTTCAATCAAGGTTTTGTGGCACGATAGAAATCAGGATTATGTAAATGTTTAATCAAAGAATAAGCAACATAATGCCCTGAGGAGAAAATGATTCGGCTCGGCAGGCATCAGTCATGGGATCTTTATCTGTGGATTGCACCGCGGAGGTGATGAAGCAGGGGAGGAGCTGCCGTGAAGTGCTTCAATTTTTAAGAGAACAGGAAATCCGACACACCCGGCAAAACTGCAGCTTCAATATCAGCAGCAAGTAAAGACGGTTACCAACCCGGTTGAAGCAAAAGCTGAGCTGCATCCTGAGATTACTTTTCAAAAACATTATCAATGAGAGCCTGGTGTTGTAGGGACACTGCTAACACTGTGGTCTATTACCTGTTTAGGTTGTTTTTCTTTCCTCTCCTGTGGACCAGAGCGATCCCGGTAGAGAATGAGGGCCACTGTGCTTCATTTGTGGGAGCACATGGGGGTGGTTCCCACAGGTTCAGAGGTGGAATGATTAATTTGTTGTTGCTGCCAGATGTTTATTTGATGCTCGAACATGATACATTTCTTTAAGTATGACTCATTTAAACGTAGGATCTTTAATCCTTGGTTGTACATTAAATGAGTCATTCAGTAAATTCTTTCTTTGATTTCCTGGAACGTTCGGGGCCTTTAAACTTTGCACGGTATTTACTCATCTCAAATCTTTAAAAGCAGACATTATGTTCTTAAAGGAGTCATATCAAACCCGCAGAGCAGAGGAAACTTGGAGATCACCGGATCTCTCAGCTTTATCAAGCTTGTTGCACATCACATGCCAGGGGGTAGCCATCTTCCATAAATCGATACCATTTCAGCTGAAGTCATCTCATGCTGACCCCAACAACAGGTTTTTCATACTATCTGGACACATTCATTCTTTTCATATCACATTGATTTATCTGGACCAAACACTGACAACCACCTTTTTTTTTTTTTTAAAGTCTTCCATTTAATTTCTGAAAGTGATCCAAGTCCTTTTTTAACTGTTACTTGGATCCCTATCTGGACAGGCTCCCTTCTGCCCCGCCACCTAATATTTTAGGTGTCCGTACTCCTAACATCCTAACCCACTCAAAGGGACTGGTGGATATTTGGACTTTACACCCAACTGACTGTGATTAGTCATTCTATTCCCATGTACACAAATCATGCACAAGGATTGATTATTTTCTGTCAGATTCCCAACTGATCTCTGGCATTAGTAGCTCCAAATACCATAACATAATCATTTTGGAACATTGCCCAGTATCGATCTCCATAAAGGTTTGCCTCCCCAAACAGGCTTACTGTCTGTGCTTTAACCCTCTTTTATTTTTGGACCAGGCCTTCAAACAGCATATTACATCACATATCTTTCAAGTTAACGATCCTGTGCTTTGGGAAACGCTTAAAGCGTATCTCGAGGGCAAATAATCTCACACAAATCTTTGCTGAACAAAAACAAGTGCAGGAAAATGAAGGAGATTGAGAATGATTTGATCGCTGCAGAACAGACTTACAAAACCCTCTCTTCTCCAATCAGACTACAACAAAACCCTTAAGCACAAATTTATTTATATAATTTCGTTTTGGTGAAAGACATCAGCAGTACGTTGGTAAAACTGAAGCAAAAAGACTTTGATTTGGGGGACAAGCCTTATAAACTACCGTCTAGCGCAAACCAAACAGGTTATATACCAGATCAAATCAAAGTTGGACATCTTGTCCTGTCGGTACTACTGAGGACCGATTCACGTAAAATCAAACGGTACCTAAACGCTGTGACACTGAGTGGAAGAGTGGCTGATTTTCCATGCCGAACACGAACACAGCATTGCTCGCAAAAGAGTGTAAAAGAGCGTCGCTGCTGGTCCAGTAAAGAAAGCGAAAAGTACGGCTCCACATTTCAATATGCGCTCGCTGCAATATTTGTGAGTCGAAGAAACATCTGGTCACAGCTGCCAATTTAGCAAATTTCTCGTTATATTTACCAACTTTTCAGACTGTTCCAGGGACCTTTTTCCAAAAATGCGACTAGTGAAAAATCTAGCGACTTTCTTCTGTTATCGTGACTTCCCGTGAAAGTAACAATCTTTCTGGAGTCTCTGTCTTAGGAGAGCGGCGAGCGCTGCGGTGTCTCACCGTCTCACAGACAGACCAGCAGCTGCTGCAGCCTTGTCGTGTAACCTGGAGTCAGAGCGGAGGGGAACGCCTCTCTGTTTCCTCATTGCACACATATCCAGCCCTGGTTTACAAAGCGAGATAAAATATGTTTTAATATATATTTTTTTCTCTGAAACTGTTTAATTAAAACAATTCCTTGAATTTTATTCACACAGCTTCCACCCTGTATTTACCTCGTTCACTCTGTGCCTCTGATAACTTGCTTTGGTAAAAATGTGTTTTATGTGCTGTGGATTGAGACAGTGTATTAAAATTCATAAATTATTTAATAGGATTAATTTCTAGATCCAAACAGGTCTGTTGTATGTTAAATTGGATGTTAAATTGGAAAATGTAGAGATTTTATTAATAAACCAACATTTATTACTATATAAAGACACAAAAGTACTGAAAATAGGTACTGTTGAGTAACAGTATCGATTCCCAGGTACTGGGTATCAAATGTGAAAGGTACCCATCCCTACTACTCTCAATGATACTAATATCTGCCTCTTATTAAAAAAGGCAAAGCTGAAATGGATCTGGGAAATTATTGACCTATTACTCCGCTTAACAGTGACCTTAGTTATTACAGAAGTGCTGTCAGCGAATTTAGGAAAGCATATAGCTGAAATAATTCACCCAGACCAAACAGGATTTATCCCTGTTAAATGCTCTTTCTGTAGTGGTCAGAAAATTATTAACATTCTAAACACGGACCACAGTAGGAGTGTTGCATTAACATTACTCCCCTTAGATGCCCATAAAGCTTTTGATATGATATGATAATCTATCTTATTAGAAACGGGGAGATTTGTCTGATCTAGCTCCAGGTGACATACCAGTATGGCCAAGGACAGGAGCTTGTTTTAACAAAAATGAATCCTATCTGCACTACTATTTGCTGGCCCTTTACCAGTTCATAAGCAAACTAAGCTAAGTTTCACCATAAAGACAATTCTCTGTCAGATTAGAAAGGCCTGTGATGGACCTGATGCCTCTATATTTGGTCCCCTCCGCCACAACCACACATTTAGACCAGTACAGATCAGGCATAATAGTAAGGAACATTTCTCATTGTTGAAATCTAAACCTTGTTCTCATCCCATTTCTGAAGGTTTAAGAATCTCTTGAGATTCCAACCATTTAGTCTAACTTTAGTGAAGTGTTTCAACACTTATGTCGTCATCCTCAATAAGGGAAGCCAGGGCAGGGGACCTGGGTTCAGTAGTAACAGAGACGCTGTGGGAAGAAGCAATGTCTCGGATCTACTCCTGCTCTGTCAACACCCGGTACCAGCTCATACAATCAAAGTTATGCACAGGCTCTGTTACATTGAGGTTCTGCTAAACCGCATATTTCCTTCAATATCATCGGCATGTCTGACAGGTGCCAATTGGCCCAGGGATCTCTTGCTAATTTCTTTTGGGTTTGCCCTACTCTGACGTTATTTTGGTCTGCAATCTTTCAGCCCATTTCTAGATCATATTCCTGGCATGGCTCCAGACCAAAACCTGGCAATCTTTGGATGCTCCTCAAAGTAATGTCATCTGCTGCTTTATCTTCAGATGTTGGGATGATGGCGGCAAAGAAACTCATCCTATTGACTTGGACACCAACCAACCAAGTTTTAAACACTTCCTCAACAAGATGCTGTCTGTTTTACAAATGGAAAAGCTTTGATGATATAAACTTGGCACTTAAGACAAATTTGAGTGGATTTAGGGTCCTTTTTTGGCCCAGGGTAACATCGATCTGCCCCTCTGAGAACCCCTCATGTCATCTTATTTTACGCTGTCTTGACTCTGTAAAACAACTTCCAAACCCACGTATTTACCCGAGGCTTCCTATACAATATAATATTTGTTTCTTTTTTCTATTTCTCATGGTCTGGCAGTCCAACATTTTTTTGTTTATACTGCTTTTTTTAAATTCACATCTTGAGTTAAAACAATAAAATAAAATATAACAGGATGTGTCGGTGGCGAGAAAAACAGTCGGGACTAACCCGCATAAATACAAGATCAGACAGTATGACAAAGCCTACATAGCCTCTGGATTTACCGTGGATACGGTGGAAGGTGAGCAAGGACCCGTATGTAGTAACCTGGCCAGCCAGGTTGATAATGTGTAGCACTCCATTCTGCACATTATCAATCTGGGACTGCTTCCATTCAATCTGTTTGGGGAAAGGAGCAGAACTCTCCGAGCTGATAGGGCGAAGCAACACCTAGTGCCCGCCTACCAAAGGTTGGTTTAAGCCAGTCACAGTATCAAATTAAAACATAAGCAGCAGCTATTATGAGAAACCACAACAAGTTATGCTGTTCTTTCAAAGAAGAAATCGTTGATCCTGACATAACAGATGTGATAGCAGCAGCTACCCATGCGTCCTCCTGTCATGTTTATGTTGGTTCGGCTGTGGGCTCTGCACCTCTTGCTTTTTTCGCACCGGTATGTCCCGCCTTATACCACAATACTGCAACGTGATTGGCACGAACAGTTGAGGCAAGAGCAGTACAGGGTAGATTCTCATGTGTTTGTGAACGCACAAATACCACAAGGTTACAAGGCTTGCAGACAAGGTTACGTATGTTATGCAGTCAAATGGGTTTTAAAGAATTGTGGATTGTGTACAATTCTCAACATTACAGTTTTAAAGGTTTCAGAATTCTCAGACTGTTTACTGTCTTCTCGATATGTTCAGGGTAATGTAAGTATTATAATGTGCTTAAGCCTTTTTCTTCTGAGCTAAAATATAATTGTTGCTGCTGGAAATGTATTTATTTTTTTGATTCTGCTGGCGAGCCCCCCTTCCCTTTCTCCACAGAAACAAAAGGGTAACTCGGTTTTGTTCTGATTTGTGTGTTTTCAGATCTGGAGTATGAAGCAGGATTCGTGCATCCATGACCTGCAGGCCCACAGCAAAGAAATCTACACCATTAAATGGAGTCCTACTGGACCAGGAACCAACAATCCCAGTGCTAACCTCATGCTAGCCAGGTGTGTGTTAGCATCCTCTTGCGTCAGTGAAGCAGTGCATCCAGATCTAAGGGGGGCTTGTATTGCTGATGTTGGAAGCCACTCATTGAGTTTATTTCACATGTATTTCACCTCAGCTTTTTCATTCGATCTCGCTGAGGCACTGCTTGGCTCCCATTTGCCTGCAGGCGTTGCAAAACTATTCTCTGCTGGGTTTTGGTTTTTCAGTTTTAACACCGGATTCAGAATGAGTGCAGTGGGGAAGCTTAGCCAAGGCTTTTGTTTCCGAAACTCTAAACACTGCAGACCACATGACCTGAGTCTGTCTGCTGTCTTGGTAGTGCATCGTTTGACTCCACGGTGCGTCTCTGGGATGTGGATCGAGGCATCTGTATCCACACGCTGACCAAACACCAGGAGCCAGTGTACAGCGTGGCTTTCAGCCCCGATGGGCGCCATCTGGCCAGCGGCTCTTTTGACAAATGTGTGCACATCTGGAATACACAGGTAAGAGGATAATTCTCCCCTAAGTACTGGCATCATGCTCGGGCTCCTGTTGTTTCATGTTGTACCCTTTGTTTGCAGACGGGGGCGTTGGTGCACAGCTACAGAGGGACAGGCGGGATCTTTGAGGTGTGTTGGAACGCAGCAGGAGACAAAGTGGGAGCTAGCGCGTCAGACGGATCTGTAAGTGTTTGCAGGGTGTTTGGCTGCATGTTCACTGCTTGTTACCATAGCGATCCTACAGTGGATCTCCTGCTCCTGTCTTCCAGGTGTGTGTATTAGACCTGCGGAAATAGTGCTGCTGTTTGTTGGAAGCCATGGACCGACCATGAATGTGTACATAGCCAAATGACTGTCCCTGCCTGCCCTGCGTACTGCTCACGCTTACGACTACGGCCCCGCCCACCGACAAACAGGAAGCAGGATACAGGAACAGGACGCAAGTACCCGACACAGCAGGTCCAGACGTGGGGATAAACTGACAGATGGATGGATTGATGAACATTAGGATGGAGGCACCCCCCCAACCCCCTCCCCCTCCCACTGTTGGTGCAGACTCTCAGAGAGAAGCAAAAGGGACGCAACAAAAAAGACAAAAAAAGTGACAGATCCGTATATTAACCAAAATATGGAAGCTGTTTGGCTTTTTGATCTCTGAACCATTCTCATTGTCATCAAAATGTAAAACAATGAAAAAGTGTTGATCTATGTTACTAGTCAGATCTTATTGTGGGACATATCGGCTTCTTCACCACACGATAGGATGGCACTTAGATCTTGTTTTTATTTCAGATCTCGTTTTAACGTCTTTATATTTTTAATCTTTCGGGCCGGTCCGGTCTGTGATGGAGAAGTTCACACAGTCACAGGATTCCTGAGGCAGGTTTCAGTGGCTCACAAAGCTTCATGATGCAGTTGTTCTTTGTCCAGAGATCAAACTCTGGATTCCTCTGATGCATCCTCACGGGCAGATAACAGATGATGTGTCTCCTCCCCAAACTACCACTCTCACCTGCAAGCTGTAGCGGTCCCCTGTCTGCTACAGGAACACAGCAGAACAAGAACCTGATTGGTTGTCCGCTTCTCTGAAGGTTTGTTCTCATTTTAAACTGGATTTAGCCTCTGATTTTGTGACCGATGGCAGTCCGAGCTTTGTGTGCTCATGTTTGCCTGTTTTATACTGTTTTACATGAACACACTGTCATTTCTACAGCTTTTTAAATTAAACGTACTAGTTTCCCCTTGCCAGTAATAATTTGTTTCCCTTCAGCACTCATTATGTCCCATGGCTACTGCACCCTCCAAGGGGGGACAGCCATAAACAACAGCGCCATGTGGGGAGAAAGGTCTGGTTAGATGGGCTTCTGGTAAACGTGACGCTCAAAGTCACTGAGGCTAGCATAAAATGTTCAAGTTGGCAGCAGATGTTTGGAGCAGTACCTCATAAACTCATTTCTTTCTCCCTGACGTCTTTGTAAATGTTTCTGTAAAGAAGCGGTAAGCTGTACCCGCTCCACGGTCACCTGGGTCTTGTGTTCCTGTTGATCCTAACTGGAGCCACCACTGCTCAACGCTCACAGCAGCATTTAATTTCTAACCATAAGAGTCTTTCCACCAATCCAGTTCTAGTGCGGGGGTTCCACCGGCACCGACCACCTGGCATTAGCTTGGCCCAAACTGAGTCGGGCCAGAACTACTCTCAGGCTTATGGAGGACAATAACAAATGAAAACAGTGCCTACACCACGTTTTAACCTGTTTTTCCATGACATTTCAGGCAAAACCTGTAAAAATAGCATCAGAAATGCACAAGGTCGGAGTCTGCGCTTGTGTTTGCTGTGACATCAGCGTCACAGAGTTGAAGTAGGTCAGTGTGCTGCATGGAGCTGCTCCGAATCCAGAAACAGCGTTTCCCTCTCAGTTCTTAAGTATTATTGATCTCTTAATGTCACCACGGGATGCTAATAACTAGGACCTGTTTTACTCCCATTTACCAGCTCTCCTGGAGCCGATCAGATCAGAGATCAGCTCGTAGTGATTGTTCACAAGCACCATTCTTTAGGAGAACCAGTTAGGAACTGCACTAACAGCATTTTCTTGCTGCAAATGTTTGATCCTCTCTTTATTCAGTAATTGCAGAATTCCTTATCTTGTCATCCTTGCAGACAGGCTGATTTTAGGCTTGAGGTTTGTTGTTGCTTTTTGCATTACAAGCTGGCATTTCTGTTCCCTGAAGCTCAGAGTTACACAGGATGTTATTAGCAAGGCATTTAAACCCCAGCTGGTGGTCTCAGGGCTGGGCAGAACGTAATGGTTCCAGTGCTTAACCCAATCAATGTTAAAGATCTGAAATTAAGTCGGTTAAAATCTAAACTAATTCAGGAGCTCTAAACATGGTGCGGGCTGCGTGATTTAAGGAAAATAAGCAATCACAATATTATTAAAGCAAATTGTGATGACGACCCTTTATGGAAATCTCTGGGATTTCATAAATAGTCAATTTGAAACCCGCACAGTTGCATTTGTTTTCAGGATGGGATTTTTCCTGTCAACACGATTTACTGTTTTTCTGACTTCTTTTGTGAGTTTATACTTATCCCAAATTGTATTTAGGTATACATGCTTATGTTCATACATATCATACTTGCCGGTAGAAATGAGTTTATTACAGCTTGTTCAAAAAATCATTATGATGAGAGTACCATTAAAGCAAAATGAGCTCTAGTATCGGTATCGGCAGAATTGGAATCGGATCGGAAGTGAATAAATGTGGATCGGTGCATCTCTACGACATTGTTTGCAACTGACCACATGTTCCTCACTCTCCTTTGTTTTCTACCGGGCCCCCACCATTCTGTAAGCTTTAGCATCTTGGTCACTAAACTACGCCATATTTGTGCACAAAGGGTAGGGGGACTCCATCCGCCTGACATGCAGTCTAAATATTACAGCCAACAAATCTTGCATCCATGCCAGTGTGAAAGCCACAAACACATTGCCATCCCATATACTGTGGCGCTCCAGGCTGAATGGATTCCTGGTATCCCTGAACCCGCCTGCAGCATCTGATGCACGCAGCTCTTTGCTCCGGCCCCGCTGCGGAAGCACCGTCTATTATCTTGGTGCTACACCCCGCCTGCAGTGAAGCAGCACAGGGACTGGACTTTCTGTGAATACAGGATTAATGTAAGGGCAGCAGTAGGACAGGAAAGCCACGCCTGAAACACAGATGTTTGACCTGAGAACAGAAGCTGACCGGCTTTCCTCTTTTCGATGTTTCTCCCCAGCTGTCTTTTTTTAATCCATGCAGACCCCTTGAAAACTGTTTTCTCTGAGAAGTTGGTGATGGAGTGTTGCTTATGACAGTTTGGCTGTAATGAGGAACATTTCCAGAGTGATGACACAGCCTCTTTGTTTTGCCCGTGTTCATGCAGGTTTCAGAAAGGAAAGACTAATGAGCTCTTAGAGGAGCTGAGGAGCAGAAAACACCCAGGAAGCAAAGCTCTTCGGTCTGGTCCACACATCATGGACGCTTAGGTGAAATAAAACAGCTAAAGCTGAAGCTGCTGCTTCCTCTGCCCTCTTACCTCCCACTTGGTTCCTCACCACCAAAACTCTGCTAATGTTTTATTCTGACAGATTTTCTACTCTTTCAACGTTCAACTTAAAGTTAGTTATCATTTTTTTTTTCCAACCAGAAAGTGAGCTAATGATATATTGGCTTTGTTAAACTTGAGATATTCAGTGTAGTTAGCTCCATGCAGATGAAGTGATGTAAAGCTGAGTGAAGGGACTTCCTTGCAGCGAAGCACCACTTGATCTATTTCTAGAACAGCATCTGTTGGAGTTTAAACCCCCTGGAAACATTTGTCCTGCCAGTGGCAGAGAGAGTAACTCTCTCTTTAACTCTTCAAACATTTGTCATAAAAAACATGATTACAACGTAACATGAATGTATTTTTTTTTTAACCAAGCAACAGATCTGGGGTATTGGTCTCCTCAGTTAAACCCGGCAGTCATGCAGGCTGATGGCAGGAGCTGATCCGGAGGCAGAGCTGATCTCAGTGGTCACATTCAGCTACGTCTTTTTAGGTTTGTGTCTTTTAATTTGGCAAGTTGTCAAATAAATTGACCCCAGAACATCTATGTGACTATCGAATAAGGACGGCCAGAAACCAACCCTGAAGAGCCTGGGGTGGGGGTTTGCCGGCATCTGCTCCATAGAATCATGTGGTGGTAAAATCTCGTTAGTTTTTCTCTCTAATATGAAATGTTGCCGTGTTAAAAAGATCAGCTTCCTCTACTTCTGCTAAACCTACAAAAAACATCTGATTCTGAGCTTAAATGGACCAAGACCTGCCTCCAGAAGCACCTCCCTATCAGACAGCTGCCATTTCACTTCTTTTTTCCACATCCCTAAAAGTTCTGAAACAGAACTCTGTACTTCTGGACTTGAGAAGACTATTCATGTTCCTGTTTGAAGTCTTGTGTGTGATTTGTTTTTCTTGACTGTTTTTGAAGTTCTGAAATCCAAACGTTAAACCAGCTATATCCGATGAGGAGCGCCCTGGGACATGTTGAAGCTGTGGTTAGGTCGGGGGTCAGGATCGGCCCCCTGACGGCCCGGGCTCCAAGAACACATTTTCTGTTTTTCTTTGCAGCTTGCATCTCATCCATCTGTGTCATCATTTAAGTCAGATCAGTAAAACTTCAGTGCAGAATAAAATATATTTTGATAAGAGGTTTGAGTTCTGATTTTTCTGTGTGGGAGATGCAATGAAATGTCAGCGCTGGAAGGAAAAACCACCATAGAAGTCGGTGACAATCGTGTTCATGTTTAATTTTGTCAGTAAACCAAGAATTGATTTTAACAACTTTATGAGCCAAATAAAACTTTCTTCTTGAATGTTCCTCATGTTAGTTTTTCTCAGTTGCCAACATATAGTTGTTCAAAATAACAATAGCAAATGTTCTCAAAGAAATGAGTGAAGCTCAAAATTCTGTTATGACATTTCCATTCAGGCAAAAGAATTGAGAACATTACACCTTACGAAAGAAGGTTACGAAAATTCCTCATGTTCTCACTCTACAGAAAGGAAGTTAAGCAGCAGATTCTACACTTTCTTACAAACTCAACCATTTGTTGTATCATTTGTTGTCTTTGCTGTGAATCACTGAACTGAAATCTAGTTGTATAAGTTGTTTGTGAGAGGTGCTGTTGATCAACTTCTGGCCCCTGTGGACTGGTTTTCCATCCCAGGATGATTGGAGAACATCCCACAGTTCCTCTACATTACTTGGTTCTGCCTCAGAAACATCCGACATGATTTCACCCTGGAGGTTCTGCACTGGACTGAGGTCTGGAGGTTTGGTTGGGATCTCACCCCTGTACCTTACTCTGCCCAATCTCACATTTGAAAAAAAAAATGTGCCAAGAGGAGGTGGTGGACCAGGAAGTGTGCGGGGAGATTAGGGCTGGATGTGGTCTGGGCTACAAGTTAAACTAAATTATAGCTAAATAAATGAACTGAATGCTAAGCTGAAGTATCGCTAGCCTGAAGAAGAAAAATAAATAGGACTGCAAAACTCACTATTCAAACTCCAACCTGCTACGGAGCTTTGATACCCCACATGTAGCAGAGCTACTGACATCAGTTATTCTGGGTGACATCACAAAAACCTTTGACCCAATAGCAAAACTGATTTGAAATTTAAACACTTGTTAAACCTGAGGATGCGCCACGCAGACCGTTTTGGACACAAAATCAGGATTTCAACAAATGTGCATTAACTTGTCAGGATATGTAGACAGAACTATTAAGACCAAAAAAAAGTTGATTTGGGGGCAAGTTACCTTTTAACCTTAGAATTATTTGTGTGGAACCAAAACAAACCTCTGTGCTTGTTTGGAGTTGTCTTGGTGAAACAACTTCCTCTCTAGCATAAGCCAATATGACTTTTGTCTTGTACTGACCCATGATCAGCCACGATGCTTCATAGCATACTGTGGGGGTTTGGACTTGTCAGTAATGTTGCGTTCCATTTGCAGTCAGAACTCAGAAATCCTAGCTCCTGATCAGAAAAATCAACTAAAGGCCATTAGTCGGACTTTCTTGTCGGAAAGTCAGAAATCTTTTAAAGGCCGTTTGTCGCATTCAACACAGCAGCTCCTCACATCAACAGTAAGCTGTGATTAAAACATTTGTTTTACAAGACACAGAGCGCGTCTAAAACCAATGTTGCATAGCAGCTGCAACTCTGAACAGAACAAATTAAAAGTGGTGCTTGCAAAGGGAAAGTACAGCTTTAAAGGACGTTTATCAGAGGTACTACGAACAAAACAGCTTTCCTGGTCGTCACCATATTACAATGCTAACCTTTTGTTTTGGAATCCCAACTTCTCCGACTGTTAACTGTAATGCTTTTAACTCTGGTTTACCCCTTTCCCAACTCCTATTTTTGTTTTGTGAGGCAAATGGTATGCAACATAAGGCCATGAAATGCTACTTCCTTTCTGTGATGGCCAGTCACTTTCTTTCGTTGCTTTTGACAACGTTGGGACTTTGCTGGCGGATATTTTGTTTATTCAATCCATGGGGTTTTCCATTTCTTTATGACTTTTTGGATTTGCTTGCATTATTTACAGGACTGGGCTCGTTTTAGTTAACCTGGCCAACCAAATTGATAATGTGTAGCAATCTGTTCTTCACCCCCCTTGGTAAACATGCTGGTTTTGTCAAAGAGGTCTGGCAAGCGTCATCAACACCTGCTGGATGTGCTGTAAGCAACGAGGCATCATGGATACATTGCAGTCTGAAAAACAGCAGGGTTACTTAATACAAAGAATGGATTTTCACACCACTAATGATCTGACGTTCTATGGAGGTTTAGGTTCCCAGCATGTGTTCTGATCTGGAACTGGTGTCCTGGAGGATCCACAAGTCTAACGAGGGGGAAAAAAACTTCCAACACTTGAAGTACTTGGAACCAACTTTATTGATGGACCAACGAAGTTGGCCAAGACCAATAAGTTTGAGGGATTACAATGGGATGATTGGCTTTACAGCTTTAGAAAAGTCTACTTTTTGTAATAAGCCCTATAATAATTGAAAACATAGCCCTGTAATAATGTGTGTATGTATATATATATATATATATATATATATATATATATATATATATATATATATATATATTCTCGTCTGACATCTGAATGTTCATGAGAGTGACGTGTTTGTATGTGGTGTGTTGTGCTCGCCATGTTGCTGTACACCGTACACTGTAGGACTAAACCTGTAGGACTTTTGAAAATCAACCAATTTTAAAATCTTGCCGTGTGAACCAGACACACTGGGTCAACAATATTACCTCCACATGGATGCAATGACATGAGCAGATATTATTGCATTTGCAAAGTGGTGCAAATGCAATATGCAGTTTTATCAAAAAGACAACAGCTGTTGTCTTTTTGATAAAACTGCAAATGGTGCATTGTGAAGAGTGTCTTCTTAGAGACCATGAAGATTTTCTATCCCAACGGCTATCATTTTAGGTTTCAATGGACAATCCTCCTGCAACTGTGCTTAGAGCAGAGGTCGGGTGCTGCCTGTACCCAGGCCAGCTGACAACTTTGCTAGGGCCTGGGACAACACAGTCTTTTTGGGCCCCCCTTCTACACCTGCCGCCACCACACACACACACACACACACACACACACACACACACACACACACACACACACACACACACACACACACACACACACACACACACACACACACACACCAAAAAAAAGTCATCTTAACTGTATACTTCATTCTCCTATGCCTTTTATTTTATTCAATAACCTGCTGTTTACAGAAATATTGTTTTTGTCCTCCAAACAAGTCTTAGATGACTTCACTTCATAAATGTGGTTAGACCCTCTGAATCTGCTGGCGTTTCATTTGCCATCTCTGAGAAAGGCTTCCTTTTTGCTGTTAAACGCACAACATTCACTCGATCAGAATCAGTCATTTTTGTTGGCCATAACACGGGATCATTGAAATCGACGGCGGGATCCGTCTCTGAGCCACTATGCTCAGACTCTCCGATTGGGCAGCAAGCCCCCCCCCACCACCGGCACTGTCTCTGTTATCGCTAGGGATTGCTCTCTCTGTCTCCTCCTCAAACACATGTTGTCTCTCCCCCCCGAAGCCACATGTTGCGATGGGAGAACTGCTACGTTGTCCTCCTTTCTCTCTGTCCACCAAGCTCCCCGCCTCAGCTGGCTCTTTCAGATTGCACCTGGACCTCTGCCCTCTCTGCTTTTTGCTCTTTTGGCGCTAAGCTTAAGTATTTCTGTAAAAGAAAATGTGTTTTTTTCCCTTTACACTAGCTAGTGGATGCTATACTTTAAAACCACATTGATTGATGAACGCATTGCTTCTTACCTGGCTCTGGATGGGCATTGTTCCTCTGCTATTCCGTTCCTCGACCTGTTCCTGACTCATCCTCAGTTTTTAAACAAAATATTTACTCATAAAATCCCTCGAGCCTTTGGTGTCATCATCTCTTTTTCTCTCCTCTTTTAATTTCTGTGCGCCGGACATCTAAAAACCTGATATTCTGAGTTTGCAGCGAAACAAACTTTCAAAGTTGCAGCCAGCCGTTGTCCTAATGGTCAAACCATTTTATGTTGGGGTGGGGGGAGTTCTAATGGCCCCTTATTTAAAGAAAACATATTACCTTATGCAGAAATATATATATATATTTAGTTACTCTAATATTAAATATTTTTCACACAAATATTTTCAGAAAAATTACTTCTGCCTGCATTTTAATGGTCAGAGTGTCAGTTTTGGGCCCCCCCCTCTGTCCTGGGCCTGGGACAATGGACCCGTTTGTCCCCCCCTGTCAGCAGGCGTGCCTGTACCCATACAGCAGCTGTCCACACTGAACTGAGTAACAGTAGCATTTTAGAGGGAGCTGGGAGACCAACTGGAACTATGCCAGCCGACCCTGAGCCAGGCTGTACCAGCTGTGGGAGGTGGGTTTA
This sequence comes from Fundulus diaphanus, assembly GCA_037039145.1. Taxonomy (NCBI): domain Eukaryota; kingdom Metazoa; phylum Chordata; class Actinopteri; order Cyprinodontiformes; family Fundulidae; genus Fundulus; species Fundulus diaphanus. Next base: position 48,116,123 of record CM073128.1, read on the forward strand.
TCATGTCAGCAGGAACATCTAATGTCCATCAAATCCAGTAAGACAAGCCAACATTAAAGCACAAGTTTCTGTGCCAACCAGTGTTCCTGATGTAACGAGCTATCAGATACACACATTGCTATAATGGCAGCACAGCACGATGGAGTTGCTGATGCTAACAGAACACATAATCATCAAATCATTGTACAGGAGAGTAGAACATGTGGGTCAAATTTCCCCAATAACTGCTATGAACCAATGACTAATGATGAAATGATGACGTTAATAGGTTAACTCAAAAATCACCAAACTGACTCCATATCCACCCAGATTATGTCCACCCGCCCAAAGCAAATAGGACATTCCTGAAATGATGTCAGATGACTAAATTTAGAGGCATGCATCGTGGCCATTTAGTGGTCATACAAGCAGAGTGGTAATGCTTGTTTGAGTCAAATAGTTAACATCTGTCCTGAATATCACCTCAACAGACAATATAATGGCAACAACAAAACACCGCTGCTGTGTTGGTATCCGCTGGAGTGACTAGCGAAATGATGATTGTGATCATAAGAAGGGAGTCCCCCCTCCCCCATTCATTTTCCAAAGCCCTGGAGGATTCCAGAGAGAGGTTTCTTGGGGTAGTTTTTGAACGTGCCGTCGCATTTTTGGGCTTCACTTTTTTTCAGACAGAACGACCTTTTCTGGTTGTTGCGCCACACAACACGAGAGCGGGGCTCAACCCCCCCCCCCCCGGCGACAACTTGTTTCCGAGCAGTAAAAGCCCTGGTGTGTATAAATATCAGTTAAATAAGTGCATTTGTGATGATTAGAAGTGCCGTGTGGGGTTTTCTTGCTGGTCTTCTGCTTCTTTTAATGGTTCAAGTCGATGTTTCTCTCACAGTGATCACGTTTGTGTGTGTGAAGGTGAGACAGGATCTGAGTGTCTGGTGTCTGGTGGTTTTTAAGTCTATTTTCTGCAATGAGCTCTATAATAAATTAAAACATAGGCCTGTAATAAAACATAAATATTTTTTCTTAGAATTAGCTGTAATTCTACGCGGATTTAGCAGGTTTCTTCCTCAGGTTTTATCCGTTGTGAGAGAGGAGAGGCCTCTCCTACCATTCTACTAATACAAATTCTTACCGCTCATTTTGAGGCCTCTACATTTCAACCAACGTTTCAGCTCTTCTACGGTGGGTTTTTTGATTAAAGCAGGTTGAAATGAGGCTCCTGGGACGTTGTCATCTTCCAAAATGATTAGTATTGCGGTTGTTGCCATTGTAATTTACACTCTTCCTGTCCAACCAGCCGGGAAATTGGGCTGTCTCGGGCAGATGTTGAGAAATGCCCCATTGGTGAGTAAGCCATTGGAGGACAGCCTGCCAATAACAACTAAACCCATTCAGGGATGTCTCCAACAGGGATGGAGGTCTCGGGACCGGTCTTGGCCTCGAGACTGTTTTTCCCGGTCCTGGTCTTGGCCGTGGAATGTGATGCCTTGGCCTTGGGCTCAGCCTCGTATCACTGGGTCTTGAAAAATTTGTTCTAGACCCTGTGTAAATTTTTCAAGTACTAACTCCCTTTGATCTGCGCCGCAAATGCAAGTCACAAGAAATACGTTAGTCTGTAATGACGTGTACCTGAAATAATCAGGTTTTATTGATATTATTTCCAATAAACGCTTGTGGTACTTTTGCCAGCTGGCTGCCATAAGGTGTCACAAATGTCTGACAGTCCAGCAGCCACAACTAGTAGTGGCAGGTCCACTGGCACCTTGTGTGCACTTCTGTTGCTATTTTTGGGCAAACGGTTGTCATTGGGGTTATTTAATGCATGTTCTATATTTACTTTCAATTAATGATCTACTAAATTGATATCATTAAATATCTTTTTGAAAACATAAGAAGACTCTTTATTTAAGATGGAAACTATCTGTCTATGTATAACGTGCTGAAAGAAAGACAAGGAGACATTCCACAAATACTGTTTATTATAGAGGATGAACGGTCACTGTGAATCGTTACATACAGAAAATAAAAACGAATGAATAAACACTCAGAAACCCGGCGGTTTACATCAAAAGTATATATAGTCACTTTATATTTTGGGTCGAATACTTTTTATTAAATCAAAAACAATAATGACATCAATTATAAAGTACTTATTGACTAACAGTCAATAGCTCATAACTACCCTGACACCCCGTTTGTCAATAATCTGCAGTAATTCCATGAAAACAGCGGCAGCCGCCGTGGCGTGTTAAAAGCTTTTACAGCCGGGCTGCCATCTTGGTAGCACCCTGGCATCCTATGGCACTTCGTGGCACCCAACGGCCACTGAGTTCCACAGAGTGCCAGCGTGTTTTCAAGTATTTCTTTATCACGAGACAAACTACTCATACAAACAGTCACTTTATAATTTGGGTCTAATGGTTTTTATTAAATAAAAAAAAATAATGACATCAATTGCATGACAGTTGTAACAGTCATTTTATTGCTTAGTTCCTAGAATTGAGCAGGTAGCACCACAAGGGGGCGCCTATTCCCTTTTCTTTTTGATGTAACCCAGTTTGAGTAAGAGCTCGCCATGTTGTTTTGAGAGGAAAGGAAATGACGTTATGCTAAAGTGCGAGGGGTACGACTTCTGTTATTTTTCTCATGTACGAGAGAACATTGTAAGCTGGGTGCGATTTGCTGGGGGGGATGGGGGGATTTACCCCCCCTCTGTTTGTGATGTCCCCCCCTCTGGTCATTCATGTTTTATCCCTGGGGGGGATACATTCCTCCCCCCCTCTGGTCTGAATAAGTAATATTATGGATATTTTAAAATTTATATTAATACATGTCTTGTGTCCTTCACATTTGTAAATTTAATTTTTTGTTTGTTTTTAAAGAGTATTATTACGTTTTCTGCTCAAAGCGGTTAAAGTAAACTAATACCCACTCTCGAGTCCTGACAGTAGATGGCGCATGTTTAAAAACAATAGTCTAACCCAGTGGTTTTCAATAGGTGAGGCGCGCCTCCCTTGGGGATCGCCAAAGAGTCACAGGGGAGGCGCGAGAAGACAGAGAAGAAGACAGAAGAAGACAGAACTGCCGCTCAGCTCTGTAGCGATATTTGTGCCTTCTGTATGAGCGCGCAGGAACCAATCAAGTGCGCAGTGAGACAACTCTCAATGCTCAAAACCGGTCTGGCGCGCGCTCAACTCTGAAAAACTCTTCTCATTCCACGCTCAACACCAGCTGTGCGCTCGCTCGGCTGTTTCTGCTCTCGCGACTTCAAAAACTGTCCACTCCAGCAGCCAATCACAGACAGGTTTCTTTTTCCATCCAATCAGAGTATGGCTTGCAAATACTGCATTCAGATGGATTAAATCAAAATGCTGCAGCCTTTGGCAGAAAGTACTAAACATTACGGTGGGATTGAAGAAAAAAAAGAAAAACAAACAAAAAGTTTAACATTTTACCCTAAAATATTTAGTCTAAAATATTTAGACTAAAATATTAGAGTTACTAAGAGTTACTAAGTGAGGTGTGAAAAATATTTTTGTCTCTTCTTTCCAGCTTCTGGGAGGTGATGCAAAATTTTATTCTGATCATAATCATCATCATTGTCATCATTATTTGAAGAGCACTTTAACACGAGGTAAAACTCTCTAACCTACTGGATCTAGCTAGCTACCTGAAAGAGCACCTGGGGCCCGTTCTTCGTACGTCGCTAACTCAGCTGGATTTGATTGTTGACGATTTGGCATGATCGTGGATCTTGCTGTCATAGCAACATGTGCGCAAGCTTAAGCCTGCTCGCGAGCAGACTTATTTCATGTAAACAGGATTAGATCGCAGCTTTATAAGCGGAGGAGATAGGGAAGTCTGTCGTAGCCATGTCTTGTCCATTTTTACGACAGCAACCTGTTGCGGAAGGTGCAAGGATAATTCGCCGAGCTTTTCGAATTAATCGTGTATTGCGAGACAGACAGGATCCTTTAGCGCAGCACGACAGTGTAAAGGTAGAGAGATATTGTTTTTCTCGTGAGGCTGTCATTTACATAATTAATTTGTTGGAACCACACATTAAGTGTTCAACACGGAGGAGTGATTATTTTATGTTCATCCAAAGAGGTTTTTTTTGAGTGCATTTAAAAGTGGCTTTTAAAAAGAGGAAAAAGTGGCTTTTTAAAATACAGTATAATAATTAAAGGCTACCATTTTGTAGAATATTCTTGTACTTCACTTTTACTTGTCCCCATGTTCTAGTGGGTCCCGTGGAGGCTCTGACATAAAAGAACAAAGTAAATATGAAATTATTAAAATGCAAAAATACATACTGTAGAAAGTGATAGAAACATCTACCATGAACACTACTTACGCATTTAATTTGTCTGCTACTTTTTGCCAGCCCTCTTTCCTGGCTTTAGCAGACTTTGAGGTGTTCCCTGTTGTTTTAATTAATGACTCAAATTCGGCATAACCTTCCATTAGAAGCTCTTGTTCTGCGTGGGAGAAAAACTGTGGACGTTCTTTGGCCATGCTGAACAGCCAATAGCAGCGTTGCTGATCATTGTTTCTACTATCGACACATTTCCCCTTTTAAACCGACGCATGAACGCGCAGTTATCTCAGATAACTCAATCCAGCCATACTAATCATAAACAACAGGTGTGTTCGAAGAACCCAATTAGCCGGATCATGATTAGCCGGATGATATCATCTTGGATGTCTCATTTGATCCCGGATGTTTTAAGCAACGTACGAAGAACGGGCTCCTGCTCGCTAATCATTATTAATAAAACTTTTATTCATTAATAAAACTTTTGAAATGATCCCCCCCTCTGTTTTTTTTGCAAATCGCACACTGATTGTAAGTTCAGTGCTGTGGAGATCTGGCTTTGTATGGTCGATGAGACATAAAGCTAAAGCATTCTATTGATTCAGGTTAGAAAGGTTAATTGCTGCTGCTAACTCCAATCTGCATTAGTTCCACAAAAACAGCCTCTTGGCACCCCTTGGCATCCTCTGGCATCTGATGGCACACTCTGGCTTCACCTTGCATCTTTGTGGTCAGGGACTACCACTGGGTTCCTGGGTGTTTATTCCTTATGTTTTCAAAAATTGTTTATTAAATTATATCAATTTAGTACATAAGTAATTGAAAGTAAATATAGAACAGGCATTAAATAACCCAAATGACAAACCCTTTGACCAAAAACGGCAACAGAAGTGCGACCGTGGCAGCTGGCCTGCCGGCTTTGTGACACCTTGTGGCAGCCGGCTTGCGAAAGTGCCATAAGCGCTTATTAGAAATAATATCAATAAAATCTGATTATTTGAAAGTTATTACAGATTAACAGCATCTATAACAAGTTGTTTGCACAAAAACAGCAACAGCAGTGCTACAGCTGCCGTGGGAGCTGGCCTGCCACCTATTGTGGCACCGGAAGTGCCACTACTAGCTGCCGCTACCGCAAATTGAGACTGCTGCTGTCTCCCCAATCCCCGTGTTCTGTGGATCTACTTTGGCTGTTTTTTTACAGCTTCTATTCATGACACAGCGCAAGCTAGAAGGCTGCCCCCCACTGCTTGCTGCACGTTGAAACAGGTCCCAAATAAAATCCCAAATAAAATCAATAGGAAATGATGTATCCTGTTATTTTGATCAGTTTTAACAACACATAACAGCACTGAAAAACTGCTAAGCTAAGAGCTGAAATTCCCTTAGAAATTGAATGTGCATGCGCACTCCGACTACCGAAACACAGCAGTTACCTTTTGAGTGGTGCGTTTAATGCAATGGGACGTTACACAACTAGTCCACAGATGTTACAAAACACCACATGGTATTGTGAATGATATGGGTTATCCATATATCCTTTGTTAGGTATGTTTTCTACATAGTAGACAGGGTTTGATGCATTACATTATCGAAAATTGTGAATGACCCCCAAGTATGCTATCCTGTTGCCTCAATTGAATTACCCAGAAATGGAAGATAATCGTTTTGTAAACGAATTTAATCTATTCACAACACTTTTAAAGACAATTGCCATTGGCTAAAGTGCTGCAAAAATTACATATTACAAAAATAATTCAAAGTTAAAAACATGAAAAAATATAAAAATATTACAAGACCAAATAAAACCATAAGTTAACTAGCATGCTGCATTAAAAACCAGTGAGTTCAAAAGGATTGAAGCTACCAAGTTTACATCTGAATCAGCTCTGGGGTTTTACAGAGAAGAGTCCTACTGTATCCTAGATATGGTAGATGCACAATTTACTCAGAGTTTTATGCAAACAGCCATTCAAACATTAAAAGCACTGGAAAACTCCCCCTAACCCTCATTATAAATGTTGCACCAGTTTACAAATATCCTTATTAGTTATGATGATTATCTAATACCCAGAAGTAGTTTTAGTTGAATAATGGATCTTTTTTTAATTCAGCATTTTGTGCTTTGAATTATTATTATTATTTTTTTAGAAAACAAATTTGGTGTCCCAAAATATACGTCTAATCTTAAAGATTCAGCCTTGGAGAGCCCTGTCTTGGTCTTTGTCTCAGAAGAGCCGGTTTTGGCTACATCACTGTTCTCCAACTCACATCCGCGAAAGTTCATCCTCTTCCTGCATCTATTCAGTTGTTGATTGTGCAGAGATGAAAACAACAAATGTAGGGCATATTTACATCTATTTACATATTTTAACCCAGTGTTCTTTCATGTGCCTTCAGTTCCACATTGATCACGATATAAAAAAAGAAATGTGCATACACTCAATTTCCTCCATGTTTATTTGTTTGTGTTTATCCCATGTTTCAACAGAAAATCCATGCAAGGCTTTGTACATGAGGCCGTGGGTCTTCCTATTGCAGTCAGAGAGTACAGATAGGGAAGACACCCACAAGGCTATTTTACCATAGGCCATGCCAAATTCATAAGTTTATTGGTGAAAGCGCAGTGCAACGAAAATAAATAATAATAAAAAAGATTTCCCTAAAAATGCATCTAAAACTTATTAAAAGTGACTACAAGATAAAATCACTTGCTAAGCTGCTGTTTTTTTTGGCAATTTGAGCTTTGAGTGCTCTTTTGATCTGTTTGGAGATCAAAGAAAGGTGGAGAGATTTGCTGCTGTGAAGCTCCCAGTCGTGTTGTATATGTGCAGCTCCTGATCATGGCTGTAGTAAGGCAGATAATGGGCCACATCTGCCAGAGTCTGCAGGACATCGTAGGTTACTGCAAACAGGAAGTATGTGGGCAGCAGCCAGGTAAGGCTGAACACACAGTCCCCGACTGGCAGAGGAACTGTAAGGTGCCTGAAAACCACGAGAGAGAGAGGGAAGAGGGGGAACCTGAATGCACCGCAGCAAAGCCTCACAGAGCTCTGGGTGAGCAGGCAAACAATCTATTCAGTCTCAATTCAAGCTCACTTCTAGGATACTCACTGGAATCTGTCTTCTCTGGACTCCCTCAGCATGATGAAGACAAACAGTCCCACTTCAGTGTTCAGGGAAAACGAGACAACTTTGTCCAACATGACAACAAACCCCTGAGGTAGATGGAACACAGATTATTTCCAGAAATCCATGTGGTGCTCATTACTGTGTGTGTGTGTGTGCATGTGTGTGTGTGTATATATACATGTGTACTACTAGTAAATTGAGGACTTGTTTTTGGTCCTCACTCTTCTGGGCTAGGGGTTAGGTTTAGCACTAAGGTGTCAATTAGCTTTACGTTAGGGTTAGGTATGCAGTGGTAAAGGTTAGGGTTAGGCTAAGGCCATAGAAAGGCTTGAAGATGAATGGAAGTATATAGAAGTCAAGGCATGGTGCTCACTTAGTATTTAAAATAAGGATGTATATGAGTGTGTGTCATTTACCCTGGGATCACACACTGACACAATGAAAATGATTCCAAATCCAAGCAAAGAGAATCCAAGTTTGGCTAAGCTGGAAGACAAAGGAAAAAGTAAAACTGAAAATTAAAATACTTACATTTTCTGTTTAAAAACCAAACAGTTAGCGCTTCACTTTTCCATCAACCTGGCCAACATCTGTCTCCTTGGTTCATACAATAGGTGACCATTTTCTCTGAAGCAGTCTTGTGGTGCCTTGCAATAACACTCGAGTCCTCTGTCACGTTACAGCTATAAACTTTACTGTATTCATGTGACGGGCCGACACGGGGCAGCGCATTATTTTGAAGTGGACGGAAACTGATTTTCAACATTTGTTTTACAAATGGAAATCTGAAAGGGACAGAGTGCTTTTGTATTCAGCCCCGCTGAGTCAGTTCTGTGCAGAACCAGCTTTCTGCAGTAAGAAGGTCACGTATTTTGGGATGTATCTCTACCAGCTTTGCACATCACTTTGGAAAACCGCTCAAGCTCAGTCAGATTGCATGAAGAGCACCATCTCAGTCTGGCGTCTCTCTCATCCTCCTGGATTTACTGTAACTCTCATCTTCCCCCCCTGTCTCTGACCAGCATCCCTGTTCCTACAGAAAGAAAGCATCTCTGTCTGGTCTGGGGGCTGCTATGCCTCAGACTGGAAATGTGTAGAGAGAATCATCGGGAAAGTGATCCCCCCCCCCCCCCCCCCCCCCCTTAATCCATGACACTGCTGACAGATGCTGCTTGACCAGGGCTCAGACAAGCAAAAAAGACCCCTCCCACCCGCACCACCCACCCTGCTGCCCTCTGGAAGGAGGTTCATCAGCTTCAAATGCGGAACAACCAGTTTCCACAACAGCTTAATTCCACACGTCGAGACTGAGGAACTCCTACACACACAAAACTAGTCACTTTACATGGTCACCATGAACTCTATTTCACTGGGTACTATCAGCATCATCACATGGTCTGTTCATTGTTGCAATACATCTTACTGCTACATATACTTGCACTATTCATATCATCTTACACTCAACTTTTCTGTACATTTAAAATGTCTTTTTTAGGATTTTTCTCAGAGCCTTGCAACGAAATGTCACTCAAACTTACCCTACATTGTGAATGTGCAGTTGAATAACTATAAAGTCTGTCTAAGTCTACGGCCGAGTCCAGTCTTTCACAGTTTTGCTTTGTTCAGGGTACAGTGATAGTTGTCTACCAATTCTTCTCCAAAAGTTCAGTTTTGTCTCGTCAGATCAGAGCTCCTTCTTCTACCTGTTGGTTGTGTCCCCTACATCACTAATAGATTTTGCTTCTGGATGCACTGGATTTTATTTTAGTAGTATGAGAGAAAACTGAATGCATACAAATGCTCACAGCTCTTTCCCACTCCCACTTGTGGAAGTGGGCACTCCTACTGTATGTGTTGGTCTGTCACATCCAATCCAACTAAAATAGACATGTTTACAACATGTAACAGTTCAAGGAGTAGGAATAATTTTGTATGGCTCTGTAAAGCCTGTTCAAGTATGGCAATCATCGTGAATTGGCTCAGGACTCAGATAATTAGTGCTGCTGATTTCCATTTAAAAGTTCTGAGATGATAAAGCATAATTTCACATACATTACTTTTAGCAAATTTCTAATGTCCAAAAAAAAAAAACAACTGACAAATTTAAGAACTGGAGCAATGATTTTGGTAACTACGTATATCTTCAGACAACCATTTTTCAAAGAAACACTGAGGAAGTAAGTAAAACCAGTGTCCTGAAGGGCATTATTCTGACTTCCAGAACCAATGGGAGGCTTAGAGCCAGTTTTATCCCAGACAAGTTCTTCACCTCCCACCTGAAAGAGTTGAAACTGAAACTGCTGTCTTTTATTAACATCGTATCGGCCAAGTTAAAACTATCCTGCCAGAGTGATGCAGAGGAACTAGTCCATGATTAGTTACTTCCAGGCTGGACTAAAATAACGCTTTATCACCAGGAAGACAACAAAATCCAGGTTATCAGAGACAACGGTCATATTTGGATTTTACTGCAGTTTATAAGAAACAGCTATTTCCCGAAAATTGCCAAGCTTTTTCTATCAGAAAAGAAAATACTCACAGAACCTCTGAATCACTGCAACTACCGCCAGCGGGACATAACACTGGGGGGTTTTAGGCCACGATAAAGAGAAGATTTACCGTTTTACTTTTTTTGAAGTTTCTTTGTGCACCTTTAGATTGAACATGAACTCTTAGCTACATTTACCATCCTTTAAGATCCCCACAAGACCCTTCTGTGTTACCTTCTTGCTGAGCAGTGGGGATGTTTGCTTGGTGAGTTTCTCTCCCAGGCTTTAGAGAGCCACTCCAGTCGGCTGCTCCACAGAGAGCTCACCAGACCATCGACTGGAACAAAACAAGATGTCAGTACAACACCACTCCAAAGCATGCTTAGATCTCTATTCTCATCAAACTCAGAGGAACACTAAGTGTTAACCTTTGTAAGCCCTGTTTAAAATCCCAAATGGATGAGGGAAGCTGAACTCACTGGTGTGTTTCATAGCAGATCCCATCACCAGGAAGGACACGGTGACGCTGATGGCGATAAACACCTGAATCAGCTCGGCCACCCAGGAATAGGCCTTGTAACGTTCATTAATGATCTACATGGGGGTGGAGGTGATGGATGATGGCGGATGTTGAAAATGACAAGGGAAAAAAAGTTGGATTTCTGAACTCCCAGAGAGACAGTGTTTTGGAAAATCACAGCTCCTTCTGGTTAAAGAAGTGCTGTAAAATGAATTAATAAAAACACCCAGCTTTGACAAAACTGAATTGTATTTTTTTTATTGTTTTTAGGCACCCACAATAGTTCAAACCTTCAGATGTTGAAATACAAACATCCTTATGGTTTCACAGTGACTTGCAAAATAATCAAACCAGTTCTACGTTTTCAAACTTTGAAGTTTGTATAATATAATATTACAATAACATTACAATGTGTTTTCATTTTTTCCAATTCAATTCAATTAAATTTTATTTATGTAGTGCCAATTCACAACATGTCATCTCAAGGCACTTTACAAAGTCAAATTCAATCAAATCATCCAGACAGATTGGTGAAAAAGTTTCCTATCTAAGGAAACCCAGCAGATTGCATCAAGTCTTCATAAGCAGCATTCACTCCTCCTGAAAGAGTGTAGAGCCTCAGTGGAGAGTCGTCTGCATTGTTGATGGCTTTGCAGCAATCCCTCATACTGAGCAAATCCATCCATCCATTCATCCATCTTCTTAGGCTTATCCATGCTCCCATCCTGTTTCATCATGGTGTATTTTTCATGTAGGTCCAAGAGTTCAACTTTGGCTGGTTTGAGGATATTGTTTTGCGGTGTGTTAGGCTGCTGTATGAAGCTAAATGTGATTACATTCTTTGTACGGATTTATACCATAAAAGCTCAAACATGTAAAAAACAAAACAAAACATAAGGTTTGATGCTCCTTTAGTTAAATAAAACTGAATGGGGCTATATTTCAGTGTATTTGGGTGAGTTTTAGAACCTTGTGTTTTTTTTATTGTCGATTGGTTTGCGTGGTTTGCCACATATTTTCAGTGTAGGTCAAAAGTTTGTGTGGATTACTGCACACTTTTACGCGACATTAATTTTTTATATTTTATACATCCTGAGTTGTGCGTTAAATATTGTGCTGCAATTTTTTTGAGCGTAGACACCCTTTATACATGAGGCCCCTGGTGGCAATAGATTTTATTGTAACAGTTTTCCGATTTTTATTCATATGAAATGTTGAACTTAATGTATTTTCTTTTCTTCTGCTTCACAACAATGCACCACTTTAGGTTATTGTATCAGAGAAAATCTGAAAATAACAGTTTTTGGGGTCTGATTATCTTTGCAAGACGCTGTACGACTCCTGTTACTGTTTACTGTATCTCAGCGCAGGGAGCTCTGCATATGGAAGCGCTGCAGAGAATAAATGCAGATTATTGACTCATTCCCTTTCATGTTGTGTGACCTGGAGCTGGGACTAAATGAGTTTACCAGCCCCTGCAGCTCAGAGCTGCGTGTTTTCGTTAGCACCACAGGTGGCTGTTTACAGGACAGAAACGTTGTTTTCTGGTTAATTGAATCCAAACACAGGTGGATCACATTTATGCTACAGTTGACTTCATCATTTATTATCATGTGGCTCTGCATAGGCTTCTCAGAGCACTTATATGCGGCACAAAGCCTTTACAGCTTTAAATATAGTGCATTTAGGGTTGTCAGGAAAAATACACAGGAAAAAGAAACAATATGTGAAATGGCAAATATTTCCTATAACACAAAGAGGAAAATGAGTGGAGTATAGAAAACCAATAACTTACCATTGCTTTTATTGGTAATTTGTTCCATTTAATGTTGAAGACGCTTATATAAAGTAACTGCCTGAGTTTCTCTCTTTTTTAGAGTCGGAGGCTGTGACAGTAACTGAAGAACATTGAGTTATGTTAATGTTCTGGAGTGATCCACAGTGAGTCCAGACTTTGGAGGCAGCTAAAGATTGGGTGATGGTAAAGGAGGCCTTCCATCTAACAAAGACTTGGAGATAATTTTTTTTAAACCCAAAACTGATACATAATGTTGTAACCTGTAGAGAGATGGCCATCCCAGTTCCACACAGAACCAAGATTCTTGGTTAAATGAAAACAATTTTAAGACAAAATCTCCCAGGAGTATATTGTGAGGAAAGTAAGTATTTGAACACCCTGCAACTTTTCAAGTTCTCTCACTTAGAAATCATGGAGGGGTCTGAAATGTTCATCTTAGGTCCATGTCCACTGTGATGGACATAATCTAAAAAAAAAAAAAAAAAAGTATCCGGAAATCGCAATCTATAATTTTAGTAATAATTTATTTGTGTTTTACTGCTGCAAATAAGTATTTGAACACATGCCAATCAGCAAAAATTCTGGCCCTCAAAGACCTGGAAGCAAGCAGTGACCAGACGTCCCAGAGTCCCCGTTTTGGATGACCTGTCCCAAGCAAAAGCTGTCCCGGAGATGTCCCCGATTTCAGTGTATCAAGATGGTATAGAAAAGTTTAACGCAGCAAGAGGTATTTACCCGGTCCCGCTGCTGTCCCGACGTAGTACAAAAGCTGAGCCGAACGCGCCTTCCCCACCATCAGCGTTGCAGATCAGGCAAAACAAACCAACCCCCCCAACAGAGACTCTGTGCCCGCCCGTCCGCTTCGCAGAATCAGAGACGTCCCCGGTTTTTATTAGAGAACTCTGGTCACCCGGTAACATTGATGCTGCCATTTGATCAGTGTGTCCAATCTACCGAATATTAATTCTTTAAAAGAACATCAGAGATTGGTTTTGAAGGCTTTTGCTAGTGGAAATGATGGTTTTGGTTTCGATGTGAGAAGTTGAAGTAGCACGTCAGTAAAGATGACAGAAGTGGTTTATCTAATCATATGCAAGGACTTTTTGTTAAGGCCCCTCCTTAGATTGCTCTTAACACACGACACAAAGCAGGAATAATTTACGATAGTCGAGGCCTGTCGAAAAGGGAAGATCAGGGCAAAACAGTCTTTTCCACAGCTGTTCCCACCCTCTGGAACTCTCTTGCTAAAGCACATCTGTGACTGTACAGACCTATCCACATTCCAGTCATATCTAAAAACTCATCTTTTTAGAATGGCTTTTAATGTATGATTAATGTCCTGTTTTTATGCTGTCCAAGTTCTGTGTATTTAAATGATTTCTTTTCTTCTTCTTTTATATTGTTTGATGGACTTAACTGTCCTTTTTGTAATTTTACTAGATTCTTGTAGTGTCTTTGAGTTTTTAGAAAACTGCTATACAAATATATTATTATTATTATTATTATTATTATTATTATTATTATTATTATTATTATTATTATTATTATTATTATTATTATTATTATTATTATTCAAAATCAGGCTAATTATCCTGCCGTGTGAACCAGCCTTGAGCGCTAGACTCCCTACTAGAACGTGTACAAAAACACTGGTTCCAACTGCTCCAAACTAGCAGAACCAGCAGGGAAAGCAGAGAAAACTACATTAATAGGCGTACCTATACCATGTCTAACAGATGCCTTTTTATTTATGAAAAAGGGAGACATTTCTCAGAAATAGTAACTGAGGAATCAAGCCAAACAGATGCTGGTGATTTAAAACAGATCTAATTGAATTAATTAACACCCTAGGTCAATGGCTGGTGCTAGTTATGATTTAGACAAAAAGTGTGTTTTTGCTTCTTTAACAAATTACTGATATAGGACAAGACAGAGCTACATGAAGTCTGTCTTTCTTCCACTGGTTCAAATGGACAAGACAAATGTCTTAAGTAGAACGGTTTCATGGTTATACCAGGCAAAGATGGAACTGAGTTTCTAAACCTAACAATGCTGTACCAGTTGTTAACCAAAGTGATGTTTTTAGTGGCACTTTGTCATTTAAAAGAGCCAAAGTAGCACTTCAGCCAAAGAGCCAGAAATGAGCTGCCAGCATGATGTTGGCATTCCATCCACACTCACTGTGACCTTTGTTTAGCTGCTAGAATGGATGCTTTACTTCTGCAGGACAGAAAGTCACCACATAGCAATTGAGAATGACTCAAAGCAGTCTCCACCTGAGCATCATGGGAAATTTACAAAAAAGCAGCATTTTTTAAATTATTGATGTTCTAGCTTCCATTTTATTTACGAGAGGAACTGGGGAACTCTAAAAAAAGAAGGTTATTTCCATTAACACACATCACAGTACATAAAAGTAAAAAGTAGCTGCTTGTAGTTAAATCACTTTCATTTCCAAAGATAAATAAAACTTTTGACTAGACAGAGTGTGAGGATTGGTGGGTCACTATCGGTGCCCCATGGTGGGGCTGGCAGCGCTGTTGCCTTGCACCAAGAAGGTTCTGGGTGCAAATCCTGGTCTGGAGTCCTGGATGAGGTCTGCTCTTTTCCCTGTGCATGCATGGATTATTTGTGGACACTTCTGGTTCCTAACATGGTGAGGAGAATATGTTAATCTAAATTGCTTGTATGTGTCCATGGTTGTTTGTCCTGCATTAACTTAAACCATCAGTCTTTTCAAGTTTTTGGTTTCCAAAATTCTGAATTCCACAGCTGGACTGATGGGCTATTTATGAGCTTGATAGGTGTGACTTAGGATGAAAACCACAGAATGCACTTAAACTACTTTTCAAGAAACTCATGTTTCACATACAACCATGCAGAAAGGAGTTTGAAGACTTACTTTAGTCAGTGGAATGGTAGCTATCTCTCCAGCTTTTTCAGATCTGAGGAGAAAACATACATGAAGGAAGAGTTGGTTCATCTGAAGGATACAGATGTATCTCACATCAACAAGACGTTTATCTGTACCAACACTAGTTGTCAAATCTTCATTGTGTGTGTATATACAGCATCCACAGCATTTTAATAATTCGGGTTGAGAAAACTGAAACCGGTCTGAGAAACAGTATGATTTTTTTTTTTTATTGGAAATCCCATCACTCACTATCAGGGACAGTTTGGGTGGTTGTGGAAAAATAATCTTTAAAAGAGAAACTGAATCTGTGAAGTGCAGTGAGGACAGGATTACAATGTCTTTTCTGTAGGTGTTTCATTCTGCTCTTGCAGATGTTTGTGCTTTATATTTCCTTTCAATGAAGATGAAACAAATTTTGTTCATGGAGAGAAACTAAGCAATACAAAAACTGGAACTCAAAGCGATAAAACCTGGGTCATAAGCATGCACTGTGGTTTCTTTGAACATCAGTTCAAACTGTACAGGATACATAAAATCTGGCTGAATAAAGACTTGCTAAATGAAGAATATACTATCATATTTATTCAAGAACTGCCATAATTTTATTTAGCATAATCCAAATAATTTTACATGACCAGTGGTGTACCTCTCAGCTTTGCCCTTTCACCTGAAAGAGCTGCTTTTCTCCACACCATTTAAAAATATTCTCCATGTGCCTGACTAGTTGAAACGACCTCTCATTCTACACAGGCGCCGATCCAAGATCTCTAAAATATGAGTATTTTTTCTCTGACAATAAAGACTAAAGATGCATATTTTGCTTGGAAAATGAATCCAAATTTATTTCTCACTTCAAATTTTTTTTTCATTTTTCTAGTCATGCAGACAAATCTGCTCTCTACTCTATAGTCACATTCACCTAATTGCGCTCACTACCGTGCAAATGATGAACTGAAATTTCCAACAGGTGAGTTGAGTTCAAGGAGATCCAGTAAGATGGAACAATGGAACTCATCCAGAACCATGTGTGAAAACTGACCAGTCCAGGTTGTTCTGAAACTTTGAATTGATCCTCCATTTTTTCCCTTCTTACAGTGTCTCCAGAGGGACTGATAAGTTCCTGACAAATGTTAGACATTTATTATTGTAATATTGTTTTCATTGAAGGCTGCACAGTAGAGCGGTGTGGTTGCACTGCTGCCTTGCAGCAAGAAGGTCCTGGGTTCAAGTCCCCCCTGGGTCTTTATGCATGGAGTTTGCATGTTCTCTCCGGGTACTCTGGCTTCCTCCCACAGTTCAAAAACAAGACTGTTAGGTTAATTGGCCTCTCTAAATTCTCCTTAGGTGTGAGTATGTGCGAGAATGGTTGTTTGTCCTGTCCATCTCTGTATTGCCCAGCGATAGACAGGTGACCTGTCCAGGGTGTACCCCGCCTCTCACCCAATGACAGCTGGAGAGAGACACCAGCACCCCATATGACCCCACAAGGGATAGACGTGTTAGAAAATGGATAGATGGATGTTTTCATTGATTTCCAGTTCCAGAAGGATTTTTTTTAATGATGATCCAGAATTGAAGTGTACATTTTAGTGTTGATCCAACAACAAATCCTACATTTGGGATAGATTGCTCAATAAAAAGGGTAAGAACTCTTCCTTGAGATTGGTTAATAAATATTAATAATAGTTTAATATAGCTGTGTTATACTGTAACAGAAAACCCCTGAAATGTGAATGAGTGTCTGCTTTCTCTGTGTTCCTTTTTTGTGTTTTAAGTTCAGCCACACATACTGTAAATGTGAGAGAAACAGCCTTTAATTTTATTGTAAAGTATTAGTTATACAATCAACAAACAATAAACTGTAGTTTCATGACTGGGAACTTCTTTAGATTGTTTGGGTTGATCTTTGGTTTTTAGTCATCCCTTGTTTTAATATTTTTGCTTTGTTTTTATTGTCATTAAGGGTGCTCCATACTACAAATTTTTATCTAAACTTTTTAAGGTCTTTCTTGCACCATGCTGTTTGTGAATCGGTTTCAATTCTCGTTCTAGTATTTGTTTAGTTTTTAATTTCGGTTGATACTTTTGTGTCTTCTTCCGTTCTCCCTGTGTTATTATCTGTGTTTATTAGTCACTTCCTGAACTGTACTGTCAGTTTCTTCATCACCTCCTCACAAGATTCTTCTGTTCTACATTTGTCTGGACCTTCCTGTTGGTTTCTTACGCTTCAGTTGCTTTGTAGTTCCCTGTCTGTCATCTCCTGAGTTCTATGTGCCAGGTACTTTGTTTATGCAAGTCTTTATTTCAAACTTCAAGCTGATGCTGCCATTTTCCTGTGCTTGCAAGTTCACAAAAAATAAAATAAAAAAATTAACTATCCAAATCTCAGTCCATAAGGTTTAATAGAACGCTGGCACACACTTTGCTGTTAAACCAGCTTTAACTCTGCTGGGGAGGTTTTCCACAAGGTTTAAGAGTGTAGTTGTAGGGATTTTTGACTATTCTTCAAGAGAACCAAAGGCGGGCCTTTGGTTCTCCACAACCACTATCAAGCTATTTCCTTCTGGATAATTTTCACCTAAACTAGTGCACTCTCACATCTCCCACAGGTGCTGGGTCCCAGGTATTAAGTGTTCACTTATATACAGTAATCTTATAATTTATTTATTTATTTATTTATGTTCTTTCACTTTCTTTTTTCAAGTATCACATTACACATGTCAGCTTACATAATAATATATATGATTTAGCAATGGCATCTAGGTGTTATTCGATTGTATTTGTTGCTTTATGTCTGTTGGGTGTGCTGTTCTTTTTGCATCTCTCTTTCCAGGTGACGGAGCAGACGGAGAAGGTTTTATCATTCTCTCCCTTTTATCTCTTCTTTCTTTCACCTCTACTCTTTTTTTTTTGTCTTTTCTTTCTCTTTCACTTCTTTTTCTTCCTTTACTCTCCCATTGTAATGTCCATATAATTTGAAATTCTCCTTGCAGGAATCACAATAAAGCTATTTACAAGCATAAATCAAGTGGAGCATTATGGCGAAAGCTGTTCGCTCCACTTGTAAAAGCAAAATCTGTCGAGCTCTATCTGGCATTGAGACATCAATTCCTATTGCCACATTGCTAGACAGGACACTGGGGAAAAAAAAAAAAAAAAAAAAAAAGAAGGGTGGGAGTGGTGTATTAGTGGTTAGAGAGTCAGGCGTTTGTATCTTGGAGAAGCTGCAAATGTTACCCGTTCAAAATTCCGTCTGTCTATTTATTTGTATTTGTCATCTGGATGAGAAGTTCTGGCTCACAGTCTCCCATCTAATTAATCTCAAAGTCATTCTATCAGGTTGTGGTCAGGATTCTATGCAGGCACGTCTAGTTCTTCCTCAACAAACTCAATCAACCATGGATTTCACAACCTTCTTTTTGTTCAATTCTCTGAAGTCATGTTGGAACAGCAACGAGATATCCCCAAAATATTTCCACAAAACTGGAAGAATAAAATGATCTAAATTATCTTTTAATGCTGAAATATTAAGAGTTCCTTACCCTGGAACTAAGGGACTGAGGCCAACCCCGTAAAAACACCCTCATACCATAAATAACGCATGGTCACAAAACACGGCTCCACTGCTCTAGAGTAGAGTCACGTGGCGATGCTTTACATCCATGAATCCTACACTTTACATTACTAGGGGAGTTTAAGAGACAGGTAGGAGAGTACTTGGTATTCTGGAAGGTAAGTAGACTTGGTGGTGGAATGAGGATTGTGGAGTGTGTTCAGAGAAAGACCAGCAAAGGAGTCGGACACTGTGAGGACTGAAAAAAGGAGTACAGAGTTGCCAGGAGGACAGAGATGCAATACAAAGTGAAGGTAGAGGTAGCTAAGGCAAAACAAAGAGCGTACAGTGACTTGTATAATAGGTTGGGCAGTAAGGAGGGAGAGAGAAAGATTCAGTGACGTGCAGTCAGGGGAGGCAAGTGAGGCCAGGCCTCACCTGTCATCATGGAAAGAAAGAAAATATATAATGATGATAACATAATATAAATAGTGATTAATTCAGTAATTTGTAATAAAGAGTTAGATTGTCATCTAATTTCATCAATTTTGATCATATTTTCAGCAAAATCGCAGAATTTTCACTATTTTCCATGTAAATCCTTGGTTGCGCTTGATAGCAAAGCCGGTGAGGCCGCAGCGAGCTTGGCCTCCCCTGGGATTGCGCAATCCCATGTTAACTGCGCTGGCTTCCATTCTGTGATGCATCTTCCTGTCTCTAGATCATAAATTCAATTGTTCAAACAGTTATGACCTGATTTTCCATAATTTAATGTATGTGGATTACGAATTATGTTTTGATCATCATACTGTGTGCGGGTAACATGTTTTCTTGCTGCTGGGCGATCATAACCGCAAAGAACGGGTTGTAGGTGAGCCCGGCAGTTCCTTGGCCTCTAGGCAGGGGGCGCTCAAGGAGCAATGCTCCTGATCCCATAACTGTAGAGTGACAGCGAGTTAAGTAAAGCACTAAAAAGACTCTAAACATACAGCCGGAACAGGACTGATCAGGGAAGGCTTTCCTCCCTGGCAGTGAGCTCCATTGAGACTGAGAGACTTTTAAAATTGAAGAAAGATAAAGAGAACTTTACCGGAAAATGACCGATATTTTTGTGCAGAATGAGCGCCACATGGACTTCATTTATTAGTAGAGGTAAGACAGCGCTAATTATTCATATTTGTTTTTGTAATGAAATGTGCGTAATGTGGGTTACAGTCTTTGAAGTGGTTACAAATGCAGAAATCCATCATAACTCATAAACTGTTACCAACAAATGACAAATAATTTATTTTTGTTTTTCTCATCAAAAAATCAATATTCTTTCCATGTCTCTTGGTGAATTTATTTGGTACAATCAGTCTCCTTTAGCACTTTGCAATGAGTCTACTCTGTAGAGTGTATATATTTGTAAATCTGACTCTGATGACGTCAGTGCCTCACCAGCTATGAACCCTACCGCACATCACTGGAAAGATTTATACACGTTGGAGAGGCAGAGAGACAGAGATGTAAAGGATGTCCAGCAGGTTAGGGTGATAGGTACAACAAGTGTGATAGGAAGATGACAAGAGTACTTTGAAGAGTTGATGAATGAAGAAAATGAGAGAACAAAGAGCAGAAGAAGTGACCTTTGTGGATCAGGAAGTAGCAAAGATTAATGATGAAGTAAGGAAGGCACTGGAATGGATGAAGAGTGGAAAGGAGGATATACCTGTGGAGGTATGCAAGTGTCTAGAAGAGTCAAGTAGAAGTTTTGACAAGGCTGTTCAATGAGATCTTAGGGTGTTTTAATTGAATAAAAAAACTCAGCTCTCAAGGAAAGGAGATTGGTGATTTTCGCTCATCCAGCACTTTATCAATTCTTGCAAGAATGAAAACAGAAGAACACAGTCTGAAAAGCCCGCTGTTCTGCTCCAACTACAACAGAAACTCTCTTGCTTATATTGGTGTTGTTCAGCCACACAACAGCAATAAAACAATAAAAAACGAGGAAAGCATAATACTTGGAAAACTTTAGTTTAGCTTTCAGGAACAGGCTTTTGAACTCCTCCACAAGGTTGACACTAGAGATTTAACTTAAGGGAGAACTCCATCCCATCCGTACATGGCAGATTATGACTTTCACAGAAAGCCTCCCAGACTTTAATAAGGTAAAAATACTGAAAAGACTGAAACACAAAAAAATAATAAATAAAAATAAAACACTAAACAGAGTCTCTACTATAAATCTGATGTTGCAGGAAAGTAAAGGATGAACGGAGACCATTTCCAGTTTATACTGAATATAGAGCAGTTACTTTCAAATTTTCCAATCACAAGAGCAAGAAGATACCTGAGGAATGGAGAAGTGTCCTCTTTAAAGGAGCTATAAGTAAGATATTTACTGTAAAATCAACCTAAATCATTCTTATTTGTCACCTGGGAATTGGTCCTCTCCATCAACACTGTCTTAGTCATGTTTTTTTCCTTTCAAACCTAGAGGTATGGTCGAACTACTTCGGTTCAGAGCGTAGCCTGTGTTTACTTCCTCGATCCTCAGCCAATCCTATGAGAGTTCCCAGGGGTATTTTATCTTGGCAAAGGAGCAGCAGCCTGCTAACATGGGAGCCAGTAGGAGAATACAATATTATATACCTATCCCGTGTACAGGACTGTCTCAGAAAATTAGAATATCGTGAAAAAGTATACTAGTAGGCTATTCAACTAATCACTTGAATCGTCTAATTAACTCGAAACACCTGCAAGGGTTTCCTGAGCCTTGAAAAACACTCAGCTTGGTTCAGTAAACTAAATCACAAGTATGGGGAAGACTGCTGATCTGACTGCTGTCCAGAAGACCATCATTGACACCCTCCATCAGGAGGGTAAGACACAAAAAGAAATTTGTCAAAGAGCAGGCTGTTCACAGAGTGCAGTTTCAAAGCACATTCACAAAAAGTGTGTTGGAAGGGGGAAATGTGGCAGGAAACGCTGCACAACCAAGATCTGGCACCTGCCCACAGTGCCAAAACCACCAGTAACTGGTGTACTGACCATGGCATTACTGTCCTTGATTGGCCTGCCAATTCCCCTGACCTGAACCCCATCGAGAATTTGTGGGGTATTGTGAAGAAGAAGCTGAAAGACACCAGACCCAACAATGCAAATGAGCTAAAAGCCGCTATTGAAGCATCCTGGGCATCCATAACACCTCAGCAATGCCACAGGCTGATTGCCTCCATGACACGCCGCATTGATGCAGTAATCTGTGCAAAAGGATTCCCAACCGGGAAATATTCTAATATTTTGAGATAGGATTTTTGAGTTTTCTTCAGCTGTACGCCATAATCAGCGATATTAAAACAATAAAAGGCTTGCGATATTTCAGTTGATTTGTAATGAATCCAGAATGTATGACATTTCATGTTTTTTAATTGCATTACAGAAAATAAAGAACTTTATCACAATATTCTAATTTTCTGAGACAGTCCTGTAAGTAAAATTTCACAACAGCAACACACCGTTTAAAAATGGCATAGTAGATTGTTGTGATTGGCAAGCTTTTGTACCGATTTGAGCTACAAGGTGTCAGTATTACTGCTCCTTTAAGTCGTTATTTTAGACATTTACAAATTAAAAGCTTCGTTCTATTTTTAACTTCTTTCCAAATTGCCCAAATAACATCGTGGACAATATTCTTGCTTTACACGCTGAATGAAAGATTAACCCTTACCCTACATAACCTAATAAGTGATATCATTCCTTTACTTAATGACATCAGAAGGTGATGGGAGACAGATCTGGGTCAGGTAATTACTGATGAGCATTGGATGGCTTCTCTTAAGTGGATTCACACCTTGTCAGTGTGCTTGTCACGGTCTCATCCAGTTGAAAGTGGTTTTAAGAGCTCACCTCATGAATGCAAGATTGGCTGAAATAATCCTAGTGCAGAGTCTTCTGACCCGTGTTGTAAAGACCATCCAACAGGTCATATTTACATGCTCTGGTCCTGTCCTGCCCCGTTTACCTTTTGGTCTCATATGTTTGATGTAAATTTAAAAATATTTGAGAAAACCCTCACTCCTAACCCCCTGTGTGCGATCTTTACAGTTACTCCAACAACTTACTCCATATCAAACCAGGCTGATTGCAAAGTGGTGATTGCATTTACTGTTCTCATAGCGAGAAGAGCCAGCTTGCTCTGCTGGAAGCAGCAAACTCCACCTAGTTTTACCAAATGGATAAGGAATATCATGTATTTTTCTGAAATTAGAAAATATTATATATGCATTAAAGGGAACCACAAGCAAATTTCAAGTGACCTGGTCCCCTTTTCTAAATTATTTTACAACACTTTATACACCCCTGGATGAGGAAAATGATGAGAAAGAGTAATTTTTTTTCCATGTTATGTTACTTTATTCTTGGTTTACGGTTATGTAACTTTCCTATTTAGCACATTGGCATATGAGTTGTGATGTATTTTTATGTCTTCATTCTCATATATACATTTGGAATGATGTGGGGATGGTGCATTTTTGTGGGATTTATACTATTGTGTTAACAATGTTCTGAGATGTTTGTTTTATACTTAATAAAACATTGTTCTTATTCATATGACATAAAATAATAAAAAAGTAATAAGAAAAATAGAACCACATAAAATGGCGTCAAACTTTCCGTATTGACTTTACGGATAGTTGGTATGTTCTACTCATTACTTGCCTCGGCATCCACCAACCTTGCTCTGTGATTTCGGTGCACACCAATCACTTCCACTCTGTTATAATACCACTAACAGCTGTCTTTAGAATAGTTAGCAGTGAGGAAATTTCATAACTTATTGCACAAATGGGATACCATCACAGTTTCATGTTTCATTTCAGCAACTTCCTGAGAGTGATCCATTCTTTCACAAATGTTTGTAATCTGAAATTGATTAGAACACATGACTACAAAATTTGTACGGCTGAGCGAATAATTATGGCAATATGGTATAGCGGAGAACTCATGATAAAGATGTCTGCTTCATACTGAGTTTATATATTTAGAAGTATTTTATTAAAAGTCTGACCACATTATTTACTCTCCATAAGGAGGCCTGTAACTAATATGCGTTTCCAGAGTTTGTAGAGAAACATCAAAAGGTGAAGGATTGTACTAAATAATAAATGTGTTACCAACAGATAAAGGAGAACACACAGTGTGTCACTGACAAATCTATGAATCACAGCTTCCATTTTAAATTGTAATTCTATCAGTTTGTCTTTCAGTGCGGTAAACACTGCAGGTTTCAGAAACCGAACCATGTGCTTTGTAAAAGCATGTGGGAGGAAATGTGTAATAACTTCTGGAGGTGTAGATCAAAGCATGCCAAACAGCCTGGGTGCAATCCATCGAATGTTAAAACTTTAGGTTAAGGACTTAACCTCAGGTCTCTGAAACATGAGTGAGGTATTTCACAATGAAACACGGTCCCAGTGCCTGTCCCCCAAAGCTCTATTACATTTCACCAATCTTGACCAGCAGACGGAAGTGATGTCCACTCTCGTAGAATGGACTTCCTCCCAGTATGACATCATGCAGGTGATCTTCAGTCTTGAAAACCTCTTCCTCGCTCCAGGCAAGGAAGGTGATCGGGTGAGATACCTTAATCATGTTTCAGAGAACTAGGGTTAATTCCTTAACCTAAAGTTCTCTTTCAACATCCGTTTTGGTCTCTCACTATAGGAAATGTCGGCTCCCATACTGCCAGGTAAGCTCACTCGAAGACCAACAGATGCATCCTCATATTTTGCACACTGACTGCTGTTCTCTAGTGCTGTGATGTGGTACCCTTAACAGATTCTCTCTAGTTGTGTTTTGTGGAGCCCACACCCAGAACTGTGTGAGCGAGTGTGGGAACATCTAATCTATAGAACTTAGTGAAGGTGTGAGGGGTTGCCCAGCTGGCAGCCTCATACAAGTCCTCCTCAGGTAGGCCTATACCCAGGATGAGATCGAGGCTCCATCCGAATACCTGTCATGATTTGCGGAGAAGGACCAAAGAGGCAACCAGACAACGGCAGGCGCATGCTGAAATAATAACATTTAATGAAGCCAACTCACTGAATAAACAAGGGGAACCAAAACAGGGCATGAAAACAGGAGCACAGAAACTCTGAAGAACTCTGGAGACCACTGGGAACCACCTTTGAAGAACACTGGAGGTCATTGGGAACCTCCTCTGAAGAACACTGGAGACCACTGGGAACCTCTTCTGGAGGCTGGAGACCCTTGAGAACCTCCAACAGGAGTCCAATGGTGAACAAAGAAGACACCTTGGACCTGTCATACTGGAGTCCTCTGGGGCCAAGACAGGAGCCTCAACCACCTGAAGCAACTCACTGATCTTGGGTTCTGCAGCACAAGGGATGTCTACCTGGACATCCTTGTTGGAGACCACGGGGCTTGGGACCAGAGGTGGCAGCAGCTCGAGGTGAGCGTCAGGCGTCTCGGAGCCACCGTCAGCACCGTCAGGCTGCTTTGAGCAGCGGGGAACAGGCGTCGGTGGCTGACCCTCGCGAAGAGTGTGTGGGGCGTCGGCCCTGGTCAGCGAGGAGTTTTTTCCCCTTCACCAGCCGCTACGCCAAGACCTTCTGCCCTGCCGTGGTGGAGAAGAGCCATAACGCTGGGTGTTCACAGCTCGCTGATGACGCTAATGCATCCCTGAAGATGTGGCAGCCCCAGACATAAAGTGCAGACAAAATGGGTATGTGTCCCAGTTATGAGGCTGCCACATGTACAGGTTCTAGATGGTGGCTTGATCCTGTTCTTGGGTAGAAAAAGTGCAAGCTTCACAACTTCGTAAGCTCCGTTAAGAGTGCAGCTCCTGTGGTAGCAGCTACAGCTGCTGCTGTGTCATACCAGCGTTGGAAAAACTTAGAACAGTCAAGCACAGTTATTGAGAACAATTCGGCAACAGAGTTGTTCACTCACTCTATCAACAGTTAAGATAGCTCAATAGTTCCTGTGTTCACAGTCTGAGAGGTGCTTCTGGGAGTGAGAAGAGGTGTCAGACTGAAGGTCACCTTATATACTGGGAGGAAGTCCCTCCCACAGGAGCGGACGTCACTTCCGGCGGCCAGTCAAAAATGCCATACTGTAATTGAACTTCTGGATGAGTGGTGCTGGTGGCGTGTTCCATAGGGAGATACCAAAATGAATATTGAAAGTGAACTACAGATGTAGATTGGGTAAAACAGGCATTAAACACAGTGTTTTTCCCTGCTTAAATATTTTTATTGGAGCCATTGAAATCAAATTAACATCAGGTATCGCCAACCATCCAAGTTCTGGTCTGTCTGCTTGCTGCCACACTAATCCTGCAATGTTGCAATCAAGATTATCTCAAGCCCCTGTGAGCCTCCTCTCTTGACAGCTCAATCAAGCTAATCTCCATCACTTGTTCATCTGCCCCCCAACACACACACGCACACATGCACGCACGCACGCACGCACACACACACACACACACACACACACACACTACCAGATTATTGAAAGCTTTGAGCCGATAGATGTCCATAATTTTTCTCTGCCTTATCTCCGTTCACGGCCAAGACCACATTCACAGTTTTCAGTCAAGCATCTGCCGTTTTTCTGATTTCTGGACACAATCAGGACTGATCGCATGACTATGAGTCTTGCCTAGCTCATCAGATCTGTCTGTTAGTGATGTGTCTGGTTAATACAAAAAAAAGGCAAAGCTTTTCACGCAGTACCTTCACGCCCCACCAAGGGTGCGCCCCTCACTATTTGAGAAGCACTGGGTTAGCCAATGCTTCGGAGCGTGTGTGCTGTGTAATCACAGCAATTTTTTTTTTGCGAAGTGCATATCAAGGAATGTGTCAGTGGCATAGGTGGTGATGTTTGAAGCCTCGAAAGCCAGCTGTACCATCAGACTGATTCAAAAACTGAGGTGCCGGGTTGTGTGTGATTTGAAGTGCCTGCGAAACACTCCCGATTTCCCCGTCAAATCTTGTTGTCTTGGCATCATTTGCTAAATATTTAAGTAATTTTTAGCTTTGAAAACAGAGTGTTGGAACAGACTGAAAAAGGTTTATCCCAACTTATATAAACCTGCTATCGCTCTTCTGGCTCCCTTGCTTCATCTGTGCCTTGTTGAAAGATATTTTTATCAACCAGTTGTGAACCTATAATTGAATGATTTCTGGTGGTTGCTTCATTGGTGAGTCAAAGGTTCGCCTCCCTGCTAAGATTGACAAATTTTCAGGGTTTTAATTTATCAGTTTAAGCTTGTAAAAGAGAGTTTTTTTTTACTCGAAACTTTACCTGTTTTAAATAAAGGTCATCACTATAAGTACAATTATAAAGTAACATAAGCAAATTCGCATTACAACTTTCAATGCACTTTCCACTTTCCCTTTCAGTTCAACTATTGTATCATAAAGACAGAGTTGGATCATAGTCAGAATTTGTCAAATAATCATTTTGTCTATATTTATTGTGGACTTGATGGCACTGTAGATCAAATTAACTATTATCCTGATGTCTTGACACCAGTGTCGAACAGTTGGGTGGAAAGCGTCAGTGCTTCAAGAGGCTTCATCTCGCCATCACTACTGTCTGCCTTGTCCAGCCTTACGTTTATGACCCACACCTGTCCAAATAAACTGATTCCAGCCTCTGCCAACCGGTCTGTCAGCTCCTGCTGTGAGTAGTCTGCTCTCAGCATTGCCAGGGTCCTGCTTGCTTCTGCAGCATTTACTATGAATACATCTGTTAATTGCAACACCTTGTCTGGCTCAAATATTGGGTTCTCTCATAGTCTGATTCATTACACCCACAAGTAAAGTTCAGGGCAAAAGAGTAGTTTAATATTGATGTGATTTATTACAGAACAGGTGTCCACTGCTCTAGAGTCCAGTGGCAGGATGTTTTACAACGTTAGGTCTGACACTTGCTGTTGCTTGTTGACATAGTGTATGAGAGTATTCACACCAGGAAAGTCCATTACTCTGCTTGTTTGGTCTGGAACAAAAGCGGACATTATTTTTTCCCCATTTGGAGAGGTTTGCTTTCTCACTGTACTTTTTGTAACATAACTATAACAACTGGTAACAGCCACGCATGTGACAATCGTTGCTCCCGTTGGACAGAAATGACTAAGGCGGGATGTAACACAGACCCGGAAATGGAGGAAAACTATTATGGAAATCTTGCATGCAGCACCTCTTTTTTGCATATTTGTGCTGTTATTACTGCTGCTAAATCACTGAGTTTTAAGAGCAGCTCATTCAATGCAGGTTTCCAGAAATGTTATTTCTAATTTTGGAGTGGGGTCAGAGATTGCATCCTAAACCCTAAAGGCTGGTTCACACGGCAAAATAATTAGCCTGATTTTTGCTTCAACCAGCCCTCCCAAGAGGCCCGACTATCGGGTGGCTCATAAGATATTCTTAAGAGATATTCCTGTCATGTGTGGTGTGTTAGGAGTGATTTGGTCCGCTCGGTAGAACGTCAGGACCACTCTGAGCCCAAATCGGGGATTTTCAACATGTTGGATTGTCTTGCCCCGATATCCTAGCGTGTGCGGTGTTCCAAGGACAAATGAGCATGCAGCCTGTTGAATGTCACGTTTAGCCAATCAGAAAGCAAGGAGAGGGAAACCCCGAGTGAGAAAAAAAAGCCCAGCTCACCTCCATATCACAGTGCAGTAAATTTAATGCCCCCGTGCACGCAGTCTCCACTCGCCTTTTTGTTTTTTGTCCGTTAAAATTAGTGCTCAAACTATCACTATTGTTCTTCCTAATCGTCCTTGTTTATTTACTTTGAACTCACATTTAATCTTGAGAGGTTTTGCAAAATTTCGATTTAATACCCTTAATTTGTTACAAAAAGTCATTTTAAAATGTTTTGTGAGAAAATACACCACAAATCGTTATCTATGCAGTCAGTTTATCAAGATTATTAACCTATTTTGAATGTGCTGTTGGAGTTGTTGGTGCTGCAGAGCTCCGTTTACAGTCCGGCTCCCTCCTCGGCAGCTGCAGGGGTAAACCCCGGTTACTGTAGTGATTAGTCCCAGATGCTCTGGGACTTTCCCCTAGTTCCTAGTTGCTTGTCGTGGCTGAAAGTGGATATAAAGCTTTTAGTAGCTTTGTGGTTAATATCTGTAATTACCAGAATATAAAGTCACAGTCTGTGGGAAACATTGGAGTCCTAATGCTCAAACACAGCACTTTCACTTTCCTGGGAAAAAACAACACAAACAAAAAAAATAAACATTTCTCCAACACTGTTTTTTTTACGTAAACCTAACATGGTGGACTGTGAAATCTTAATTAATTTCTATTTTTCATGGTTTTGTACTGACAGCTCTGCAGGTTAGAGAAGATGTTTGGATGCAGGTTGCCAAAAGTTCCCAGGGATCCTCTCCGAGTCCCGCTGTTGTCTACTCCACTGTCTAGACAGCTTCTGCTTTTTATAAACATTTGCTTATATTTAGATTATCATTGTATCGATTTCTTGTACTTGCAGACTGATTATTTATTTTTTACTAAAACATTTCATGTGTTGTAGATATCCCAGTTTTCCTGATTATTATATTAATAGAAGAAAAAAAATAAGTGTTTTAATCAATGTTTAGTAGTTATTCTAAATTATTCATGTAGTTGGAAAATAACTACTCTGGGCAGATGCTGGTTGGTAAAAAATTTAATGTAAAATAGTTGAAACTTTCTTGCCTATCCAGTGGAACTTAAGGAATAATGGAAGAATTTACTTAAATGTATAAAGGTAAAGCTGCTCATCATCTATTATTATTTATCAGTTGAAACAAAAATAATTTCAAATACCTAAAAGAGTTACAATAAAGCCTGGGTAGCATATACAGAAGACAGACAGAAGGAATATTTGTGAGGCCAAGAAAATTAAGGTTGGGTATACTAAATCCCTTTAGTTAAGATACGTGACACTTTTTAAGTTACAAAAGTATCAACAAAATTGAGTACAATTACTCATTTAAGAATAGAAGAAGGAACTAATAACCTAAAAATACTCCATAGGTTCTATACAACTAACTACATACAGAGATTTTACAAATATTTGAAAAAAGAAGAAGAAAAAGATATGGCTTTGGTTATTGGCCTTTGGTTTCTTACTGCCACCCACTGGACTAACATAGAAGTGCAGTTTTCTGCACAACTTCCCAATTCATCATTCGGCTGATTTAAATAAATGGCCCACAGCACATGGAAATACAGCTAATTAAAAGCCCCATGCCTTCATTTACCTTGGAAAACTAAAGCCTGGGGCTTGCAGTGGAAAAGAGGCTAATAGTGATCCTTTGCCCTCCCTGCTCAACTCTAACTAACAAAAAGTGCTGAAAAGGAGCTGTCAGAAAGACAGAATTGAGTCACACGGGTCACAGGCAACCCATCTATGAGGCAAGGAGGAAAGAGCATGAAAAGCTGTTTCAGACTGTTAGTCAACAAATTTTCACCAAATATGAGATCTTAATAAATGCATCTTGGTTACTCTGGAACATAAACAGTTCAACTCAGTTTAACTCTACAGAGTTTATAAAATGTTATAGTTTCAAACTCTGGCTCTGTGGACAAATTGGAGATACTGAAGATGAGGGGGTCTCCTGCAAATGCCCAGTCTTTTATCCTGATCACTGGTAACCCTGCATAGGACAGGCATTATTGTTCTTCAGCAGCAGCTTAAGCAGAGCAGGTGTGGCTTTCCAGAAAGGTTTGAACATTTGTGCATCCGTGTCCTGCTTCTGCTGCTCCTCCTAAGTCTTCAGTGTCATCGCTCCTTGCTCCACAGCTTTCCCTGATCCACCACTTTGAATTTTTGCCTAACCACTCTGCCTCCATGTTCCATTTTGATTTACCTCAACTCCGTTGGTCTCTGTCTTCTTGTGAGGTAATCTTTCCAATAATATTGAGCTGTACTTGTGTTAGGCTCGTTCCTGAAACCTACACATCTCTTCAGTATTCATTAATTACATGTCTTTATGCTGAGCTGTAATCATAAGAATATATATATATATATATATATATATATATATATATATATATATATATATATATATATATATATATATATATATATATATATATATATATATATATAGATAGATAGATAGATAGATAGATAGATAGATAGATACACACACACATATATATACATGTTCCCAGAAGAAAACCATCACTATGCCAAATAACAGAGACAAGACCCAAAACCTCTGAAACACAGCTGGTTGGACTGATGAAACAAAAACTGATAAAGAGGTGAATTCCTGATGTTTTGTGGGTGTGTGGGTTATTATTAATATTATTATTTGAGCAAAAAAAATAAATACTTCACCAACAATGAGGGAACTGTTTTTGGACAATTACCATTTGCTGGAGAAGGGCAAGTAATCAGATCACTGTCAGGGTATTTAAACTTAAGAGCTCTACTTTAATTTGGTCAGAAGGATTTTAGCTCAAAAACTGACCACACAGAACCAATGAATGTTTCTTAAAGGCTTTCTCTAAAGGGGAGCATGCAGTACATATGGGTTAAAATTACAACCTTTCTAAAATTGTAAAAATTAGAAAGTTTAAGGACAATTTAGGCAGCATGCTCTGGAGCAGCTTGCACCACAGTATGACATGGCTGGGGTGACAGTTCTCAACCAGAAAAGGGTACACTGCTCCCTCCAGTCAGAAGTCAGTCTCTGTCTGAA
Organism: Fundulus diaphanus; assembly: GCA_037039145.1. Lineage (NCBI taxonomy): Eukaryota > Metazoa > Chordata > Actinopteri > Cyprinodontiformes > Fundulidae > Fundulus > Fundulus diaphanus. The sequence goes on from CM073128.1 coordinate 48,147,568, forward strand.
CCTGTGTGAACACTACCTGGGTGTCTTGCTCAGCGACGCCAAAATGGAGCAGGAAATGAACAGACTGATTGGGGAACTGCTTTAATGTGGTTGCTGTTCCTGTCTGTCAAAGAAACCTGAGCCAAAAGCAAAGCACATGAACAAAAGAACAAGACCTCAGATGTAAAAGGTTGAAATTAGCTTCCTCTTTAGGGTGAGCTGACTCAGCCTTAGAGGTGGGGTAGGATAACCTGTCATCTGGGGAGGGCTCTGAGAAAAGCTGTTGCTCCTCCTCATCAAAAGGAGTTCAGGTAGTTTATGGCATCTGATCCACATGCCTAAAAAGCTCCCCCCCTTAGGAAGATTTCTGGGCCCTTCTTCTTGGAGGAAACCCTGGGGCAGACCCAGAAGATGCCGGAGAGACTAATTAGCTCCCCCTTCTGGACGAGGTACACCTTAGGATGCCCCAGAATGAGTCAAGTGTAAATTAAGTGAGGGATGAATGGGATCCCTGCCACACCTGCTGCAACTCAAGCTGTGATAAGACAAAAGCAATAGCTGATATGTAAATTTACAGTTACTATCGTTGTTTTTATTTTTTGGGGGTGGGGGGGGGGCACCTGGGAGAAATAAACACGTTATGACATAAATTTGGACATGATTCCTTTTTTTGATCACTGACGATGCTCAATGTTTCACTAAAGACTAGTTTTTGTAATTCAGTGACAATAATAATTCAACTTTAGATCAGTTAAATCATCTGCCTCTATAAACCAATCTAAAGGAAAAAAAAGTCAATTCATCCTTTAAGTCTCTTTGCCCAGTCAATGAAGTGCATTTTACAGACCTATATCTAATCTTCTTTTCCTATCTAAAATTCTTGAGAAAGTAGTTGCTAATCAAGTATGTGAACATTTACAAAGTAATGACCTACTTGAGGAGTTTCAGTCAGGCTTCAGAGCTCATCATAGCACTGAAACAGCTCTGGTGAAGGTCACTAATGAAAATGAATGAATGAATTTTCCCCCCTCCCCCCAAATCACCACGATATTGCCTTTCTACAACCTGAAGCTCATCTCCTTCAACTCCTTGTTCAGCCGTCTGCATTGGTAGCACCTTTAGCTTGTAACTCTCAAAGAAAAAAGAAAAAAAAGGCAATAAATGGTTAAATCCACCATGAAGGTTGCAGCTTATCAGGATGCATTAGTTTTAGTTGCGCAGACCCAATAAAGTGACAGTTGTACATTTGTCCTCATTTAAGCAATCCAGAAAGTAATTCCTTAAGATAACAATCCATTAACACAATGTTCTGAGAATTAATTGGTTATGCTAGAATAACAAGATCAGAAATGAATGAAGTTTGATATAAAATAATTAGCGTTTCAGACTGCTCTGATCTTCGGTAAACGGCTACTTACTCAATACACTGAAACAAAACCAGGCTAATTAATTGTTGCAGCGTAAGTAACACATTAGCTGTGTGCAGTGCTAGCAAACACTTGATGTAGAACGCATTTGATGCCTTGTCAGAATCATGCCATGCAGATTTGTATTCCTGTCCACTTCTTTTCTCTTTGACATTCTTCCAACCCTGTCTTATTGCTACTGCAGATCTTAGGCACTTTTTAAACTTAAGCTGTGACGCGCATCGCTGAACTGGGAGGATGAGAGACATAAAACTACTTGAGGGTCAAGTAAAAGCAAAAGGGCCACACTGTGAGGTGTTTTAAATCACCAAAGCCAACAAGCCTTAAAACTTTGGTGTCCAAACTTTCCAGCATCAGACCCACAAAACGATACCAGCAGAGACTCAGAACCAACTCCTGCAGGTCAGTGCCAAGCTACTGAGAGAGCATTATAACACTAACAGCCTCAACAACAAATATTCCTATAGTATACTTCATCTGTTTAGTGATGCATGAGAGTCATATGCTAAAGGCATATGAATACATTTTAATGAATCTGTCTCCGCTCTTTACATTTACTGTAACAAACAAGAATTACTGCTCTGACAGTAGAAATATTTTCAGTTCATCAAGATTTGGGTGCATTTGTTTCTATGTCAATTTGTTCTACCAAAGATTTTCAATAAAGTTGAGATGTGGACTCTGAGCCCTTTCATCAACTTAAAGGAGCAATAAGCAAAAAAAATAGATTTTAGATAGAAAGAACTGAAAAATAGTTTTTAAAGAAACTAAAGTTATCTTTACCGATGGAATACGGTATGATGTCGCGTGCACGCGCACACACACACACACACACACACACACACACACACACACACACACACACACACACACACACACACACACACGCACACACACACACACACACACACACACACACACACACACACACACACACACACACACCATCTCTCTGTGTTGTTCCTCAGTCTCTTGCTTACAAACAAACAAACAAAAGAAAAAAGTTGTCAAATAAAGAAAGAGACAAAACGAGGATTAACATTGGCTTGTGTTTCTGTGGTGGAGAGCATATCCAGAGCAGAAGCAGCTCCAGTTTGACTTGGAGCTAGCTTTTCTCCTCTAGACAGGTGAGTAACAGCATGAAGTCAAATGTTTGTTTTTGTTGGTGTTACGGTCATGTCAGACTTGATTCGATTCAATGTAATGCTACAATTGTGGCATGTGGGTTAATTGTTGGAGTTTGACCAGCAATGGGTCAGGCATTACTGTTCTCACATTACTGTGAAGCGAGTAGCTGGTTGCCCAGCTAACATAGTTAGCATTGTTTAATGCAGCCCGGTGGGCTCGTGAGCTGCCCACAGTGATCTTCGCGTACATTCAGGGAATTTTGTTTTTGATGAAAAATGTAAAATTGAAACGGATAACTGGTCTGGTGCTTAGATTTTGGAAGTAGAGAGAGGCGTAGCTTGTATATCAAAGTTTGACTACCATACTTTGGTATACAGAGTTCATGGCAGAATGAATTGCTGAAATGTCATAACCACACCACTCGCATCTTTGACAGTTGGAATTAGGTATTTCTGCTGATACGCTGTGCTTGGCTTTCCCCAAACATGGAGCTGTGCCTGATGGCTAAACGTCTCTACTTTGGTCTCATCTGCCTAAAGGACATTAGGAAATTATTGTGCCATGTCCTGCTTACAGGGAAGAGATGTTCTCATTGAAACCCTTCTAAACAAGCCCTACTGTTTCTAAATGTGCTGACATGAAGTTGAATACATAAGCACATGGCCCTGTAGAAGATGTGCAATGCCTTTAAAAAGCAGTCACCCTTTGAATTTTTCATTCTTTTAGTGTTTTGGTTGGTGAAAGAGAGTATAATTGATTGCAAAAAATGTTCCCCCTTTAAAGTAACTGATCCAACTGAGGTGAGATACAGCTACTTACGGCCAGCACTCTCACACTTAGTGAACTGCAGATGACCTTAGAGCAGTTAACATATGTCAAAAGATTGTAGTTAGAAACATAGGTAGTCCAGTCTTAGAGAAAACATCACCGAAAAGTAAAAGTCAGCAGATGGCAACAAAGTAATTTCCAACTCACTGGACATGTGATGGAGATAAATTAAGGGGTACCTGCCTAGAATAGACAGTCTACACAAACTCACCAAGACACCTACAACCAGTCTGAATGGAAAATGGACTGAATTTACATGGGACATTTCTAGTCATGCTGACAACTCAAAGCAATTCACATTAGAGCCACATTCACCCACCAACACATAGCTCAATAGGCAACAAGCCACATACCCATCGACATGTGAATGGTGTTAATGAAACCACAACCTTCCAATTGCAAGACACAAGCCTGGAAACAAGTCAAAATGGATACATTAAACTTTAATGAGAACGTCCTAGCACTCGTTTATGTGAATGAGTCTATCCCCTACCAATAATAATTTTGTTCTCCTGCTCACTCCTCCAGTTCCACATTCTATACAAATATTTCTTTTGACATTCCAAAGAGTCTTTCCTTTATACCTCTAAAAATAAACACCCTCTACCCATTGCACCATCTATTCTAATTTGATTATGCTCACCTCCACATCTTCATTCCTGACCTTCTCTGATGTCAAAAGCACTTTAATCAAGTTTGCTCTGCTAAATGTTAGGTCCCTGTACATCAAGACTTATGTTAATGATTAGATTTTTCCTCACGTTGTAGAATCCTTTTGACTGATACCTGGAGTGAAAGAAACAAATCTAGTCCAACTTCCAATGTGTGCTTAAATGTGAGCAATTTTCCTTCCCTTGGCTGAGTGGGGGCAGTGGTACTCTCACAGCCATTTACTTTCTTCCAAATTCAGCAATGGGTCATGGTCTGGTTGAAGGAGGACCTAAATGCAGCACGTAGCTATAGCAAAAATTATATTTAAATAAATAAAAAAGAAACTTAGAGAAGAAGTCACGGCAGAACCGGTCATGGAACAAATTACTGGAAAAAAACAGGCAGAGAAAACAGGAGCGTAACAGCCAGGGAAACTGAGTCCAGAGCAGATTAATACCCTTAAGAAGCAAGGACACTTTAGCCAAAGCGGAAGTGCGTCAGCGTCCGAATAGATTAGTCAGTAAGGAAGGTTGTAGGAAAAGTAGCCTGTATGCTCCCTCCCACGGCTAGTTTTGCCTAGGAACTGAGCAACAACTGGCGCTAAGAAGCCTCATCATAGTCCCCTCACGGAAATCAATGAAAACGTCTGGAGAACAGAGAGCGAACACTTTCTTGTAATGATGTCAGAGTTAAAGGCTGTCTGAATTCGGCACAGCAGTCTGAAGCTCCTTTCCTCCCCACGAGAGAGCTCTTACTTTTGACCCCATGAAAGGTCAAGGAACAGGAGCTAGGAATAGGAGCAAGAAGCTATTATTAAGGGTATTCGGATGGAGCCAGTGAGTAAGTATACTGAGGGGACAAGCAGAGGGTGGCACTGATTGAATGCAGGTGAGAGTAATCGTCGGAAAATGGGAAACAGCTGAGACAGGTTGAACGCAGGAGGTTGAGGAAAGGAGACTAAGGCTACGTTCACACTGCACTTGGTGCTCAATTCCAATGTTTTGCTGAAATCAGATTTGTTTGAGGTGGCCTTTCATACTACTATTAAATGCGGCTGTCATAAGACTTCTGTCAGAATGGTTCAAGACCGCAAAGGGACCCAAATGTACAGATAACAGAATGAGACGTCATACAGCAGCGCACTGTTTACGGAAGTAATGGTGAATGTTATGGTTCAATAAAATTTTGTAAATAAAAAAAGCACCGAATAAAATTGCGGATAGCAGCTGGTGTCTCTCCTTATTATTATTAGAAAACTGTTGCGCAATGGGAGCCGATAATATAGACTACATCATAGCAAGACTAAGATAAGAAGAGAGCAGCACAGCTATCAACAACGGCCTTTCATGGAGGGCTAACTGCTACTACTGTGTGTGGATCTGTAGAGACATAGGAGAGGGATATGAAAAACGGAAATTCAACATGATTGTTCAGACTGCGGATGGTTTGAAAAATATCCGATACGTATCCAAATTAGTACGACATATGGAAGTGGCACAAATTTAAATTAGTTTGGGGTGAAAAGATCAGAATTGGGTCGTTCACACTGCCACGAAAAAGACGGATTTGGGTCGCATATGGGCAAAAAGATCGGATTTGGTTCGCATTTCCCTGCAGTGTGAACATAGCCTAATTAATCTGAAAGGTGCTGAACAGAGGAGGAAAGCTTAAGAGAAAAGTATTCTAAAATTAACACAGAACATAAATTTGAAGAATAAGCACGAAAGAAATGAACTAATAGGGCAATATTTGTCTCAAAATAAAGAACCCTGAATAAGGCAGAAACTAAAGAACATCCATCCATCTTCTAACACGTCTATCCCTTGTGGGGTCGTGAGGGGTGCTGGTACCTATCTCCAGCTGTCAGTGGGCGGGAGGTCGGGTACACCCTGGACAGGTCGCCAGTCTATCACAGGGCAACACAGAGACAAACAGGACAAACAACCATTCTTGCACACCTAAGGAGAATTTAGAGAGGCCAACAGTCCAAAAACATAACAACGGTTATGTTTTTGGACTGTTGGAGGAAGCCGGAGTACCCGGAGAGAACCCATACATGCAGAAAGAGTATGACTCGAACCCAGGACCTTCTTGCTGCATGGAAACAGCGCCACCGACTGCGCCACTGTGCAGCCCCACTAAAGGACATAAGAAGGAAATTATCAAAGTACACACACAAAAGAAAAACAAAACCCAAACACCTCAAGATTGTGACAGAATGAAAATAAAGTTCATAGGCTTGAGTTAACTTAAAGTTGATTTATTTTCTATTGAATTTTTTTCAATTCTCTCTGGATGAGCTTAAGGAAACTTTTTGTTTGTTTGACCAGTCAAAACCACAGCTTAATGCCGTCATGAACGAGAAGCTACACTACATTGTATTGATCACATTGCCTTTACGAACATACAAACTTTAATAATATCTTATTCTTAAAACAAAGGCTTTAATAAGGAGCTGACCCTTTGCAGCTACAAGGTGCTTCAACTATTTTTTCTCCAAGGTTTAGTTATGAACATGGAATATCTGACCATTCCTTTAATAGAACATATGTAAGCTCAGACATTGGTGTTGGACAAGAAGGCCTGTCTTGCAGCTTCTGCTCTGGCAGTTCGAAGTTGCTCTGTCAGGCTGGGGTCACGACTCCAGTGCAGACCAGGCAAGTTGCTCTCCACCAAACTTACCAAACCCAGGCTCATCCACTGGATTAACAGACAGGAAAGTGTGATTTGTCACCCTAGAGAACATCTTCTTTGTTCTAAAGTCCAGGGACTGTGTGACTCCATGAAGCTTTCAACACACTAATCTTGAGGTAATCTGAAAACCACATGAAGTTTGGAGGTCTTGTTTCATGGATTTTCCTGCCTTGCCAAGCTCCAGTCGGGCCTCTACACAGCAGTCGGATTTTTGAACCACAACTTGGAACTGTATCACGACCATGAGGCTTGCCTGGTCCTTTGGATCTGTCAGAACTTCTGTGCATGACCCAACCCTGTTCCTCGGACTCAGATCAAGCCTCAGCCATACTGTCTGTTTCCTCTGCAGTGAGTAAGCCAGCTCTTTTCACTGCCAAGATCTCCAGCTTGCTCCTGCATAGGTTTCCTGTCTCCCCCAGGTCTTTGTCAATAAACCTTTTAAAACACAACACTGTGTCAGGCTTGAATATTGGGTTCCCTGTTTTGTCAGGTGCATTACAGACTGTCGATGTCAACTTGCTCAGTTTCTGCTGCTATAATGCCACTAAAAGTTCATTTGGAATGTTTAGTAACAAAGAAATTTCATGACAGGAATGTATTTCAGACCTATTGTACAGCTGGCATCCTATCATGGTACCACGCTTGAATTCACTGAGCTCCTGACACCGACCCATTCTGTCACCGATGTTTGTAGAAGAAGTCTGCACCTCACTGGGCTTTATACATCTGGAGCCATGGAGTTGATTACAACAACTGTAATTAATGATTTGGCTGGGTGACCCAGTGTATTTGGCTATATAGGGTTTATCCACACACCTAAACTGTAGTCTATAACCAAAGTTAACTGTTTATGGTTTTAGGTTAGGAATTTTTCATCTATTTGCAATTTGACTTGGTCTAAAATAGAAATATCATCCAGAGCAAAAATGTGAACAGCCAAATCTGTTCAAAACACAGCTACATTTCCCCTCAAAGCCTACAATCACAACATTTTTAGACCCATACAACATATGGGTCTAATTTGTCTTCCATCTAATACCCCATCACAGAACACCTGGAGCTCTGAATAACACAGAGAACCCATTAATGAAACTTGATTATTGGTTGGCAATAAAAATCCTCTGGTTCATTTAAAATCTTTTATTTCAATCATTTACTTTATCTGTAATAAGCCAGACAATTGAAATGAAAGTCATTTAAAAACCAACATCTAATTCTGCATTGCAGTATAGTCATAAAGTATTAACGTTTAGCAATCTTGCATAATCCTTGATACTTAGGCATTAATTTCCCTTCTGTTTATCTGGCTCCAAATCCCAACAGATTTCCTTTCAAAGCCCTTGACTTGAAAACAGAACAGCTTTGTTTTAAATCCATTGATTACATCACTCACTTCAAAAAACTTAACATCTATCTAACTTGAAAACCTCCTTTATTGTAAATCAGTTCAATAAGAGACATTCAGTGTTAGTCTGCTCTGTTTCTCCTTACTACCCGTGAGGCCCACATTAACACCCGGTGTTTACATGTCTGTTTTACAGCTGTTTAAAGGCTGTTTTACTATGGGAGAGTAAGTGTCACAGGGTAGGAGCTAAGTAAGACCTTAAGGCTTTGGCTTCATCTGCAAAAAACTGTGACTCTGTCTTCCAAATGTATTAAAACCTACTGTGTGACAAATGTCCTGCAATTCAAAAGCAACAATCCTCATGAATGGGGGATACATACAGTACCTGCGTGTTCAACGTGTGTAAAAAGCTCACATACAATCATCAAAACTGACGTTATCTTAGTTTAAAGCTTTTAGAAATAATTTTTTGTCATAGCTACAACTTTTTTTTATCAAAACGAAGCGAAACGTAGAATAAAAATATAAATCTTGCTGAAAAATATAGTGTATAAATAATTAGTTTATTAATTTTGAGGGATACAATATATATATAAACATTTACTTCTGGTTACAACGCAGTTGTCGACACGACAGGATTCTGCCCCAATAGGAATAGTAGGTTGACGTCACACGAGACAGAGCTCAGGCGTCACTAGGTCATCGGTAGCTCTGTGATAGCGCTGAGAAATGGCTTTTTGTTGGCATTACATTTCTCAGAATGAAGCGTACCAAAAAAGAAGCAAAACAAAAGCGACATCAGTCAAGCTTTTGAGCGTTGGTGTAAAGGGGAAAGGGAAAGGAAGCAAAGGGGCTACGAAGCCACACCAAGGTTGCCACTTTCCTTCTGGACAAGTAAGTTAAATGTTTGCTAATGCTAACAAAAGGACCTGGCAACCGGCTGGCAAACAGTACAACTGAAGGTTAGAATGAGAACCGGTGAGTGCGAGTGTGGCATCTACTGGCCAGGAGGAGTTAGATTTGTAGCTATCTCTTTTATACTGTATTTGTTTCAGGCAAGATGGATTACACAACAAACAGCTTCAATGAACTAGAACTAGGGACCCACGTATGAATTTAATTTTATATTTGACAATTTCAAATAATACAGCCAAACAAGTCAATCTTTTTCGTATCTAACCATAAAACATCTGTCCAGAAGGCATTCGGTTCACCCATAAAGGCAACTGAAAATTTTAGTCATGCTTAAAGATGTTGATTTTGGAGTAACGTTGATTGTGACAGTTCTGTATTGGCCGGCACCCGTTCAGTACATGTTGAAATTCCCTGCACTACTGACGGTTCCAGCACCTTCCAGTTTATGATGGGCGTGAGCCTCAGTGGGGTCTGGTTCATTCTTCATTTTAACCAAGTTCCTTTTTTCTGAGGCTTACCGTTAGTCAGATGATTCATCCTTGGACACTTGGATATTAGGTGTTCCAACAGGACAAAGATCTCAAACACATAGAACTGATTTTGAAAGGGAAACATGAAGAATTTCAAAGGGTCACAAACTGTACTTTATTGAAAAAAACAACAACTATGCACTATGCTTAAAGGCAGGATCTGGTACAGAAAAACAACCAATTTAAAAAGGTTTTACCTATTCTCATCTTTAGCAACTTGCTAAAAGACACAAGTAGATAAGTATGTATATAACTAAGCCTGTATGTATCATTTAAATTGTAATAAAATGAGACTTTTATTTTTTTCCAATTTGTGTTAAATGAATTGTTTCTAATTTGAAATAATGTACTTTCATAATGTACTCACTATTAAAATTCTGTAAAAAGGTTACTATAAGAGTTATATAAAGATTACTAAATCCTAAACATTTCACTTTGCAAAGTCAATAATGCTTCAAATGTTATATAAAGCCCCAAATGAAAATCAAAATCATGCCCACTATATGAAACTGTTGTAAACCGCTTAAAATAGCTCAGATGAGAAACACAATAACCTTCACCCATCCAAAAGTCCTAATAATAAAAGTGCAACATATCTTGAAGTAAACTGCTGGCTCTGATGCAAGCTACGAGGCTGAACAATTCCCTGCGCTCTCTTTCATCTTTGTTAACACCACTTCTACCACAGCTAAACAGTGTTAAAAGCCCATAACTGCTTCAAAAGTCTCAACAGATGAGGTGAAACAAGGTTAAAGTAAAGGGATTTGTGAAGGTATAAACAATCATGTGCTCTGAACAGATGGTTTCCCCCCCCCCCATTACCAATTTACAGAAATCCACAAGAGGGCAATGTTGTTTAACTGAAACTCTGCCAGGCAGGGAGGAAAATGTACCCTTCATTGAAGGTGTTGAAGCCATATGGGTCACAGTCACAGCTCTATGTTTTTTTAAAAAGATGAACAATGAACAGTGATGGGTAGCGGGAGAAAAATAACAGAAATAAAAATTCATGCCAAGCAATCAGAATGAAAGTTTTTCTTTTTTGTCAAATCAGTGTAATAAAAGAGTCTGTAATGGAAAAGGAAGGCCTGAGCCAGGGAACCATTACAATCCAAAGATGCTTTGAAATAATTACATATTCTGCACAAGAGCTTTTAATTGCACACATTCACACAATTTTCTGCTGATGTATCATCACTGTCACTCTTGGCTATCAGCGGAATAGAATCATCCAGTCAGAACCACAAATGGAAATCTGCTGCTGCCTTTTTATGCTCTCAGAATGGGTGTTGACAATAAAATGCCATAAAAAGATCCTTGTGCTCAGAAATGTTCTTTGACAGTGTGTTATTCCACCTTTTGTACCAGGGAAGGATTCCGTCGGCAGCACTGCACCACGCTGTCTCAGTCCAGCCCAACAATTTTCGATTCAAGATGAAAAGAGCAAGTGGACCTTACGGTGGACGAATTAACTGTCCGCCTCAATTTTCATACCTATGCCATCAAGAAAATCTCTGAGAGGATCTGTTTGGAATCAGAAAGTGGGGCACCCAGCAACAGTAAGCAGCCTTTGATGAAGCCATCTGATGCTACAACTGTCCTGCCTCAGTTTGAAACTGTTCAATCAGCCGTTCTGAGGTCTGTAAGATACTGGGAGCTTTATTTCAGAACCAACACTTAAAGGTCATTAGGACTATTTTAAGAGAATCACACAGACACCTGGCAAACCTAGTTAAAGCTAAATTCAAATGAATCAGAACTTAACTATTTAAACAGAAACTTGAAAACAGCAATTCTATATATCTATTTGTACATTTGTACACCTAAATAAAATCTGGAGCACTAATCGCGTTTCAGAACTCACCTTCTATACAGTTCAGTATAAATGTAGTTTTGTGTGAAGACCTCTGAGGTTGGAGGAAAGTTGTGGAGAGGTTTAAAGCAGGGTTTCGTCACAAGAAATACACTATTTTACCAAAAGTTTTCCCTCATGAACTCAAGTGACATCCCATTCTTAATCTATAGGGTTCAACATGAGACGGGTTCACCCTTTGCAGCTATAACAGCTTCAACTTATCTGGGAAGGCTTTCCACAAGGTGCTGGTGTCATGATTTGGGTTTTTATTATTTGCTTATGTTCTGTTTGGTCTTTATGGTGGTTTGGTTTAGTGATTCTTTTATGTAATCAATTCTGTACTAGTTTTGGTTAATGGAATAGTTTGGGTTTTAATGTGGTTTGATTTTGTACTTTTCTTCTGGCCTGCTCTGATCACTTCTGTCACCAGCCTTTATTCAGTTCACCTGCCGGCATTCTTTTGTCTTGCTCTCACTCCCCTTCACCGGTTACCATCCAATCAGCTTCAGTTTAGTTGCAGCCATTTTGTCTCCCCTGATCAGCTCCACCCATTCTTGTAATTAGTTTCACTCTGTTCACCTGCTCACTCCCCTACTTATATCTGTCTCTGCCCCCTGCAATCGGCCACATCATTGTTTGTTTCTGCCATGTCCATGGGTGAGTTTTGCTAGCATTCCATGTACAGTGTTTTTCCTCCCTTATCAAATTGCCTGCTTTTTCGCCTTGGACTGTTTTTTACCACAAGCTTTGTTTTTGTCCTGCCCTTCATTTTTGCCTGCCTGTCTTGGTTTCTGCTCACATCTTATTTTTGGAAAAATAAACCTTCTTTAACCTAACCTCTGCTTGTCTGGTTGAATACTGGGTCCGTCTGTCTCTGGTTCTTGACAGCTGGAGTGTATTTATGGGAACTTTTGACTATTAATTCAGAAGCACATCGGTGAGGTATGACACTGATGCTGGACGAGAAGGCCTGGCAATCAGTCTCCGCTCTAATTCATCCCAAAGGTGTTCTATTGGGTTGAGTCAGGCCAGTCAAGGTCATCCACACTAAACTCTCTCATCCATGTCTTTATGGACCTTGCTTTGTGCTCTGGTTGGAAAAAGAGGGGGTAATCTCTAAACTGTTCCCAAAACAGTGACTCAGGAGTTAGAAGTTCATCCTGTAACTAGCGGGTTGAACCCCAGCTCTGTTCATCTCAGTCTTTGTGTCTTTGGACAAGACACATCACCAGTGGTGCCATTTGTATGGCAGCCCCCCTTCTGTCTGTCTGCCTAAGGGTGGCTGTGGCTACAATGTAGCTTACCATTATGAGCGTGTGAATGAGTGAATTACTGATTGATGTGTGAAGCGCGTTGGGGTCCTCAGACATGATAAAATTGCTACACAGGCCATTTACCATTTACGAAGTTGGGAGCATGGAATTGTCCAAAATCTTTCGAGTTCTTTTCAATGGAACTAAAGGGACAAGCCCAGCTCTTGAAAAATACCCCCCCCCCCCCCCCATTTTCAAACTTGGCACAGTACAGTCAGACAAGTACTATTCTCCTGGCAACCCCCAAACCCAGACTCATTCATCACATTGCTAGATGGAGAGGTGTGACTTGAGTGACCTCTCTTTTTATAGTGGTGGTGTGCTTTACACCACTGCTTTCAAAGCTTTGTATTGCATTTGGTGATGTAAGACTTGGATGAAGCTGCTCAGCCATGGAAACCCATTCCATGAAGCTCTCCAAGCACTGTTCTTGAGTTAATTTGACGGCCACATGAAGTTTGGAGGTCTATAGCAATTGACTGCTGAAAGTTGGTGACCTCAGCACAAAGCCACGACTCAAGAGCTAAAATTACAGAAGGGTCACGTGATGCCTGCTTCAAAACTGTCCCATCCCATAGACCCGTGTTAAAACTTGGCCACCCTTACAGCAGAAATAAACATGTTTATAGCTAGGAATGTCAGATGAAATGTTCATCGACCTCGACTATACGGACCAAAATTATGATACATTATTTATGAAACTGGACCACTATGAGCCAACACGGGTGTGTTTTGAACCTTCGAGTTCTTGTTCAGACGCAGCCCACACATGTTACTTCTGTCAGGAAAAATCTGGCTTTTCACATCAAGTCATGGTGGGGTATAACAGCAGGAGATTTGGAGAGTTGGAGTCAACACTTACTCCTCCAATGAGATGTTGGAGAACAGCAGAGGGGAGGCTGAGGAAGAAGGAGTAGAGAGGCTGCTGGAGGTGGCCTGGAGTGTTGATGCAGCTGCCATCCTCCTCTCTGGTAGTGACGTCTGTGGGACAATCTCAAGCACTGCCCAACACCTAGTGAACACGCACACGCGCGCACACACACACACACACACACACACACACACACACACACACACACACACACACACACACACACACACACACACCGAAAGTTACTAAGTGTTACATACATGAATGAGTCACATGCTACCGTTTTTAGCCCAGAGTATCAGCAAGGAATGTGTCAGTCTGGTAATGAAGCTCGTTTCCCTTGATTAGCTCTGGCAGCTTCTAGACAGGTAAAATACTGAAAAATCCACTTTTTGTACCATGTATTACATGCATCATGTGCAAACTAAACAAATATCCTCTTTTCTGGTTCATAAACATTAACAGTGTACAGATCAGACACAACTGTATGACCATAAATAGGAGAAGTGAAAATCACTGATTATCCCTTTGGACATTGCCCCTGTATGCAAGTGGGATTTCTGGGGATGATTTAAACCAGTGGTCTTCAACATGGGGGTGGCGACGACCCCAACCCCCCAAAACCTCGCCCCACCCTGACCCAACTCGCTCCTCAGCCCCCAGACTACTAAACCCACTATATTTGTGGTTACATGGAAAATACTGGAGACAGACAAAGAACAGAATGTTCTTCTTATTCACATCTTTAAGTTATTTGTAGAATTAAATGTATATTTAGTCTATTTTTTGCAGTATACATTGTTAGCTAAAGTCATCACATTTACATTACTCTCTTTTTTCAGATGTAGGAATGTTTCACTTTATCAAACATTTTTGAATGAATTTAATAGCTGGAAAGGATGCCCACTTTAGTTGCTAACCTTCAGTCCCCATGTACAGGAAGCAGCAACATCCCTGAAACTGGCATGAGGAATATTATGTTCTGGTCCAAACCCTGACTGACGATGGCTGATTCTTGCTGTATTATGTCATTGTCAATTTTCTGATCTTTCAGCAACTTTCCCTTCGTGTTTGCCTTGACATGCCGCTCCATCATGCACATCATCACCAAAACTTCTTTGGATATTTTGACTCTGCTTTTCATTCATGGCCGCACTTTCAGCAGATTTCTATTGACGCATGAGAAGCTGCTCCACATACTGATTGTATCAGGATGCTTCACTGTTGGCATCACAAAGAAACTCGTAGTGTTCACCTTTTTCTCTCCAGGCAAATGATTTTGCAGAATCTGTCTTACTCTGCTCACAAATTCTCTATAGGGTTGAAATCCATGGTTGACAAAACAATTTACTTTGTTGACCTAAACCCACTTTTTAACCTATTTGGGAGTATGACAAACGAAATATTAAAAGCTCTATTTGGTAATTCTTAGCTGAATGTTTGGAAATATTTAGAATTCTCTAGTTTTGACAGCTAGCACTGTAGCTAAAGGACTGCTTATTCTCGGCTAGCCTGGCCAGCCAGACTGAATTACATGGAGCGTGAATCAGTCTGGTAAGGTTCCAATACCACCGGCCCAAAACAAGCCGGATCATTCACAGTGCAGGAGGCGGGACCTTAAAACGCGTCACTCTCAGTGGCAGATTTACCCATAATGCAGCAGTCCTTTTCTGCTACCATAACAGTCAAGATACATACGGAGATTTTTGTTGCTTGCTGCCTTGGAAGATTAAGAAAGTGCATGTGAGTACACCATGTATTCTCTGATTTTTTAGACAAATGCGGCAACAAATTGTTCTCTGGAGAGTTTGCTCGATGGCATGACATGTTTCACGGACTACAAATAGAAAAAAAACAGAGCACGTCACCTGGAGTTTTTTTGCATCACATCCGTAGTTACCAGATTGGTTCTAAACTGATGATGCTGACCCTGTTAGTCCCGCCTTTGAAATCAGGCTCTACCAGCTCCTCACTAGACTGATACGTTGTGTATATGGTGTAAGTTAGTCTGGCTGGCCAGGTTAATTCTCAGCAGGACTGCCAAAACAATATATGGCCTGAAGCAGTTTGATGACTACCTACTGAAAGTTTCAATACAACTTGAAATATTTCCAAACAGCTGAATGTGTGTTTCTGCAAAAGGGAATGTGTAGCAGGCCTTTTCCAGCCAGCTAAGCAGCAGCATATAGCAACAAGTAGGGGAGGGGCAGCAGTGGTTATTCTATGCTTCATATAGCTTGGGGAAACTGGTACTTTCTTCAACATCTTTTAGAAAGGACTCAAACCACCTTAAAGCCTCTGTATACCTTGTCTAGATTGGAAAGGCAGCATAATCACTTCAAACCAGATGTTAACACCACTGCTCTCTGCAGCCTCTGTACTGCTACCCACAGAGACAGTGTCTTTGCCACAGCCCGAATTCAGTCAATTAATAGCCAACCTAAAAAGGGTAGATCATGAAAATCTCAATACAATGAACAATACATCGTTACAAAAAAATACTATTTAAATTGTCACATCAAAACCTCATCTAAACCTTCAACTTGTATTTTAGACCCATTTACAACCAGATTATTTAAGAGCGTGTCCCACTGATTGTCACCCCTATTTTGAGAAGACAGATAAAACGAGCCAGAGTGAGAGGTAGCGGGCCGTAACACCAGCAAAAAATATAAATATATATTTCTACTTTGTCCACCTTAAAGGCATAAAAACCTTGGCAACTTTTACCCTGTGTCTCTGCTAGATTAGGCAATGGAGGCAGCTATTGCTGCAATCCACTATGTTTGCTGTTTTTCAACATATAGATTTTATAACTGGATCAGAGCCAGTTCTGTTTATCTGTGTTTCTCCAAGAAGAGAACAGTAGAGAAGCGACTACCATCATTAACACTTAACTTTCTCTTCAGCATAGAAAGTACTGCTGTACCAGTGTGTCTATGTCTGCTCAGTCCTCTCAGACAAACTTCTGACTTCACAGAAAATCAACAATTCTAAAAAAAAAATTCCTCACATTATGCTAGTATTTAGCAAGTAGGAATAATGTGGGTAATCCTGTCAGACATAAAACACTCTAGTCTGATTTAAAGTGAAAAAAAAAATAGAAGATGGTTACACCTTCAGGGCTCAAAGTGTGAGTGAGCTGTTTACAGAGGAAGGAATATTGATCACCCAGCCCTGTTTCAAACAGCAGTCACCATTAAAAAAACTAAATTCCTTCTCCGAAATAACTGATCTTTTAATTGCAATTTCCTTTAATAGCAGCACTACTGAGAGAGCAAAACACTGGAGCATGAAAAAGAAAAGCTTAGATGCTTTTCACTTAGACTGCAGCAGGGCTTGCTTAAGGTTCCGAGTCGGACCTGGAGCCTGGGGAACTACGGAGGTGTGGCAGTCTAACCAACCCTGAGCCTGACAGCCAAACGGTCTTACCACTTTAAAGGTCTCAAAGGGACTATGTGTGACCCGTGGATTTTAAGGTGAAAATAATCGGAATTTCAGCCAGCAAAGCAGCAGGGTTGAGAGAATGATTCTGGAACCTGAGAGTCTCATTGGAGGAGGATTTTTCAGTCTCGTTTTTGAACTTTTAACTCTACGCATTTGCTTAACACCAAAGAGTGAGCTCTTTTCTTCCCTCCAACACAAGTTCTAGCTGATCTGGTTTCTCATTGCCGAACTGGCCAAAGGGATCCCAGTGGACACTGTCTCTCAGCAGTGTGTGTTTGCTGGGTTACGTGCTGCATAGCTTTTGAGTTTATCGTGCCCCCTGCTGAATCTCCTGCTGCGAGACGCATCAGGGCAGAATTTAGAGAGCAGAGAGCGATCAGGGAAAACAGGGGTTGACAGTGACAAAAACAACTTCTCTTTGTTTTAGCCAATCATTTTATCCTCAGGTTGTTTTAGATGCTCACATTTCCTTCACATGCTTTTTGGCATTTCATTTGAATTCTACTGTAGTTTGTGTGGTAACAGCAAGGCTTGTGGCATTATATATTTTGAGAATAAAATGCTGAAACTGTAATTTCAGGACTGGTGGGCAACAAGGATTAGAAGCTTCCTGAAGGGAATACCAGGTAGTTTAGTAGTCCCAGTGTGTGCAGAGGTGTACAAGGTTATTTTTTTAGTTTCCTGCTACCATTTGGATGTGACTTCATTAAAAACAGTGGATAACTGTGTTGAAAAGCGCTGCCCTCTGATGTTGCACCGCAGCAGGTTTATCAGCACCTCTCCGACTGCGTTCACATTGCTGCAGAGGTTTAATGAGAAGAGGGAAAAGCCTCTTTTTTGTTTACTTATATAGAGCAAATGGAAAAACAAGTATGTCTGTGAGAAAAAGTTCCAGTGAGTAAAAGCTGTGTGATCATGTGTTAACATTTTCATTTGAGCATTGATAAGTAGTTACTAAAATGATTAATGTAACATGGAGGGAGATCTAAATTTAGTCTATTTATCTTCCAGTATAACGCACCCCAAACTACGTCTTCAGCTCATCATCCCAAGATTTAAGACTCCCTGACTAATGCGAACTAGCTGATGTTACAGGTAGCGGGTGGTGTACAGCATCAGCCTCCAGATCCAGCCTGTCACCCGTTAACTCGGTTGTAACAATTTGATTGGATTTCTTAACCCACAAGGCTTGCTATGATGGAGAGCTAAGTCAGGAATAGCAATGCTATTTCACATTCAGTGCTTTAAGCTATAGGTAATGTTCTCCTATTTTTTTCAGGTGTTAAAACCAGGTGTTTTAATTTGATTTCATTTTTTCAAGGCAATGGAATACCATTGCCTTTCTCTTCGTTGAGACAGTGAAACCCCTGCTTTGAGCTGTTGACCACTGTGTTTCTGCTTTTGTATTAGCTAGAGACTCCTAGATGGTTGAGCATGCCGTAAATTAGTTAAAAACAACTCAATTGTACAACGGCTCTCAGAGCTTGTTAAAAATGTCAGGTTTTTAAGATGTAAAATGTAAAATATGTCTGTCTGTCTATCTGTCTATCTATCTATCACTGCTTATCCATGCGGGGTTGCAGGGGGGCTGGTATGTATGTCCAGTCATTGGGCAATAGGTGGGGTACACCCTTGACAGGTCATCAGTTCATCACAGGGCAACAAAAAACAAACAGGACACACCATCATGGACTCCTGCCAAGGGCATCTTAGAGAGACCAAACAACCTAACGTGCATATTGGAACGTGTTTGAAGAAGCTGGAGTACCCAGAGAGAACAAAGAACCTGCACAGGCAGAACATGCAAATTGCATCCAGAAAGAATCCAGACTGGGATTCAAATCCAACACCCTCTTTCTGTAGAGCAACAGCACTGCCATGTAGCACAGAAAAAAGTATAAAAGGCGTCAAGACTAGAATTCACCAAAAAACCGTTTGAAAAGAGTTACTGGGAAAATTTGTTCAGGAGTGATGAGAAAAAACTGGAGTATTTTTGACTGGGTACATCACCTGTATATCACAAAGGCAAAATGAATGTTTCAACACAAGGAACAACACACCTATTGAAGAACATGGATGGGGCCCAGTTTTGTTTTTCTGCGTCTGACATGTGGAACCCCGAATCTGGGCAAGGCACAAAGAATCCTTAGGACTAATGGGGCATCTTGAAGTGAAACATAGTACCCAATATCAAAAGGTTCAGTCTCCCCAGGCCACGTCATGGTCCTCCAACAGGATAATAACCCAAAACAGCTACAAGGAAACAAGAATGACTGTGAAATACACACTGGACCTCCTTGAGCCCAGATGTTAATCCTGTTGAACATCTGTGGAACACTGCAGTGTGGAGACGCTGCTCTTCAAAGCTGACACAACTTGAGCAGTTTGCTCAGGAAGAGCGGGTCAAACTGCCTGTTGGTAAATGCAAATGTCTCACTGTGAAATATTAACCTAAATAGAGCATCTTTCTCTACATGCCAATTTCATTTATTTTATGAATTATTCAACTGAACCCATGTTGAAAAGTCTGATTAGTGTTAAATATGAAACAAACTACATTATTCATTAAAGTTGTACCACCAAATCTGTCTCCATCCGTACCTATATTAGTATTCTGAAATAAACAAAACCCACCAAAACAAGAAAGAAACTTTCTCTTTCAGACACTGAATCTAATCTTGAGAGATCAGTCATAAATGATCATTCACTTTCCACAAAATCCAACTCAGACATCCCTCCCTGCTGCTGCTGTCCATAACATTCAGACTCCTAGAGTGACATCACGCTGCAGGCATGAGGCGTTAACCATTAAATGTTATCAGATCTGGGCTGTGAATTTTATGAGAGATGATAGTTGACCAGGAGGTCAAACCAAAAACCCCATGGGGATTTTCTTTCAGATGTGACAGCTTTTTAAGTTTGTTTAAAATCAGCCTGATAATCCGTCAGGATATAACAGGGCTTTGAAAGTTTTCTAAGTGACAATAAAACACCAGACTGAGACCCTGAAGCTGAATCAAAAAATCTTTGCTTAGAACCGAGGGCTATAAAGGCCACAAACTGCAGAAGGAGAGAGGAGGGGCAAGCGCCACAAAAAAGCGAGCTTTCTCCTCTCTGCAGCTGTTGGTTGGAGTCGGCAGCGCAGCTCTGAGAGATTTATCCTTTCATTTGTTGTGGCTTCGCACGAATGCACCCAACAACACACCATTTCTATTTTATTCTACTAGTCTTTCACTCTGCAGGGTGGCCCAACAGAATTATGTCCCCAACGATAATTATCAATCAAAATTATGTTCTGAAAGATGGAGTAAGAGGAAATTGCTTACCAGGACGTCAAGCTAGAAAAGGACCCCCAAAAGAGAGAGGGAGTCGTGGGGAACGGGAGAAAGGGCATTTGCATCTGTGCCGGATAAAGGGCTCTGATTCCAGTCATTTGTGAACAAATGCTCACAGATGTCAAACTTTTTGCCAAAAACACAACCTAAATTTAAATGCAGAAACTCACATCTCCACACTCCACTTTTTTCACTTCAATTTGCTTCAAATGTTTCAGACATTATTAGATCATAAAATACTTCACATGGTTGTAAGATTAACTGATTTCAACGAGAAGCTGAGTCACAATAATCAGTTTTATAAAAGGCACAATATTAATGGATGCATTTCACTTTAAAATCATTACCAACGAAGGATAGAATGATAGAAGTTATCTTGTTATGCCACAAAAAGCTTTCATGAAATAAATATCTAAAAAGCTGTCAGTGGAACATGTTTTCTACCCATCAAAATAAATTCTAGTTAGACAGTTTAAACAGCCTCACAGAGGGAGGTACACTGATCATCTTTCATTAATATTAAAATCGAACACACTTCAGCTCACATACATTGATAGTGTTGCACTGGCAACTGACTGAAACCTTATAAACCCATTAGAATTTGTAATTCCCACCCATGTTTCAGATCAAGACTCCAGCAATGCTTGAACTAGTGGAAAGCAACTTTATTTGCTGACCAACTCAGCAAAGGCTTGTGGGCTTCATCAGGGTCGTTACAAATCACTCGTTACCAACAACATATACTTTGAAAGTACTTTCAGGATATGCTTTTTGAGAACTGTTGGGTGATTTTTAATGACCCTGATCAAGGATCAATAAAAGCAGGAGTGTTGGCCCTTTGCTAGTCCAACATGGCCTTTCTGAAGCAAACCTCCACTGTCAAATTATACTTTATCCCAGAATAAGTATGAGAAATTAACAAGGACTAGATGATAGTAGGCTTAGAGTTCTCTTTATCATTTTTGCATGTGACAGAATAACCTTAATCCTATGGACAGATGGATGGATTGATGAATGGATGGGTGGGTGGAAGGACACAGGAGGGGATAGAAGGCTAAGGAAGGAAAAAGTAAGGAACATGATGGCACCATGTCGACTAAAGTTTTTATTGTGTTGACTAAAAATGTTTTTGTTAGATAACCAGATAAAGATGTTTGGCCCCAAAATGTTATCACATTAAAATGTGATCAACTGTAGTTGTAGCTACAGCTACTTGGTTAGTTTTACCAGGAATAATACGTTTTTTGCTTGATGCTGCTGCTTGATACGATGAAGCAGATTTCCTTACTGTGCATCCTCAAATAATAAGTGTGTTGCAATTTACTGTCCGATGTTTGTAAAGACCACTAAGTGGTTATACACGTGCAGACAGAGACAGGCCAGAAGATACAAGTGCAACCTCATTCCTTCACCCTGATTCACTTAGGATCAGCCTGCTTAACTGCAATTTATAATGTCTGTCTATTAACAGCAGGATTTCTGTCAAAATAGTGTTTGGAAGAATTTACCTGATGAAGTGCAAAAATGCATGTTCCAAAAATGCAGTTAAATCTGATTGTGCCTGCTCAAAGCCTCAGGTCCACATACTGTGCGTTTTCACAGACATAATGTTGATAGTTTTGAGCCTGATGTGCTGCAGTTTAATAAAGATACGCACAAAAAAAATAAAAGTAAAATAATAGTTTTGTGCATGAAACCGGAGGGAGAAAACCTATCTATTGGAAACAACTCCGGAGTGTTATAAAGAATCAATAAATGAAGCGCCATAGTGGGGGTAAAAATCTACTATTACAGAGCTTTTGCCACTCGATGCTGCCTTCCCAATGTCGACTGCAGGTTGGACACAAAAATAGGGGGAAAATGTAGCCAGAAGCTTATAAATCTCAGGGAAGTGTCCCAGAGGAGATAGACTTATTGTGTGGAGCTGCTGTACTATGTTTTGCCAGAAGCCAATCAGCAAAGTACACGAAAGGTCAGAACCAAACAGTTCTGGGGTTCAGCTCTGTGAAATCTGTCATGGCTGTGCAGACTATACCCATGCACCAGGACTAAAGATTTTTCAGCCTGTTTGTGAGTTTAGAAAAGCAAGAAGGAGCAAAGCCTGCAACGGTTTGAACACTGAAACATTCTGTTTACACCGGCTGCATTAAGTTGTAGTACTGATACAAAAGCTGCTTGTTATAAGGTGCTTTGTGGACTAATCTTACTGTAGTTTATTGGGAAAAGGAAGCACAACTGTATGATGAAACAAATGGGGCAGACGTTACTCCCATGTTTATATTTAAAAAAACAATGTACCAATTTTGATGGAACTGCATATTATGCCCTTTATTTTGCAACATTAGGACAAATTTCCTGAGACATACAAAGCTGATACATTTTGAAATTTATTACACCTTTGTCTTTCTCCAACCCTGCCTCAGTATTTAAGCCCCTGGATTCTTCTGTTAAGCTGCCATTTATTTGGTTGCCCTGTTCACTGCCTGTTTCTCCAATACCAGTCCCCCGTTTCCTTTCTAAGGGTTAGGGTTAACTTTGTAAGTTCTTATTTTTCTTTATTAAAGAGTTCCCTTCACCTCTCAGCCTCTGGTTCTGCTTGCATTTAAGTCCTCCTAAAAAATTAGCAGATCTCAGTTTGAAAATGCAGTTAAAAGCATATTTACATAAACACAATAAAACTAAAAGACAAATCAGTTATTTTCCCCTCACTGTCAAAAATGAAATCAGACTACTGCTTTACTGTTTTAGTTCATTTAGGTTTGCCAAAATCGTTTAGATTTGTTAAAAGCCAGAATTATGAGGGGGATATTTTTATATTATTATTCTTAAAATTCTGAATATTCCATACATTTCTTTTGGTAGAATAATTTAACTGTATGGCTTGGGTCAAACATTTTGTGTATCCTTTACAATCCTCCTACAATAGTCTGTAGATGTTGATGACTGTATGTCTTTTTATAAAGTGAATGTAAATGTCTGGTTTCAGCGATAAGTGCAGTAGGAATCAAAACTCCATTCTGCAGAAGCTTATTTTTGTGTAGAACACAGAAGACAGAAGGCTGAACAACCTCCCTAAATGCACCTGACTCTTCACTAGGAAAGTGGGGTTCAAGACATTGCAGATGGTTTTTGCTCTCTGGTGCATTTAGAGTCCTTTGTGGGTGGTTATTTTACCAGATGGCCTTCTTTTACTTTGGACCACCATGCTCACTGCTGCTTTTAATGTTTGCTCCCTTCGAACGTCTGCCTAGGGTCTCAGAGGATCTCGCTTCCCCAGCCAGTTTTTTTATATTGTTTATACAGGGCCTAGCAAAATTATTCATACCCCTAAAATCATTACAACAACAAATCCTAATGTATACTAGACGAATTTTCTTTTTCAAATTAGACCTGATTTTCCAACTGTTTCAGAAATAAAAATTTGTGGTGCGGAGAGCATTTTATTTAGCCTCCATTATTACAATATAGCCTTAAATCGCCCTATTAGTATGTATAGTCCACTTATTTGTAATTTAAGATCAGTGTTCATTGATGTCCTCAGCAGTTAATTAGAGAAGATAAGTATGTCATGCTGCAGCCTGACATACTGCCGCTGCAGCTCCTGATGCGGTTCCTGTCGCGGCTGTCTCTGCCGCAGCTCCCGCTGCTTCATCGCCAGCTGCAGCCACTCCTTCGCTGTCCGGTTCCGCCCGGCGCAGACGCTGAGACCGCCGGCACAAGACCTCCCTCTATGCCCAGCCAGACGCTGCCGCTGCTGCCGCACCTACTGGAGCTGACGTCACCTCCCTTCCCCTGGTGAGTCAGCCAGTTACTGCTGCTACTCGGGTGAGTCCGGCTAGAGCACCTCGGATCCATGAGACCCATGGGACTTCTTTTACGGGGATAGGGAGGACCTGTTTCCTTATCAACCCACCACAGCCAAAGACCCAGTTCCTGCCAAGCCCGCAGCCAAAGACCCAGTTCCTGCCAAGCTCGCAGCCAAAGACCCAGTTCCTGCCAAGCCCGCAGCCAAGAAGTCAGTTCTCACTCCACCGTCCGACACGGGTCTTGAGCACGCCAGTCAGGCGTCCGACGCGGGTCTCGAGCACGCCAGTCCGGCGTCCGACGCGGAGACCCAGGAGGGTCCGTCGCCTGTCTGCGACGCGGAGACCCAGGAGGGTCCGTCGCCTGTCTGCGACGCGGAGACCCAGGAGGGTCCGTCGCCTGTCTGCGACGCGGAGACCCAGGAGGGTCCGTCGCCTGTCTGCGACGCGGAGACCCAGGAGGGTCCGTCAGCCTACCTGCGACACGGAGACCCAGGAGGGCCTGCAGCGTACCTGCGACGCGGTGACCCAGGTGGGTCCGCTGCCTACCGTCGACGCGGTGACCCAGGTGGGTCCGCCGCCTACCGTCGACGCGGTGACCCAGGTGGGTCCGCCGCCTACCGTCGACGCGGTGACCCAGGTGGGTCCGCCGCCTACCGTCGACGCGGTGACCCAGGTGGGTCCGCCGCCTACCGTCGACGCGGTGACCCAGGTGGGTCCGCCGCCTACCGTCGACGCGGTGACCCAGGTGGGTCCGCCGCCTACCGTCGACGCGGTGACCCAGGTGGGTCCGCCGCCTACCGTCGACGCGGTGACCCAGGTGGGTCCGCCGTCTACCGTCGACGTGCGGACCCAGGAGGGTCCACCGCCTGCCTGTGATGCAGAGACCCAGGAGGGTCCGCTACCTGCCAGTGACTTGGGGACCCAGGGGGGTCCGCTTCTTCCTGAAGCCTGTAGCCAGGCGTTTCCTGTAGCCTGTAGCCAGGCGTTTCCTGTAGCCTGTAGCCAGGCGTTTCCTGTAGCCTGTAGCCAGGCATTTCCTGTAGCCTGTAGCCAGGCGTTTCTTGTAGCTTGTAGCCAGGCACTTCCAGTTTCCTGTAGCCCGGCGCCGCCTGAACCCTGTAGCCCGGCGCCGCCTGAACCCTGTAGCCCGGGGCCTCCTGAACCCTGTAGCCCAGCGACCTCCGAAGCCTGTAGTCCAGCGACCTCCGAAGCCTGTAGTCCTGTGCCACCTGTATCCTGTAGCCCGGCGCCGCCTGAACCCTGTAGCCCGGGGCCTCCTGAACCCTGTAGCCCAGCGACCTCCGAAGCCTGTAGTCCAGCGACCTCCGAAGCCTGTAGTCCTGTGCCACCTGTATCCTGTGGCCTGGCGCCGCCCTTAGTCGGTAGCCCCGTGTCTACCAGGGTCCTCTTTCACCGCTGGTCACACCAGACTCTGCGGTTTCATCATGGTCGCCCACCGCGACGCCCGCGTCTAGCTCTGCATCCTCGGGGTCGCCCACCTCGACGCCCACGTCTGATTCTACGTCGTCGGGGTCGCCACCGCGACGCCCACGTCTGGCTCTGCCACGTCGGGGTCGCCCTCCGCGATGCCTGTTTCGGACTCTGCTGCTCCGACGCCGAGGTCACCCACCAGAGGTCCGTCCTCCTGGGCATCAGTTGCCAACCCAGTTGCCTTCCTTTATTCGCCCCGTTGGGGTAGATTTCTGTTTTTGGGAGTCTTGCCCACCGTCCAGTGCCTCCCTCTGCCCACCCTGGGTGGGTCGTTTTTTTTTTTTTTTGTTAGAGACTCTTGCCCACTGTCCAGTACCTCCCTCCGCCCACCCTGGGTGGGTTGTTTTTTGTTGGATTTGGAGTTTTTTGTTGACTGTTTCCTTTTGGCCGTCTGGAAGCCGGCCTTAAGGGGGGGGGGGGGTGATGTCATGCTGCAGCCATGATGTTGGTTTTGCTGCCTCCTTGCTCTGGACTCCGTCCTGCTTGCCAGCTCCAACCATTCGCAGCTCCGGCCTGGTCTGAACTCTGGTCATCATCCTCCACAACTCATCATCTTCAATAAACTCTCGTTAAAACTTTACTCTGTGTGTGGTTACGTTTGGGTTCATCTAAAAACATGACAAAGTAAACAGCATTATGAAGACCAAGGAACACAGCTGAACAGAAAGGTCAGAGAGAACGCCGTGAAAAGGTTTAAAGGAGGGTTAAGTTAACAAATACCAGCCCAAATTCTGAACATCTCACACAGCTTTGTTTAATCCATCAGTTGATAACAGAAGTCTATGGCACAACGGCAAAGCTACCAAGACATGACTGTCCACCTCAACTGGCTATGTGAGGAGGAGTGTGTTAATCAGAGAAGCAGCACAGTTGTATATGGTAACTCTGGAGAAGCTGCATGCCAGGAGGGAAAACTATTTAAGCATACCACAAAGTTGGGCTTTATGGAAGATTGACAAGAAAAAATGCTACTGTTGAATGAAATACGTAAGTCTGGTTTACCAGAAGCCATGTAGGCGAAACATCAACCATGTTAAAGAAGGATCTCTAGTCACGTGAAACCAAAACAGAACCCCCACATATATGTGTTTCAGAAAACGAACACTACACATCACATTGATGGTGGTGGCAGCATCAAGCAGTGGGCATCCTCGTTCCTCAGGATGGTTAGGGAAGCTGGGAAGATGGAGTTAAATACAAAGCATCCTTAAAGAAAAGCACATTGGGATGAATAAGACAATACTGGTGCAAAGGTGTACAGCAGACCATTGTTCCTAAACACACAGGGTTTAAATCAGGGGTCTTCAACCCTGGTCCTCAGGACCCACTGTCCTGCGTTTTTAGATATGTCTGCTCCACCACACCTGAATCAAATGATTGCATGACCTCCTCTGCAGCCATTAAGGGCTGCAGAAGCCTGGTAAGACCTCATGTATATAGGTCAGGTGCGTGAAAGCAGGGTAACACATGGGTCCTTAGGACCAGCGTGGAAGACCCCTGGTTTAGGTCAAAGCATATTGTTTTTTTTAGAATGACCCAATGAAGTCCAAACCTAACTCTAATCAAGAATCTGGCAAAAAAAAAAAAACTCGAAGTCCTGATGAGTGTTTCCACACCATGCCACAAAGCAGTCCACCAGCTCTCTGAACTCAGCTGCTTGTTCATCTCTGATACACCTGATGACTGCAGTGTCATCTGAGTATTTCTGTGGAAGACACGACCCTATTTATGCAATATGACTGCAGATCAGGTCTACAGCTAGTATAGATAGTATAGTACCAATAGTATACAGTAATATGCTAAGTTTTTGTCTTTGACTACAAACTCCTCTAAAATATCCTGCCACCGCATCGATGGCATAGCCTGCAGAGACGCACACAGGAAGCAAGACATTTCCATAACTCAATAAAATACTATGAATTTATTGATAGGACTAGGCTCTTTGGCTTTTGTAAATTTTATGCTTGTAATCAAATAAGCAGGATTGAATACTGAGCTGAAAATGTAAAGGGGCCATTTTTTATCAAGAGTGCTGCATCTAACTGAGTTGAACATGCATAACAATAATTCTTGTCTGAGTGTGTTTGAACAGCCGAATACTAATTTGGTTGTCAAGAGTTTCCTTGAAGTTTTATGGAAATGAAGGTGACAATCTTTCTACTGGTGTCTATTTACCAAAGAATGTTCAGGACCATACAGGTTGTCAGACCTCCAAGTACTGCTCTCCGAAACCACAGGATCTGGACAAAAACAAAATACAACATACTGTCAGCAATGGTGAACTTGAACATGATTACACCAATCTAATCGTAAAAACACAACAGAAGTTTCTTTCCAGGGAAATTGTTAAACACTCATGCAAAAGATGTGCTGTTTCTTAGAAAAGAACAAATATTCAGCAGTGATTGGCTGTCCTGTTTTCTATAAAGAACTATGCCTGAGGCTCACAAAGCTTGCCAGTACATGTAACCCAGGAAGCAGACAATGGAAAGTTTAGTTGAAGGCCATCAGGTTGGAAAACGACACTGAATCCCCTCCATAAACAGTCGGTGTTTCAGCAATCCACAGTGAGACAGATGCGCTGATCAAGGAATCTCAAAAGGTCCTCTTACTGTCCTTGGGTGTTGTTATATTAGAGCACTTAACTAATCCAGGATAGCTTCTAAACCACTTAATGGCGTTCTTACAATGGCTAATATCATCATTCATTAGACCTCAAGCGGTACAAAACAGTGAATGAGGCAAAAAAGTTTTTAAATGAAATAACTTGAACTGCTTAGATAGTCTAGTACAGAAGCATAATTAAATGAAGTAGAGTATTTTATTTGTGCCACTGGCACTGAGAAATGACAGCAGCCCAAATGCAGATGTGCATTTTGGGTCTTCATTTAGGGTGCATTTAGGGTCTTCAAAGATTCCAAATAAGGGCCGCTAAATTGCGTGGGCCTAAACAAAAATGGTGTGAACAATAAGTCGCCATGTTGCGGATGACCTACAAAGATTGCGTCCCCAGTGGATAAGACATGCAAAACGGATCTGGTCCACCCCATTTAAATGAATAATTGGCATGCATTATTGGCTGTTTGGGAGCTGCTGTAAAAGAAATCACATAATCTCTCCAGACACCCAGGATGCACAGAACAATTTTTAATAAATG
Source organism: Fundulus diaphanus (assembly GCA_037039145.1). NCBI lineage: Eukaryota > Metazoa > Chordata > Actinopteri > Cyprinodontiformes > Fundulidae > Fundulus > Fundulus diaphanus. The sequence continues at coordinate 48,176,340 of CM073128.1, forward strand.
AATGTCTGCTATTAAACCTTTTCTTTTATTAAATGGTAAATGGACTGAACTTATACAAAGCTTGTCCAGTCATACTGACCACTCAAAGCAATTTACACCATAGCCACATTCACCCAATCGCACTCACAGATCGGTAGGCAACTTGGGGTTAAGTGCCTTGCCCAGGGGCAAATCGAGTGACAGGGGGATGCTTGAATCAAACCCACAATATACCGATTGCAAAACAACTACTCTATCCATTGTGTCAAAGTTGCCCCAAAGACAATATTAAAAACAGAAGACAAAACTTTTATTTTATGTCTGCATTTAACAAGAAAATATTACTATCTGCTATCTGCTATATCAGATTTATCCCCGTTTATCATTTTTCTACCAGATCGTGTATCAGTGACGGTGGTCATGTCAACTGCGACAGCTGAGCAGAGCTTCTCCAGCCCCCACTGACTGATAACTTCCCTCTGGTCAATGGAGGTAATAATGATAATAACTATTAAAATACATATACAGTATAATAGATAGCTATGTCCAGGGTGTGCCCTGCCTTTTGCCCATTGGCTGCTGGAGATAAGCACCAGCTCCTGATTTATCTGATTTATTTTAACCCTGCATGGACAACCAGATAGAGAAAGTGGATGGATGGAATAACATTATAACAATTATGAACATTATTTATAGTGCACTTGTGTCTCAAAGTGCTACAAACAAGAGTAAAAAAAATAAAAAAAAAAGTAAAAAAAATGACAATAGTTAAATTTAAAAGATTACATCAATCATAAAACCTGGAAAAGCTCCTCCCTGACCTCCTTCTGAGTCTGGGAAGGAGCCATACGGTCAGACTTACAGCGAGATTCATCTCTAAACAGCCGGATTTACCTCCACCAACACTTCACAACAGCCACTTGTGCCAAAATATTACAAACCAAGGAAGCCCCAAAATAATTTAATACAAAATAACTGTGCTTCGATCGCTGGAGATCCCTGCAAACCTACATGGATAAGCTGGTATAGATAATGGATAAGTTACAGAGCCTGAATTGACACAATGAGGGAGGGAGATAAAATCCCTCTTGCCACATGTTATGGATACACACTCCATCTGCTCCCCCCTCCTTCCGCCCTGGTGTTCTAGAGTGACCACTCATCCCCGGTTAAACTGTCCCCAGAAATGTCCCCAACTTCACCGTTTTATGAATGAGAACTAAATGTTGCACAGCAACAGCTGCAATGGCAGCTTGTTGTGCTACTGTTAGGATTAGAATTGGAAAAAAGTGGAACGCGCCGTCACAACACCCTTTTACACCCATCCGACCTGCATAATGCTCCACAACCCCACTTTACACATGCAAATTGCTATGTACCTGATGTGACGATCAGCTTTGTACATGCTAATCAGTTAGCACATGTGCAAACATTTTGAAGATGATATTTAAATCAGGGGACTATTGTCAGTAAGTGCAACAAATTCATATCACTGGGTTTTCAAAAGCAAACCAACCCTAAAATTCATGAAGATGTTACAAAGTGCGCAAATAAAGCTCTCTGAGAAGATTTAGTTTGTTGTTGTGTCAGGCAATTGTTAATTATAGCACAAAGCAAACATGTTACATGGATGTCTATGTTTCTACTAGCAGGAGGTCCCACCAAAGAAAGAGTTTGCTGGTTTTATCAGAGAGAAGAACGAGGGTTTAGCTCAGGGCTGAGCAGTTTTTATCCTTAAGGATTGGTTAATTGGACATTTTAGATACTTGGGTGCTAGAAGATAGCTAGCATGAATGAATGGGTCCTTAGAGGGCTCCTGCAAAACTTCATGATTACAGTCTAAAAATCAGATGGGATGCAGCTGAGACTCATCTAAAAGATGCACCCTAAAATGGACCCGAACCCTGCGCACTTCTGATACCGATGGGATCCAGAGAACTGGGATCCAGAATGGAAGGATGTGGCCAGGTCCTATTTATTTATTTTCTTTTTCACTTTGACAGGTGCAACCAAAGAATGGCTGCAGACCATGTATATCTTTTAACAGAAGCACTTTGGCCTGATGGCTGTTTCGTTTTTTAGCAGAATGATGCACCCTACTACAAGTCAAAAAAGGGTCAGGGGATGGTTTGAGGACTTGAACTTCTGTAGGACGTGCTGGACCTACCTTACATACTGCAGTGCTGCTACACTGGAAAATTATTAATTAATCTCTGTTATATATTTTTTTAAATAACAAAATATCTTATTGATACTAGAAAAAATTATATCTATTGGCTTTTATCTTGTTGTGACAGTTATAGGGGGTTCTGTGGGTTTAGAAATTTGCTTGCTCAGTGCGCAACTTTATTATATTAAAAAGTCTTTGTTTCTGATCTTAAAGGCACAAAGCAAACTGTAACAAGAAAAACTGGGCTTGTCTAAAACAGAGCCAACAATGAGAAAAGGACTTGGCCAATGAAGATGGTGTAAATTAGAAAGTGACTTTATGTAACCAGACAGATAAAAACCTGCTCAGGAGTTTCCTCCTTTCACGATCATGTTGCTGCCTCTTGCAAAATTATCCTACTTGGGAGAGCACAAAGATGTTCAAGGAGATTCTGATTTCTGTGGAATCTTTGACTTCTAAATTTTCTTTTCTCACAAACTGATTTGCTATTTTATCTGATAGAAGATGAAGAAGGAAGGAGAGAGGGAGAAGGAGAGAGTTTGAAGGTGTCTCCTTCCATATTTTTTCATCCAGTTCAAAATAAGCAAAGTAACACAGAGTCCTCCCAGCTCATGTCCATGGAAACACCACCTCTAGCTTATGGGATGTCAGGCTCTCAGCCTGCAGGTGGTTAATGCGCTCTGTCAACAGAGTCCAGGCCCTGTGTCTTCACGACCAACCTAGTTTACTCTGAGGAATGAGCAGAGGCAACAGCTGTCTATCTATCAGACTTGGATGTTTGGATGGAATGAGTCCTTCAGATTTGCAACTGAGACTACTTGCTTGGTTGAGGTTCAGACAAAGACAGGGGAACGCAGTCTGTAGGAGTATCACAGACAAAATAAACCTTATGTCTCTCTGGATTGGTTGGGAGGAAAAAGGTTTCAAAGGTACAGCAGATAAAAATGCTCAGAAAGGCAGTAAATAACTTCAATAGTTAAGCTTGGCCCAGGTGATCAAACTGGAGAGTTTGACGGCATTGATGGTGGTGAAGCTCACACATCTCTCTTCTTCTTCTTGTTCTGGGTGTTCTGAACAGTTATGGAGGTGCCTGGCCTTCAAAGTCCTTCTGACCTCTGAGGATTTCCTTTCACGTCTTGAATGCTGTTCCAAGGAAATGCCGACAAAATGCAAAAATGATCTGTAGATGAAGATGCCTTAAGTATGCCGTGTTTGAAATTGTTATATAAGCCTTGTGTGAAAAAACATCATCTAAACCTTATCGAGGGGGGAGATATTTTCTAACAAAATGTCTAGAAAATCTTACTTTGTAGTGATACTCATCAAAACTCTTTGAAATGAAGCTGAGGCGCAAGTTCAATTGAAGAAACTCATCACCAGCCTCCATTCAATCAGAGTCCGATACGCCTCTGATGTGAGCCAATCAGCTACGAACCGCACCTCCATGAAGCCAACCAGCATCCCGCGCTCATCTTAAAAGCAACTTCAAATCCACGTCTCAGCCTGCTAACCAGCAAGCGCAAACGGATTGCATGTTGGATTTCGAATCAGATGTCCGATTCAACCCACCCCCAACCCCTTCTCCACCATCATAGCTGAGTTCATCTAGCTTCCAAGACGTTCCTCCATCCTCAACCCATCAGAGTGTTTTCTCCCTTCAGTCTTCATCACTCCCTATCGCCAGTTATTGGTCCGGCAGAAGACCACCATGTTGGGCCCGGTTCTGCCAGAGGTTTCTTCCCAAAGGGGAGTTTTTCCTCTCCACAGTCGCTTCAAGCTTGCTCATCATGGACAGTTCATGCAAACCTGTGTTTATCAAGTTGGACATCCATCTTAAACAGATCATCATATGGACTGAACAAACTTCTTCTATCTCCACTCCACCACCAGTTTCAGACCTGGGGGGAACATCCCTGTTCTCATACATCTACTTATGCATATTAAAGTATAATTCAGCATTAATGTTCCTGCCGAGGTCTGAGCGCCAAAGACTTAAAATATTGTATCAATAAAATCCTTCTAATTGCCATTTCTTTCTCTGTGAGTTTTTCAGATTGAAATACCTTACACATACAATTGGCTGATGTAAAAATATTAATGTTCAAAATTCTTCTAAATATCAAATTCATGGTCATTGAAGGACAGTATACTCATTAAAATGGCACAATAATTAAAGCTAAAAGTGATTCAAACTGTCTATATTTGTACATCAGTCTATGTTGTCCCAACTAGCAGGAAAGAAAGGATCCTCTGCTAACATCTTGTTACCAGATAACACAGCACACCTCTCTGGTGAGCCAGGGATGTTTTAGCAGATTAAAGGGGCACCAACATACTATTAGGCACCAAACCAACCTCCAAAACATTCTTGCTTAAACAAAGGCTGCACCATTTGCCTGTGACAAAAGATGGCTCCTGACCAGTTGCCCGTCTGAACTGACCAATGGAAACTGTCCCTGACCAGCCAGCAGGATTACATGGCGAGAAGGAAGATCGGTGAATGGAGCTGAGAGAACAGAAGGTCTTTCAGTCCCACTGCTTAGTTGTAGACATTGGAAGTTCTCTCTTTTGAGTATCACAAGTCTGAGGAACAATTACCTGAGTTTTGTTGTGTGAGATCTGAGAGTAAAGCAGAGGCATCACATTCACAATCCCCCCTGTTGAGACAAAAACAAAACAAGACATTAATTCCCCAGTCATGTACACAGCCTGGTGTATCTGGGCTTTTTTTCTCTCTTTTCTTGCATCCATCAGATTGTTTTGGTGTATTACCTATTTCCAGTTTTGTAAAGCTCTGACCTAACAATACTGTATATAGTGGATTCCAGTTTCACTTTAGTAAATATAAGATATGTGTAGCACTGAAGATTTTTTTTACCAATCTCTTTTCCCTGAGTAATGATGAAATATTAACACTAAGGAGCAGAGGTCATGTCACACTACCTGTGTGTGAGAGCAGTCAGTGGAAATCTGGGTTTTATAATTATTTTAAATAAGAGGAAAATGATGACTGAGTTGAGATAAAATTTCTTTAGCATCTTAGAGAATAACACACATGCTGGGAAATACTTATCACTAAAACAGCAGCCTCTGTGTGTATTCCCTGTAGAAAATATAGATCTGTCCCAAACTGTGACATTTCTAAACGCTGCCAACATTTCCAAATCCAGCATGTTTCATGACCGACAGAGGCTGAAAGCTCTGAGGGATTCAAACCTTTGCTGTACAGTACACTGTTCCAGTGTTAGTTTGGATTTTTTTAAAGTGAGGTTGTGTGAAGTTATTGTCAGTAATAGTTCTCTGTAGTAAAAATATGTCACGTCACAGTGAGCTTGGTGGAAAGTAAAGAAATCCTTAAAATGCTGAAAGCTGACAGATGACCAGTACACCATCTGGTTTAGCTGACTTTAGCAGTTTAATACAAGTCAGAATAAAATGTTTATATCAATGGAATAAAATGTTATGTCAAATATAAATTTTGACAAGAGAATGTAGTGCTATTGTCTTCAGCAGCAAAACCCTACAATTCCAAAAAGCACACTGTGATATGAGCTCTGCCTTAGCTACTCCAGGGTGCTGCTGTATATCATGCATATTATCTCAGATTTTTCTGTAAATAGGCTGGTGTGTTCTCCATTGTTTAACTTGAATATTTCATCTTTTTTACCTGGGTAGCTAGGCCATATTATCAACAATTGTACAGTTCTCCAATTTTTATTCATGATTACAATATTTTTCCTATTATTTCTTTATCCTCAATAAAATTACGTTACTAGAGCCGCACCTTCAACACTTAGAGCTGCGTAAACTAATTAATTTCCATCTTTGGGGATGATAAAGTTTATCTTATCTACATATTAATAATTGTATTATTGTTAAAGAAGTTTATGTGCTCATTTCCTCCACTGTTTAGGTGATGGATCAGCCAATCAGCTCTCTCTGTTTCCACCATCTTCCCCGCTTAAGACACTCTTAGGCTCACTAAAAGTCCTCCTCACTACTCCTAACATTTCTTTCTCTTCAGGAGTTCTCTTAAGGACTAAGACTAAGATGATTTGGGAATAACTTTTATCCGACCGAGGTAAAATTCTAACAAAAATCTTAGAATTTGGGAAAAAAAACAACGTCACTAAGGCTACTTTTAGTCCCTCTCTCTCTAAGTTTCAATGACTGTGTTTTTTGATTCAGAATTGCATTTAATTCTGAACATACATCTATGTGCTCTAACAAGAAAAGTCTAATCATTCTAAATCTTGAACTGTAATACTGAACTGCATTATTTATCTTAATACTGTTTCAAGAGGTTCCTGCTTACCATAGAAGGTGTAGTTCTTTCATATAAACAGCAATGGACTTTACTGGACATGTAGTAGTAGTAAATAATATTTTGTACAAATTCACCTCTTTCCGATGTTAACTCTCTGGCTTTGTCCTTTTAAATTTCCTTTTGGATGTGAAGATCTTTCTGATTTGCAATAAAATAAGTGTCTGCGTGTTGCAAGCAGAAGGTGTCAGAAGGCAGCTTTAAAGTCTCATCATTGCTTGAAAGTTGCCTGGCAGTTTTTTTTTTTACATCTGGACCAAAATTTCAAGATTAAGGGAATAAGAAATTATTTGAAGTTGTTCTATAGCAGACCAAAATACTAGGAATGACAAACTGCAACACAGCTGTCACAACTGGCAGCTTGCAAGTTCCAATAGCCCTGTGAAGTAATAGAAAACGTTAGGAAGTACAGTCAAAGCCGTCACAGAGAGTCTAATGAAACTGAGCCGTCATTCCTTGTGTTGCCACAGCTGATGCACAGACAGAATCCGTGCTGATGGTGGATATAAAACTGAACTTTGAACTTAATGGAAATGTAATCTCTTTCTCACAAAGACACACATGCCAGACCAGATCCAAGAGTTTCCTCTACCTTTAGCTGCTGCTTTGTGTTGGTTTGTTGTTGCACACAAATACTTTGAAGCTTAGCTAACTCTAAGTTGAAGTGACACTAGCAAGCACCAGTAACGGTCCCCAGGAAAGCAAACACGTTTCTCATGTGGGACTGAGGAGGAAGCATTGCAAACTGCATTTACCAACTTTGAGATGGAAGTACGGTGGCTCTCAGGTGCACACATCTCTGTTCAAAAGCCAGGGATTTGTGATGTAAAAATATGAGACCAAATTCTTTTAAAACTGGTTCACTTTTGATGTGGCAATTGTTTTGGACAATTTAACATGAAAAATGAGAAAGCTGTTAGAAGGAAAAATAAACTAAAAAGAAACAAAACTCAAAATGGTTAGAGGTAGGTAACTGCATCTTTTTATTATTTACATTCTTCTAACATATTTAGTTGATTCTGAGTTGAATTAAAGAGGGCATGTGCCAAATCAAACGGGGGAAACATTTTAAAAGATTTAACATGGTGACATTTTTCTTATATCGCCACAACCAAATATTGTAACTAAGGTCTGTCCGTTTTTGGGAGCTGCTGGTATGTACAGTAAAAAGTTATACATTAGAATAACCTCATTTATCATTAAAAGTACCTTTTGAAAATAACAACCTTTAAGCAGGTATTAAACATTTGCTCATTAGGACCACATTTCTATTAAATTGTTTTATTGGATTAATGTAATGTTCTAATATTATAAGTTGCGTTTTCTTATCTGTAAGCACCAAATCATCACTATTAACTGAAATAAAGGCTTGGAAACATTATCCTGAGTGAAATTAATCTAGCTCATGTGTTTCATTTAGACTGATTGAGTTACTGAAATAAATGAACCTTTTAATAAAATTATAAATAACTGAATGGGTATGTAGACGCTTCATGGTGTAACTTAGAGAAACAAAAGAACAAAAGTTGACCTGTTATACAGTAGCTGTGAGCTTAATATGATATATGCTTCGCTAGATGAGATGTTGAGATAATGAGAAAAATGTCTGCAGTTATTAAGGCTTCCATTTCTGAGCGAGTCAAAACAGAGTCACCTCATTCTCACCTTTTCCTATTAAAACTGTGCTCCATCCAGCTGGATACACAGATCATCAATAAATTGTGCCTGGACTGTGCGAAGATGCTTGGATGCCGCTGTTTCTTCATGACAGTGTTTATGAGAAAGAGCCCCCTCCCTCTGATGAGAAGCAACCCCGCACCTGGATTATATGAGGATCCGCTACTGTAGAGGTGACACAGCACTTATAATCAAGCTGCCATATGGACAAAGCAATCATAGGGATTGGTCAGGGGGAAAAAAACAACAACCTTTGTACTATTATTTTGACTGTCCATCCTTGGACTCTCGGCAGACCTGCCATCTGTCCTTAATATTCCTTTAAAAAGGATCACAACATCTCAGTACAAAACATGCAGAATAATTCTCAGAACCTGAACCTACTTATTCCCGTATGTTTTGTCATTCTTCCTGATCACTATTTCAATAATTTTGAAGGGAGTTTCCCTGCAGGGCTGCACTCTTAGAAGTCTTTAGCATTATTAACTGAAAAAGAAAGGGCAGTGGAAGAAAGGAAAAAGGGCCAGAAAAGATGCAGAGAGAACGAAAGTGAGTGATACTGAACAAAGCTGAGTCTCACCTAGAGCCACGGTGCCCATTAGGAAAGGTTTCCCCATCTGACTGAAGTCACTGCTGCTCTGGAGGCCGACCTCAGAGCCCACTGCAAATGTCACTGCCACCTGAGACACAGGCACAATGCAAGGTGGTAAAACACAAAAAACATATCCAAAGCACACTGGCTTTGAGAAATTAAGACGATCGTTATTGAACCACTGCTGACAAATAATAATATCAGCAAAGAGTTAATTAGGTGCTTCTATTACTGATTACTTATTTTCCATGTTGGTTTCAAAGATGATTTGCCTTAGTCTGAGCTAAGGTCATAAAAAAGTTGAAAGGAGTTCATACAATCAATAGAGTCAATGGTTTTCAAATTTTTTACAACTGAAAATATGAAAGTGTGGTAATCAACCCCCTTTCTTTTCAACAAAAAGTGCCCCCCCCCCTGTGGTTAGTTTAAACTCTGTATAGTGTAAATCCTGCTGTTTTGGGATGGCTCCAGGAGGTCTGTTAGAGAAAAATGGAAAGACATTTAAAGCGGGTTATAGAAATTGCAGAGCAAGGTTAAATCTACACAAATATGGCAAAGTGGGAAACTTGCCAAAGCTTGGCTATCCACCTAAACAGCAAGAAGAGTATGAATCATAGAACCAACCATGAAATCTGTAAGAACTTTGGAGTAGCTGAAGATCCCCAGTGCAGTTTGGAGAGTCTATGACTACAACTACTATTATAGTCGTGCACTTCCAAAATCTGGCATTTATAGTAGAGTGTTAAAACTAACACTTTCTAGTCACCTTTCACCTTTCCATGGTGAAACACGGTGGTAGCAGAAACTAGTGGGAATCAATGAAAAGATGGATGGAGCTAAATACAAGGCAACCTGGGAAAACTTGTCAGAGGATGCAAAGACCTGAGACTGTGGTGGAGGACAACAACCCTAAACCTAAATCAAAGCTACAATGGAATGCTTTAGATTAACCCATATTTATGTAGTACAATGGCCCAGTCAAAGTACACGACTAAATCCAATTAATTATTTTGGACCAGCGTAGAAACCTGATCTTCACGTTTGAGCTCCATTTATTAATCTGACTGAACTGGTGCTATTTTGCAAGGAAGAAAGGGCCAAAGTTTCAGTCTCCATGATATTAGGTGGAATCATACCTAAACGCCTTGCTGCTGTAGCTGCAGCAAAAAGTGGTTCTAAGGGTAAGGGAGTACTGACTCAGGGGGGCTGAACATAACACATTACATTTTTTATTTGTAAACTATATCGTCTTTCCCTGTAGACAAATATGCATTAAATTGAGTCCCATTTAATGAATTTGCAGCCAAAAGTGCAAATCTAAGAGTAACTCATACCTTGAACAGGCTTACAAAAACCTTTGAGAGGCGGTGGCGTTCGTTATATCAGGCACAGTGCTTCATGGTGGGATTGTTTCAGTTATGTTTGAACAAACAACAGAACCCATTTTACCAAAACGCACATGCACCACAAGCCTCCCTGCACTGTCCTCAAGTGATCTGAGCGCCCTGCACCAGGCTGCAGTGCTCCCCCGCTGTCATGGGAGCCAGTGGCATTAAAGGTTCAATGACAACTTTATTAGAGGTGAGGGTCCGGAATCCCAACCAATTATTAAGCCTGAATAAATGTCACACTCATTATTTCCAGAAAGCCGTGAAATTGCGGTCGATTCTCCATGAATAATCTTCCTTCCAACACTGTTCAACTGCTTGGTGCATGAGATTCATTTAAAAGTGAGTGTATGTGTGAAACAATGCAGCATTTTCATGTGTGGCTGATGTAATGACTAAAGCTACACTCAGGCCTGTTTCACAATGACTTAATAGAGCTTCTACAAAGGTGCATAAACTTCATTTGGGCTCCCCGGTTATTTTATTTAGCTGCAGGTTTTTGTGTGAAGCAATCAGTCAGATGTCAGGCCTTAAGGAGCTGCTGGTGCAGCACATCGATTTGGACGGAATTACAGAGAGAAGAGAGCAGTGGAAAGAACAGAGGAGGAGAGGGACGGAAAGAGGGGAATTCATTTTCACCAGGACGCAGGGGTCCCATAAGGCAGGGGCAGATGTGATTTTATTCTTTAATTAGCGAGTGTAGTTTTTGCTATTCCCGAGTGACCAGGATGGAGCACAATACAAGAGGCAGCTAAAAGTTAACTTCAGAACAATGTGTTGCATAATGGATCGTTTAGATCCTGCTCTCCAGATGGACGAGAAAGACATGCTGGGAATAAATGGCAGTAGGCAGGTTGACAGCGGCGTTTGAAGGGAAATGCTGCTGTCAGCCTTCTCGTCTGTCCAGTCACAATACCGAAATTCTGATTTCTGATGCATCACTTGAAGTGACATGTTAATGAAGTGAGCTTGTGCGGATGTTGTCTAGATGTTGTGCTGGTGCCTATCTCCTGCGGTTATTGGGCGAGAGGCGGAGTACACCCTAATTACAAGTTGGCAAAGTTGTGCAAATTGGTTAAATGAACAGAATTTGACATAGCATCCTTCTAGTCATCCCAATCACACTCACAAACATGCACACATTCATACACCCATACAGAGATACTCAGGCAACATGGGGGTACGTGCCTTGCCCAAGGGCACATGGACATGTGGCAGGAGGAACCTGGAATTGAGATTGCGACATAATTATCCTGTGAGCCAAACGTTTCCTGGCTATACCCAAAATCGCAGCCCTTCCTTAAAACTAAAGAGCTAGGATCTTTTTAAACTGCAATTAGCTCATTAGGCTTATTATAATTTCAGCTCCACATCTCATCTAAGATATCTACATCAGCTGTGTTGAATGCCTTTCAGTGAAAGGTTTATACTTTTGCAAGGCTTATACTAAGCTTATAAACTTCCTTACAACAAACACCTTTTCTTTTATGAAATGAGCTTTCCCAAAGGACAGAGCTTTCCCTTTTCATATGTCCTCTAACGTTATTTTCCTGCAGCTTATATACCTCATCAGTTGTGTTTATTCATTGACAGAGGAAGGCATGGTGTGGGGATTAGTAACAAAGAGATTGATTTCAGTTTTATTAAGTCTTGTGCCGCAGGCGTAGGGAGAGTCAGCAGAGGGGTTTGTGCTGCAGCCATGGGATGTCTTGAAGGGGGAGAAACATCACAGGATGACCACATCTAAAAAAAAGATCCTACATTTAAAGTCACCATCAACTTAAACATCAGTGTTTGACTGTGAAGAACAATTTTTAACGTGAGATTCAGCTAAAGGACTTTCAGCATCTTTCTCATTAAAAATACCTCAAATAAAGGGAGGTGTGAACACGAAAGATATAAATCGGATGTGAACTCTTAAACTGGGGGGGTGTACTTGCATAAAGGACATGGCTGCATGAGACCAACAGCAGATTGTTCAGTAACATGCGGCCAGTGGGCCTCCTATGCCTCCCCAAACGATTTGCTGTCCTTGGAGAACAATGCAGAGGTGGGAGAGTCATTTCAGACTGCATCTATGACACATAGCCTGAACAGCAAACCCACACTTACACACTAACCTCAACATAGTGTGTGTCATGTAGGTGGTGGTTCAATTTCGCAGTCATTATTGACGCCTATTTTTTAACAGGAAACTGATAAAATCATCCTGACACCTCATCATGATGTACCTCGTCATGCGTGTTATTTTTGGCAACAGTCGTTGTGTTTTTGCACCCTGTAGATGGAAATGTGCACAGCCCCCGCCTACACACACACACACACACACACACACACACACACACACACACACACACACACACACACACACACACACACATAGAGATAGAGAGAAAGAGAGAGAGCTCCAGGTCACTTTTCCTTCGCTCCCTCTCTCTCTAAGTCCCAAACAGGAGGAGGTGCTAAGATTTAGAGGCTCAGCTGTGTAACGGGGCACTGAGAGCTATTCCTTCTACTGTGCATCAATATGAGTGAGAGCTGGCCGGGCAAGGCCGAGTGCTCCGGAATAAAACACACCGCCATCAAGAACTGGCCTTTTACGGCCCTGCAAATGGGATTTTTTTTTCTTTCTGGTTGAAATATTAATGTTTCTATCTTGGTATACTTGCAAAGAAAACAGCTTTCAGGCTCTAGAGTTCAGCAGAGGCCCAGAGCCTATCTCAGCAGTCCAGACAGGGACCAGTTTACCGTGGGGAAACCTTGAAACCCGAAAATCAACCTTGCGCACAAACATGTACACTTAAAGGAAACGCAAAACAACTACTTAAAGGATACTATGAATGCTTTTGGACTTTGGGAAGCTGAGCACCAAGCTAACTGGCCCATTCTACCGAAGAAATATGTTTTAAACCATTCAATGGTAGCTCTGGTGGTTTGTTTAGAGCTTCTTGCTGGAAGGTGAAACTTGGGCCCAGTTTTTCTGCCTCTAACAGGTTTTGTATTGTTCCAGGATTGTCCTGTATTGAGCTCCATCTATCTTCCCATCATCCATGTTTCAGTAGCTACGTTTACATGAACAAAAGTAATCGGAATAAAGGGCCAATTGGAATAAAAAAGCACCCTGTAAAGGAACCAATTGGAATATGATGATCGGATTCAGCTCAATCACAATGAAATTGTATTCCGAATGAGAGGGGTAGTTTTTGCCGATTGATAATCAAATCAACATACACACAAACGCTTGTCAGGCTCAAGTTATTCCAAATGTGGCAAAATGACTCAAGTGCGCATGTCGAGGATCCCGATAAAACCTTTCTATTAAAAAAAAATAAAAGAGCTTAAAATTGTTGCTTACTCAGTAACGTTTGAACCGTAATTAGAACATTGTGAAAGTCCAGCCTGGGCGCTTGGAAGAGAATCAAACTCGTATGATACTGCTTTGTTTACTATTTTTTGTGGTTTAGCAAAGACGGAAGTACTTCTTCTGTGTTCTTTTAGGGGAATTTGATAACTGCGCATGTCAGAGTAGTTATATTCTGAATAAAGCCGGGTGCATACACACGCACCTTAGGATCGGATTAACTGATTGTGTGTCCATATAAACGGTACAATCTGATTATTTAATCTGAATACATTTTAATACGATCGTAAAATTTTGTGCATGTAAATATAGCCATTGTGAAAAGGGTGCGTTCAGGGTTTTTCTCCACAGTGTTTTGTATGTAGGCCAAAAAGTCTAATTTAAATAACATTTACAGTTTTGTTGGTCTTTCACATGAATTCTTATAAAAGATGGCATTTTGTGTTTGTAACGTGATATGTGACAAGGGGTGTGAATATCTTTGCTCCCTATACAAGGGAATAACATGCCAGTTAGAGATGGAGAAAGGTACGCTCATACAAAAAGAAAGAAAAGCACTACCAGTGAAAGCTTGTTTACTAATGGAAGTGCAAACTGAAACAGTGATGCTGGCTATGAGAGTTGTGAGAACCCTTCATATCTGACTGCATGTGAAGCTATTTGTGCTTCAGTGCTTCCTAACACACTTTTCAGATAAAGGAATCCATTTTGGTACCAGAAGCCTTCATTATTTTGCTATTTTTTTGTTTTGTAGTCAGAATAAAAATTAACAAACATGTCTGGATGGATGGATGGGTTGTAGACATAATCTACAACCCACTGGCTACAGTGGTGGAGTACTTATGTCACTGTTCTATGTCTCTTTAGAACAATACTTAATATTGTCATAGATTCAGGGATGGAGTTCTGCTGTGGAAGCTCTTCTGAAATCAATTAAATCTAACCTAAAGAATGTGAATACAGACAATAAACATTACATGCCACCATCATTTATCAAACTGAAAGAAGCCAAAAAGAATAAGCTGTGTGTGAAATGCGCAACATTTAAGAGACACATTTAAGTAATCACTAGGAAATTTGACTACCTCTGGGAAAGCAGAGGGTTTAGATCAGGGGTGTCAAACTCATTTTGGTTTAGGGGCCGCATTCAGCTTAATCTGATCTCAAGAGGGCCACATGAGTAAACTCATTGCAAGATTAAATAGAACTAATAAAAGTGGACTTGTTGATTTTTATATTAAATTAATTTCACTTTTACACAATATATTATGAATAACCTCAGCGTTTTTAAGAAAAGTATGTGCAATTTCAACAATACCTTTACTCAGTTAAACATTTACTTAAGTGCATTATGCATAAAAACTGATCACAGTGATTGTACAATGTTGAAAAACATTTATTCACATTTTTTGAACTTAAAAACACTGTCCTGCATGACAAAATACATCAAACAGATAAAAATTAAGAAATTATTTAAAATCAATTTTCCACATCTGAAGCTCAGTGCTACCATCTGCTGATTAAAACACAGCGCCCCTCTTGGACAATATAGGAACTGCAGATTTTCAATTAAACGAAGTACATGTTTTTTTCAATAATTGTTTTATCATTCTCTTCCTTTTATCTCCTCTTTCTTTCACTTTTTCTTTTTTTCATCTCCTACTTTCCCATTGTAGTGTCCATATCATTTGACCTATTCCCCGCATGAATCACAATAAAACCATTCACATTCATAAATCAAGTGGAGCACTATGGCAAAAGCCGTACTGCTCCACTTGTGAAAGTCAAATGTGATGAGCTCTCTTTGGCATTGAGGCAACAATTCTTATTGCCACATTGCCAGACAGGACACTGTTTTTTTTTTATTTGAGTAATGACAATGCATTTAGCCACCGGGCCGAACTAAACTGTTCGGCAGGCCGGAACCGGCCCGCGGGCCGTATGTTTGACACCCCTGGTTTAGATCGTTTAATCTGTCGCACAAAGATATGGGTTACTGTTAATCCCAGGTCAGATCATGCAATGTTCAAATAAACCAAAGAAACAAACAAATAGAACCTTAAAGAAGCAATAAGTGAAATTTCATTATTTTAGATAGAAAGAACAAAGAAATATGTATGTGAAGAACTAAAGGTAATAGCTCAGATGGACTGTGTTATGACGTCACACCACATCTCTCTGTGTTGTTCTCCAGTGTCGTTTACATACTGTAGCTGGGCCGGCCACACATGCGTGTAGGTGCGCGTGCGTGCATGTGAACGGCCGCCACTCAGGGCTTAGCCTCTCCCTGCCCTAAAATGCCACTGTCAGAGCAGGAGAGTGCTGGAGCAACATGGCGGAGAGCACGCCCTGCAGATCAAAATGTTCTCTTGCTAACAGCATTATACAATTGTGAGTTACTTACTTCTTCACTAAAAATGTTCATCCTAAGGGTGATGCTGTTTTGCTGTGAATTTATCCTTAACAAATATGCGCATACGAGGAGATGCATGAGAAGGGAAAGGAATGGCAGCTGGCGTGAAGTTAAAAAGAAGCACAATTCTTGTTTAGGTCTACAGACAGTGCTCAAGCACCAACTAGAGGTGAAATATCACTTGTTGATCGTTTAAGGGCACCGACTCAGACATTAATCGGCCCCTCTCACCTATTGACAGCTGGAGATAGGCACCAGCACCCTTCGCGACCCCACAAGGGATCAGCGTGTTGGAAAATTGATGGATGGATGGTTTATGGCTCGTTTGGAAGTGTTACCAGGAGTGACCAGATTCTCTCTAGAAACATATGGCAGCAGAACTTAAGGTTAGGTTTGGTTTGCAAAGCATCATCTGAATGAACCACAAGACACCTGGAGCCGTGTCTTTTGAACTGATGAGACCACGTTAGAAATGTTGACCATATTACACAGAGCCATGGATGGTTAAAAAAACAGCAACATACTATGTCAGCACAAACACCACATAGCACCTGTACAGCATGGTGGTGGAGAGGATGGGGTTTGTTTTGCAGCCACAGGCTCTGGCCAGCTGGCAGACATTGAATGAATAAAGTATTCTTCAGTAATGTAAGCCATCTAAGCCATCTAAGCAATAGATTCCCGTTGTACGAAGAGAAGCAGGCCAGCATTCCACAACAATGTGTGAAACATGATAAAGTCATCCATAAAACAACTGCTTCAGGGCATTGATGCTAAAAATCTTTGACGATCCACAGAATTCTGGGTTGTAGACAGTTTTCCACAAACTGTTCCCATTTTTGCTTTGTTTTAGGAAAATAAAATAAAACACTGCTTTGGGGGCTGTGTTGTGGTTTTTGAACACTTGAGATTCAAGGGTTCATGGATAATGATTTCATGAAATCTTGATCTGCACAAATCCTGAGGCGAAAATTGTGTTTTCGGTTTACTACGTTTTACTGTCCATCTGACAGACATAAATGTTGATTTCAAAACATTTTCAAATGTATTCAGCATGCAAATGTTGGTTGGTTTGTAAGTAAAAAAAACTGTTAGATTGATAGCCTTTGTTTTCTTTTGTGCTTAGTGCTAGAACACAAAATGGTGCCTAATTTGTGAAGGGAAAGGCCACAGTTGTTTAGTGAATAAACCATTATTGTGATGAGGATTTCTCTTTTTTGCCCATTAATGATTTATTGGGTTTTTGGCCACAAACATGTGTGCTATTACCATCTAATATAGAACAGATTACTGGATCAATGTGTGCTTCTGTGCTTGTTTGTCTGTCTTGTTGTGTCTCTGCTCTGTCTTCTGTAACCCCCAGTCGGTCGAGGCAGATGACCGTTCATACTGAGCCCGGTTCTGCTGGAGGTTTTTCCTTCCCGCTAATGGGTGGTTTTTCTTTCCACTGTCGCTTCATGCTTGCTCAGTATGAGGGATTGCAGCAAAGCCATGTACAATGCAGACGACTCTCCCTGTGGCTCTACGCTTCTTCAGGAGTGAATGCTGCTTGTCGGGACTTTGAAGCAATCACTGGTTCCCTTATATAGGAAATATTTTACCAATCTGTATAATATGATTGATTTTGACTTTGTAAAGTGCCTCGAGATGACATGTTTCATGAATTGGCGCTATATAAATAAAATTGAATTGAATTGCTAATTTAATTATAAAAAAGGTTGAGTATTTCTACCACTGCTAGCACTGTACTTCATAAATCAACAAAAACCTGTCAATATAGTGATAAAACATTCAACAAAGTGTTGTATTTATTTAGCAGTTTTTAATTAGTGAAGCCAAAAATGTGCTAAATAAATATTAGAGCGGAAAGCAGAAACTAACTAGACAAAACAGCTACAGGATCTCTGCGTTCCTGTGATTAAATTAATGATTTAAATGAAGGAATGCAGTTCATAGTAAGCTACATTTAAAGTCAGAGGATGGTTACTAGGCAACACCACCATCACCAGTGAGTACTTTGGATGGTAGTCTACATTTGAAAAAAACATTTTTTAAGGCATTTGGGTCATGGTCGAGTAGTTGTTGTTTTCCAACAGAGAAGTTGTCAGTTTGGTTCCTGTCCACCAACCCCTGAGGGAAGGATACACATCTGCAGAAAACATGGGAGGTTTAAATTTTATTTATTTATTTAACCAAACATCTTTTGTTAATGTCAAGTTATTTTACGATATAAGGGTGATGAACTCTGGTTGGAGACGCCCTGATGAATTTTCACCCAAGGCTAAAAGACATTCTATAAGCTCTTCTGCTAAAATCCCAAGACTTCAAAATATTGTGTACAAAGTGATCCTCCAGGTTGATCCTTGTGTGCAATTCCCAGTATTCTGGCAGCTTCCCCCTATTTAAAACCGGTAACCCATTCGTTAATGTCACGAGCCACAGGAAGTTTGATGTTTTGAATTTACTCGTTTAGTTCCTAGGATTGTACGTTCTTCAGCTTTTTTCCCCCTTTAGTGTTTTGTCTTACCAGTAGATTCTGTTGATTCCTTGTTTTATCTTGTTTCTGTTAGATTTCTGTTTCCTCCGTCTGCCCTGTATATCATTCTTCTTCTCCCTCAGCTCTCTGCCTTCATTGTCCCATTATCATCTAATGAACTCCACCTGCTTTCTCTCTCTCCTCCCCAGTATTCTGAAAGTCTGGTTTCATGTCCATATCACTGGTTTCTCCTGTTTGCTACCTGCGGTTTGTTTCCCTACCTGTACTCCCTGTCCTGCCTTCTCTGTGCTTATATTTCTCTTATTATTCATTAAATATCCACCTTTTGCCTTAACTACCATCTGCATTTTGGGTCTTCCTTCAACCACACCAGACAATTAGCTGACTGATAAAGCTCATGTCCCAGTTATACTGGTGGTGAAGTGATATACATGAACAAAGATCAAAGTCCACACCTATGGTAAACTAAATTGGCAAGTTGTGATGTTTACATCTGTAAAACAGCAGCAGCAGATGTTGCCACTAACTGTACTGCTCTTTCAGACAGTAATCTTGTGGGACGCAATTGTGGTAAATGGACTCTGGCCCATAGCCAAAGATTTCTCTCCAGAACTCCCAGTGAGCTTCTGACACTTCAGAATGCTGACGAGCGCTGACCTGAAAAAGTTCAAACCACCAAATACACAGAGGAACTCAATATGTCTGACAACTTCTGCATGAGAGGACAAGTGTTCAGCACCATTTCCGTCCATTTCCCCAGCATGACCTCACAATTTTTCAAGAACTGGATGATTAACACACAATAAAGAGAATGTTAAAAAGCACAAAGAGTGAAGGTGAGAAAGAATATTTGACAGATTTTTGCTAATAATAAAGATCTTCTGGGGCACAGTGGCCTTCCTACACATGATCAAGGAGTTCAGACTGCTATCTAAAGCTCCTGTAGAAAAGCTGTGTGGTAATGCTGGTGAAGCTGGACTGGAATGGCCTATCGAGCCAAGTCTACAACCTCTTAATGCTGACAATTTCAACAAGTGATTGTTCTTGGTGGGGCAGCTGCTTTGCAAATTGCATCCCATTGCTGGGCAGCTTTAAACAACATTTTATTCTCTACACAAATAAATGTTGTATAAAGCTTGAGCCGCTCTACTATAGGAAGTGGTCCTCAGTCATGTGCGCACACTTTTCCTTGCCTGGGAAAAGTGCGCACACATGCAAAATGCACCAAGGCCTACATCTGTGTTTATTGATCATACAAACTAGTTATATTTCTACAGAATTTTTTTAATATTTTGTATTTTTATGTTTCATGCATTAAATCTTCATTAAGAGATTTTAATTTTGAATTAGTGAAATTATTATCAACAAAATTCATCAAGCATTGACTGATAGCCCCTGACTGGTACTTCTCAGAGGCTGGGAAAAATCATGTGCTATTAAAGGAGCATTATGCAAGTCTAAAGGGATAAATATTATCTATTTTCTTTCCTATGCCCTTACAATAAGCTAATTGGGGTTGTATTCTCTGGGTGTGGGTGTGATGCACTGCGTGCTCTCGTTCACCTGGCTACTCTGTTGAGTCTCCACCGTAATCGATGCGTTAGCGAGAGAGCACGGACTAACTTCCATATTTATAACTTCCTTACCTCAGCAGACATTACGCCTCTAAACAAAAGACTTCTGCAGTCGCAGCAGCAGATGTTTTTCTTCTTTTCCAATGCATTTGCATAACACTGGTGTCATTTCAACATGTTGCCAGAGGGGGCAAAACTTCTGCAAAAACTCTGAAACTTGTGCTATGTACCTTTAAACTTAAACAGAATGCATCCTATCAGTATAAAAACTCACTGACCACTGCAATTCCAGGCGCCGCAGTCTCTGCTGTCCTACTTTCTATTCCTCCTTTTCTTGACAGCAACCGATGTTTTGTCCCAACAGCAGCTTCTCAATATGCTGCCCCCAAACAAAGTTAATGTTAATGTTTTGACAATGCATCCCCTAAGAAGTGAAAAGCTGTATCCTTTGCTCCTAAGCATACATCTGACTCGACACATACAGCTACAGTCTTACAAACTCCTGTCCTGCTTCTGATTATGAGTTTCTCCAGCAGTGCAGTTTGCTGAAGTGTTAGCCTAACATTTGCCTTTTGCTCCGATTTGACGTGACGTAACATGCAGTTCCAAATGATCAGGTGTACACAAAACGCTGGAACAAAACAGTTCTGCTCGAAAGAAACCCTAACTGCTGCACTCTGTCAAGCTCGCTCTGCTACATGTTTTATTCATCTTTAACCTTAGACTGACACAATAAAGTGTCTAACGATAGGCTGCCTCATTCTTTCAGTTTTTCCATGACTGTGTTACATTTCCGTTATAATATCTGATATTTTGAAAGACATGAAGGGTTGCTTACCTAAAGCTGATGTGATGCTTCAGGAGTGTTCATAAACCAAACCCATTATTTAGTAAAACTCCAATGTATACTATTGGTGGACTTTGGTACAGATTATCTGATTTACTGATGTCATATTAGTATTAGCTGCAAGGATAAAGAGAGGTACATACATTTTTATTAGCCTGGTTGTGATATCACCCTTAAATGTTAAATGGTAAATGGCTTGTGGTTGTATAGCGCTTTAACTAGTCCGACGACCCCAAAGCTCTTTACACTACAATCAGTAGTGTAAAACATTTACATCCTGACGGTGATGAACTATGTTAGTATCCACAGCTGCCCTGGGGCAGACTGACAGAGGCATCGCTGCCATACATTGGTGCCATCGGGCCCTCTGACCACCGCCAGCAGGTGGTAAAGAAGACTCATTCTTTGTTTTGCATTTGGCCTTGACTTTTATTCTGCGCCTTCTACTTGTTGCCACCAGTGAATATAAAGTATTTTAATTAGTAGCTCTCTTGCATATATTCAAATTACCTTAAGTGCCTCTCTCTGCTTTGCACAGAGGGCGAGCTACGTGCCTCGGTGTGGGACACTCGTTTGTGAAGAGATGTTTTCTCTAATTTCCCATGAGGGTCACGTTGCATAATACAAACACCAGGCTGGTAAAAGGGTGTGAGAGCATTCATTTATATATTGCGTTGTTTGCATTAGGTTCTTGGATGAATACTAAAACACTGAGTGAATAAAGTTTTGTAGAGTGCACATAAGGTGCTCAATTTCTGAAAAGAAAAAAATGCCTTTTTAAAATAATTGCTTAGAAGGTTTTCCTAATTCTGGAATTTTTCTAGAAATAAAAAACAAATTGGTTCCCCAGGCACCTTGATAAAACTGATGTACATTGGAAAAAAGGAATTTATGGTTTGTATATATTTTCTAAAGTAAAGCTTTACATTATGTTTTCTAGTCAGTAAATGTCACATGAAGAATGTCTTCATTAAAAGCACCTAGACACTATTTATTCATTGCTGTACAAATCTCTAGTGAGGCAATGTGTGCAATGTATCAATGCTTGAGTTTTTGCCAGATATACAGAAAGAACTCTAGGAGCAGTTAAACTCTCTTTCATCATATAGAGTTCTGTCTGGCAGAGATGAGATTTTTCAGAGAAACAGAAAACTGTGGTAGTGGTGGTTGAGATCTGAAGTTGACCTAAACATGAGGCTAGCCTTTTGAAGGCTCTCCATTCCCATGAACCGGTCTGAAATCACCAGTATTAAAATCTTGCCACAGATTCTCTACTGGATTTAAGTCTGAACTTTCGTTGGATTTTTGTAATGCAACAGTGTGTTTGGATCTTTTCCATTCATGCCCTGATTGTATTTTTAGGGTCCTTGTCCTGCTGGAAGATTAACCTCTATCCTGGTCTCAATTCAATTCAATTCAATTCAATTTTATTTATATAGCGCCAATTCATGAAACATGTCATCTCGAGGCACTTTACAAAGTCAAAATCAATCATATTATACAGATTGGTCAAAAATTTCCTATATAAGAAAACCAGTTGATTGCTTCAAAGTCCCGACACGCAGCATTCACTCCTGGAGAAGCGTAGAGCTACAGGGAGAGTCGTCTGCATTGTCCATGGCTTTGCAGCAATCCCTCATACTGAGCAAGCATGAAGCGACAGTGGAAAGAAAAAACACCCATTAGTGGGAAGGAAAAACCTCCAGCAGAACCGGGCTCAGTATGAACGGTCATCTGCCTCGACCGACTGGGGGTTACAGAAGACAGAGCAGAGACACAACAAGACAGACAAAAAGCACAGAAGCACACATTGATCTAGTAATCTGTTCTACATTAGATGGTAATAACAGGTGAGCTGTCTTCTCTGGGTGATGTCTCATATAACAGAATGCCAGACCAGATGTACCTACTATGAAGAAAAAAAAAGAGAGAGAACAAAAAGTTATTAGCAGAAATTATGACAAGCAATGCATAATTGAAGAACAGTAGAACTCGATAGAGTGAGAAAAATAGATCCTGATGTCCTCCAGTAGTCTAAGCCTATAGAAGCACATCCCCATAGGTAGGTCAGGGCAACATGAGCCACTCTAGTTATAAGCTTTGTCGAAAAGGAAAGTTTTAAGATTAGTCTTAAAAGTAGACAGGGTGTCTGCTTCACGGACCAAAACTGGGAGTTGGTTCCACAGGAGAGGAGCCTGATAGCTAAAGGATCTGCCTCCCATTCTACTTTTAGAGACTCTAGGAACCACCAACAGACCTGCAGTCTAAGAGTGAAGTGCTCTGTTAGGAACATACGGGGTAATCAGAGCTCTGATATATGATGGAGCTTTATTATTAAGAGCTTTATACATGAGAAGAAGAATTTTAAATTCTATTCTTGATTTAACAGGAAGCCAATGAAGGGAAGCTAAAATTGGAGAAATATGATCCCGCTTGTTGATTTTCATCAGAACTCTTACTGCAGCGTTTTGGATCAGCTGAAGACTTTGAACTGCATTTTGTGGACTTCCTGATAGTAAAGAATTACAATAGTCCAGCCTTGAAGTAACAAATGCATGGACTAGTTTTTCAGCATCATCCCTGGACAGAATGTTTCTAATTTTGGCGATATTCCTGAGGTGAAAAAAGGAAACTCTGGAAACCTGTTTAATATGGGATTTAAATGACATGTCTTGGTCAAACATAACACCAAGATTTTTTACTTTATTACCAGAGGCCAATTTAATGCCATCCAGATTAAGTGATTGATTAAGAACTTTATTTTTTGAGGACTCTGGTCCAAAGATTACAACTTCTCTCTTGTCAGAATTTAAATGCAGAAAATTTAAAGTCATCCAGCTTTTGATGTCATTAAGACATGCCTGTAGTTTGAAGTAATTGATTGGATTCATCAGGATTTATGGACAAATACTGAGTTATGCTGAGTGTCATCAGCATAACAGTTTTTGTGGCATTTAATGGGTTTCTTGTCCTGCATGCAGCTTCATTAGTCTTCCTATCAACTCTGACCAGTTTACCTGTCTCTGCTGAAAAAGAAAGCAACCACACATCTGGCTGCCATCACTAAGTCTCACTGTAGGAATGGTGCACTGGATTTATGTGCCATGTTAGTCATCTGCCACAATGTTTTGCATGTCGACCAACATTTTCAGATTTGGTTTAATCTAAGTAGAGCAGGTTTTTATACAGCAGCAAACAGGCCTTCTTATGACTTTCTTTCAACAGCAAGGCGTCTGTTCCCACCACTCTATAACCATCATGATTATATTTGTGGAGTGCTTCAATAATGGTTGTCCTGCTGATCTTTGAAGTTCCTCCAGTGTTACCATGAGCCACTTGGCTGCTTCTCTGAATCGTGCTTACCTTGCCTTGTGGACATCCATACACCGTTGCACAGGATTTTATTTATTGGCAAGATGACCATGTATAATTTTCCTTCCACTCCTGCCTATGCTATAATTTGTGTTGGTCTATCACAGAAATGTAAACAAATACATCATTTGTTCAGCAACTTTATGCCATCTTAACTAAGGAGCGTGCTTGCCGGTGTTATATAATGTTGGGTGTTGTAGGCAAGGCAAGGCAAGGCAAATTTATTTGTATAGCACAATTCAGTACAGAGACAATGCAAAGTGCTTTACATGATTAAAATACAGGAAAATAAAACAGAATATAAGCAAGTAGGAATAAAATGTAGAAACAAAATAGACCAATAAACAGTTGGATTAAAAAAGTTGAACTAATGCTGTTTCAGTAGAACAGTTTAACTAGAACAGTCAAAAACAGTCCTAAACAAATGTGTTTTTAATCTTGATTTAAAATAACTCAGGTTTTCCGCACTTTCCGAACTAAATGCTGCTTCTCCTTGTTTAGTTCTGGTTCTGGGTACGCAGAGAAGGCTGGAGCCAGAAGACCTTAGTGCTCTGGAGGGTTGATACACTGATAACAAGTCTGTGATGTATTTAGGTGCTAAGCTTTTCAGGGATTTATAGACTAACAGAAGTATTTTAAAGTCTATTCTCTGAGATACAGGGAGCCAGTGTAAGGACTTTAGAACTGGGGTTATGTGTTCTACTTTCTTGGTCTCAGTGAGGACGCGGGCAGCAGCGTTCTGGATCAGCTGCAGCTGTCTGATCCACTTTTTAGGCAGGCCTGTGAAAACACCGTTGCAGTAATCAATTCGACTAAAAATAAACACATGGATTAGTCTTTCCAGATCCTTTTGAGACATTAGTCCTTTAACCCTGGAAATGTTCTTCAGGTGATAGAAAGCCGATCTTGTAATTGTCTTTAGATGCTTTTGGAGGTTCAGGTCTGAGTCCATCACTACACCCAGGTTTCTGGCCTGATCAGTGGTTTCTAGCTGAAGCAGCTGAAGCTGTGTGCTAACCTTTGATCTCTCCTCTATTGGTCCAAATATTATTACTTCTGTTTTGTTTTTATTCAATTGAAGAAAATTTTGGCACATCCAGGCATTGATTTCTTCTAAACATTTCCTCAGTGCCTGAACTGGTTCATAGTCACCTGGTGACATGGTGATGTAAAGCTGTGTGTCGTCTGCATAGTTATGGTAGCTGATGATGTTGTTTTTTATTATCTGAGCTAGAGGGAGCATGTAGATATTGAAGAGGAGGGGACCCAGGATGGACCCTTGGGGAACCCCACATGTGATTTTTGTCATTTCTGATGTAAAGTTACCTACTGATACAAAAAAGTCCCTGTCCTTTAAGTAGGATTTAAACCAGTTGAGAGCTGTACCAGAGAGGCCGACCCAGTTTTCCAGGCGTTCTAACAGGATGGAGTGATCGACAGTATCAAATGCTGCACTGAGATCCAACAGAACCAGCACTGTGGTTCTTCCACAGTCTGTATTTATATGGATGTCATTAAACACCTTGATAAGGGCGGTCTCTGTACTGTGGTGAGCACGGAAGCCAGACTGGAAAACGTCAAAGCGGCTGGTCATAGTTAAGAAGGTGTTTAATTGTTGAAACACAGCTTTTTCAATGATCTTACTGATAAAGGGGAGGTTTGAGATGAGCCTGTAGTTCTGGAGTAGAAGTTTGTCTAAATTGTTCTTTTTCAGCAGTGGTTTGATAATTGCTGTTTTTAGGGACTGAGGGAAAACACCTGACAGAAGGGACGCGTTTATTATCTGAGTCAACTCAGACGCTATGACAGGCAAAACTTTCTTAAAGAAAATTGTGGGTAGAACATCAAGGCAGCAGGAGGAGGAACTTAGCTGCTGCATGATCTGCTCTAAGCTTTTGTGGTTTATTTGGCTGAATTGGGACATTTTGTCAGGATAGGTTCCTGCTGGATACAGCTTTGGTTCTGGTGTTGATATAGATGTACAAACTGATCCTCTAATCTTTAGGATTTTCTCAGTAAAGAAGTTAGCAAATTCATTGCAGGCCCTGGTGGAGTGGAGTTCAGAAGTCACTGACACAGGAGGATTTGTTAACCTGTCGACTGTGGCAAATAAGACACGAGCATTATTACTGTTTTTCTTAATGATCTCAGAGAAGAAAGATTCTCTTGCATTTTTCAATTGTAAGTTATATCTGTAAAGTCTCTCTTTATAGATGTCATAGTGAACCTGCAGTCTCACTATGTTGGTTCTATCTTTTGCGTTGTTTTTTATCACAAAGAATACTTTTGTGCACAGGTGGATGAAGTTTGGAAATCATCTGAGGGTGAGATTCATGTTTTCTCATGGCATGTTTGTGCTTTGGTGCCACCACATCTCTCTCCGTGCTCTAATCAGTCTTGTCTATTCCACCTCTGCCATGCCTGAGTGCCTCCCTTCTTCACCTGTGTGCTGCACTGCTTAAGCACTTCACAGCTACTGCCTATTGACCACCTTGAGCCAGCGGGTCCTTTTCCTGCTCTTTAGAGTGCTTTTGTTATTGACGTTGTTTCGTTACAATGGATTTACCTCTTTGACTTGCCCGTGACGGATCTCTACTGCTCATCAGGTATCTGGACACTGATCCTTGCTCTGCCTTTCGACTACCGATTCTGGCCTAAATCCTCTGATGAGTATTGCCTCATCTGCCTCTCTGAGAATGACCGTTGCCTGAACATTGACCTCCCTTTTGGATGCTGAATAATGATTTGGCTTATTAGTGTCTTTGTCACCTCTGGTGTCAAGTTTCACAGACTGAAGAGGAGTGCTCAATTGATTTCCCAGCCTAACACTTATGTCCCCCATGACTTGACTGACCCCAGATTTGCACAACGTCCGTCTCCGCTCTGTCCCGCTTCAGTGCGAGCGCCATTTTAAATACCCCCGATTAGAATCAATGACGGCATTCACACAGCCTCCACAGGGCAGTGTAGCGGCGTGTGGTTGGCCATCCGTTCAAATATCTATGCACGTTTATCCCTTATGGGGTCACGAGGGGCGCTGGTGCCTATCTCCAGCTATCAATGGGCGAGAGGCGGGGTACACCCTGGACAGGTCGCCAGTCTATATATATATATATATATATATATATATATATATATATATATATATATACATGTAGATATATATTCATTATAAATAAATTAACATTTGTGTGTGGGTATATTAGCAATGGTATCCATTAGGTCAATTACTGGGCTATATATATATAAACTTAGGTAATCAAAATCTAACGGTTAAGCAGTAAATGCAGCAAAATAAGCAACAAGGCTTCTCTGCACTAAGTGTACTCACCCACTATAGAACATTTCTCATGAAAATGCATGGATGCAAAAATAAAAAGTGAAGCACTTTTAACTATTTTAACCTCCATAGAGTGACTTTTGTTCTGACGTCACCTCAGCTGCTGTTCTGTCTGCTGTAAAGTGCTGCAGATCAGGGGAAATGAACATTTGTCACCAAGTCATCCCCATTCACCGAGCTATTCTCTCTTCCCACACATTTTCACGTGACAAGTCATTTCCTTAGCTGGTTTATTGATTCTGCTTCAGTAAACCTATTTCATTTTAATTTACACTCTTGTGTTGTGGATGAATTTCCTCTGTGTGATTTGTGACAGTTGTGGTGAATGCAAGTGAAATGTAGCTGACCTGTGGACAACAGATATGTAAAAACATATTGCAAGGCCCTTTACATCCATAAAACAAGTTATTCAGAGTTAGATCACTTCTTTTTCATGGCAATAATCACAGATTAAAAAATCTCCACCATGTTTAGACTGCGTAGTTCTTCTGCTTTTCCTTATGATGTTTGAGTCATCATCAGAACAAATACCCTGAGATATGTTTAACTAACAACATTAAACAGAATTAGGAGAATCACAATTACCGTAACAATGAGGAGAATGCCCTTCAGGAGGGTGAGCAGCGAAGTGATTGGCTGAATGACTGTGTGGGCAAGCAGGATGGCAAGGGTTAGAATCCAGGTGAAAGCTGGGATCACATAAACGTGTCTGTGGAGACATTGAAACAAATTGAGAAACTTTAATATTCACAAAGCATTCAAATGATTCAGTGTGATGCTCTAAATTCCTGATATTTTCTTCTTCATGCCTCATCGAGGGCCCACAGGTCTTCGCCGTCAGCTTTAATAAATCATAGCTCTGCTTTCATCATTTAGTCAGAAATATTTACCCTAATATGCTGGATCCTTGCTTATCCAACAAACAGCAGAATTTGTACAAAACACCTCTTTGCATCATTTTTTAATTACGGTTTTGTACGAATTTATGTGTTTTAAGCCCACAACATATTCAAATGTGTGCTGTTTGTGCTGAGGAAGGTTTTTAAATTTATGAGGGTCATTTCTGTTTTACACTTCGGTTCTACTTTTGCAATTCTGAGATACTTTGGACAGAAGCTGAGCCTTTAAGTCTAAGAAACCCTTGAAATTATTCAGTACTCCAGGAAGTACTGACATTATGCACACACAGGAGCATACACGTAATGACAATTTGTTTGAGGCATCACAACTTCCACACCATAAAGAAGTAAAACAATAGTGCGAGTGGAAGTCTAAGTGGGAGTGGGGGCTTTGAAAGCTCTACGGAAGAAGCTGTCTTTGAGTCTGTGAGTTTGTGTTTTGATGGTGCTGTACCGCTTTCCTGAAGGCAGCGGTACAAAGTGGGCAGGTGTGAGGGGTCAGCAGCGATGGCCCTGGCTCTTTTTTGAACTTGTCCGGTATCTATGGAGTCCAGATCCAGAAGAGGACATCCCACAATCCCCTGTGCTGTTTTGACCTCCTGGGCCAAGTACTTTCTTTCCTGTAAGTGCTGAGGAGTTCCAGATCCAGGACAGGTCAGAGGAGAACTTCATGTTGTCAACACTCTCCACTGCTTCTCCGTGTATCAGGAGCGGGGCGTGTTCTGTCTACCTGGACCTCTTGAAATCCACAATGACCTCCTTGGTCTTGCTGGTGTTCAGAAAAAGGTAACTGTCTAGACACCACTGGGTTAGCTGGCAGATCTCCTCTCTATACTGAGTCTTGTCATTGTCTGTAATGAGAGCCACCACATTGGTGTCGTCCGAGAACTTCACAAGCAGGTTTGTGGAATAGACAGCAGAGCAGTCGCATGAAGGACCAAACACACCAAAAACAAGGATCTGACAGGGCAAAAGTGAAAACTTCAGATAAAATGAGGGCTGTGCAGTTACAGAAATGTATCATTCCATTTTGACTATCTTCTCACTGGGACCCCTCATGTCCTTACCTACCTCATCATCTCATATTTTGTCTCTCAGGTGAAGTGGAAGTTGTCTGGAGCTGACTGCTGATGTTCCCGGTCTATTTAAGCCTAGCTAGTTCTAATACCGGTACCTGTCCTTGCTCTTCCTATGCTAGGCAGCCCAGGCATTTTCTTTGCTTTGGTTTAACTTTGGCTTAGTTTTGCTTTAATCTGGGCCAGGTAAAGCTTTGGCTTGTTTCGGTTTATTCAATTCAATTACATTTTATTTATATAGACCCAATTCATGAAACATGTCATCTCAAGGCACTTTGCAAAGTCAAATTCAATCAGATTATACAGA
Organism: Fundulus diaphanus; assembly: GCA_037039145.1. NCBI lineage: Eukaryota > Metazoa > Chordata > Actinopteri > Cyprinodontiformes > Fundulidae > Fundulus > Fundulus diaphanus. The sequence goes on from CM073128.1 coordinate 48,206,156, forward strand.
TTGGGTCAGATTATACAGATTGGTCAAAAATTTCCTATATAAGGGAACCCAGTTGATTGCATCAAAGTCCCGACAAGCAGCATTCACACTTTATTGTTGTTTTACATCCTTTAACATTTTCACATTTTCATGCTTCCAAAAACATCCACACCCTGTATCTGTCAGGGGTTTGGGTTGTTGTGCCTGTTGTGGTCATTTCGCCATGTTGAGCAGCAGGTGGCCACTGGAGGGCACAGTGGAGCTAAACTGAGTGAAGCTGCACACCTGTTTTTCATTGCCATCATCAGCAGGAGCAGGCGGCCAGTCATTTGGCGCTTGAATGTTAATCTATGCGGTACCTCTAGCCCAGGGGTCACCAACCTTTTTGAAACTGAGAGCTACTTTTTCGGTACTGTGTCACACAAAGGGCTACCAGTACAGACCTTTGAATTAGAAGAGTCAGCGCTCATCAATAAACATATTTGCAATGCTCTTTTTTATAGACATTGTAATTTTTAAATCTATTTAAATGGAAGTGTGATTACAAAAGTAGAGCAATAGACTATAATACAATTTTAGATGCAGCTCACTAGAGGGCTGTGCTAGTTTTAGAACGGGCTGGAGGTCATCACATGTAGTCCTTGGGGGCTACTAGTCTATAAATCCCTGAAAAGCTTAGCACCTAAATACATCACAGACTTGTTATCAGTGTATCAACCCTCCAGACCACTAAGGTCTTCTGGCTCCAGCCTGCTCTGCGTACCCAGAACCAGAACCAAACATGGAGAAGCAGCATTTAGTTCCTATGCTCCACTTATCTGGAACAAACTTCCAGAAAACTGTAAAAGTGCGGAAAGCCTGAGTTCCTTTAAATCAAGATTAAAAACACATTTGTTTAGGATTGCCTTTGACTGTTCTAGTTAAACTGTTTTACTGAAGCATCATTAGTTAAATTTTGTAGTCCAACTGTTTTTAATATTTGCTTTAGTTTCTATTTTTCCATGTTCTATTTTGTTTCTACGTTTTAATCATCTACCCCTGTATTTTAATCATGTAAAGCACTTTGCATTGTCTCTGTACTGAAATGTGCTATATAAATAAATTTGCCTTGCCTTGCCTTGCCTTGCCTTACCTGGTGTCCGCGGGCACCATGTTGGTGACCCCGGCTCTAGCCTGTTGAAAACCTTCCCTTGAACATTCCTACATTTCCATGCTTGTTCGTTGCCTTGTTCTCCTGTTGAGGAACCTCCGTGTGGACTACTTCATCCTGCTGACACCTTTGCTTCACGACTCATACCAAAATAGGACACCTGGGTCTGAACCTCCACGGCTGGCAGTCTCTCTTAAATCCTTCTCACCGGTCTCCCTCTGTTACAACTCTCCTCTGCCCGCTTAACAACCATATAAGCAAATGCCCTAGATCCTATTCATCCTCCCTGGTGTTTCCACCTTCAACTACTGTAAGCTCACTCCAACTATTTCCTCAATATCCAACCAACCACTTCATCCGCTCACCTTTGTCACTCTTCTCTGTTTCGTTGCTGTCCTCCAAAACCCTGACAAGCTTCCCGCACCAAAGTAATTGAACAATTCCCATCTCTGTATTAACAAACTTGTTAAACTTTTGCCCTGGTCTCCTGAGAGTTATATTGCATGAGGGTTAGAGCCTTGCCAGAACCATGACAGAACCACAGGTACACTGATATGGTCATGTCCCATATTTTTCATTTATTTTGGCAGTGTTGTTTCCATACCTGTTTTGGTCAGATTTTTTTCTCAAGATCAGTAAACAGCTACAACATCCTTCTTTTACTTCATCTTGGTGTAAAACTCGTCCCTGCATTGAAATTAAACAAATAAATGTTTACTTCTACATTTTTAACACTACCCTTTAGAGACAGGTATTTATTGTACCGTTTATTATAATGAAATTCTTTTTATTTATAATAATGTTGATCTATTGTGACAATCAACCCTGCTTGATGATGTTTGCAAGTCAAAAAAACTAAAAGTATTGTTAGGATCTTAAAAAAAATTGTTAAATTTAGCAATATGCTGTACTACTTTATGTAATCCGAGTCCTGAAGTAGCCTATTTAATAAATTGTAAGTTGTTCTTTTTTATTCTTTTTCAAGCAGTATTTATGTTTGTGGGGCTATAACTGCAGTGAAGACCAATCCCAACCATTTAGTCTATTTGCTAAGACTGAAAACCATTTTAAAATACTTTTTTTTTTAAACTCCCAAAGACAGTATCTACTGTTTACTGTATGTTCACTTGACTTCCAAATGTCTCAATGAGCTCAACAGATGGAAAATAACATTAAAACAACAAGGCACGTGCTCAAACAAGAAGTGTTACTTCAACATAAATAGGTATCCATCTCTCTGGTTAAGACTGGTTAAAACAAGTCTTTAGTCAATTACTCACGGTGGGTAGAGTAGCCAGAAGTTTTACATAAGAAAGAGTATCAATATTTCTTAATATTACTTAAGTAAAACTACATTTTGTACAAAAAGTTACTCAAATAATGTAATTGAGAAAATATAACTATTACCCACCTCTGTGATTTTGTATCTCGTCTGTTCTTTAGAGCTGGTCATGATGTGTTACTTTTTCAGGCTCATGGCCAATGTAACAAATTCAGCTTTCGAGAATATGTGATTAATCACAGGTAATTCAGAATTTAACATGGGGGTTATAACTTTTTCACAATGGGCCAGGTTGGTTTAAACAGCATTTTCCCTGAAGAAATAAAATAAAAATTTTAAAACTGCTTTTTATATTCACTCAGGTTATTTTTGTCTGAAATTAAGTGTTTGATCTGAAACATTTAGCTGCACAAGAAAGCAAAAAAAATAAGAAATTTGTAAGGGAGAAAATAAACCCACTCTGTGACAGCTCAATACAAGCATACTGAGATTTTCCTAAAAAAAGAAGCTCTGCCATAAATCTGCCTAGTTACAGAAAGAACAAGAGATAAACTAATGATCTACTAAAGACAATGAAATACAGAAAATAACATTTTCTATAAAGATATGTGATTTTAACCTCAACAAGGTGTTTCCCATATGTCATGAAATATTAAGCAGACAAAAAAATAAAAAAAATATGTGGCCAACATTATTAAGAGGAGCTAAATTACTAAGTTCACCATCTGTAGAGATAAGGCTGAGCTTGGTTTCATCTTAATTAAACACATGAGATTGAGCTGATATTTGCTGGTTAAAGATAGTTTTCTAATCCTCTTATATTTTAGGCTCTAGGGAAAATACAGACTTTTTAAATTCTAAACTCACTTAAACTAAGGATGAATCAAAATGAAGTGAATGGGGAGGTGAAAGGACTCTCGGTAATGCTTTAAATCCTCTGCAGCTCAGTGGGGTTCGTGTCCAGGGCACCCACCATTCTGCAGAGGTGGATCTGAGCGGAGGCGATTCTGCACACAAACCTGCAACACTCTATTGACGGCTGCATCCTGGAAGCCAGAAAAAGATGGTTTATCTGAAGGAAGCCTCCCAAGATTTTTTTCACTCCACTAACCCTGCCTTCCTACTCCCACAACAAATCGCTGCATCTCCCCTGGCTCTGAGCGTGTTGATAATGAAGCACCCAAGCGTGCCAATGAAGCAGTTCGACCATCCCGCAGAGTGTGAATAATATTATTTGGGTAAAGGATTTACTGGGGCATGACAAAATAAATTAGCCCTGTTAACTGATAAAGGTAATTATAGGCCTGGGAGGGAAAGAGGAGGCGTGAATTGAGGAGAGAGACAGCAATCTCTGGAAGAGACCGAAATAATCCAACTGTGAGTGTAAACACTGCAGCATTCTAGCTTTTACTCTAGATCTGCACAGTATTCCTTAAGTTTAATCGCTCTAAACGACACTCTGTGCTCACTACTGTGAGTAATGCATTGCTGCCTAACATGTAAGACGCACTTATCTGGAGTTCTTCTCCAGATGGAGTGTAGAGGAGTTGGCGTTCTCTTTGAAGCGATTGGAGCAATAAGCAAACTAGAGCGGATCAAAAGAGGAGGGAGTTTGGAGATGATAGTTGTAACTGGAGCTCCACGGTCTTTCAGGAGGAGTGAATGCTGCTTGTCAAAACTCAATTCAATCTGCTGGGTTTCCTTAGATAGGACACCTCTTGACCAGTCTGTCTGTATGATTTAATTGAATTTGACTTTGTAAAGTGCCTTTAGATGGTGTGTTGTGGACTGCCGTATCTAAATAAAATAAAATTGAATTGAAATTGAATGATGTGGTACATCACTAGCCTCTCAAAGCACTTCATCATGATCGGAGTGAGTGCGATGGGGCAGTAATATGAAATTGTGCGTTTTTTGGGCACTGGTATGACGGTTGCAGTCTTGAAACAGGATGGGACAACAGCATGGGCCAGCGAGACGTGAGCCGGCTGGTCAGGACAGTCTTTTTAACCTTTTTTGAAACTTCCTTCTGCAGATAATTAAAAAGACCACCAGTTACACAGACAGCTGGTCTCTGATGTGGATTCAAAGTTCTTCCAAGATAGGACATTTTTCACTTGGCTAGTAAGTTCAGGACAATTATCAATCTAGGTTTTTCCAACACAGCATGCTGCATGTTGGTGAGGATTCTCAGTCATCCAGGTCATGATCAATCCAGAAAAAATGTTTTAGCTTCCCTTCATTGGCTTCCTGTTAAATCAAGAATAGAATTTAAAATTCTTCTTCTAATGTATAAAGCCCTTAATAATCAAGCTCCATCATATATCAGAGCTCTGATTACCCCGTATGTTCCTAACAGAGCACTTCGCTCTCAGACTGCAGGTCTGCTGGTGGTTCCTAGAGTCTCTAAAAGTAGAATGGGAGGCAGATCCTTTAGCTATCAGGCTCCTCTCCTGTGGAACCAACTCCCAGTTTTGGTCTGTTAGGCAGACACCCTGTCTACTTTTAAGACTAATCTTAAAACCTTCCTTTTTGACAAAGCTTATAGTTAGAGTGGCTTAGGTTACCCTGAGCTACCTCTATAGTTATGCTGCTATAGGCTTAGGCTACTGGAGGACATCAGGGCCTATTTTTCTCACTCTACTGAGTTCTACTGTTCTCCAGTTTTGCATTGCTTGTCGTCATTTCAGCTTTTAACTTTTTGTTCTCTCTCTTTTTTCTTCATAGTAGGTACACCTGGTCTGACGTTCTGTTAGCTGTGACATCATCCAGGGAAGACAGATTACCCGCTATTTCCATCTAATATAGAACAGATTACTGGATCAATGTGTGCTTCTGTGCTTGTTTGTCTGTCTCGTTGTGTCTCTGCTCTGTCTTCTGTAACCCCCAGTCGGTCGAGGCAGATGACCGTTCATACTGAGCCCGGTTCTGCTGGAGGTTTTTCCTTCCCGCTAATGGGTGGTTTTTCTTTCCACTGTCGCTTCATGCTTGCTCAGTATGAGGGATTGCAGCAAAGCCATGGACAATGCAGACGACTCCCTGTGGCTCTACGCTTCTCCAGGAGTGAATGCTGCTTGTTGGGACTTTGATGCAATCAACTGGGTTCCCTTATATAGGACATTTTTTTGACCAATCTGTATAATCTGATTGATTTTGATTTTGTAAAGTGCCTTGAGATGACATGTTTCATGAATTGGCGCTATATAAATAAAATTGAATTGAATTGAATTGAAATTGTGACTTCTTTAACGATTTTACAATGCTGGTTCCTCGCAAACCCAAAATAGAACCCCTGTTAAGCTTCAACAAGGGGTCGTAATCTTTTATATCCCCTTAAAGCATCCTTTCTTTGCTGCTTTTCATCTAAACTCATAAATGTAGTTGAAAAGGGAAAAGCCATAATTTAAACATCAATTGATGCCTAAATCTTACAAATATGGTAGGGCTAATCAAATGATCTATTGAAGCCTCACTTTCTACATATGTTTTGGCAAATCTGGAAATTAAATAGCTGTAGTCTAAAATGCCACATTTACCAGGTATTGTTCTAGGCTAAATGGGGAAATAAAAAAGCCAAAAAGGAAGATGTCCATGGACATTCAGTGTTTAGGGGGTTGCATCTAGTAACCTTTTGTCACAACCTTAATTAATTGTTGAATACTAAAACTCTGACCTAAAGCGCAAAACAACCACAGAATCTTAAATTCAAGAAGTAACTTGATTAAGAACTGTCAGTTTTCTGATATCAAAAAGATCTGGAGCAGTATATTTCTGACCTAAGATTTACATTAAGAAAGTGTTGAACAGCAAGTTGAAAGAGAAAGCATCCTAGGTTGGCCCAGCAGGCTATGGGATACTAAAATGTGATAGATTGATTGATCTGTTAAAACAATTGGGCAACACATTACTGTGTATAGCAGAATAAACATGGAAGCAGAAGCTCTGTTGATGTTAATTTATAATTCTTACAACGTACAACTTTTAAAAAACCGGGTTTAAAGAGAATCTCAACATTTTCTTTAACTTTGTTTCATCTTTGGGAGGATTTTTAGACTTTTAGTCTGCTCCAGTGAGACATACAGTTACATTTGATGTAGCCGTGTATGTCTTTAAACTTTGACATGAAAGGAGATCTTTATATCAACAACATCTAAAGCAGTAGAGTCTATATGTAGCACGCCACACAGCCATTTGCTTTGCCCAAATTTAACATCAAATTTCAGCATCAAAGGTGTTTGATGGTTGTCTTAATACACTTTTGAACTGCTTAAGTTCATGTTGTAGAGCAACGACTCACAGAGCAAACATTTAGAGCAACATGGCATTCTTAGAAACACGGACTAATAAAAATCCATTAGCGAATAGATAGGATGCCGAATTGTTTTTATCATTATCATAGAAAATAACATAAACCCTAAATGGACTAGTTTTTTCTTGTCTCTGTAAAGTCTCCTGAAAGGTAATTTCCAGTGTTTTAAAAGCAACAACATGTGGCTCCTCAGAGCATTCCTCTCTACCGGAATATCTCCATCTCTATGGCTGTCATCTTTTTCTTAAAATGTAAGAAAAACGTTTGCTTTTTTTTGCAATGGAATTTTGTCATTTTTCATCATTTGTTTTGAAGGACTAACAAACCAAATCGTAGACAGGAACTTTGAAGGACCAGGGTGGTGAAGATTTAGAATAAGATTTTAGTCTGTGCACATAAACAAGAAATTGCAATTCGGCTTTACTTTGCTCTCATTGTACAACATTTTTAATGTAAATATAAAAATGATTTGGTGGGTAAACAAGAATTTAAGACATATAAATGTGTATATGTACAGTTTTCTTATGAAAGAAGAAGACATGGTTGAATTAGAGCAAATAAGCATAGCATCAATCTTGGCACTCTGACTGTTAAGTGTTTATCAGAGTGACAACCTAGTCTGATTTTTTGACCGCAGGAAGTACAGTTTTTGCTGGGCCTTCTTAAGGATGGTGTCAATGTGTGAGGACCATCTCAGGGCCTTTAGCGGGTTTAGCTTCAGGTGGTTCTGGGTGCACCAGTGGACGAGCCAATCCATCTTCTATCTGTATGAAGATGCATCACTGTCCTGGATCAGCCCAATGATGATGGTGTCATCTGTAAACTTCAGGAATTTTACAGACGGGTCCGGAGATGTTCAGTCATTCGAGTAGAGAGAAGTGGTAAGGGAAGATAACACACCCCTGTGGGAAACTGGTGTTGATTGTTCTTGGGCAGAAAAAGATGCTTCCCAGCCTCACCTGCTGCTAGTGCTTGGTCAGGAAACTGGTTAACCACTGACAGGGGGAGGATGGCACTATGAACTGGGTGAGCTTCAGGTGGAGGACGTCAGGGTTGATCGTGTTAAAGACCGAGCTTAAGTCTCCAAACCAGATCCTGGCGTATGTTCCTGGATGTCCCAGGTGACGCAGAATGAAGTGTAGGCCCAGACTGACAACATCCTCTGCCAAACTATTTGCCTGATATAGGTCGGTATTATGATATTATTAGTATACCGTATTAGTCGGTGCAACAGAATGGTACGGCATTCATGATGGCGGCTACTCGCAGCAACATTGAGTAAAACCTCATAAATCTTTATTGTCATGGTGCAAGAATGCACAACGAAATTTTAAAAATAGCAACTCTTGAAAGCAGGAAAAATAAATAAGTAAATAAATAAATATATTTAAATAAATATGAAAACTTAATAATTAGTAGAAATAAAAACGGGATGTTAAGAAAATGATGATCAGGGTTTTGATGAATTTATGGTGTTCAGGGCAACAACCACCCTTGGGTAGAAACTGTTTTTCAGTCTGTTTTATTTACTTTATTGCCCTGAAACCCCTCCCTGAGGGTAAGAGTTTAAAGTGGTGATGGCCAGGGTGTGGGAGGTCTCTGATGATGCAGTGGGCTCCCCGGAGGCAGCGGGTCCTGTAGATCTCCTCTAGAGATGGAAGAGGGCAGCCAATCAGTCTCTGGGCAGTGTTTATGACCCTCTGGAGCTGCTTCCTCTCTGCAGCAGTACAGCTGGAGAACCCACAGAGAGATGCCATGACTCAACACCGACTCCACAAAGCAGCGATAGAAGGACACCAAGAGCTGGGTCCTCAGGTTGTGCTTCCTGAGAATCCTCAGGAAATACAGTCTCTGCTGTGCCTTCTTCAGGATTGAAGTGGAGTTTTCTTTCCAGGTTAGGTCATCACTGATGTAGGTGCCTAGGAACCATCTCCACCCTGTCCCCATTTATAATTATCGGTTAAATGTCTGGTTTACACCTCCTAAAATGACAATCAGTTCCTTCGACTGGGAGGTGTTCAAAATTAGGTTGTTGGTGGTGCACCAGAAAGACAGTTCTTACACTTCCACTCTGTACGCAGTCTCATCTTCTCCGGAGATGAGCCCCACACCGTGGTATCATCAGCAAACTTTATGATGGTATTGTTCGGGTGGATGGGAGTACAGTCATGGGTATAGAGTAGGGGGCTTAGGACACAGCCTTGTGGAGAACCAGTACTGGTGCTTAGTTGGTCCCCCAACTTGCTCACCAATCAGCTTGGAATAATGGTGTTAAGCAGCTCTTTTGCTGTTCCACGTGTGTCAACGTGGTGTGTAGAGCATTGGCGATGGCATCCTTTGTAGACCGGTTGGTTCTGTAGGCAAACTCGTGACCGTCAAGTGTGAGTGGCTTGCATGAAGTGATGTGACTCCGAACCAGTTTTTCAAAGCACTTCATAATGATGGGGTTAGTGCCACTGGCCGGTAGCCATTGAGGCTACTAATATTGCTCCTTTTTGGCAGTGGGATTATGGTGGAACACTTTAAGCAGGGAGGGATAGAGCACTGGGTGAGGGACTGATTAAAGACGCTGGTAAAAAAACCCAGCTAGCTGGTCCGCACAGTCCCTCAGCACCCTCCCTGTCACACCGTCAGGTCCTGCAGCTGTCCATGGGTTCAATTCCCTCAGGATTCTCCATACTTCCTGTCCTCTACAGTGATGGCTTGGCTGTAGAGGGCCTCAAAACGCCTCTGCCAGTGAGGCATCCCCAGAGATTGCGGTGGTGTTGCTGGACCTGAAATTGGTGATGTGCTCGACCCCTTGACACACCTGCCAGCTATTGTTGCTGTTGAATTCCTCTTCAATCCTCTGCTTGTAGTTTGCCTTGGCCTCTCTGATGCCTCTCTTCAGAGAGGCTCAGGCGCATCTGTACAGGTCCCTGTCTGTGGACCTGAAAGTGCTATTTCTCTCCCTCAGCAGGTTCTTGACTTCCTTGATTATCCAGGGCTTCTGGTTGCGAAACACCTGGATGTGCCTGTCCACTGTGACGGCATTAACACAGTGTTGGATGTAGCCTAGTACTGCTGAGGTGAATACCTCCAGGTCCTGGTGGCAGTAAATGTCCCAGTCTCTCCTTACTAAAGAGTCCTGCAACTGCTGAGTGGCACCATCCAGCCAAGATTTCAGTCTGCATTTTGGGGGGTGCTTGTTTCTTCACAGATTTGTACGCTGAAATAAGAAGTAGCGAGATGTGATCAGAGGAGCCCAAATGTGGCAGCCTAGTGGCACAGTATCCATGTTTGATGTTGGAGTAGGCTTTATCAAGCGTCTTAGCTCCCCTAGTGACACACTTAATGTGCTGGTGGAATTTAGGGAGCGCTACTTTCAAATCTGCATGGTTAAAATCCCCCGCAATCACATGCACTGTCTCTGGGTGGTTGTTCTGTTGCCGGCTGAGAGCTTGGTCCAAGTGGCTGATAGCTGTACTGCCGTTGGCATCAGGTGGAAAGTATACAGCGGTCACCATGACAACAGTAAACTCACGCATCTAATGGTGATAAATTCCAGGTCTGCTGAACAGTGCCTGTCAATAACCGTGGCATTTGTGCACCAGCTGTTGTTCACATAGATGCAGAGCCCCTCTCCCCTGTTCTTACTGGAATCACGGCTCCTGTCATATCTATACGCTGTGCGTCCTGGAAGCTCAATTGCCGTGTCTAGAATGGATGAGCGTACATAATCAGCAAAATGCAACAGTCACGTACGAGATGCCAGCCAGACATCTTCGCTAATTTCACCGCTACCTTCGCCTGATAGTTGGGAAGACTATCCATGAGAAGCCCGGTTTCTGGGCTATGTCTGGCAGTATATTATGCTTTTGCATAAAGTACTACGTCACACACTGTTTGCTCCGTAATCCAACACGGAAAAGACAATGTAGGTGATCCTAGACATACTAACAAAACAATAAAACCATAAAAACAAGAAAAGACGAGAGGATCTCCGAGGGCTGCGTCTCTGCGTGTCGCTGTGGAAACAGAATTTACTTTGACCTCGGAGGCAAAAGGAACACACGCACCATTAACTCTTTTTGGGTACTCAATCTTCATTTGAACTTGTATCTCAAACTCTAAGTCAGCTAGACAGGTCATGTAGAGTTGGGATGGGGACATCATGGGGATAGGCAACCCACCTAATGTTGGTTCTCAGATTATGGGGTAAATCATCATTCCAATTCAACTTGGCCATTCCTCCTTACTGCTGCAACATACTGACTAAGGAGCTGACTTTAAGAGCAAACATCCTAAAGGCACTAGTGACCCCAGTGGTAATGTTTCATTCATCCATCAGCTCTGCAATCCACTGAAGCACCAGGGTACCTTGAAGTGACAAAAGGTCTGCTATTAATTGGGCTTCCTCAAATTTGAGGTGGTCATATCATATCTGGTACTGGAATTTCTCTATAGACTCTCTTGGGAAGAGGTTCTCAAGTGCTATCTGCAGACGGAAAAAGTCTCTAAGGTTAGGATACACAAAATTGGGGATTGTGGGTGTTGGTCCCCGATATGACCGGCCTTGACCACAAATAGGGCTGTAGTCCTGGCGTCTAGAGTGATGGTGCGGATTAAATGTTTGTAGCTCACTTTGGCGTGGAAACTCAGGGGAATCTGAGGTATCTCTCTGTGGCTGCAGTTTGTAGTGAGGCTTTTGTTGGCGTAACGACTGGCTTGGTCAGGTGATGCTGATATATATGGTGAACAGCTGTACTTGCTGGAGCGTGCTTGACACCTTCCAGCATTTACAGGAAAAATATCTGTCCCATTCTGATCTGCTGCCGTGCATTTGGCCTCAGGAATGAGAGATACTGGTGAGCATTCGCCAAGTTGACTGATGTTGGTGTAAAGCGCTCTCTCTCTCTCTCTCTCACCTTAGACCTCTCTTTGATGGTTTTTTGTTTGTTTAATTATTTTTTTCTCTCTCCACAGCAGTGACGTACAGTCAGGGGAGGCAAGTGAGGCCAGGCCTCACTTGTCATCATGGAAAGAAAGAAAATATATAATGATGATAACATAATATAAATTGTGATTCAGTCAGTCATTTGTAATAAATCTAATTTTATCAATTCTGATCATATTTTCTTCAAAATCGCGGAAGTTTCGCTATTTTCCATGTAAATCCTTGGTGGCGCTTCATAGCAAAGCCGGTGAGGCCGCAGCGAGCTTGGCCTCCCCTGGGATTGTGCAATCCCATGTTAACTGCGCTGGCTTCCATTCTGTGAATGCATCTTCCTTTCTCTAGATCAGGGGTGTCAAACATACGGCCCGCCGAACAGTTTAGTCCGGCCCGGTGGCTAAATGCATTGTCATTATTCAAAAAAAAAAAAAAAAAAAAAAAAAAAAATGTTTTTTTTCCCCCAGTGTCCTGTCTGGCAATGTGGCAATAAGAATTGATGTCTTAATGCCAAAAAGAGCTCATCACATTTGACTTTCACAAGTGGAGCAGTACTGCTTTTGCCATAGTGCTCCGCTTGATTTATGAATGTGAATAGTTTTATTATGATTCATGCGGGGAATATCTCAAATGATATGGACACTACAATGGGAAAGTAGGAGATGAAAGGAAGAAAAAAGAAAAAGTGAAAGAAAGAGGAGATAAAAGGAAGAGAATGATAAAAGAATTATTGAAAAAAACATGTACTTCATTTAATTGAAAATCTGCAGTTCCTATATTGTCCATGAGGGGCGCTGTGTTTTAATCAGCAGATGGTAGCACTGAGCTTCAGATGTGAAAAATTGATTTTAAATCATTTCTTAATTTTTATCTGTTTGATGTATTTTGTCATGCAGGACAGTGTTTTTAAGTTCCAAAAAATGTGAATAAATGTTTTTCAACATTGTACAATCACTGTGATCAGTTCTTATGCATAATGTACAAGTAAATGTTTAACTGAGTAAAAGTATTGTTGAAATTGCACATACTTTTCTTAAAAACGCTGAGGTTATTCATAATATATTGTGTAAAAGTGAAATTAATTTAATATAAAAATCAACAACAAGTCCACTTTTATTAGTTCTATTTAATCTTGCAATGAGTTTACTCGTGTGGCCCTCTTGAGATCAGATTAAGCTGAATGCGGCCCCTAAACCAAAATGAGTTTGACACCCCTGCTCTAGATCATAAATTCAATTGTTCAAACAGTTATGAACTGTTTTTTCCATAATTTAATGTACGTGGATAGCTTATTGTGTTTTGGTCATCATACTGTGTGCAGGTAATATGCTTTTTTGTGAGCTGCTGCGCGATCATAAACGGCAAAGAACTGGTTGTAGGTGAGGCCGGCAGTTCCTTGGCCTCTAGGCAGGGGGCGCTCAAGGAGCACCGCTTCTGATCCTAAAACTGTAAAGTGACAGCAAGTTATGGATGTGTTACTAGCGAGTTATGCTAAACAAGTAAAGCACTAAAAAGACTCTAAACATACAGCCGGAACAGGACTGATCAAAGGAAGGCTTTCCTCCCTGGCAGTGAGCTCCACTGAGACTGAGAGAGTTTTAAAACTGAAGAAGATAGAGAGAACTTTTACCGGAAAATGACCGATATTTTCGTTCAGAAAGAGCGCCGCATGGACTTCATTTATAAGTATAGGTAAGACAGCGATAATTATTCATGTTTTGTGTTTGTAATAAAATGTGCGTAATGTGGGTTATAGTTTCTGAATGTGTTACAAATGCAGAAATCCATCATAACTCATAAACTGTTACCAATCAAATGACAAATAATTTAGTTTGTTTTTTTGCATCAAAGAATCAATATTTTTCCATGTCTCTTGGTGAATTTATTTGGCTCAATCAGTCTCCTTCAGCACTTTGCAACGAGTCTACTCTGTAGAGTGTATATATTTGTAAATCTGACTCTGATGACATCAGTGCCTCACCAGCTATGAACCCTACCGCACGTCACTGCTCCACAGTAGCTACATCTTGCCTGCCATTTTGTTTAGCTGAGATGCCATCCTGGGGTGAACATTGGCTAGGGTGCTGTGGCTGGCAGCCTCGTCTTCTCCTATTGATGATGCACTTGAATGCTGGGTAAGAGTTAATCTTTTTAACAAATTATTTTAATGTGGACACCATATGTGCTTTTACCTCTGATTTACACATTTATTAAAGGCTCTTCTGGGGAATTACTCTTCACAAATTATTTGCTCTTTTCTCTGTGGTTCCCATTGTTAACCATGAAAAAAAAAACAATTAGCTGACTCATTTAAATACACACTGACATTTATGAAGTGTTTAGACAGCAGAACATGAGGCAGAACCTTGTACAGCAATGGTAAAGTGCAGATGTGATTTATAAAGCGAAATTGCTTGCTGGTGTGCATGTTTTTTTTTTGGTGTATGCCATTTTTGGCATTCACAAACTTTTAGTATAGATCCTATCCAATGATTTATAAATGAGACTCCAGATCAAAAACTGAAAAGATTAAGAACTGAGAAAAATTTAAAAAAACATGCATATGAAAAGGATAACATAAACAGAAATTTACACAGACCTCAGTGTTCTGGCAGCCCACAGATAAAACCTGTTCTTCATCCTGTTGGTCCTGCATTTGAATGATTTAAAACACTTCCTAGGAGGGAGCAGGCTAAATAGTTGACCGGGGTGAAATGTGTCTGCACCTATTCTCCGGGCAGAGAGCTGCTAATGATCTTTTCTGTAGTCCTGTTACCATCTGCCCTCCTGTCAGCATCAGAGCACGCAGCAAACCACACTGTCACTCAGCCAGTCAGCACTGGATCTATGGTAGCCCAGTAGAATGACACCAGCAGTTTCTACTCTTGATAATTATTCTGGAGCCCTCTCAGGAAATGTTGCCCCTGCTGGTCCTTTTTGACCAGGGCTGAGGTATTGTCTATCCAGGTGAAGTCCTCAGAAATGTACAACCCCAGGAACTTAATGGAGCTTATCCTCTCCACACAAGCTCTGTTCATGTCTATTCTGCTCTATTCCTATAGGGTCTCTGCCACAGCTGCATGTTTACCCTGTACTGTTCAGCAACACGTCAATCTAATCAACATCTGAGGAAATAATAAACACATCTGTCCACACACCAAGGCTACGAATGTCTAATTTTACTGTACCAATATAATCTCTTTTCTACCCTTTAAAGAGACAGAAAAATTATGTGAACTTGATTCACATCATTTAAAAAAAAATCACTTTTTTATACAGTTTTGCCAGAGCTTTGACTTACTCCAAAGGACTCTATTTTAGAAAAACAGAATATATCATCAGCAACTATCTTGCTACCCAGTATTATCATAGTAAAAATTCTGAAATAAAATTTAATGATAAATATACCTTACACAAGTAGCCCAGACTGTGATTATCAATATTCTATTGCTATTCAAGTATTCTTGAATAGCCTGTCTTCATAATTAAACCTTTAATACTTTGAGCCGTTGATCCCCCCCGACTAGATGTAGCTGACTATGCTTATGTGCATGGTTTATTGACAGCAATTAACAGGCAAATATTTTCACGTTACCTTATCATAGTGTCACATTATGGATCTAACATTTTATATTGTCTCCTATATCATTAACAGGATAGGTGTATCCAACATAGCCTCTGTGAGCTATTTTCTGTTTAAGACCTTCTAATTCCTGTAGGTTCGCTACTGCAGATTCACATCAGAGGTTAGCCTGCAAACACTCGGATTCTTATTGCAAAGCTACTGCCTTTTCCAAAGCCCTCCCAATTCCTCCAAGAAGCATTACTTGACAATCTTCCACTTAACATCTACACAGTGTATATCGAATCCCAAATGCCATTGCAATTTCAGGATGTGCAGCATAAAAATCTCAAAGGACGGTTTGGTTGCAATGCCTGGCACTCAAACTGTAATAGCCTAGCAAATAGGCTTTTATATTTTGAGTGCCATATATTAACTCTGCATGCAAATAACAGGATTACTGCAAGTTTCAGGAAGTTGAGACTTTTCTAAAACCCTCAGGATTTACAGTTAAGACACACATAAGAAACAAAAACTAACGTGGGTACATTACTTAATGATGTACCCACGTTAATGTAATTAATAACTAATACTTAGCATTAGATGCTTATAAGAATGTTGCAATTTCCTAAACAAACTACAAAAAAGCTCCTTTCAGGCAAGGTTTTTCGAGGGTTTCCAGCGAGGGCCTGAATCTGCAAGGCCTTCGAGTTAAAATAACACTCACATTGTCCAGTCAGAACAACAGATGAAATAAAGAATGCCACCATACCATTTCTCAAATAAAAACATGATTGAAGTAAAAATGGAGGGAATTTAACCACCCTGGATGGAGACATCTGATATAAATTATAAACTGTGATGCGAGGGCTCATAGAGAGTGGTGGGGACATTATGATGATGTAAAAGAAAGAAAAGGGTGAGGAAAATGTGGCTAAATCCCAATCTATATAATCAGAGTAATATTTCCCAATATCACAATAAAATATTTTCCATCATGCTGTCCTGCTTCCAAATATAGGTGGATCTTTTAAGAACTGGCCAAAAATGTGTTCAGGAAAAGATGTAGGATGTAAATTTCACAGAAAAATTTACAGCGTAAGCCATGGCACTCTACCTATGTTTAACATGCATGGCTGCTTTCACACAGTCAAGGAGAGCAGAAAATCTCAAAAGGACATGAGCTCCTTAAGCTGATTAACTAATGCTGAACTGGGAAAAAAATCTATTAGAGATTTATGAGGATTCTGATTTAGTGACTGCAGTTTGGTTTTGGGTTTCATAAAATATCACTTAAGTCCTGCTGGTACACAACATTCACATTTTTCTAACTGAAACTCACCTGATATCAAGAAGAGCAGCGTAGGCCTCACTGCCAGCCAATACGTAACTAATTCCAATCGAAATACTGTGAATAAAAACAAAGCAGAAGTACAGATTCAAAGAAAATGTAAAATAAATGCAAAGGAAATAAACCATGGAAAAAGACAGAATAAAAGGTTGATCCAAAATGCTGCAGCAAGAGTTCTGATGAAAATCAACAAGCGGGATCATATTTCTCCAATTTTAGCTTCCCTTCATTGGCTTCCTGTTAAATCAAGAATAGAGTTTAAAATTCTTCTTCTAACGTATAAAGCCCTTAATAATCATGCTCCATCATATATCAGAGCTCTGATTACCCCGTATGTTCCTAACAGAGCACTTCGCTCTCAGACTGCAGGTCTGCTGGTGGTTCCTAGAGTCTCTAAAAGTAGAATGGGAGGCAGATCCTTTAGCTATCAGGCTCCTCTCCTGTGGAACCAACTCCCAGTTTTGGTCTGTGAGGCAGACACCTTGTCTACTTTTAAGACTAATCTTAAAACTTTCCTTTTTGACAAAGCTTATAACTAGAGTGGCTTATGTTGCCCTGACCTACCTATGGGGATGTGCTTCTATGGGCTTAGACTACTGGAGGACATCAGGATCTATTTTTCTCACTCTATCGAGTTCTACTGTTCTTCAATTATGTATTGCTTGTCATCATTTCTGCTTATAACTTTTTGTTCTCTCTCTTTTTTCTTCATAGTAGGTACATCTGGTCTGGCGTTCTGTTAACTGTGACATCATCCAGGGAAGACGGCTCACCTGCTATTACCATCTAATATAGAACAGATTACTGGATCAATGTGTGCTTCTGTGCTTTTTTGTCTCTCTTGTTGTGTCTCTGCTCTGTCTTCTGTAACCCCCAGTCGGTCGAGGCAGATGACCGTTCATACTGAGCCCGGTTCTGCTGGAGGTTTTTCCTTCCCACTAATGGGTGGTTTTTCTGTCCACTGTCGCTTCATGCTTGCTTAGTATGAGGGATTGCTGCAAAGCCATGGACAATGCAGACGACTCTCCCTGTGGCTCTACGCTTCTTCAGGAGTGAATGCTGCTTGTCGGGACTTTGATGCAATCAACTGGTTCCCTTATATAGGAAATTTTTGACCAATCTGTATAATCTGATTGATTTTGACTTTGTAAAGTGCCTCGAAATGACATGTTTCATGAATTGGCGCTATATAAATAAAATTGAATTGAATTGAATTGAATTAAGCAGTGATCAGGTATCACTAAAGCTTGCAGCTCCTTTGTTGAATAAAACATCATCAAAGCATCTGAAGAAATGGAGAAATAAGGGATTTAATTTTAAAATTGCCTAATGTTTATAAAGCAATGTCTTTAACCCCCACAACTGTTCTAGTTTAAGATTTTCAAAACAAATGATGCCTTTGGGATCAATGTCAAGATCTTCTCGTCTTGAGCTCCTTGGAACATCACATTCTGAGAAGCAGCAGGAATATATTTCCACAGCTTTGTGCATGCCTTCATGAAGAGGAACGGCAAGACAAATGTCAGAATGGAACGTTTTTACGTTTAGTTTGAAGACAGGTTTATGTAGCTCAACAACTGTTCCCTTCCTTACACGTTAAAGCTCCTTTAATCTCGTAACAGTTGGTTACTGAGCCTGCAAATCTATCACTGGTTGCTCCAGACATCTAAGTTATTATGGAGGACTGAAGTACATCCTCGCTTTTATATGTTCACTTTCAAACCTTTAAAAGGAAATGCCAGGAAATTTTGGAAGAGCTGCTTCCAATATAAAAAAAAGCTTTAAACTACAACACAAAAGACCTTCGAAAAGAAGAACTGATTGTAAAAATTGGAGTTTATTGTTGTTTCACATTTGGTCATAGTTATTAATATAGTTTTAAGAACTAAAAGTCAAGAAAGTAAAGAAATTTGGGTTTGACCTATTATTTCGTCATGTAACAATCATAGTTGTTTATTTCTCCCTAATATCTTCCACAAATGAAAGGAAAATACTTTTATGGGTTGAGCAGCAGAGTTAAGTATTGGGGCTATGTTCAGGAAAACCTGCTAAATCATCTCTGTCAATGCCAAATAGCGTTATGCTAAACACTTTTGTTTGGTATCCTGTTCTAAATTGCAGTAATGAAGTTTGAAGCACCATGGCGTAGTGACAATTTAATAATTTATTCATAACACATGCCACAGCAGTGTGAGAGGGAACCATACACAACCATAATTATGATTATCGTGATTATCACTAGCTTGGTCACAAATGGCTTTTTTTACTTTCATTTTCTTTCTACTCTTTCCCAAGGAGGCCAGCTCCTAGGTCTGACCTTCCTTGGTAATCCAAAGACTGCCATCCTCACAGCGTTCCTGAGCTTCTAAGCTTGGTCACACAGTGATGTCAGATGGTATCTCATTCCTTCACTGGATTTTGTCCCAGGTTAACCAAAGGGCTTTCATTGGTCATTTCCATAAACTGCTTCCCCAAGCTAATCCCACAAGTGTTGGATAGAGTTGAGGTCAGGACTGAAGGCAGGTTGTTCCATCCTCTCCCTTCCCAAATACTGGAGGTATTCTGCTAAACTCTACTCAGTGGGGACAATTTCATCTCAGATGATATTGAGTTCTGTTCCTACAATTTGAGATATGGGATTGTAACTGGTTGCAGCATCTCATCTTATACAGTTGAAACCAAATGTTTACATACACTATATAAAAAGACACAAGCTTTTTTTCTCACTGTCAGACATGCAATCTGAATACCAAAATTATTGCTATTGTCTAAATGCCAGAATAGTTTAAGCATTGTTGCATTACTTTCTTGAAGGTCAGAAGTTTTCATACACTTTTGTTAATATTTGGTACCCTTGCCTTTAAACTGCATGACGAAGGTAAAACATTTTAGATATCCTTCCACATGCTTCTCACAAAAGTTGGCAGAAACGTTGTCTTATTCCACCTGACAGAACTGGTGGAACTGAGCCAAGTTTGTAGGCTGCCTTACTCTCACGCCTTTTCAGCTCTGTACATAACTGTTCAATTGGATTAAGATTCAACTCAACTCAATTCAATTATATTAAATTTTATTTATATAATGCCATTCACAACACATGTCATCTCAAGGCACTTTACAATGTAAATTCAATCAAATCATACAGATTGGTCAAAATGTTTCTTCTCTAAGGAAAGCCAGCAGGTTGCATCAAGTCTTGACAAGCAGCATTCACTCCTCATGAAAGAGTGTAGAGCCACAGGGACAGTCGTCTGTATTGTCAATGGCTTTGCACCAATCCCTCATACAGAGCATGCATGAGGTGACAGTGGAGAGGAAAACACCCCTTTAACAGGGAGGAAAACTTCCAGCAGAACCAGGCTCAGTGTAAACAGCCATCTGCCTCGACCGACTGGGGTTAGAGAAGACAGAGCAGAGACACAACAAGAGAGACAAACAAGCGCAGAAGCACACATTGATCCAGTAATCTGTTCTACATTAGATGGTAATAGCAGGTGATCTGTCTTCCCTGGATGATGTCACAGCTAACAGAACGCCAGACCAGATGAGACACAAAAAGCACAGAAGCCCACATTGATCCAGGAATCCTTTCTATCTTATATGGTAATGGCAGATGATCTACTATGAAGAGAAAACGTGATGCATGTTCAAGAGCTTTACTGACTTTTTCTATGTTGCTCTATGACATCTGTGTTGTACTGTTCCATGTCGTACAGACGCGTACCAGTCTAACTTCAGCGTAAATTTGACAGGTTTCAGCGTAGCGGTCCATTACGCTGAAATGCGCTTTTTCCAGAGAGGGAGATGCTGCCCTCCACCATCACACTGATTCTACCTCTTTAAGGCTCTTTGGAATGGTAGAGAGAGGATTTGGCACATTTTTCATGGGTATACATCACATACTCAACCCTGTTGCTCAATCCACATTGCCTTTTTTCCTTCCAAATGTGGCACCACTTAATATAAATAAACTGGCTTCTAAACATAATAAGATTAATCACCAAGAATTATAGATACAAAGAAATAATCAACTAACCTTTTGTGCTACGAATACATACAATGCCCTTACAGATAATTGGTTACATAAGAACTTATTGTAACAATCAACAAAACTCATCTAAATAGGTGAGTTTCTTGGAACAGACTTGGGTTTTAAGCATTTCCTGTCATACTCCAGGCCGGGTGCAGGGTCGGGTTGTCTTTCTCTTTCTCTTCTCTGCAGGGCGTGACGGGCAGGTGCTCCTCATCACTGCTAATTAGAGCCTTTCTTAAGGAGCAGAGACCAGGAGGAGGGCGTCAGTTCTTTCTCGCTTCCAGCGTGGTACATGACCGAACTTACTCTGTTCCGAGTTTCCTCCGAGCCAGACTTAACACTGTGTCTCTGTTTTCCCTTCAGAATCATTTACCCAAGCCGGAGAAACCTCAAGCCTGGAACCCTAAGGGAACTGGATATCTCTGATCGTCTGCCAGCACTAGTCCTCCTCCTAGAGCTCACCTGCCTGTCCACCCTCCTAAACCATCTGTGCACAAGAGAGAGAGAGTCTCTGGATTTGCACCCGGACCCCGGACATCACCCCTCCTGGTTCTTGGCAAACCTCAGACTCTGTGAGTCTAGTGATCTCCACATTCTCTTCAGCTACAGGCTGTTTCTCACCATTTCCCTCGTCTTTCCAAGCAGACCAGAAGACTGTCAAACCAGACATCACCAACACCCGAGAACCTGCACTTTAACAATAAACCTGATTAAACTAAACTGTTTGTCTCCGTGGTTGCCCTGATTCTGAGTCGTTCTTTTCTATCATGACATTTCCCACAAATTTCCAATAAATTTAAGGTTGGGGAAATTAGAATGCTTAGGGACAACCCCAAAACTGAAAGGTGTTTAAAACTAATATCTCACAGTTCACAGCGAAGCAGGTTTTACATTAACATGGATGAATAGGTGTGCTGATGAAGAAAAAAGCTGCAGCTTTAAAATCAACACTTTCAGGTTTGGTGGAAATTTTGAAGTTGCCCTCTTCATCATCAAAAGGCTAATTCTTTCTGGAGACAGTTTTATAGTCAGATGAGACAAAGAATGAGCTGTTTGGTCACAATGACACAAATAATCTTTAGACGGTCTTGCTGTGATGCTGATGTATTGCACATGGTGGATAATGGAGTTGAATTTTCAAATTCTTCAATTTCAACCTCTACTCAAACTGAAACAAAACATAGTCTTCCAACTTAATACAGTTTCCCTAAGAAACATGAAATTATTTTTTGGACTGGGTAAAGACAGGAACATAAAAAAATAATATTTTCAATAGTTCTAGTCAAAACTCAGTCTAAATTCGAGTTATGTATTTACTCTTTTGACTTTTGCCCATATTTCTTTAATTAGTGGTGGGGAAAAAAACATCTTTTAGCATCTGGAATGGTCTTCCCAACCCCTGACCACAACCTACTGAGAATTAGTAGATTATCTCTAAAAGAAGTCATCCAGGAAAGTAACGGATGCAAATGACAAGAGTCATCAAATATTCAGACAGAATTATACCAGAAACTTGTTGATGGGAACAAAATGTGTGTCTTCGAGGTGAAATGTGTTAATGGACATTTGACCAATTATGTGTGAGATTATATGTTTCTTTTCAGGGTTGTACATACAATTTTGACCTTGTGAGAATAACTGAAAATTCACATTGAAAATCTTTTTTTTGTAGGAATATTTCACAATGAAAGAACAGTTGAAGTTCAAAAAACAAGAATAACATTAGTCTATCCGTTTTTTTCAGTATGTGGGCCTTAAAATGTCCTTCAGTGAGTCGTTCCAATTTGCAGCCTAATCGGATGTCACAGCTGGATCCAAGGGGAATTATCTGGCCGCCCAATCTTTTTCTCCCCCCACAGGTCGACATTGTGCCATATTCACTTTGTCTCCCTGTAACTTCATATTTGACCTCTACTTGTTCAGTGTACTAAGAATAGTCATACGTTTTAGTCTCCTAGAAACTTGACACTTAATATATTTACATTTTAAACAAGTGGCTTTGAGAAGCTGCTTAAAGTTAAATAAAAACACTGGCCCTCAAGGACTGGATTTGTATAGCCCTGATTTAATGTAACAGGTGAAATGAAATAGCATTTTTGATTACGGATTTTATTATGGGTTTTATTTCGTTTTATTTTTCACTCACGGTCACACCTGCTGTTTCTCATCTTACCGTGTATGCTGGTATAATGAAAACTGAATGCTACATGGATTTAAGCATGAGGAAATGAAGGGGATTTAGTGGAACATAAAGGCATGTCACATCTTTATAGTACATGTGTTACTTTTGATACACTCCCGTTCTAAATAGGGCATGTATATTGGGATCAAGGATGTTCCTCTGAAATTACTGTCACGTGTGTTTTGTTATGTTTAAAAAAACAACTGACCAGGATATCAGTGCCTGGGAATATAATTGCAATGCTCTATTAGTGCCTCAAAGTAATTATTAGCTAACTTTTAATCAGAAAGAAAGTCATGCTATACGTTTCACTTTCAGTTTCGAGTATCCAGCAACCACAGTTGGGTAAACTCTTTGCAAAGATTTTGGTTGAACAGTGTGATTACTGGTGCTGTGATATTTCAGCTTCCTTAGCATTCATTGTGCAACAGTGGTGCTCAAGTAGTGCAGTAAACATGGTGTTTGAGAGCTGCTGTACTCATGTGGCTGAATTTCTTACCATACCTCAGAAATCTCTTGAAGCCTGGCTTAGCTCGTGAACATAATATGTATTCTACAGTATTCTTTTCCTATGCCACTGAAACAAAAGTTAGATAGGCAATAGCTTGTGGGCACTGGAGCTACCTGTTTTCTAGTCTCTGACAGCCTGCCGGTTTTAAACACAACAAAGAAAATTTATTAAAAATTGCTTTTATCCTCACTTTTATTGTAATCATAATAAACACTGGAGCCTGGAATCTTTAGGCACATATCTGTCAATTCATCTGGGTCAGCCTTTCTGGTACAGCACTCAACTGCTTTAAATCCTACTTAAAGGACAGGGACTTTTTTGTGTCAGAAGGTAACTTTACATCAGAGACAAAATAATAATAAAAACAAAGCAGACAAAAGTAAACACACAGCTCTACATCATCATGTCACCAGGTGACTTATGAACCCATTCAAGTGCTGAGTAAATGCTTAGAAGAAATCAATACATGGATGTGTCAAAATTCTCTTCAATTGAATAAAAGCTGAAGTAATAATTTTTTGAATGATAGAGAAGTGATCAAGAGTTCGTGCTCAATTTCAGATGTTTCAGCTAGTAACCACCGATCAGGCCTGAAATCTGGGTGTAGTGATGGACTCAGACCTGAATCTCCAAAAGACAATTACAAAGTCGGCCTTCTATCACCTGAAGAACATTTCCAGGATTAAAGGACTAATGTCTCAGCAGGATCTGGAAAAACTAATCCATGCGTTTATATTTAGTAGAATTGATTACTGCAACAGTGTTTTCACAGGTCTGCCTAAAAAGTGGATCAGACAGCTGCAGCTGATCCAGAACGCTGCTGCCCGCGTCCTCACTAAGACTAAGAAAGCAGAGCACATCACCCCAGTTCTAAAGTCCTTACACTGGCTCCCTGTATCTCAGAGAATAGACGTTAAAATACCTGTGTTAGTCTATAAATCCCTGAATGGCTTAGCACCTAAATACAGTGTATCAACCCGCCAGACCACTCAGGTCTTCTCACTCCAGCCTACTCTGCATACTTAGAACCAGAACCAAACATGAAGAAGCAACATTTATTTCCTATGCTCCACTTGTCATGGTGCGGTTTTGGCCTGGCTGTTTCCCCTGTTATTTTCCAGCATCTTCTCCTCTCACACAGCTCAGTCTCCGCTCCCTCAGCAATCAGTCACACCTGTCAGGCACCAATCAGTCAGTACTCACTCCACCTGCCAGCCTCTCTACAAAAGCCTCCCTCAGTCTTCTCTTCCCTGCCGGATCGTCATCAGTCACCACTCAAACCTCGTCTACTGATAGAGATTTCCCCATGTCTGTCAGTCTGAGCTCCCCTCTCCTGTTAGTCGTGAGTTTCCCTCGACTGCAGCCACGCGTTCTTTGGACTCTCTCCCTGCTGCTCTCCTGGTCCTTCTGCAGCCCCCTGCGTCCAAAGAACTCTCTCTGCTGCACCTCTGGTTCCAAAGCAGCTCCAGCACCTCCAAGAACTCTCTCAGTTGCGCTGCGGGATCTACTGCAGCCCCTGTGTTCTATGGACTCCCTCTCTACTGCTCTCCTGGTCGTACTGCAGCCCCGCATCCAAAAAACTCTCTTGCTGCACCTCTGGTTCTACAGCAGCCCTGCACCTCCAAGAACTCTCTCTCTGCTGCGCTGCTGAATCTACTGCAGCCCACCTGCGTTCTAAGGACTCACTCTCTGCTGCTCTCCTGGTCTTACTGCAGCCCCTGTGTCCAAAGAGCTTTCTCAGCCGTGCTGCTGGTCTCCTGCTACCCCAGCGCTACCCCAGCGCTACCCCAGCGCTCTCACCCGCAGCTCTCCAGCTCTCTCCGGTCCTCCAACTCCTGCTTCCATCTTCATCCTCCAGCTCCAGTCTGGTACAGCCTCTCTGTTCTCCTTCTTCCACAACTCATCCTTCATTCAATAAACTCTCAGAAATAAGCTCCGTGTGTGTTCGGTTCATCTCGACAAATCATGACACCACTTATATGGAAGAAACCTCCAGAAAACTGTAAAAATGCTGAAAGCCTGGGTTCTTTTAAATCAAGATTAAAAAACACATTTGTTTAGGATTGCCATTGACTGTTCTAGTTAAACTGCTTACTGAAACATCTTTAGTTTAAGTTTGTAGTCCAACTGTAATGCAAAATATTTGCTTTTACTTTACATTTCCCATGTTTTATTTTATTTACATTTTTCTACATTTTATTCCAACTTCCCAACTTGTTTTAATCATGTAAAAAACTTTGCGTTGTCCTTATACTGAAATGTGCTATACAAATGTGTATTTGCCTTTGCCTTTCATCTGTATCTAAAACTCAATCTTTTTCAACAATCCACAGCTTTTCTGCTAGTCAGATATGATTCTCCTTCTACGCTCATGTTTGGACCACACAACATGCTAGCTGCTGCTCATCAGAAAATTTTTTGATCCTGTCACTTTGTTTTGATCTCACTGTAGTGTGTGTGGATTGGCCTTTCAGTGGCATATCTTTGAGGTGGGATGTTATATCCAAAGTAAGCTATAGTGCAATCTTTGGGACTTTTGATAGCGGCAGATCCTTATGGTAATAGCTGGACTTAACTTTGTAATTGGCTACACCTTATCTGAGTTGGGGGGAATCGTTAGCATTACTAGCTTGATGGGCTAATGGTCTACGGTGTTGTTTTGCCTCCGCCTTCAGGACAAAATATGTAATATTCGTCTTGTTTTTTGCATTTTTAAAGATTTTCTTTCTGCATATGGGATTTTCCCTTTGCACTTTATATTCACCATTAATTCAATTCAATCCAATTTTATTTATATAACGCCAATTCACAACACATGTCATCACAATGCACTTTACAAAGACAAATTCAATCAAACAGATTGGTCAAAAAGTTTCCTATCTCAGGAAATACAATAAATTGCATCAAGTCTTGAAAAGCAGCATTCACTCCTCATGAAAGAGAAGGGAGCCACAGTGGACAGTCGTCTGCATTGTCGATGGCTTTGCAGCAATCCCTCATACTGAGCATGCATGAAGCGACAGTGGAGAGGAAAACTCCCCTTTAACAAGAAGGAAAACCTCCAGCAGAACCAGGCTTAGTGTGAACGGTCATCTGCCTCGACCGACTGGGGGTTAGAGAAGACAGAGCAGAGACACACATACAGAGCACAGAAGCACACATTGATCCAGGAATCCTTTCTATTTTATTTGGTAATGCCGGGTGATCTCTCCCCTGGATGTTGTCACAGCTAATAGAATGCCAAACCAGGTGTACCTACTATGAAGAAAAAAAAGACAGAACAAAAAGTTAAAAGCTAAAATAACAACAAACAATGCAAATTGGAGAACAGTAGGAGAACTCAGCAGAGTGAGAAAAATAGACCTTGATGTGCTCCAGCAGCCTAAGCCTATAGCAGCATAACTACAGAGATTGCTCAGGGTAACCTAAGCCACTCTAACTAGAAGCTTTGTCAAAAGGAACGTTTTAAGCCTAGTCTTAAAGTAGACAGGGTGTCTGCCTCACGGACCAAAACTGGGAGTTGGTTCCACAGGAGAGGAGCCTGATAGCTAAAGGATCTGCCTCCCATTCTACTTTTAGAGACTCTAGGAACCACCAGCAGACCTGCAGTCTGAGAGCGAAGTGCTCTGTTAGGAACAAACGGGGTAATCAGAGCTCTGATATATGATGGAGCTTGATTATTAAAGGCTTCATACCTGAAGAAGGAGATTTTACAATTATATTCTTGATTTAACAGGAAGCCAATGAAGGGTAGCTAAAATAGGAGAAATATGATCTGTCTTCTTGGTTCTCATCAGAACTCTTGCTGCAGCATTTTGGATCAGCTGAAGTCTTCGGACTGCATTTTGTGGACTTCCTGATAGTAAAGAATTACAATAGTCCAGCCTTGAAGTAACAAATGCATGGACTAGTTTTTCAGTGTCACTCCTGGACAAAATATTTCTAATTTTGGCGATATTCTAGAGGTGAAAAAAAACAACAACCTGGAAAACAGTTTAATATGGGATTTAAATGACATGTCTTGGTCAAAAATAAACACCAAAGTTTTTTACTTCATTACTAGAGGCGAATTTTATGCCATCCATATTAAGTGATTGATTAAGAACTTTATTTTTTGAGGACTGTAGTACAAAGTTGTAAACTTCTGTCTTGTCAGAATTTAAATGCAGGAAATTTAAAGTCATCCAGATTTTGATGTCATCAAGAAATGCCTGTAGTCGAAGTAACTGATTGAATGAATTCATCAGGATTTATGGATAAATATAGCTGTGTGTCATCAGTATAACAGTGTAAATTAATCCCAGTAAAGAGAATTGGCCCAAGGACTTAACCCTATGGTACTCCACAATTGACCCTAGAGTTAGAAGATTTATTATTTACATGAACAAACTGGAAACTGTCAGACAGATAAGATTTAAACCAGCCTAATGCTTTTCCCTTAAGCCCGCTGTAATTTACTAAGCCATCTTTGTCAGGATGTAGTTTTTCTCACTGCATCCTGGTTCAGTTCTGGCACCCTCCGCCTCCCATAGAGCCTGTGACCGCACCTCTCCGCTGATCATCTACACCTGTCATGCCTAATCAGATCCGGACTCATTCCACCTGCCAACCTCTCTATAAAAGCTCATCTCAGTCTGCCATTCCCCGCTGGATCGTCTTCATACAAACCTCATCCTAGCCTTGCCTCACGTCAACCTGCCCGTGCTCCCTTCGTCTGCCTAGCCTCTGCTTCCTGCTTCTGCCAGCTTCAGCTCCACTGCCCTGCTCCACAGCCATCTCCACCATTCCTCTGCTGCAGCCCAGTACAGCCTTCTGGTTCTACATTCCACTATTCAACATTTTCAATAAAGACTCTTTAAACGTGGCTGTGTGTGTTGTTGCATTCGGGTTCAGATCCTAAAACCCTGACAATCTTGATCAAGAGAGGGTTTCTTAAGTAAAGGTTTAATAACAGCTACTTTAAAAGCCTGAGGTACATATCCATTTATCAATAATAGATTAATCATGTCCAAAATAGGGACATTAATCAAAGGGAATACTTCCTTAAATAACTTGGTTGGGATTGGGTCTAACATACAAGTTGAAGGCTTAGATGAAGCTAAAAATTTAGATAATTCAGAAAGCTCTACTGCGTCTAAACAGTTCAAACACCGATCAGGTTTTAAAGATTCCTCCAACGCTGCCTCACTTACTGAGGACGAGGTAGTCATGTTTGGGAGGATGCCAATTATTTTATTTTTAATAGAATCAATTTTATTTATGAAGAATACAATGAAGTCATTACTGCTGAGAGCTAAGGGAATGGATGGATCAACAGAGCTATTGTTCAGGGTAAGCTTGGCAACTGTACTAAAAAGATACCTAGGATTCTATTTATTCTCCTCTGTTAATGATGAAAAATATGCTGCTCTAACTCTGCGAAGGGTCTTTTAATACAACAGTAGACTATTTTTCCAGATTAGGTAGGATTCCTCTAGATTCCTCCAATTTCCTAAAGCTGAGCTTCAAAGAACGCAGCTCTAAATTAAACCAGGGAGCCAGCTTCCTGTGAATAATCACCTTCTTTTTCAAGGGGGCGATGTTGTCTAATGCAAAGCGCAACGACGAGGTGACACCATTACCAAAAGCCTCAATTTGTGAATGAGAAGAAAAAACATTGCTGCCATCTGCTGGGCATTAGGGCTGCAATGACTAGTCAATGTAATTGCCAACATGAACTCTGAAAAAACTTTGACAGAGATTTCTTGCTTCAAAAAGTTGTTTAAAAATATATAAACATTTCTGTGTTCCTCAATGTACCACTGATCATTGACAGTTTAGATCGCATGCAGTTCACTAAGGTGGCTGCAGAGGGCAGTTTGTCATTAGTCACATGAGCCTATCACAGGACTGTAGCTCTTAGCAGTAATGTCCGAAAGCAGAGAGCAGAAGAAAGTTTTATAAATGACACTTATGGGGCCAAAATAGTAGCTTTAACATTTGCAAATGTGTGTGGAGAGTTGTGTGTCTGTATCTCGATTTGTGTGTGTGCAGTGGGATTTGAAAATGTGTAAATACATCTGTAAATGTGTGAGGAGATTTGTGTGTCTGTACAACAATCTGCAAATGTGTAAAACTACTTGTGAGTAATCCGTTTTGCAAATGTGTAAAAAATCCACAAATCTGTATTCAGATCTGCAAATGTGTACTGAGATTTGCAAATGTAATTTTTAATGTAATTAAAAATACACACAGAAATAAATGAAGGACTTAATAATATAAAATGGCTTGAAAAAGTGGCTAATAATATGAATTTGTGTGCCATTTAATGTGACAAAATAATAAAAATAAGATATTTCTTCAACAATTGATCAATTATTCATCAAAAAATATATATTTTAACTTACACTTTTATTTTTACTTTTCTTCTTGCTTTTATGCTGACTTATTTTTAACCCTTGTATTTCTGAAACAATCGTTTATTTCTGCCTCTAACTTTTCTAGCTGTTTTTTTACCCAAAGGATTTACGCCTGCCCTTTTATTTCCTTTTCCCCTTTTTCCACTTCGTGTATTTCTACTTCTTGTTTTTAAAGCAACATTTTTAAAACATGTTTTTACTCCACCATAAATATTTCTTTCTATTTTATTTTAACCTTATATTTCTGTAACATAGATTTATTTCTGCCTCTAACTTTTCTAGCTGTTTTTTTACCCAAAGGATTTACGCCTGCCCTTTTATTTCCTTCTCCCCTTTTTCCACTTCATGTATTTCTACTTGGTGTTTTTTTACTTCCTCTTTTTCCACGTTGTTTATTTCTACTTCGTGTTTTATTACTTCCTCTTTTTCCACTTCGTGTATTTCTACTTCGTGTTTTTTTACTTCTTTTTCCACCATTTTCTGCTTTTCTCAACGTTATATCATTAATGAATATTAAATTAATCGATTTTCAATGCTTGTTAATTGAGTCTGAATTAGGGCCAGATGATAATTCAATAACAACAACATATATCAATCGATAGATTTCTATCGCGACCATTCTGTGTCAGTAAAAAGTTCAATAGAAAAACAGTTTTCTTTCCCTTTGCATTCTTGCCTCTCATGTAGGTTAATACTACAGTCATTATATTCTCCCAACCAATCACAGAAGCAGTCCCAGGAGTGCTCTGTCAACAAGCTCCGCCCCCTCTAAAGTGTTCAGAGAGCACATGTTCTTTTTTCTTTTTGAAAACTTGTAGTTTTGGTAAAAAGTTGGTTGAGTAAAACGTTGAGTGTGAGTTCAGTGTTTGTGTGCTCTTCATCTTAAAATTGGTCATTAAGCAACAGCATAAAATGGCCAGAGATGCACTTAAAATTTGTTTTGAATTTTTTGATAATTATCGATATCTATCAATATGATTTCTATTTTATCTATATGCTTTTTTCCTTTATCCTCCAGCCCTATTCTGAATCATCTATGTCCACATCTTGAGGCATTGAATTTTTTTTTTTTTACCACTAAGAAATTTCACAAAATATCACACAAAGTTTTAGGTCCATACTCATTCTATGTTCATATTCATTGACACTTCAAAGAAATTGCATGAAAACAGGAATTATGAACCCACGACTTTCGAGTCCTTGTCACTTTTTAGAGCGGCACTAACTGACCAAGGCATGGCAAGGGTAAAGGATGCAGGTCATGTTCTGCGAGGTGTTTGTGTGTTAGTGCGGTTGAGCCTCTGCATTGATCGACCACTAAGCCCCCTTGAACACAATGGAGGCTGTATTGATTGGCGAGGTGTTTCAGAGCCGCTCACACGCTGATAACAGGACCTTCCACCCATGATTCTAAAAGCCCAGCGACCCTCCTCTAAGGACTTACACTTTCCTGCACACAAACTGGTCAGGCATCAAGTCTGAAATGTACAAGGCTAAGCAGTCACAGGCAGCTACAGTTTTCTGTTTTTGTAAAGACAAAGTTACAAGCTGGATTCAATAAGTAAACATCTAAGGTATCATATTGCCTGAGAGTTTAAATGTAAACTTTTCTGTTCTAGCTGCCACGGCAAAATCAAGGTCATTCAACAAATCTGAAACCAGGGGGATCACTTAGAAAAATTACAGAGCGTCAGGAGCTGCTGTAATAAATCATATTTTATCAGTGTTAGGCTCAGTTTGGCTTGTAACTCCCTATTTCAGCTCTGTGCAGTAGAAGACGCTGATATAAAGCCCCAGCCTCAAGGACGGTTTTTACACGAGTCTGTCCTATCTCTGTTAGCAGTAGATGTGCCTCTCTGCAACAGTGGAGATTAAATGACTTGGCAGGTTTCATTCCAACACTGATGCAGTGACGATTTTTACAGATCACAAGGTGTTCAAGCAAAAATAACCCCTAAAAAGTGCTACTGCATGATGAGATAATTTAATTTGCCACAGAGGCCAGGGTGTAAAGAAAAGCCTGTGATGTTGTTCTTAGCTTAATGTTGAGGAAAAGAGCATGTGAAAGCTGGTTTCCAGCAAACAAAAAAGAAAAAAGAAAAAGAAAAAAATCCTAAAATCACAAGGGACCAAAATAACACAGAAAAAAATAGTTCAAAGAAAAAAGATGAAAATGCCTGGAGTCTAGATATTACAACAGCCTGGCAATGAACGAAGAAAGAAGGGAAAAGTAATAAATGGGGTGAAAATCAGTCGGGGACATTTGCAAACGTAAAGAATAAAAAAGAACCTGCAGTCATTATGTCCTGTTACTTCAAGGGAAGCTCTTTCACTGTTAATAAAATATGATGTCGTTTCACTATTTCTTTTCATCAACTGTCAGAATGTCAGAGCTGAAGGGTGCCTAGATCTCTCAAGGATGTGTGTTATCAACCCTCAGGCCAACTTTTGTAAATGCCTGTTTTATTTTTGCATTCTTAGTGGAGTAGAAAAAAGGTGAAAAATTGTGAGAAAACAGTGTAGCAATTTTCACGACTTCATGTTGAAAATAAATTAAGTTGACACTTTAGGATCATCTTAATATACCCTAATGATATATTTTTAGAATTTCTTACCTTTTCACTGAAAAAAATCAATACTTATACGTGCGAAAATAAAGAAAAACAACAACAAAAAAACTTTATTCAGTTGTTTTTGGGGGTAATTACAGCTTTTAGTTGACTTGACTTTGGCTCAAAGTTCTGCAAGCTGGATTTGGGTGCTTTATCCTGGCAGGTACTCTGTGCTGTACACTGCCTGTGTCGTCAGTTATGCTGTAAATATGAATTGCTATCCTTAATTCATATTTACCTTCCTTCACTGATTCAGACTAACTCATTAAAAGCTTTGGGTGGTTTTATACTTTCTTCCTTTAAAATTTCCACCTGATGAGACATTTTGAAATCCTTGGTAAGACTCTTTCAATCTGACATCCACAGCCTGCACTTCCATGGGCTTCACTCCTACATTTCTGGAAGTTTATTTTTTCATTTGGGTTTTTAAGAGAAGAAAACATGAAAAAAACATAAGAGTACTTAATCTTAGGTAATCTTAGTTTCCTAATTGTTGTTTCAGTTGTTGACACACCTTGAAGTCATTTAAATCAAATGAAATGCATACAGTACAAATGTATTAGTAAATGAGATGGAAATAATTGAAAGATGCAAGAATCCTGCAAAGAACACCTTCAACATGCCTTAAACTATTTTACATTTCACATACATTTAGTATGACTGATTAGCACATAGGGCATGATTGGGCATGAGTGGAAGGAAAATTATACATATTTTTCAAATTGTTTTCAAAATAATTTTCAAAGTATGGAATTTGCATTCTGTCCCCTTTACTTTGATAAGAAAATTATGTGCTCCATCCATCATTGAACAACTGAAAGATAATGGTGGTTCCTAGAGTCTCTAAAAGTAGAATGGGAGGCAGATCCTTTAGTTATCAGGCTCCTCTCCTGTGGAACCAACTCCCAGTTTTGGTCCGTGAGGCAGACACCCTGCCTACCTTTAAGACTAGGCTTAAAACTTTCCTTTTTAACAAAGCTTATAGTTAGAGTGGCTTAGGTTACCCTGAGCTATCTCTGTAGTTATGCTGCTATAGGCTTAGGCCTATAGCAGCATAGGGTCACTAATTAAAAATCAGCGGGGTCCGAATAAAGAAAATCAACAACCAGTAAAGGTCCGGACACATTTTTTAATACAATCTGTTACTTTAAACAGTATTTAACACTGAAATAAAATGTTTATGCATCCACCTTATACATTGACTTTTTAAACAAAACAATATCAATGTAAATAGAATGTTTTTCTATTTTAAAATCTAAAGTGCTTTTTGAAATAGAGAACCACAATCTTTCACAGTTTGGTATATAGACAATTTCTTGACTTTCATATCTTTTATAAAACAACTGAACTTTTTGTAATTTCTTTTTTATGGCTTAATGATAGAAGTGAGCTTTAGGCTGTCCTGCAAGGATTTTACACCTGGGTTTGATTGGCAACAAAGCCAACCTCAAGCACATATCAAGGTGCTCATTCGTTCTGCGCCTTTAAATCAGCTATTTTCTCCATATGTATGAGCAAGCGGATATGTTTGGGAACGCTCCGGAGGGCTTTGCCATATTAACAAGAGAAGCAGCGCAAGTGAAGTTAGCACAGGGGTTGAAGCAAAAATAATGTTTGACTGAAAACATTTTCTCGCAAGCCCATATATTCCCGGGCCGTGGACATCATGCCGCATTAGTTGGCTCACTTGCTTAGTGTGCAAAGTCAACTAAATCTGATACTTTTAAAATATCCATTGAAAATTCCTGTATCTCTGCCACCTTTCAGCTTTAGACCCTTTGCGTCATCCTGGACAGCCTCTCCATCACTTTCCACATCCACATCATCATCTGGGTTACTTTCATCTCTGCAGCATCAGGTTCTTCCTTCACACTGTTGACAAACTGGTCCACAGTCCACTTTACAATCCCAGCTCCCTTTCCTCTCTGTCCTCCAGAAACCCTCAAGCAGCTTCATCATTACATCATCTACTTCACATATGTACATCAACTCCACTGGCTCCCTGTCACATTCAATATAAACCAATTTTATGATCATACAAGGCAAACACAGCCTTGGAAATGCAGGACACATCACCAACACTATCATGACATGATACATTTTAATTTGACACAGATTGCACATGACAATAATCTCTGCTTTGCCCGTTATTGTTAAACAATTAATCATTAGAGTTTATAAAAAGGCATGTTTTAACTTTTTTGAAGTTTAATAAAATGGTTATATTTTAGCCCAGTGACTGGAGACCTGTCCAGGATGAACCCTGTGTCCGCGCTCCACTTTAACTTCATAAAAAAACTCTCTGAGAATCGCCTTTCTCTGGCCTCACCCAGTTAGAACCCGTTCTCCAGTCCATGTTGTAGCTACAGTTTATTTGTTTTATCTTTTTGATGTAGTTTTCATTGTCATTCTATTTAGTGTCCTGGAGCGCAGCTGCTCATCAGGTGAACACTGCTGCATACTGACTGACAGCCGATGCAGCTCTGCCTTCTTTGTTTCAGAACAGCGCAGGGTTTTTTTTTTTACTTCTTCCGAATCGGACCCAGTCAAATCGACATCGTTTCACATTCCGACTCTTCTTCTTCAAGGGTCATGCAAAATTAGCCTGAGCTAGCGCGTTACTCTTCTTTGTGTTTAAATAAAACATAATAGCGAATCACGAGGAGATTCCTGGTTGGTCGCCGCGTTTATCAGCGAGGGAATAAACGCTGACAGACGACATGGCCACAGGTGGAAATAATTCATTAATTAACTGCAGGAGCAGATTGACGCTTACCGAGGGAAGTTGTTGTCAGCTGTTCATTCCGGTGAAATTTCTGACCTGCTGGTTTGCATAAATCCAAAGAAAACCTTTGACCACCGCTACTTTCATTCATGCCATCTGTGGCCAGTTTAAAATGCTCACCCAAAAGTTAAAATGATGAACACCGATAAACCTCAGACTGGCAATGGCCGCTTTGGAAAGACCCGCCCTGCTCTCTTTCTGATTGGCTAATGTCCCGCCTCTGCCAGGTTTGATTGGTTGAGAGCAGTTTCAGATTATAACCTTGAATAAAAAGTCTAGACGGGACTTTTTGCGCTCAATTTCCAAATGACGGAAATCCGTCGCAGCGACGGAGAACTTTAACCCCTGAGTTAGACACTGTCGTTGGACAACATGCAGTAATATATAAATGTTTTAAATCAGGTTGGGTCCGGATTAGCCAGCAGGTGGGTCCGAATCCGGACCCTGGTCCGCTAATCCGTGACCTCTGGTTTAGGCTGTTGGAGGACATCAGGGTCTATGTTTCTCACTCTAATTTTTTTCCTTCATAGTAGGTACATCTGGTCTGGCATTCTGTTAGCTGTGACATCATCCAGTGAAAACAGATCATCTGCTATTACCATATAACATAGAAAGGATTCCTGGATCAATGTGTGCTTCTGTGCTTTTTTTGTCTCTTTTTTTGTGCCTCTGCTCTGTCTTCTCTAATCCGCAGTCGGTCGAGGCAGATGACCGCTCACACTGAGCCTGGTTCTGCTGGAGGTTTTCCTTCCCATTAAAGGGGAGTTTTCCTCTCCACTGTCGCTTTGTGCTTGCTAAGTATGAGGGATTGCTGCGAAGCCATGGACAATGCAGATAACTGTCCCCGTGGCTCTACGCTCTTTCATGAGGAGTGAATGCTGCTTGTCAAGACTTGATCCTATCTGCTGGATTTCCTTAGAGAGGAAACTTGTTGACCTATCTGTATAATTTGATTGAATCGGACTTTTTAAAGTGCATTGAGATGACATGTGTTGTGAATTGGCGCTATATAAATGAAATTGAATTGAATTGAATGGTACAACTAAAAACGTACCAAGACAGGCCTATCCACATGAACTACCAGTTGGAGGGGACCTGGAAATAGCTAAAAGGCCCACGTAAACTCTAGAGGAGCTGCAAAGATCCATGGCTCATGTATGTGCTTACGGGAAAACCATCAGTCATGTACTAAACAAATCTGACATTAATGGAAGATTGACAAGAAGAAACTCACTGTTGAAAGAAAACAAAGCAATAGCACTAATGCTAGAGGAAGAACCCTTCCCCCCACTCTGAGCAGAACCCTCATCTGGCAAATGACATCAACAGCCTTTACAGCAGGTTTGAAAAGCAGCCATTCACACCTCCCACCAAAATGTCCACATAACACTCTGATACAGATGAAACAGGTCAGACTGAGGACCATATTCTCCCACACAAAAACCATCAGCAGCAGTGCCCCCCGGGTGCTTTCTCTCCCTACTCCTCTTTGATTTCTACACAAATCACTGCACCTCAGCAAATCTGTCTGTGAAACTCCTAAAGTTTGCGTATTACACTGATTATTGTTCTGATCCAGGACGATGACAAGTCTGCATTGAGACAGGAGTGGGATCTGCTCGTCTGCCCACCACACCAGTTTACCCTCCGGTTTGAGTTGTTTGCTTTGTTGTAACTCAGACTTAAGTCTCTTGCATGATTGGCTGGTCCACTGGTGCCATCAGACCCATTTGGAGCTTAATCTGCCAGTGGAGATGGAAGTGGACTTCCGGAGAAGACCCTTCACACTGCCTCCCATAACCTTTCGCAACAACACTGCGTCAGCTATGTCTACAGAAACTGTACTTCCTGCAGTTACTCAGGAAGTCCAACCTCCCGCTGCAGCTGTCATCATCTACACTGCCATCATTAAGTCTGTCTTGTGTTCGTCGATCACTGTATGGTTTGGCTCTAGACTGTAATGAACAGTTACGTCTATAGAGAGGATCCTCAGGGCTGAAATTCCCTCCATCCAGGTATTGTTGTAATATTCTGAGTTCTGTACTGGTTCATGTTTGTTATTTCATTAGTTAGTTCAGTTTCTGGTTATGGGTTCTTTCCGGTTTGGTTTTGATAGTAGCGCATGTACTGTTTAGGTTACCTGTTTTCACCTTGTCACATTATCAGTCTAAGTTTTGTAATCAGCTCAGTTTTGCTCACCTTCAGCATTCTGTCAGCTTACTTGCTCTGATCAGTTCCACCTGCCTGTATTGTAATTAGCTTCACTCTGTTTCACCTGCTCTCTCCACTATATAGTCCTGCCTCAGCTTTCAGTTCCCTGCCAGATCATTATAGAGCCTTTGGTGAGTTCTGTCCAGCATCTCGTTTGTATGTCTGTAGACCTAACCCAATTGCCGCCTTTGTGTTTTCTGAGCCAGCCTGTGTCCCTGTCTGATTGTCCTGTTCCGGTTTTGATTGCTTACCTGTTTACCGACCTCAACCTGCCTGAAGACTATCCGAGTTTGCCTAACCCCTGTCTGTACTTCTGCCTGTTTTTTGGACTGCCTATTCGTGTACCGGTTTTTGGACTGCCATTTTGACCCCGGAGCCTGCCTGTCCCTGTATTCTCTAGATCTGTTCATTAAATCCTTCGTTTCACATACCTCGCTTGTTTTGGTTGAATTCTGGGTCCACCTTCCTCCGATTCGTTACAATTGTACAGGTCTAAGTTCAGAAGGAAGGCAGCTAACTTCCCTACAGACTTCACACATCCTGGAAACAATCTGTTTAGACTTTTACCTTTAGGTCTGCGGTACACAGCGTTATTGATACAAACCAGTCGCCACACCGACAGTGTCGTCCCCCCAGGCTGTTTGTCTGAGGAACACTTAACAATCAGAGTACCCAGATGAATACCATGTTAGATCAAGCCATTTATTCATGAAATGAAATATGTATATTCATATTTACAAGAAAAATATTTAAACTAACCTTTTTGGTATATTCTACTTAAATGTCTTTGCTGAGGGCAAATATGAACCAAAATCAAATTCCTTGCAATTAGAAAAACCTGAAAACCATGTATCATTTACCTTCCAATACACGACTAATCACCACTTTATGTTGGTCTATCACATAAATGACCAATAATACGTGCAAATGTGTGGGTTCTGTATTTTCAAAAGGTGAAAAATTAGAAGATGTATGAATATCATTGCAAAGCACAGTGCAACACAAGAAAACGGAGGGTAAAACAGATACAAATAACTAAACCCAACGACACATGCTTCCCACACACAGTGCTATTTAACTTCTATTAGGTAAATGATTCCACTTCATGTCATGGAAGAATCATTGCCATGGTAACTTACAACTGGAAGAGGAGAATGCAGTTGAAAGTGTGGCTCATGGGCCGGGATAGGAAAAGGCGGCCGAGAAGATGAAGGTTGGGTTGCAGGTTCTCAGTTTGGTCAAAAAGAGCTGGCGCACTGGACTGTAGTAAACCAGTATCTGTGAGACACAAAAAGGTCAATGTACAAGGATGTCATACAGGACAGAGAGAAACTACAGCAGCCCTGTGTTACGATACTATCCTGTGAGGGTAGTAGTATCCCTTATTTATTGAAGGTAGAGAATCTGTGACCCATCCTTCCATTCAAGCAATATATTTGTTACTGCTTTTGGTTCAAGCTCTTGTTTACCATGCAAGGACAGACTGGTACCCTGCACCAGGAGATTTTGGCGGATCATCACTGTGTGTAGTGTATGTGCAGTAATAACTGATGAAAGTGGTCCTGACAGAGTGTGAAATATTCATTGTGAAGGAAGAAACAAACATGATACATTTATAGCAATGTAGACATCTGGAAGAGTGGCACATACACAATAGCCTCACTGCCATGACCACCTGGTCTCCTTCCACTTTCAGCAACTGTTTGCACATGCAACTGTTGTGCATAATGGGTGCTTTGTCGAATTGGATAATGTCTTTTTTTATCTTGTGAACACAAAACAAAGGACTATTTCCAACAGTGCTTTTTACCAGTTAATTTAGCTTTGCCTTTGTTATCTCTGTGGAGCATTCTGTAGGTTACGGGTGTCTTAAAACCATACTTTTCCCACCTATTATGGTATAATGTTCTTTTCACAAAAGCATTGCTGTATAATTAAGCCCTATTGAGCATAATTCCATTAGCAGAACAATGTCCCTTTTATAACAAAACTTACTAGGAGCCTTTGATGCAGAAAAAGAGACGTGGAATACTGTATGATTCCACAATCAATTCTGTATGATTGTTAATAATGTACGCCTCTCCTGTCTCTTTAGACTATATTAATATAAACTGAAAGTTCATGCCCTAACCCTAAAAACTCCATGAAGTTTCTGTTGTTACAGCATGAGAGTCTGATTCATGCTAATTGGCGTGATGCCACCTGTCAATCAACACAGGAGGCTCATTAGCAACTGAACAATCAGCAATTGCTATTTGTCCCAAAGTGAAACGCCCCTTACCTGCATGAGGTACTAGCCCTTTACCTCTGACAACATTTCCGGGATTTCGCATTACGAACGCATTGCAGTCAGAAAGATTTAGTTTAAAAACATTGTAAAAAAAATAGTTAAACTTTGTCAGTGGGGAAAGTCTGACATGGGTTATCCCAAAAGTTTAGAGGGTGGAATACAGTTTATGCCTTTCCCAAAATCTCAAAGGAGAATAGAAAAAATTTAAAAGATGGGTATAGGCATGAGGCCGACCTCATGAGCAGCTGAACAAAATAGTGATTGATGGCAACTATTGGATGTTGGTCTGTAGGAAGGTAACTCAATTTTATAAGTGAGTTAAATTAAAGGGTAATGCTTGATGCTAGTTGTGCTGTGTTTTATGTGTTCTGAATGTAGTATGTAACTTAATAATAAAACATAAAACTTACAAAGCCGGTTTTTTGGACACTCAAAGACGCTTTACAATAAAAAAAAAAACACAGAAATATACGAAAAATCATACTACTTAAATAAGTGGGTTTTGAGATGAGATTTAAAGTTCTGTAATGAATCTGAGTTCCTGATGGTTTGGGGCAGTGAGTTCCAAAGGGTGGGGGCAGCAGCAGCAAAGAGCAGCAGCGAAGAGACTTGTAGGTGAGGAAAAGAAGCTTGTACCGGATACGGTATTGGACAGGGAGCCAGTGAAGCTGTTGGAGGACAGGGGTGATGGGATCTCTGGGCCGAGTACGGATGAGTAGGCGGGCAGCAGAATTCTGTATGTATTGTAATTTTTGGAGATGACTGAAGGGAAGACCATAGAGGAGGCCATTGCAGTAGTCAAGTCTGGAGGTGATGAAGGCATATATGAGGATTTCAGCTGCAGACTGGGAGAGGGATGAACGAAGTCGGGCGATGTTGCGGAGGTGGAAGAAAGATGTTTTAGTGATATGGCTGATATGTGTTTGAAATGACAGGAAAGAGTCCAGGATGATGCCGAGTATACGAACGGATGAGCAGGGGGAAACATCGTGACCATCAATAGTGAGGCGGAAGTTTTGAACAGAAGGGAGGAGGGATTTTGGACTGGTGATGAGGAGTTCAGTTTTGTTGCTATTGAGTTCTAGAAAATTATGGTCCATCCAGGTTTTAATGTCTGAGATGCAGTGGTTGATCGTAGAGAGAATGACTGGAGTGATTGATTTTGTTGATATGTAAAGTTGAGTGTCATCAGCATAACAGTGAAATTGGATAATGAAGAGGAGGGGGCCCAACACTGAACCTTGGGGAGCACCATGAGTGATGAGGGATGTATGGGACTTAATGTTGTTAATGGAAACGGTCGGAGAGGTAAGAGGTGAACCAAAGGAGTGCTGTACCGG
The DNA here is from genome assembly GCA_037039145.1 of Fundulus diaphanus. NCBI lineage: Eukaryota > Metazoa > Chordata > Actinopteri > Cyprinodontiformes > Fundulidae > Fundulus > Fundulus diaphanus. The sequence goes on from CM073128.1 coordinate 48,247,081, forward strand.
AGATGCAGATGGACTGAAGACGGTGGAGAAAGATGGTGTAGTTTATTGTATCGAAAGTAGCGGAGAGGTCAAGGAGAAGAAGGATGGACATGGAATTAGAGTCAGCGGCAAGGAGGAGGTCATTGGTGTCTTTTAGCAGGGCAGTTTCTGTGCTGTGGTGGGTGCAGAATCCAGATTGAAAAGTTTCAAACAACTGAGAGGTGTCAAGATGTTGGTTGAGTTGAGAGATGACTGAGCGGTCCAAGATTTTTGAGAGTAACGGAAGATTTGAGATTGGTCTGAAGTTGTCAAGGTGATCAGTATTGAGGCCAAGTTTTTTCAGGAGGGGTGTAATGATGGCAAGTTTCAGCGGGGATGGGACAGAACCTGTGATAAGTGAAGTGTTTATAATATGAGTTATGAGAGGGACTAGGGTGAGAATACAGGTTTTAAGGAGGGAAGACGGAATGGGGTCAAGATGACAAGATGAGAATTTCATGTTTATGAGTTTGTTTATAAGTTTGGTGGTGTCTGAGATGTACAGGGGAGAGAAACAAGTGAAGCTGAGGTATGTAAGAGGGGAAACTGTAGGTACCAGTGGAGAAGTGGACGAGGTGGATGTCGGCGAGCTGTGAATGGTTTGGATTGTTGTATGAAAAGATGTCAGGAAGTTATTGCACTTTTCTATTGTAAATGTGGAGGTACTGCTATCTTGTGGTTTGGTGAGTTTTGTGCGGGGGTTTGAGGAATTAGAATGGATAATGTCCGAATAGAATTTGGAGCGGGCAGATTTGAGTGCTGAGTTGTAAGTGTTGGCAGAATGTTTATAAGCTCGAGCATGGACAGTGAGACCAGTTCAATCTGAAAAACTCACACGGAAAGAAAAGACAATTAGAAGAATTTTATTGATACAATAATTTAAGACTTTGGCGCTCAGACCTCGGCAGGAAACATTGAAACTGAATTATACTTTAATATGCATAAGCAGGTGTATGAGTACAGGGATGTTTTCCCCAAAAATTGCAGCAAGATGAGTAATAGAGGAGAAGTGCCGTGAAAGCTTACCAAAAGAGGGCAGTGTCCGCGAAGGCCTACCAAAACAGGGCCGTTGCCGCGAAGGCTTACCAAAAGAGGGGCCGTTGCCGCGAAGGCCTACCAAAAGTTCAGTGAGATGAATGGTGAGGTGAATGGTGAGGTGGTCAAGGAGGGATGGTCAGGGAAGATGCTCAGGGATGATGCTCAGGGATGAATGAATGACCATGAAGAAATGAATGAACAGGGAAGAATGAACAGGATCCATGATAGGATGCATGATAAGATGCATGATAGGATGAATGATAGGATGAATGATAATATGAATGGTAATATGAATGATAATATGAATGATAATATGAATTAAAGGATGATCATGCAAACAGGGGTCTGGCGAATGATGTGAATGAGTTTCAAAACCACTACCAGTATTTGTAGTTAGCTTACCCTAAAGGCAGAGAGAGCGTTGAGCTGCTAGGATTGATGAATGTTCAGGGCGGATATATGAGGTATAGGCTGATGATGACCATCGGCCCAGTTGCTGGAGAGAAGCCATGGAAACTCCACGAGCAGCTGCTGTTGTGGTTGCTCCTATTCGGAATGAATAGCCGCAATAACGACTAGATGAAAGGTCACAGGATTCTAATAGTACTCTGAGCTGTTCTTGGAACCAGCGTGCTGACATGGGAGAACCCTCAGGTGTAACGAAAAGAGCTTTGGAATGAGAGAGCATTTTGTGGCGTTTTTGAACAAATTTAAACATAGTGAGAAAAAGGCAGAAGGGGCCATCTGTTCGCGCGATGGAAAATAGAACAGGAGCCTTTAACTTAAGAATGTTTCAAGAATCATTTGTAATGATCGGTATTAAAACGAAGATCTGAAAGAGAAAAATCTCTGGAAGGATCAAAGTGACTATCAGAATCAGAATCAGACATACTTTAATAATCCCAGAGGGAAATTGCTGTTTCAGTGCCATCACCATAACATAACATCACAAACATTTCAGGGGGGAGACGATTCACTGTGGCCGTGCAGCCAAGGACAAAAACTGTCCACAAGGCGCTGCCCTTATCTGTTGAAGGAAGATAACAACAACATTGGGGAAAGGGAGGGAGAAATAAAAGACATATGTTTGACAATTTACGCTCTCACAAATAAAGAGTCAAACAACCGACAAAAAAAACCCTCATAGCACGAAAAGCACAATAACACAAGACACAAATATGCAGAAAGGTAAACATCTAAGGCCCGTCGGTGTACGTAAGTTCATCAGTTTTATGAGTATCAGTTATGTGAGTGTGTTTGGATGAAAGTATTTATATTTCCGTGAACACTCTCCAGAGGCCATTGTCCTTAATGTTATCAGCCGGCTCACAGTTCAGAAAAAGCATCCACAGGTGCCGCGGGGGAGGGGGAAAGCCGGGAGCTTTTCTGAGCATTCTCGCCATAAAAAATCCAGGAGTAGAGATAGGGAGGGCGAAATCCAAATATGTTATTTGTTATATAGGCAAGCTGCACTGCCTTTACTGTCAGCTTTTAGTCTTTTGCTGGCTCAAATGGTAAATCCAATTTTCCGAATTGCTGGGCTTTTCCGCGCTACACTTCCAGATTTTATCCCATCACCCCCATGAGTTCAACCACCAATCTGCGTTCCAGCACAGCCAGCCCTCGGCTCTGCTCTTTCACCTTCCAGGTTTGTCTGTTCACAGCCATAGTCAGAGTTCAGTTGATATGAAGAAAGTGCTGAGAAAGACAAGACATAGCAAAGCAGGAGAGGGGTGGGGGGTGGGGGGGTGAAAAGCTGCAGAGGAGAAAAAAGACACGACCGACCTCGAAGAGAGACAGACAGAAAGACTATTAGGTGAAGTGAATTCTCCTAGTCTCAGAAAGCCATAGAAAGCCAATAAGAAGGTACTGGACAGAAGAGACTCGACATAGGATGAGTAGGTGCTGGAAGAGAGTGAGGACAAAAGTTTTCTAAGGATCGGAAAGGTTATTGGTTTACGCAAATCATATGAACATAAAGAATGTTTTGCCAAACCTTTGAGAAGGAGCCTAATGGAGTAGTTTGTGAAAAGACAAGGAGAATTAGAGTTATAGCATTTTGAAAAAAAATTTATACCAGCTAATAAGCTGCCAATATGAGAAAGTTTAAAACGCCGTCTGTCGAAGCAGTAAGAAATGAAAGCCATAACAGAAGTAATGAGTAATGGATATAAAGGTATGTTGAGACTTAAGCAAAATTTTACAAACAATTGCCACGCAAAATTATAGGTTCTGAGAGTAGATGGAGCTAAACCTGATTTCATGTAAAAACTGGAGGAAAGTAAGTACGACTGGAGAGTGTGAGTTAATTGAGGATGAGTTCCTCTAGAGGAGGAACGGGGGTCGGATGGAGGTCGGCTGTCGGACGAAGATGGCCGAAAGTCTGGAATTTGAAACGAGAAAGAGCATCAGCAGCAGAATTAGAATGGCCGGGAACATGACGAGCTGAGATAATGAAGTTATTTGTGACAGCTTGCCAAGTTATGCTTCTAATGAATGGAATGAGAGACTGGGAGGAGCGACCTTTATTAATGGCATCAACAACTGCAATATTGTCGCAGTAAGCGGATATGCGCTTTCTTCTCCAAAGCGGGCCCCACAGACGGCAAGCTACGGCTATTGGGTAAACCTCACATAAAGCAGATGATTGAGAGTTGATGAGGGGAGAAGGCCACAAACCTGCGAACCAACTATCCTGGAAGAACCCCCCCAAAACCTACGGATGGGGCAGCATCCGTAAAAAATTGAAGCATGTCTGCAGACAGAATAATGTCATCGTAGAAAAAAGATTTGCCGTTCCAGTCAAGAAGCAGTCTAGCCCAAAAGGAAAGATCAGAATGGCAGTCCTCATCCAGAGTAACCTGGTCAAGGAGGGAGGGAACGGAATTACCCCGATCAAGCAGCCTGGAAATGAAAGAGCTACCCTGGGGGATGATGCACATGGCAAAATTGAGGTGACCAACCAAGGAGAGCAACTGACGTTTGGAAATAACTGACGCAGAACTATAGGACTGTGTAATCTCGCGAATTCGAGACAGCTTGTCTGCGGGCAGGGATGCCATCATGGCCACTGAGTCGAGGCCAATGCCTAAAAACTAAATTTTTGCACGGGGCCAAAAGTTTTCTCTTCGGACAAGGGAACGCCAAGACGGGAAAAGAGCCTTTTCAGTTTGAGAAGGGACGAACTGGGAAGGGTGGAGGGAGGATCTATAAGGAGAAAATCATCCAGAAGATGAAGAACGCATGGAAGATGAGTGACGTTAAGGAGAATCCAACACAGAGCTTCTGAGATTTTATCAAACAGACAGGGACTACTCCTGCAACCGAATGTCAGACAGACGGCAAAATAGAACAGAGACTTCTGTCTAGCACCGAACAGGTGCCACTGAGAGGGGTGAATTGGGACGATTTTGAAAGCGTCAGAAATATCAGCTTTAGCCAGCCAGGCCCCATGGCCGGTAAGTTTGATCAAAGATATTGCATGATCCACAGAAGCATAGTGAAGGGAAAAGGGGGAAAGAGGGATGAGGCTATTTATAGAGGAGTGACAGCCAGAATGGGGGGCGGATAAATCCACGATGAGCGTCTTTTTCCCAGAGTATTTGCGGGTAGCTACTCCAAGAGGGCTTACACGGAAAGGAGCAAAGGGAGAGGCTTTGAAAGTACCAATCAGGAAACCCTTGGAAACTTCTTTGTGAAGTAATTGGTCGACGATGTCTGGTTCTCTCAGAGCAGATTGGAGATTAGGATAGACATGGGTGTGGGAGGGGGGGTAGTAAACGCCGACAAGAAATCCCTGAGATAGACCGGTTAGAATGAAATTTACAAAAGTACGATCAGGATGATGGAGAAGACAAACCGCCAATTCGATTATGATAATGGGGGTGGAAAGATGACGGGCTATTAAGGTCTGGAGGTACGATTTTTGGTGAAAAGTGCACGGCAGGGACAGACTGATTTTGGATGTACATCCTTGCATTAGCTGCAAATGTGAAGAAAAGTACAATTAGGGAAAGTGCAGAAACTTTCATTAAAATTCTTACAAATAGGTCTGGAATTAAATACCTGAATTTTTCTACCTCTGCGATCTGTGAGCTGAAAATATGTAGAAGGGGACAGAGGAGAGACGGAAGGAGTACTAGAATTGAAAGGAATTGATGGGCAAAAAGCACTGATGTGACCGATGGAATGACAGGAGGAACAAGGAGTGGACGGAGTCAGCATGATTAAGAGGTCTGTGTCCAATACAGACCAATCCAAACGGATGCCGTATTGCACCAGGGTTGCAGCGGCTTTAGTAGCGAATGATTTATGATATTGATAAAAAAGGTTATTACTGACTTTAATGTGAAGGTCTGCTATTAGTGAGAGATAAGTGTCAAGCTCAACCCTGCGGTCCGGATAAACTGAACATAGAATATCACGGCAGATGCTTAATGCAGCGAGAATTTGTCCGATAGTGAGGTCTTTAGATAAACGGGGATCGGATGATTTGAAAATGGTTGTGACGTCACCTGCTGAGGCAACCTTCAGGAGAAGGAAGAATGAGTGAGACCAAATTAACATATTTTCCTTGAATAATATTTGAACGGAGGCGAGAAGAAATGTTAGCGTGCATGGGAATATACGTTCTGCCTAGAGCTGGCCCGGGGCGGGCATTAGCGAGTGTGAATGCGGGAAGGGGAGGGAGGAGATCCGACTGCGAAGTTGGCGGCAGAGATGACATGGCAGTGTGGGGTTTCTCCAAGGCTTGCAGGCGTGCAGACAGAGTTGAGACGGCTAGATTAAGAGTGTCAGAGGGAGGCTGAAAGCTGATCAACAGCAGAAGGATTCGTGAAGGACGGTGCCACTGCGGATCGAGAAACCAGCGTTACGGGGTCAGCTGAAGAAGGACGTTGGTTTGCAACGGAACGATGAGAGAGACCAGGCGCAGCAGCGACTGGAGCTGGGGTAGCACTGGGACGTCCTCTGCTGCGCTTGGCGGGAGGAGCGGAGGATTTGCATGTTCGCTTGCGACCAGGAATCGGAGCAGTCGGAAGAGCAGATGGCAGGTGAGATGGAGATGAGTCGCAACGAGGCAGGAGGGAGACTAGCTGAGAGAGCTGAGCGGAGTCTAGGTCGGAGCTGGGCAGAATACCCCTGGAGCGTAACGCAGAGGATGGAGATGAAAGAGCGGCTAGACGGGTACTCCTCCGAGCAGGAGGATTTGAAGATGGGTTGGCTTCGTCTTGATTAAAAAACAGGGACCCGGCAGGGTACTCTGATTCGAAATTCGACATTGCGCAATAGCTGCTTGCGCTTGCTGGGTAGCAGGCTGAGACGTGGATTTGAAGTTGCTTTTAAGATGAACTCAGGATGCTGATTGGCTTCATGGAGGTGCGGTTCGAAGCTGATTGGCTTGCGTCAGAGGCGGATCAGCCTCTGATTGGATGGAGGTAGGCAATAGAGTTTCTTCAATTGAACTTCCGCTTAAGCTTCATTTTTTTTATAGAGATACTCCAGATTTCTGCGATTCTTTTTGAGTTCGTGGAGTTCAGTGTACCATGGGTCTGAGGTGGAAAAAGAGACTGTAGCTGTTTTAAGAGGGGCTAACTGATTAAGGCAGGAGGAGAGAGTGTGGTTGTAAAAAATGACCAGATCAATGATAGTGGGATCAGAGGGACGAGAGGAGCTATAGATTGCAAGAAGAAAGAGGAAGAAAGTGTGTCGGGAGAGAGTTACTTCAGGTTCCAGTAGGATATTGTCTGTGTGTGTTTGGTGAGGGAAGTGGGGATGGTAATATCCAAAGTAATTGCCAGATGGTCAGAAATTGTGAGGTCAGTAAGTGACAGCTTATTAATGGCGACTGAGGGAGTTGAGCAAACCAGGTCTAATATGCGTCTGTGTGTATGAGTGGGTGAAGTGAGCTGTGTGAGCTGGAGACGGTTTAAGATGTCCAAGAAATCAGATGTTAATTTGGCTTTGGGGGAGTCGATGTGGATGTTGAAGTCACCAAGAAGCAGTACACATGGAGAGATGGAGGATAGTTGTGTGACAAAATTTGTAAAATCTGAAATAAATGAGGGACATGGTTTAGGGGGGTATAGATGACAGCAGCAGTGAGTGACTGGGAACCGGGTAATCTGAAGGCAAGATGTTCAAAATGAGTGAGAGGTCGCTGCGATGTATTACAGCGAAGCCTCCACCTCGACGTTGCAATTGGGGGTTCTCAAAATAAGAGTATCCAGGTGGTGTGGTCTGATTTAGTGCAAGGTAGTCCATGGGTTTGTGCCACATTTCAGTGAGACAGAGTAAGTCCAGTTTATTGTCAGTTTTAAACTCATTGAGTAGCAAGCTTTTGTTATTTAGTGACCTTGTATTGAAGAGTGCTGTCTTGAGGGGCTTTTGTTGTGAAGTCCGTGTGGCGGAAGTGATGACAGAGAGGAGGTTAGATTGGGTCATGTGACGAGTACGCAGATGACGCATGCGGGTGTTGTTGTGCCGGTGTCCAAGGGACAGAGAGCTGCTTTCAGTCCAGAGTGACGGAATGGAGTTTTCAGTGAAGAAGTTATGGATAAGTTTACGTCCAGAGCCACGGTGGATGTAGGGGTGTCGACAGAGTAAAACAACCCCTAGTTGTTTTACAGTTGTGATGTCCAGCGAGGAAAGTACGCGATGCTTGAGATCAAGGAGCTGTGCAGAGGTGTATCGAAGAGCCATTGTCGGGGCCGGAGATGACAGTGGCTGCAGAGAGGTGATCAGAGAAGCCACGAATAGCAGCCACATTACTGCCAGGCTGTCCCAGGGCGCAAAATCTGAAATATTTTTCAGACTGTAGTCTACTACTTGAACTGACAGCAACACCGTGAGCTAGCTTGACGTTGATCATAGCAGGATGATGAAACACCGTGACAACTGACAAGTAATAAGGAGGCGATCAGAGTAGAGCACAGTCCAGCAGGCGACCAAAGCAGAGCACAGTCCAGAAATAGTGAGTAGTTTGATTTTGTCTGCTTTTTGCACGGAGTGAGAAGCAGCAGCCAAAACGCACCAGCATCCTTTCACTACCGGAAGTACCTAAAATTCTGCTTACATAAGTTGCCTAAGTTGAGTCTTGTAATGCTTCTGCTCTGCAACCATGCCTTTGGACAAACAGAGCACATGGTTGTGCTGCTCCACTGTGCTCTGCTGATTGGTGTGTTGGCACCACCTGCGCAGATCTTGTTAGCCTGCGTGAGTTTCATCATCCCGCGTTCCCTGATTGCCTTGCTAAGTTGTGACCTTCTTTGGTGTGGATGTCCCTGCCTTAACTTGCCCTTGTTAGATTCTCCAGTTGGCCTCTGTTTCTGAACATCGACCCTCTGCTCTGCCTCTAGACCTAGCCCTTTGGTTAGCCATCTGGAAACCTCAGTCTGCCCCTGCTTCAAGGTTTAACCCTTTCCCGGATTCTAGATTTCTCTCTGCTAAGCCCAAAGTCTGCTCTGGTTGAGCTCTTCACCTGTGTTGCCTGCATCTTTCATTCAAGCACTGTGTTGGACACCTTGGTGCAAACGTCTGGACACTGACAAGGTTAGTGGCTTTTATTCAGTGCACTTACACCTCCACTGAGTTATTCACGGCCACTAACCTCTCTTTCCGTCGCAGTTGTTCCAGTGTGTGCTCCTGGCAGTTACCTGACTGAGCTCGCTTTGATTATTTTTAATAAATCATTGTTTTACCACTCCTGTTGTCTGGCTGAATTATCGGGTCGCCTGTCTGAGCATAAGCTAAGTCATAACTGGAATTAGCTACTATCAGTTAACAGGACTCAGATTTTGCAGCAAGCATTTGATAGGTAGTGTAATGTAACATTTGCACTCCTAATACAGAATTTTACTGTAGATTAATGCTATGAATAGCTTGATGGAAGCATGAAAACATCTACTGCAAAGTTACACACACACAAATACGCACCCCCCGCCTCTCCTTTGCCTTAATGCTGGTAGAAAAGTCCAGAATGCCTCACAAAAAGCCCCTAATAACCCTGTGAGCTTCACTATCACCGCCATTGCAGGTGCTATGTTTGTGAGAGGTTAGATCAGCCTGGGGTACACTTCCACGTGGGCGGCGCAATCTTAAGGTTGGTGTCACATCAATTGTGGCAGAGGAAAAGACACGTCCTCCTAATACAGTCACTTGCTCTAGCTAATCCAACTTTGCCTTCTAACATCCCAGAAGAGAACATAGCTGAACAATGATTTTTGTCGGTTTTCGTCAATTCCGTTGGCTCGTTTAAACATATTCAGGATTTTAAGGAGGAACACCAACCTCTTAGTTCCTGGAGGGAGGCACAATTAAAAATCAAAATTTCACACTCAGTTTTGATTTATTAACTAAGAGATGAATGTTTGAAAAAGAAGCAATTATGAGAGTAAAGCCCCATTAAAAGAAGGTTAGTATCAAGAAAGAGAACAGATTAAAGAGATGCAAATATACATCTGTCACACATGTCTAGCTTTCATTTCAATAGCGTGGGAAGGTGCTAGGCCATAAGAATATAATGTTCTGACATCGCCTTATAGCTCCTTTCATACTGCAGCATACATAATTTGATGAACCAGGTTGCAGAAGTTTTTTTTATACATGTTGAAAAACTTCACAACATGAGGCTCACAGCTCACACAAAACATGCATAATGCACATAAGAACCACTGCTACGTGTCTGTGCAAATTCTCAGTTATCTGGGTCATCGCAACAGCAAACAGGCTTAAATCGGAGGCAACCGGCCATTCGCTCAGTTCTTTCTGAAAATGTTTCAACACCTATCCAGGAGTCTTTGTCAATTCTGGTGGCTCGCAGTTGAACACCAACTGCAGGTTGCTTAAATGCGAGCTGCGGTGGCCGAGAGGTGCAAATGCACTGCAAATACATAAATGCACTGCAAACACAAAAAGTACTCCAAGCACAAAACAGAGGCTAACACACAAAACACATGCAATGGAAAAATGCAGCAGAAGAGACATTTCTTTTTCATTTCAAAGTTTATTTGGTAGGGACAGACACACATCGACATAGACAAACTGAACAAAACAGCAGTCCCATGTTTGCGTCAAATGCTGCAATCACAGAAATTAGACACACAAATTGCAAACTGGCTGCAAACACAAATGATGCTGACACACAAACACACCAAAAACATGCAAAGTCAAAATGCAAAACAAAGCAAAAAACGCTACCAGTTAAGAAAAGCTGCAAACTAGCTCTGCATGACGGAAGTGCTCCAGACCACTAGGGGGAGTCGACCACCAACCAAGTTATATGGGTCTACAGACCTCAGACTGCTGTCAGCGCAGCAGGGACATTTATCTGTGTTCTAAATATTAGAGTGGAAACGTTATTCCCCACACTTTGTAGAATACATTGGAGCTACAGATCATATTTGATCAAAATAGGTGTCTATTCAATACACTGATCAATATAAAATGTCTACAATGGTATATTATAACGTTTTGCACGTAGAGCAAACCAAACATGAGTAGTATTACCAGTTTTAGGTGATTTTAAGCCGGAGTAAGTGAAAACTGTCGAGTCAAAAGGTGCAGAACGACTTTTGGTCAATCAGCATTTTCAGTCAAAGGATTACAGTTATTGAACCGCAGGATCTGAGGTTGCTGTCAGACCTGAGGCTTTTATCAACAAAACTGAAGCATTGGCTGAAAGAACATCAACACTGAACATTCATAATCTAATCTTTTTTATGTCTGCCTGTGCAAATTCTTAGTTATCCGGGTCATTGCAACAGCAAACACACTTAAATTGGAGGTAACTGGACTTTCATTCAGTTCTTTCTGAAAACGTTTCGACACCTATCCAGCAGCCTTTGGGTTATGTTTAGTAAATTAACATTCTGCTATAAGTGCTATGTACGCTGCATCAGTTTCCCATTGGTAACAGTGTCTTAGTTGTACTGTCCCTGTTAAAATAAATACAATGAAATGATAGAGAACATATTAAAGAATTATTTTTGTTCTTTAACAATGTATTATGGGAAAACCTGCTCAGTTATATAACTTGTCACTTGTTTTTGAGTTCACATAAACTAAGAGCAACATATATGCTCGTGCTCCTAGTTTTGCCTGTTATTATGTTTAACAACATGTGTTATTCTGTTATAACTTGTTTTTAACTTGTGGTGGGAATTTCTGACGATGTATTGTGAGGAGTACTGTTCGCACCTGGGTTCACAGGAAGCTGGGAGCAACATGTTTCATTTCCCACACGGATTCGGGCTCTGTATCCCTTACTCTGTAAATATTCACGTGAAACTAGAATTATATTGTGTTTCACACACTGATTTATTCTATGTTATTTTATTTGTCACATCGATTGCGCTTCGCACACTGCTGAGATGCTGGAAACGGGTTCTGTTTGGGAACATGTTTTGGGAAGCAGGGCAGCTGTGGAGGGAGAGATGGCCACTCTCGCTCCACATCTGACTCTTTGTTTACAAGTATATAAAGACGAGACTGCCTTCTGAGTCCTGTTTTATGTTTTTTGGACTGATTGACTGTTTTTCTCCATTATCTACCCCACTCTCCCCAGCCAGCGCTCAGTTCACCTGATAAGTTCCACCTGCAGTAATCAGACTTAAGCCAGCTCACCTGTTACTCCGCCTACTTATTCATGCACTCCACAGTCACTCACTGCCAGAACCTCTTGTCTGCACAGCCTGTATGTCGCTCCCTGTTCTCGTGTGCTCATCCTGCTACACCCCAGGATTTCTGCAAGTGACCTGCCCTTACTTGGAAGGATTTCCTGTGACTTTGTGTTCGTCTATTTTGCTCTGCGTTCAATTGTGTCCTGCTGCTAGCTAAGCCTGCTCTGGTGAGCCATCGGCCTGCTTTTTCTGGTCAAGTCTGGACAGTTTCTTCATGCCCTTTCACCATTACCACCTCTTATCTCCATCTCCGGGTGCCATCTCCTGTCTGTCACCTACTAACTAAAGATTATTAAAAAGGATGAATCCTTTTTAATAAACTTTTAAAACGTACTATGTGTCTGGTTTGAATATCAAGTTCACCAATCCAGTCATTACAGAACTTTACGAAATAGTAATAGTAAGTAATAGTAATAGTAATATCATCTTTATTGTCATTGAAACATACATTGAAACATACATTACAACGAAATTTGTTCTCTGCTTTTAACCTATCACCCTTGGGGAGCAGTGGGCTGCCATGTGCGGCGCCCGGGGAGCAATCTGGGGTTAAGGGTCTTGCTCAGGGACCCAGAGTGCAGGCACTGGGGATCGAACCGGGTACTTGCATCCTTCTCTGAGTGCAAGCGCGCTGCTCTAACCACTAGGCCAACACTCCCCACAACTAGGCCAACACTCCCCAACCAGATCCAACCAGTTACACCAAAGGAACACAGGAGCCAGGACCCATATGTGCACTCATGGTGATGCCATCCTGAAAGAATTTCCAGGGGTTTTTTTCTCTCTAATTTTTCAAATCCCCGCATTAAATTAGAATATCAATAAAAAGTAAATTTATTTCAGGAACTCAAATCACTAAGGTTACGTTGCTGCAAGCACCTTTGGTGTTTTGAATCGTTCAGACAGAAGTCTGATGGCTGTCCACTTTATTAGTAGCAAAAAAAGAGTGATTTTAGCAAAAAAAACTGAATTTTATATCAAGACCTGCAGTGTAAATGTAGCCTTAGGCCCCGTTCCCACTGCAGGTGGAATTTGAGCCATTTCCATACATGCTCCTGAATCTGACTCATATCTGATCTTTTGGAATGTGACTCCAGTGGGAACAATCAATACAACCTTGACATCACTTTCTATCGACATTTGTCACAACTTTGAGGCAGCGGTGGTCGCGGAACGTGATAGCAGTTAGCATTAGCAAGACAGACGACAGCTTACTGCCATGGCACTACTGGGAAGACAGCGTTATGTTAGACCTTAGCAATTTATGGAGCAAAACCTCTATTAAGGCCAAATTTCAGGGGGTGGGGGGTGGAGGTAAAGTCTATAAAAATCCTATAATACAGTGAGGGAGACCATGATCTGACAAATGAGCCTTGTCGGAACAGATATTCTAATTTACTGAATATCACTCTTTATGACCTTTGAAAATGAAATATTGTGGTAAGAGACCTTTGAAAAGTTTCGTTGCACTTAAATGCTATGAGGGGTCCATCTAACTGAAAGAATCTGTTGTTACCAGTTAGAAATGATAGTCTGATAGTCAAACACAGGAAAAGTATTACCTGCTTCTGCATTTTCAGCCTCGTCTTCCTCCTCTTCTTCTGTGGCTATCCGATCTTCTGTGCTCACCTGATCCATAACAATACACTCTGCAACACCTGTCTAAGTAAAGAATAATAATAATAATACAAGTCAGAATGAACCACATTCACAGTTCACAATATAAGTGTGCATGTGTTTCCTACTATCACAGAGGATCCCAAACTGACAGTCCAGGTAAAAATCCTAAACAAGCTAAATCAACCCCAGGCCCAGCGTTAGGGGAACAAACAACAGGGGGCGTGTCATTTACAGTGTGGAGGCAAGTCCATAACTCTACTAAAATAAAAAAAATAAAAAAACTATGCGGCACATTGATTAGAATTTATTTCCCAGAAACAATACTAAACGTCAAATACATATCATTGCACACCATTGTGGGCATATTCTGAGCTCACGTTTACATGACGTACAATCTTGGAACATTAAATGCATGTTTGCAACAACCAACGACTAAAATAAACAACCTCAGTTCAAATAACAAAGTGATAATGCTTAACTTGCTTAAAAATGCTTAAAAGTAGACACCCTGTCTACTTTTAAGACTAATCTTAAAACTTTCCTTTTTGACAAAGCTTATAGTTAGAGTGGCTCATGTTACCCTGAGCTACCTCTATAGTTATGCTGCTATAGGCTTAGGCTACTGGAGGACATCAGGGTCTATTTTTCTATTTTTCTCACTCTACTGAGTTCTACTGTTCTCCAGTTTTGCATTGTATTACATTGAAATGACTGTTGTCATTTCAGCTTTTAACTTTTTGTTCTCTCTCTTTTTTCTTCATAGTAGGTACACCTGGTCTGATGTGCTGTTAGCTGTGACATCATCCAGGGAAGACAGCTCACCTGCTATTACCATCTAATGTAGAACAGATTACTAGATCAATGTTTGCTTCTGTGCTTGTTTGTCTTTCTTGTTGTGTCTCTGCTCTGTCTTCTCTAACCCCCAGTCGGTCGAGGCAGATGACCGTTCATACTGAGCCCGGTTCTGCATGAGGTTTTTCCTTCCCGCTAATGGGTGGTTTTTCTTTCCACTGTCGCTTCATGCTTGCTTAGTATGAGGGATTGCTCTGGATTGCGCTTCTCCAGGAGTGAATGCTGCTTGTCGGGACTTTGAATCAATCAACTGGTTCCCTTATATAGGAAATTTTTGACCAATCTATATAATATGATTGATTTGACTTTGTAAAGTGCCTCGAGATGACATGTTTCATGAATTGGCGCTATATAAATAAAATTGAATTGAACTTGAGCAGGGCAGCTTAGCGCCCGCACATCACCGTGGCTGTGTTTTATTATTGGGTAGAAAGGTAAAAAAAACAGTTTGACCGCAGACCAGTTCGGCCTGAAACGACCGGCCGGTCAGAAATCCTCCCGAGCCTCCCTGGCCACCTTGCCCCTGGGTGTGACTGGCTTTACCCCCTTATTCCGTTAGACCACTGCACTGTAGACTTAACACCCTGCAGCCCCCTCCAGTCAATTTTAGAGGCCCAGAGGTGAATCTCCTCATGGCCTTTCCTTGTCTCATTTAGCCTCCAGCCTGTCAGCCTCTGTGCAGTGCAGGGCTGCAGCATCTTCTCAAAGCATGCAGGGACACCTGCAGTTGCAAGGGGCGCCAATTCCTCACACAGTGATAAAGGAAATCCGCCTTTGGGCACAGATTCTTTTTTTATTTTTTTAATTGCTCATGCCGCCCCCCATATGTCACCGAAAAAGGTTCCTGCCCCAGTCAGCTGCCCAGTTCACCCATGCTAAAAACCGCTGCTTTTTGCATATTTATTTTTTATTTTTGAGGGGATGGTGCATATTATTTGAGGGGGCGACGCCCCAGTGTGCCCCCTTGTGGCACCGGGCCTGATCAACCCAACTAGGTTGCATTGGGACTGGCTAACTGGGGCACATTAAAAAAATCTGTTCATGTATTTTTAAAAATTTATTTTTACCAGCAGACATTTTGAAACAAGTTTTCCTAAAAATATATTTATTAAAACTGACTGAAGTGTATGCATATTTATGTATGTTATCAGAGATTATTTCATAACTTGGGAAATGGAACTTCAGAATCACTGCCAGCTTCAGCTTTCTGGATCACTTAATTTTCTCTAAATTAAGTGATGCATCACTACTTCTTTAACATCAACAGCAACATGACTCATTAAATATGTTTAAGAAATTAAGCCTGAGACATGTCTCATAGGAGCGTAAACCCCTCAAACACACAGCACCACCAGCAGCACAACATATCTCAGGAGTCTAAAGATGATCCAAGGGGTCTCTGCTTGATCTACTTTGTAACTCAGACTGTAAACTAGGGATGCAAACAAATAATAGATTTAGGATTCATTGTTGAATAATGGGTTATTAGATTAGAATCTGTTCCATCCAAATAACTAGTAGCCGGACCTTCTTTCAGTGTTTTAGCGTGGCCGCCATCTAGATTAGGGCACCACTGCTCACCCTTAAGTGGAGCCAGACAAAGATGTAAGAGAAATAATCATGGCGGAGGCATTCCAGAAACGTGAAATGTTCCAAACAGAGTATGTTGAGGGATTATTTTACACTGTTTAATGTCAACCGGGATGCAAAATCTATTTATGCGTTTTTAAATATAAACACTTGATGATCTTCTATACAGCTCCACCATGCAGCACAAATCTGAATCTAAAAGTTGCTGATAAAAGAAAATCACAACCTCCTGACCTAAGGTTTTTATGTTAGGTACATTTCTACACTGGTGACTCAGTAAATGCTGTAGAAATGCAGGGTAATGATACTGGCCCTTCAAAACGACCCCATTTCCTGTAAAGAATCATGCAGCCGACATGGGCCACTAAGAAGGTCGTAAATATTAGGGATGGGTGTTGTTAAGAACCTCACAATTCAATTTGATTTAGATTCTTTTGGTCACGATTGGATTCAATATTGATTTGATACAATATTGATTTGATTCAATATTGATTGAAATATTGTGATAATTATTTATTTTGTGATAAGTACACAGTTTTTTAGAGTACTTGTTTATACATATTCTAATGTTTGATTTATTTTCTCGTCTATATGAACAGCCATAGTATACCAGTACATGTATTTTAGACATAGAAACATAGAACATAGAAAAGATTCCTAGATCAATGTGTGCTTCTGTGCTTTTCTGTGTCTCTGTTCTGTCTTGTCAAACCCCGGGTCGGTCGTGGCAGATGACCATTCACACTGAGCCTTGTTTTACTGGAGGTTTCTTCCTGTTAAAGGGGAGTTTTCCTCTCCACTGTTGCTTCATGCTTGCTCAGTATGAGGGATTGCTGCAAAGCCATCAACAATGCAGACAACTATCCACTGTGATTTTACGCTCTTTCAGGAGGAGTGAATGCCGCTTGTCAAGACTTGATGCAATCTGATGGGTTTCCTTAGATATGAAACCTTTTGACCAATCTGTCTGGATGATTTGACCATGTAGGGTGCCTTGAGGTGATGTGTTGTGAATTGGTGCTATTGTTACGGCTGTAAGTGTCTGCTCCCAGTGGTGCAGACTGGACTCATACTAATGCTAAACTGGCTGTGGCAGCTCGTGTCTGGGATTGGCCAAATGGACGTTGGCCTCGCCTCCAGCATGCTGGACTCCTGATTGGAACAGCTCCTCAAGAAATGGACCAATCCAGACCTTTTATTATGTTACCCCATCTTCCTGCCTAAAGAGGTCGTAACAGCTATACAAATAAAATTGAATTGGACTTTTGAGCAATTAATTAACAATATGGAGTACAAAGGTGAAAACATGACTGTACTGTATTAACACTGAACTAAAGTACATGTAAACCTAAATTATTCTCCTTTCCTCTTAAAAAATTTGATTTCTGTGAAAGCTGTTAAGCCTCTAAAAACTCCGACCAATCCTTCACGTTCGGTCAGGCAGGGATATGTTAACAGTTTTGGTCCTGCTCTCACCCACTCTGTCCCTCGAGTTCCGGTGGGTATCACCTTATCCATCGGTTGTCCCACATGCCAATCATTCTTATGCGCTCACGTAATTCCAATGTACGTGCACGTTTCTTCTTAGTTTCCGCTTGCTGGATGCGCATGTGCACTTCTAGTGCTTATGTATCCGGTTAGCTTAGTGGTGTAACTTTGGTGTTAACCGCTCATTGTAGCTCCGCTGCTCTCACCGTATACTTGAAAATGGCTGATAGTCACAAGAAGCAGACCGCGTACAAGAAGAAGAGGCAGGCTTCAGTAGAAAGAAATAAGACAAGAGAGGATTTGGGAGTTTTTTTTCACGCAACCCCCTTGAGGAGCAGAAAAGCAGTTAAGACTTGTGCATGCAAAAATTATTCAAAAATGGACTTGGGAAAACTTCTGAAAAAAATCGTCAATTCTGCCTTTAAGTGTTTTGATGCACTTTCCTGGAGGGCTTTTTTCAAATCTCAAGTTTTCAGCGCCACTTCATGACCAATGAGATGCATTTAATGCTGCTCATAGCGTCAGTGATTGGCAGGTAACGCTCCTCCGAGGAATGACATGACGAGCTAGAGCCACAGCACTGGCCATCTCTCTATTAAACGTGAGGGCCAAACTGGGAGGTTTGATAGGGAAGAGGCTGTTCAGTTCTTGACTGCTGAGGTCTAAGCGCCACAGAAGGTCTTTGATTTGGTTGGCCGGGCTTTACGGGGCAGGTTTTTCTGATCTCCGCTGCTGGTCGGCTCTGTAGCGCTCGTTCATGAGTTAACAGATCCACTCTGCGGCCGTGTGCTGAGGAGAGTCTGGCTGGAGCGGAGGAGAAGTGAAGGTGTTTGGGGCGACATGGCGCCACAAAACATGAGTGTGTTGCGAGACTACAGGGCAGAGAGCGACAGAACCTACTCAGGCTGAACCACCAGCCCACCGGAGAAATACCCGGTAGTTATGTATGCCAGGCAGTTTGCCAATGTGTTAACATTGCAGTAAAATCATTTACTTTTTTACATTTGCCTTGTACACGCAAAAAACTGTACAACATGAATGTAAAAAAAGTAAATGATCCCTCAAAACCATTGCTCATGAACCCAGTGGCCAGGGGAACTGATCAATTGAGAGCATTTTCTACATAAATATTGAACTAGGAAAAATTATTGCAATGCATAAATGAATCGATATTTGTACCCACCCCTAGTAAATGTAAGTATAAAAAGAAGCAAACACTTCCTAGTTTGCTCCCTTTCTGACCTTCAGAGACTCCAGCTGAACCACTTGACATTTCTGCAGTAGTTCCACAAACAGGTAAATGAGTAAGGCCTACAGAGGGAAAAAAAAGTAAATTAATAAATATACATTGATATATACTGCTAAAAAAATAAAGGGAACACTCGAACTGCACAATATAACTCCAAGTGTTCCCTTTATTTTTTGAGCAGTATATATATATATATATATATATATATATATATATATATATATATATGTTTGGACTCACTTGCAATTGAGTGGCATTTCCTTATGACTTTCTACATTATAGACGTACAGTGAAGTCATCAAAACTATGACTCAAAAGTGTATAGAATTATGAATGAAACACAAATTTGTGGAATAACTCCAAACATACTGTATATTTTAGCTTGTTCTAAATGCTCCCACTTTGTTTTAGCTTTTGACTGGTAATACACACACATACACACACACACACACACGCACACACACACACACACACACACACACACACACACACACACACACACACACACACACACATATGAATGACATACAGAGACAGAGGGATGGATAGTACAACAGACAGAAAAATCCTTCAGTACGTTTTGCTTACCTGAACAAAGAAGCCAACAAGGAAGGAGACCAGGAAGGGCACAAGCCCAGCATGTGCTATAGTGACTGGAAGACCTGGAAATTAGAATAATATTGAACTGTTTCTGAAAGTGATTCTCAGCCAGGTAAAAGGGAAGACATGTGCTAGACACTGTCTGACGACCTTTTTTTTGTCTCTCGAACCCATCTCTCCGCACTGGCTCCAGCTTTCTATAACATTTAATTGGCAGTGCTAATTTCCATATGAGATTTAAGTGGCTGTGCAAGTATTAACTTGGAAGGACCGGACCTTTGTGGAATTACATGAAAACTCTGCTCAAAACAAAGCAGTTAAATGTAATGTCCCATGTAATTTCCACCTCTAAAAAAATCTCTCTGGTCTTGGCTACACTTCATAAAACACATTTAAATTACCGCTGCCTGCAGATAGACAGAACTTTAATTATCTTCCTAGTGAAGTGATATTTCAGAAAGGACATGTAATAGAAAGAGCAAACAGCTCCCATGGAACCTTCTTATTAATTGAAGTTCCATCTTTTTTCATGGCTACTACAAAATCAGGACATTAATCTTTTTAAACTTAAGATCCGAGTTTTGGCAGTTCAGGTTGTCCACTACGTTCTTGAGGTTGAACTATGAAAGGTTTTGAGGTGTAGCTACTTGATTTTTTGTGAATTGGAATTGGTCATGAGCTACTGGTAAAGTTGCCTAATTCTGTCAAATTTATGGATGACAAAGCTTTAAAACATTCATGCTATGAGGGAAATCATTTTAGTAACCTGGGTTCGACTCTGACCTGGGGTCTTTTGCTACATGTCTCTCCCCCTCTCTTGTACCCCCTGTCCTGTCAGCCTACTGTACGAAAAACAAGCCACTAGTGCTGTAAAAACCTCAAAAAAAAAAAAAATCACAAAGTGCTCTACAAACAGTGCAAACACCATTAAATAAAAAATGACAAAGGGTTAATTACACACAATTGAAAGCCAATCAAATACTATTTAGAAAGACTTACCTGGCCTCACCAAACATGCAATATCTGCAGATAGCAGATGATGGTGTGTCTGACCAGATGCTTAAATCTCAACTAATCCCATTGTGGATCCATTCTGATGCCTTATGATATACCCATAAATAGTTTGTGATAGACTTTAGAAGTTGTAAGAGTTAACAAAGCCTATGGCTACAGAACACAGTCCAATGGTTTAAAAAATGTTTTTCATGGTTTTCCCGTATCAAAGTATGTTACTGTGTTGAATGATGATTACTCATTACATACATGTTTATGGAATCCATAGGTCCAGCATAGTATTTTTGATTCTCTTTTTCCTCCATGACTGACCTCATTGAGCCCTCGTTTTGTGAATAACAGAAAAGTGTCAAGAACCCCTTGGCACTCTAACTAAAATGTTTCCTGCTAGTATTCGGTGCATCTTTAGGCAAGGCAAGGCAAGGCAAATTTATTTTTTTAGCCAGATTATTAGCCTACATTCCATGATACAAGGCTAATTACAGCTGCAAGGCAAGTTTGTTTATTGTACAGTGACAATACAGTTGGAACAAGAGATGAAAGGTAACAAGAATGGATTTTGACCAATCACTATGTGATGAGTACAGAATGTCCATGAATTCATGCATGTCAGGTAAAATAATTTCAAAACGTACCGAGAATTCCAGTTCCTAATATTGTCGCAATGGTCAAGAAGTCTGGAAAGACAAAGGGTTGAAATCAATAACATTAATGGAAAGATGGTTTTACCCTGTATCTCTTTTGTGCAGTTTACAATCACATTTGGACTTTTAAAAAGATTATTTGGCTTAAAAAAAAGAAAATATGCTTTTCACCAGATCTTAAAATATGTTAAACATTCAATTCAAATCACTTTATTTACAAAGTATGAAAAATACGAAGAAATACAAGATGGTAAAGACAGCAAACACCAGGAAGACAAAGAAAAAAGGAAGTGTGTCACACCAGGCATGGCCCAGTTACTGGCATTAAGATACACTATGGTTTTAAAAAGTTACAGTTTCCTTAACCTCACTCCTATGGTTTAAGGTCCTTGTGATAAAATGCAGTAGAAAGTTCAGAGCTGAGTTCTTTGGTTGTAATAGTGGAGTCTCTTGACAGTCAACGCTTCCTTACGTGTTACCATCGGCCTCTATTCATTCCTACTGTTTAGGTCATGATTTTCACATCTGGCATGGTTAGAGTCTTGACCTCTGTTACGTGGCTGGCTAGAAGCTAGCTAATCAAGTCAATGGCCTGACTAAGTAACGTTCCAAATATCAAGTTGTTACACTCTAGAAAGAGCCAAATGAAGAAAAACAAGAAGATGTTCAACAAGAAGAACTAACAACATTTTTCACAATAAGTAAGTTTGATCTAACCCGGCAAGCCAGATTAATAATGTGTAGCCCTCTCCGTTCTGCACAATGTCAATCTGGGACTGCTCCTATCAAATGTGTTTGAGGAGAAGAGGAACATTCAGCTGAATTTCCGAGATGATTGGGGGAAGCGACACAAAGTGCCCGCCAACCAAAGGTTGGTTTTAATCAATCATGGTATCAAATGAAAATGACGTAAGTAGCCATGAGAAACCACAAGTTAAGCTGGTCAAGGTGCACTTATTTGGACAGTGACACTCGTGGCAGTTGAGGATTCTGACAAAAAAGATGTGATAGCAGCAGCTATGCGTGCGTCCTCCTGTGCTGCCATGTTTATGACAGTTCAGCTGTGGGCTCAGCTCTTGTTTGCGTCACAGCTCTATGTTCCGCCTTAGACCATAATACTGCAACGTAATTGGCCCGAACCGTTTTTGGCTTTGTCACAAACGGTTGAAGTGGGAGCGGTACAAGATGGATTCTCATGTGTTTGTGAATGCTAATACCACAATAATTCAGCTTGCAGGCAAGGTTAAGTCTGATCGAAATAACTACAAAATTTTACATTTTCCTTAAGTCTTTCACAACTGTGTACATTTGTTAAAGACAAATCTATTACCAGTGCCTACTGTTTTATCTGACACTGAATTAAAATTGTTCTCACTACTTCTGACTGAAGTAAAAAGGAATTCTTGATCCTTTATACACATTGTTAGCTGAAAAAGTGGATTGGTAAATGTTTGTGCTGGTAAGTGAACTGAATTTAAAGTGACTATCAGCGTACTCACCCATCAGAATAATCAATACATTGTGTTATTTTGGCATATATTATTTCTGTTTCAAATAAAAGCAATGACTTCCTTTTCTACGTGTTTTTTTTTTAAAAAGTCTACCGTATCATACTATGAGACCCTCACACTGGGCCAAGCCTACACCAGAGAAATTGAAAGATATAAAACGTGTCTTGTTTGCTGACCTGATGCTACCTGCAAGCTACAATTACAAAATATTTTATTTTTCCAATACCATTACATGCTATTACCTTGCGATGCAGTTTTGAGGCTATTTGCCAACCCTTAATGGACAGTCTGTAGGGCTAATAGCTTAAGTTTTATTGTATTGGGTTCCCAGTTTACGCTGCACCCCTCCAGCAATAGATATAGCCACAGATATACACCATGAGCAATCTCAATGGCCCGGGATGACACTACCTTAAACAAAAGAGTATGCAAAACAGATTTTACTTTCTGTGTTATATAAATCACTTTGTAAAACTGTTTCCCTCATACAATCAGTGATAGATACTATTTGGCAGTGTTAAATACCTCTATAAGTTGATCTGAGTAACTCTGCTCCTTTTGGTATTTTTCTCCAATGCTTTAACAAGAATTGGAAAGTTTGTCAGGAACAAAATCAGCTGAGTGCAGCTAGGAAATCAAGTATTTAAGAAGTCAATAATGTTTTAAATGAATATATCTTTCATGAGGCTGAGAGTGAGTCCTTTTGGCTGCTCACTTATTTAGTGGCCACTACAGCAAGTCATTACATCTTGTACACAGAGTTTTTACACCGGATGCCCTTCCTGATGCAACTGGGACTCCCGGCCCCCTGAATTAAATTCAAAGACATAAATCACAACACAACAGAGGCTACCGGTATGAAAATTCACATTAAATGTCAGAGATAACCCAAGTAATCCAAGCATTCAATGAAATCCAAACACATTCTAAGTCCATAAATTAGGTACAAAAAGGTGGAATGGCACAGGGAATAAGTGTTGAACGTGTACTGAAAGGGTACATGGACTGAACTTATTATTATGTCTCCATAACTGTACATTTTCGGATGTGCGGCAGCTAGCGTATAGTATGGGAATAAGAGTCACACAGGGGCATGAATGAGCTATAAAACCATGGAGCAAATGAATAGGAGATGGCTAAAAAGGCTTAAATATTAGTTACAGATGAAGTGAGAGGTGTTGGACTCGTTCTGCTGTACTTTGGGAGGTGCAGAAGTCTAAAATCATTCGTTTTCAGAGCTGGTGGTGTGTATTTTTTTGTGTATTCTTTTGTTTTAGTGTCAGTCAGCAGTATTCATTCTCCGTCTTGTAATAATTGCTAAAGAGATGTGTGGAGAGTGGCTGTGGCAAGGTTGTGCATGTCTAGGGCAATATGTTGCATCAATAACTGTTTTATATAGACTTCTGAGTCTGGATCAAATTGAATTGTGTACGTAAAGGTTCCTACCCTTAATTCTTATGCGGTTTTTATCCAATACCTTTTGTAAAAATAATTCTTGTAATAGTTTTTCCAATCAGGCCTAAATTAGCACATATCTGTTTGGACTGATAGGAAGCATCATTACCTTCTAAATACTTCTGTGAGATTTCTGTGAGTTTCTAGGCTTTCGATCCATTTTTACAACTTTTTCTCTTTATGTTTTCAGAAGGTCTTCCCTGTGTTGTCGCTGTGTTTTTCCCAACAAAAAAAAAAGATTGTATAGCTGATTTTATATGGCTGGCTGTTGAATTCAATGACAATCATCAAAATTATAGCACTAGAGACTAAATGTGCTAGGAATTTAATTCAATAAAGTGGTGGTGATAAAGTCATCATGCATGTGTTATCAATTGTCGCAGTCTGACGCTCAGAAAGATGGCTTCCTGAAGTGTCCTTGTTAGAGATGTTCAAACCCATTTTTTGCCATAAAGTAGATTTTTGTGCCATCATTTCAACATTCCACACAGACAACATTGCGGAACATTCTGACACTATGTGAGAAATGACTATCAAAGTTTCCGATTGATTTGGTTGTTTACATTGTTGCTGTCATGATTTGGGTTTTGTTTTGGTTTATGTTTATCATTTGATCAGCTAGTCTTGTCTTCCACCTCAGGTTTTGTTTCTGTTCTGTCTGGTTTTAGATTCTTCAGCTTCTGTACTGTTTTAATTTATCCGGTCTTTGTATTTAGTTCTGATCTCCCTTCGGTGCTCTGTGTAGTCTTAGTTTATTTTCTATCTTAGGTTCGTTCTTCATGGTTATTTATGTTCTAGGGTTGGTCTAGTGTCTGTTCCTTTCCACGTGTTTTCTGTCAGCTTGTTTCCTCCTGCAGCCTCTTTCCCCCCTCTGATTACATCCACCTGTTTATGGTTAATTGGCTCACTCTCTCTCCTTTGTTCTCCTGCCTTTTTAAGCCTCCCTCCTCTGCCACTTCACTGCCAGTTCATCGTCAATTCTAGTCATGTCAGTTATGTCTTTCCATGTCAAGTCTCCGGTGAGTTTAAGTTCCACATTTTTTCCTGTACTGTCTACGTCTGGACCATTTAAGTTATCCGCCTCCCGGTATGAGTTTTATGGACTGCCATTGTTTGTATAATTTTTGGATTAGGATTTTGACCACTGTTTTGCCTTAATCTAATCATTAAATCCTGCTGGATCTCAAAACCTCTTTGTCTGGTCGAATTCTGGGTCTTCCTGTCTCTGAGCTTCATGACAGTTGCCCTTCTAAGATGAAAGTCCTTTGAATTTAAAAAAGGAAGTTTGATTCATATTTCATGTTATAGTAGAAAGCCCATTGTTAGGCAAAAGGCTGGTAAACTCAACAGCAATCATTTTTAAAAATATTGCAACAATGTCAATTCTACATTTTTCATCACTTTCCTCTTTCCCATCTGCTAATATGATACTTCCAACTCTCTTGGACTTTTATGTATCTTTTGCACTAGCACCTATGTCAAGTATTAGCATCTAATGTACTAAGATTGTACTGAACAAGCTGATTGCTAGCATGCAAAACCAAATTTGGGAATCTAACAGCTGACCAAAACATATCATTCTGAGACACTCTGTGGACACTGATACGGCAGTGACCATATATTTGCAATGTTTTATGCAGCTCTATGTGAAGCCCCTGTGTGTTGTGACAAGTCCAACTGAGGATGATACTGACAAGTCGGCCACTTTTCTGCTGTATTTCCATCCATTACTTGGACTCTAAGGAGCTCACTTCCCCACAAGAAACAAACGGTCATTTTATCAATCAGCCTCGTCCTTTCTCAGCATTGCCTCATCTCTTCTGTTTTCTCTTCTGTGTTTTCCTGAAATACATCTGATCAGTAATCAAACCAGCCATCACAATCTTTTTCATTATCTCTTTCCTCAAGGCTCCTAATAACTAGTCAATTATTTATGAAGAGATCATAAGACAGACAAAGGAACATGAACACAGTGCCTCTAACCATCCTGAATATGATTTTGAATTTGATGCACTGGATGACTTTAAATTTCCTGCACTTAAATTCTGACAAGACAGAAGTTGTAATCTTTGGACCAGAGTCCTCAAAAAATAAACTTCTTAATCAATCACTTAATCTGGATGCCATTAACTTGGCCTCTGGTAATAAAGTAAAAAATCTTGGTGTTATTTTTGACCAAGACATGTCATTTAAATCCCATATTAAACAGGTTTCCAGGGTTTCCTTTTTTCACCTCAGGAATATTGCCAAAATTAGAAACAGATAGACATTACTGTCAATGTACATGGCCAATGTACATGCCCCCCCAAAAAAAACAACAACACATGACCAATCCCATCCCTTCCACCTCATGAAACACAGGCACAAAGGGCAAATAGATGGAAATAAACATTGGCTTGTTAATATCAGCCCAGTTAATGCCAATATAACGTGCATCCCCAATGTGACCTGACAACCTTGCATGGTGTGTTTTCACAAGTGGTCAAATTTAATTCATTAAAATAAAATAAAAGGCAAAATGCAAAGTAAAGGCATAAAACAAATAAAAAAAGACACTGACACACTGACCAGGTTTGACAACTATCTTTATAGCTGTTATTCCAGGAAAAACAATAAACAAAAGGAAAGAAAAGAGAAAATGGATGACGTCATCAATGACTTAGGAACAGCTGGTAGAGAACAAAACACCAGATGTCTGAAACTGAAGTTTGAAAACTAAATATGCATGTACAGATGCAGAAATGTGTCTTTCACCATCCTATACACCTGGACACACGCCAGTAATGATTATCCAAATGCATGAGTCTTGTTGCCACCCCCAGATTCAGTCTGTTTGGGTGGCAGACATTTAAATAAAGAAACAGTTACAGTATTCACATACAGAAGTCACAATATATTGAGGCAAAACCCAGAATAATGAAGCGCCAAAATCTTCAAAACGCTAAAACTGAGAGGCTTTTGTGTCTTAATACTGGAAGTAGGACCAAGTATTTCTTCTGTTTAAAACCCAAAGATTGCTGCCCTGAAAATCTGCTCTGCAAAAGGTCGCAAGTTCTCCCTGTGTTACCATGGTAATCTATTTTTTTGGCTACCAAAAAAAACAAACACATTTGCTTTAACATCAACATGGCCAGGTAAACCCAGCATTGAACTTTTTTAGGCTGTATTGTGCAGCCCTCGGGTCAACATAAGGAAGGCTAGTAGCTTTTTTCTGTCAAACACACACACACACACACACACACACACACACACACACACACACACACACACACACACACACACACACACACACACACACACACACAGCGTGGTTTCTAAATAACTAGTCAAAGTAACATTCACTGAAAAAGTTTTAAATGAAAATGATGCACAGCACAAAAATACAGTTGGGCTCAAATGTAGTCATGCACCTGGTAGATTTAGATATTGTTTTTATTTAATTCAACCAAAAAGTTTGTTTTTGTTTGGAAATGAAACAGCCAGCTCTCAGTCAATGAAACACTAAAATCACTATCAATTAAAAATAATACGCAAGTATTTACACCCTTCTAAGTTAGCATTACATCCACGTGAACTCTATGTTTCCTAGCCATAACCCTAATCTTTACCGTAGATTTACTTTGGGGCTTCTGTTGGATCATGCCAATACATGATCCAACAGAAGCCATGCTAGTAAAATTAAAATATTTCTTTACAGTGAAACCCGCCAGGGGCAATTGTGTCTTAACTGTATATAGTGTATACTGTTACACATTAAAGATGAAATACCATACTTACACTCAGCGTCCGAAATTAACTTCCTGATTCACCGGCCAAGTTGGCCGGTAGATGTAAAAATCAACCGGCCAGGCATATTTTTTACCGGCCAAAATATTAATCCTGACCAGACCTCAATTTTTATAAAAACTAAGAGTGAGAGTATGTTAATTTTCGGGGGCGTGGTTGGGGGCGTGGCTGACTGGACCATGGAGGAGAAATCTTTGTTTCCTGACTTTCATAAGCAAATATTGTAGATGATTATAAAAGACACAATATGAATTATCAGATTCACATCCAGGCAATAAAAAAACACTACAGATTATCATTATTCTATCCGTGTTGGTCTAATTTGTGAATGAGGCGGAGTTTCATCAAGCCTATACACTTCAATATTTTTCCCTCAGCTGCAACACTTAAAGCACGCAGCGGTTCGCGCTGCGTCTTTACGCATGATCCAGCTGTTAATAAAGACTGTAAAGGGCTCCTTTAGGGAGGAGAGAAGGAATAATGGGTCTGAGCTGCAGCCCCCGATGTTACAAGTTCCTTAAAATGACCCTGTGCGCACCTAAATTACATGTAACGTAATTTTGCGCACCTGAATTCAAGCGCCAGGCAGCAGCCCGCCGAAGCACCACTGGCTCTGTGTCGTTAAAAACAAAATAGCATGAAACATAGCTACTGACTCTCCTATTGACTTTAATTGGGACATTTTGGTACGAGTGGAAGGACATTAAACGTAGTGATTCACGTTTTGAAGGCTGGTCGCTGACAAAAGCACCTGGCTCCGAGAGGGCGGGGGGGGCGGGGTTGGGCGCAGTAAGAGCGGTGAAGCACAGAAACACAGCGCATGTAGTTAAAAAAAATGCAGGATAAATAAGAACGAAACTTATAAACAGACTAATTGGCGTTTTAGACTGTATCTGGTTAACAGAACTGTTTTCTGATCCAGAGTGCAGCCATGTCTGGTTCTGAATGTGAAAGAAGCTGAACCAGCTCTGCAGAAGGCGGGTCTAGACTGAGCTCTGTATGGACAGAGCTGTGAACGGGTCATCCGCAGCCCAGATGGGTTTTGTTGTTTTTGTGTTATTTTTAATTTATTTGGTACAAACATTTACTCGCCATGTGGCAGCTAGCCCTCTAAATTCACTCGCCAAACGGGAAATTTACTCGCATTTGGCGACTGGCGAGTGTTAATTTCGGACCCTGCTTACACTACACCTGCAAAGCTCTGCTTTATGCCACCTGAACCATTCTCATTTCAAATAACCTGAACTGGAATATGCAGGTTTTCCCCCAGGAAACGGAATAATCCTGGCCGTGTCATAACAGCTAGCATTAGCTCCTGTTGTCCAAGGTTTACTACTGAACTGTTGCAGACTCAGGAGCTTTACTGGTCTGATTATATTGATCTCAAACATGGAGGCATCGACTAGTTTCCCAACCCTACTATATACCATCTTTGGTATCACTGTTACTGGTGTAGAAAAAAATTAACAAATGGTACTTAGCCTGGCGGGGTAAAACCTGGCGGCCAGGCTGATATTACAGTGGGGGAAACCCTGGTTTGAATCCTTAATGAAATTTTGACCCAGAAACAGATGAATTATGGATCCTCAAAGCGTTACTCAGAGAGAGTCTTGAACATCTCTCTGAAAACCCCTGATTGGTTTTATGTAAAGGCTCTTATTTTATTTCATACTGTCATCACAAGAAGATTTAAGTTTGAATATCCATAAATGTCCAAAAGAGCCTATGATAAGGATAAGATTGACATGATTAACACACCCTAATAGTAGTGCACCACCACTGAATGGAAATCTGCAACTGTGTTCCTTATACTGTGGTATTAAATAAAAACAAGAGTCTATCAGAGGTAGATGGAAAAATCTGGAATATCTCATGTCACTGCACTAATATTGAGTACTTACATCATGTGTATTAGTATGTATGTTAGAATCAACAAACATATATGTACACATTTCATAAATCTGCGTCCAGTCAACTGGAGAACAGCTATCATGCTAATTCAAACAATTCTAAGCAGGTGCCAACCTTTGCTGGACTGGACATTTAAACAAGTTCCCCTGGTGGTCAGAAGTACGATTACAAGAAGAACGACAACATTTTAGAACGTGTCCTTGGGACGGCCAATACCAAAGAGAAGATGTTCTGCCATAATCCGCAGTGAAATGCGGCTTTTTAGGAAAAGCACACACTCAAACACGCCATCTCTCCTGCAAGGTGGCAGGGGGCTGGTGGTCTGGGCTTGTTGTGCAGACACAGGACCTGTACACCCAGCAGCCACTTAACTCCTGCTCATACCAAAGTTTTCTGGAGGTAATGTGAAATCATTCATCCAAGAGCTATATCAGAGGGTACTGCACCATTTAACAAGAGCTCGTTGCTATGTTGGTTGGTGCTTTCTCAGCAGAACGATTTCTGTGACTGCGCAAACTTTGAATAGGCAGATGGAGCTTATGTTTGGTCCATCAGTTCCGAACGAGAACAAGAACAGGAATGTGTCGTCACAGCTGATGAAACGGATTGATACAGCCGGCAGCCTCAACCAAAACAGCCGTGTATGGTAACAGGCATTGAGCTGAGGAAATGTAGACGACTTGTCTGTGTGTTTATTACCAGTTAATGTAACCTAAAGATGTAAGCATGTTGAGTTGTTTTAAACAGCGTAGATCAGATGGTAGGGGGTCAGTCTGGCCCAGTGTCAGCATTTTTCACTTCCCTGCAATCTCACTGCCATGTGTTTCAGTCTGCTACAGCAAATTCCACTGAACCTCACTTCAAAACATCTTGTCTGTCCCTGTAAGAGAAATTAATAAATCTGAATGGGAAAAGTCTGGAAGAAAACCTCTAAGGCAAAGTTCCAGAACCAGGACAGTGGCTGATTTCACAGAAAACACCATATCCTCTGGTGTCAGGGATTCCTTTGTGAGGACCAAAAATCTATTGCCTACAGAAATGAAAACAACATCAGTCTT
Source organism: Fundulus diaphanus (assembly GCA_037039145.1). Classification (NCBI taxonomy): domain Eukaryota; kingdom Metazoa; phylum Chordata; class Actinopteri; order Cyprinodontiformes; family Fundulidae; genus Fundulus; species Fundulus diaphanus. Next base: position 48,277,591 of record CM073128.1, read on the forward strand.
ATTCTTTGTTTTGGTTGACTTTTTTAGGCCAAGTCTAACAAGATGTTGGATTATTGATATAAGCAAACTTGCTTTGTGCTCAGTGAGCCGCAAATAAAATAGAAATTAGCGTACTTAGGTAAATGTCAAACAGTGCAACCATAATTCACAATCACACCAGTAATGTGCCTGAAATAATGAAGTCCAATGAAATTACAATGAAGTGTAATTTCCAGGTGGAAAACGCGCTCTTCCCACTGAGCTCAGCCCCAACATTTCTGCAGTCCACTTGCCGACCCCCCCCCCCCCCCCCCCCCCCCCCCCTCCTCTAGCGCCGATGTTTATTGGGGGCTTCCTTCTTCTAAACTGGGCTATGATGACCTGACCATTACTGATGTGACAGAGCACGCAGTGGGCAGGAAGGATAGGCAGGTAGCGCGTTTGATTTTTCTCTTTCGGAGCGGATTTGAGCATTGGGAGGCTGCTGCTGCTTGACTCGCAGGATGTGTGTCGGTACTCACAGCACTGCAGGTAAATGCACCGCAACCTCCACTGTCTGTCCTGGTTTTTCCGGGTAATTTTGATGGACAGAGGGCTGAGGCTGTAGTCGGGGTTGGGACAGGGGCTTGTTTGAGCTCTTATCTCCTCCGCATCGGTCGCCATCATTTTCACTTCTCCTCCTGCCTTCTCTTTCCTCCTCCTCCTCCTCCTCCTTACCCCGCCCTCACCCCTGAGCGCGAGCGCTCTCCCGGCTGCGCGTGCTTGAGGCTGCTTGTTTTCAGCGGACTAGCACGCGCACGACAGGAGATTAAAGCAAAACGTGGTCTAGCCAAGCGCATCTCATCGGATTTGAATATCTTCGAGAAGTTATTTTATTTCCAGAAGTAAACTGGGAGTGAAACTCGCACTTTGTAGCTCTATGGAAGAATGGCGAAATGAGAGACAGAAAGATGACCTGTTTACAGCTCGCCACAAGCCAAGCAGGGAAAACAAACCTGTGTAGTGAGGAAGTGCCCCAGTCATATGAGACAGATGTGAAAATGTTTACTAAAGTGCAAAAACACCAGACTACCCTGAACCAGGGGTGCGTCTAGAATGGACACAGGTGTAGCGGCACAGATTGTTGGAGGGTGCCACGCTGAAACTAGTCTGAGATCTAAAATGTAACCTAAGGTAATGAGTTACAGAATCATTCATTTACCCAGATATTACACATTGAACAGTGAATGTGTTTTTTACTTGACTGACTGAAATGTTTTTTTGTTGGTCTGACGCAGGGACGGATTAAGGGTAGTCTGGGCCCCTGGGCAAAGAATTTGCCCAGCCCCCCCCCCCCCCCCCCCCCCCCCCCCCCCCAAAAAAAAAGTTTACAAACCATGCTATTGTGGATTGTGAATAAATTGAAGTTGTTTGTCGCTTTACGTCTTTCCGGACAATTATAGCTAGCCTGGTCGTGGCACATTAAGCCACTCGTGTCGCAACGGAGTAGCCAGAGTTCAATGAAACCTAGCAGAAATACTAGGTGCAGCTATATGCACACGATCTCAAATTATGTAAATTCAAAAATGCAAAGAGAATTAAATTGTTGAAACTAAGCGCAATCAGAAACACTGTCAATATGTTCAATGAAATTAACAACTTGCTAAGGTTTAGACTGAGTGAGAGAGTGGGGGAGGGGCAGCCACTATCTACTACAAAAGATGCATGCTGTATGCATGTGTGTGACAGAGGCATGGAGAGAAAAACAGAGATGAGGGAAGGTAGTGAGTTGGCTATATTAAAAATGCTGTGTTAATTACAGTATTAAATTACGTTTTTTCACTGTAAATACATATTAAAGGCATACTATGCAACATTTTTCAGTTAATTAATGTGTTCCATACCGTTTTGGATAATTAAATGTGTCATTACAGGTCGAACAAAGGTTTTCTCGGCCGCCCTGGTGGTCTGTGGGGGAAATACCGTACTTGCAATTGCAAGAGCCCTCGGCCCGCATCCACAGGCTCAAAAGTCTCATGCAAGACCGCGAGAGTCGGTCTTGCTTTATGGCGAGAACTCCATGTGTTTTTGCCCTGCCATTCACTATATGCATGCGCAAAAGCAACAACAAAGTTAACGTCAAATAAACAGCATATCGAGTTTTTTTATTATTATTATTATTATTTTATTTATTTTTTTTAATTTTGGCGGTAGCGTGAGTTTGGCGATAGCGCTGATAGCGCTGCGGGAAACCCTGATGTTCATACTTTCACTGTGTTAGTCATTGTTTGTACTGTCGTTGTTTTTACTTTTCGTTGCGTTCGCCTGTCTGCTAAGCTCAAAACAACCGCGCCTGGCTTGACGGAGAAACCAGAACAGCTGAGCATCTTTATGACAGTGCACTTTTACTTTCGCCCTCTGGGGGGAGCCTCGCTGGAAAATCAACCCCGGTTGCATAGTATACCTTTAAGTGTGAGTGTTTTACAGCAGGCTTATGAAACATGTTAGGTCCAAAATGTGATGGAAATAATGGAAAAAAATTGAATACCAAGCTGAAAAAAACATGTTTTCCAATAAACATAATATTAGGGTTACAAACACACATACGCAGCCACAGCTACTACATTAAAACTACTTGTTGTTTCATCATCTGTCTCCAAATTAAAATTGTGCTACTAGGTGGAAGTTGCTTGTAATTCGGATCTGTATGAAACAGCACTTTTGCAGTCATGCCAGAGTTTACAACCGTTGCTCTCTCTTTACTCCAATTTATTACACATCGCACTTGGTAGAGCACTTTTTTCTCCCCCTTTTTTAGCCCCGGTTGTTACTATGGTAAAACACAGGTCTCATTTTACAATTAACACATCACAAGTGACACATTTGTTATCTGAGGTCTTGTCATTGACGACATGTCTGAGATCCATGCTGAGATCCGTGCAGTTACAATGGCGTACCGCGCACGTGACGTCACCTTCTCATGAGCAACGCCCCTTGCCGCTAAGGTAGGGCAAACAGTGTGAGAGCGCACGTAGCAACCAGCCATTACACATGCAACAGATACAACGATAGGACCGACTTTTCAGCTGTTAAACTATCACAAGAGGATGTCCAGGCGCCCATTTTACTGGTAGAACTGTGGAACAACATACCAACGTTCAGCTCAAACGATGGATTGAGTGTGGAGGGCTTAGAAAGCCTGGAAAACGGGCCGAGTTGATAGAACGGTAAGTTGATGTTTTTCTCCTGCTCGGCGTTCATGGCGCCAGGGGGCGTTTTTTTTTCTGTTTGTAGTCACCGTCCAGGAATCGGTATAAATTGTCCGGCCCGCCGAACAATTTAGTCCGGTCCGGTGGCCAAATGCATTATCATTATCCAACGGCTGTATCTCCTCGCTGCATCGACCGGTCTGCACCAGATTTGTTGTGAGTCATGGGGGAGCGCTGCCGAACGCATTTGTGGGAATCGCCCGGTGGACGGGTGGGGAAAAAGGCGTGACAGCATCTGCGGTGGGGGGAAGCCGGCGGTGCGCAAACCCCGCCGGCCGGCCGGCACCACAGCGGTGGCCAATAGGCCGGAGCGGCGCTTGGCTGCGAGGGCCGATCGACGCCGCTTGCGGCTTTAACATCCTTCATATGCGGCCTATCAGCGTACCTCGAGTCGCTGTTGCACGTTCCATAACAACAATGTTTAAAAACCATCGTTAGGAGACGTCTTAGAGTTAGAAAAAGCGGTAGTTTTACTGAGTAAAACCAAGGGTAACGTACAGCGAAAGAGTGGAGGAAAACGCATATTTGCCCTGTACGTGATATGACGTCACGTTCTAAAAATAGCTCCTCGCGGTACGCCATTAGCGATGACACTACATGTGGATCAAGCTAGAGCTACTCTTTTAAGCATACTAGCTGGGATCCATGTGGGGCCCGCTAAAAGCACCCTTACCCGGGGCATGTGGTAAGTCAGAGGCCCCTGGTAGGGGCCCTCAGAATCAGTCAGAGGCCCACCACACTATCCATTGTCATAAGGCAAAAGCAGGGCTAGGGCACTGCATGAAAAGTGAGATTTTCGTCCCCGTAAACTACCGCAGATCTCCCTCATTTTCGGCAGTTAACGACAATTTGCAACCCGCGCTTGTCGCCGTTTTCAGTGCCACAAATTGTCGGAACCGGACTCTGACGTATGTGGAGAGCGATCAGCTGTACTAATGGCCCTAATTAGCATATGAATGCAGCGAACCCGCGCGGCTGGCCAGGTCTGGCTTGAATAACCTACTCAGTATTGGATGGAACCACTTCTTTCAAACAAGTAAAATCACTCCTGATTGGTTGGCAGATCCCCAATAACTTATTTACATATATATATATTTATATATTTATTTATATATATTTATTATATATATATTTATTTATTTATTCATTCATATTATGCTGTATATTCATGTTATCCTGTGTAGGCTACTACACTATTATTAGGCTACCATCAAGGACATGAATGAATTTATACAGGAAATGAACATTTGCCAGGAAGATGTTTATGCAAAGAAAGAGCTTTATTAAAACAAACACCTATATACAACGCGAGGATCCAAAAATTACAACTCCGTGAACTGTCCGTTTGCCTCCTCGGGGTTGTAGGTAACTGCTGGCGGCGTTCTTTCTGAGGCAGGTCCGATGTGCAGACGCCTACTGTGCGTGGCTCTGTACTTCGGCGTCGCCTCTAACCGGGACTGCAGCTTCACACAGAGTTCAGAGAGACCCGGTGTTGTGCGCAATTCTGTTCCCCCGTGAAAATCTGTTTCCCCTGTGTCGGGAATGCGCTTTGCAGCAGGTTTTCCCGGCGCTTCTAATTGATTTCTCGGTAAAACAACTCATATAATCATGTCATGGTTGTAAAAGTCAGTTTAATCGGCAGTTGTTTACAAAATTGTAGAATAAAAATAAACAAACTATGTCTTCTTACGCTGTATTGTGTTATAAATGGCAAGATAAACGGTCTTTTTCCAACTTTTGTCACTTTAACCTGACAAATAAAAGTAAGCCATAAAACACTATTCCAGCACCTACTGTGTATTTATGATTTTACATTGCTGAAAGAGGAGGATGGGATGGCTGATAGCAGGACACAAACATTATGGCTGTTTCTCAATTCACGAGAATGCGAGCGCGTTCTCGTGAATTGAGAAATAGCCTAAGACTTCCTGAAAACACAAGAGTGTAGACTTCCCAGTACATCCCTTTGTAATATAAAATATGACAGTTTACTGGATTAAGGAAATTTCTAGTATACTACATCCTATCACACATAATTTTTGAGAATTTAGAAACATTTGCTCTTTATTTCCCAAAGTTTTCGGGAGATGTCTGAAAGACCGTTTATTTTTATTTTACAATTTTGTAAACAGCTGCCGATTAAACTGAATGTTACAACCTTGACATGATTATAGGATTTGTTTTACCGAGAAATCAACTAGAAGCGCCGGGAAAACGGCTGCAAAGCGCGTTCCCGACACGGGGGAAACAGACACAACACCGGCCTACGAAATGGCGGCGGCCGTCCAATCCATCCGGAGACCACGCCAACAACGCCATCTTCTTCGCCAGGCTGGAAAATAATTAAATGAGAGTGGTATGAATAAAAATCAAACGCAAGTGTTATGCCAGAAGATGGTTGAATATGCTTATTATTATTATTAATTATAATTTGGCATTATAATTTAAATAATAAATCATTCAACTCAAAATTCCGCTACAACAAAATATAGTTCAAATGGTGGTGATGTTAGCTATAAGCTTGTAAGTATTTATACCACTAATGCATTTGTTAATTTGCTGTTATGAACTCATTTATGCTGGGATAAATGATCTGGTCGGACTTGTGACCGACGAGGTTTATCCGGCAGACTGTGAGAACCCCAATGTAACTGTAATTAGAGTTTAAATCCTTATTTGTCTATCACCATCCAATGATATTGTCTCTGTATTAATGTCAGATGTTAACTCCAAAGGAGGTTAGCTCTGATTTCTGAATAACCATACAACTATGAATTAGACTGGACACAAAACCAACTCTATTCCGCAGTGGTGTTTTATTGAACCAAAAGCAATTCCCTGTTACAGTAATTCTCTGATTCAACGACTTTGGAAATCTTACTCACTACTAACTAACACGCAAAATATATATGGAGATAAAAGAATAAACAAAACAAACAAAACGAAAGAAAAACAAATGGATTAAAATGAGCGATTGCAACTCTTAGTTCAGCTCACGGTTGTTTAAACCACATTCAGAACATCGGCATTTGACATAGCATTGACAGACAGAACAGCTTTGAGAGTCCTACCGGACGCTTTGATGCCTTACAAAGCTATCAGCTAAGCTACAGCCCAGTCATCCGACACCCTCCCAAGATGGCGACTATGATGACGTATGCTCTGCAAATTTGCGTGAAGCGTGAGGGGAGGTCTTAATGATGTCACCGCGCTTACGCTAAGGTGAGGTGGTACCTCGCTCCGAGAGGGAGTGGTTTACGCTCTGGTTCAAAGAGAAACCGCGAACTAAGATTCAAACAAAGCGATCAAATTCTCTGATAAGGAGAAGCAAAAGAAAAAGGGGGAAAAGCATGGAGGAAGATGGAAAAGAACTGAAACAGTGACCCACGGCGGGGTTATAGATAAACCACAATCAACACAGCAGAATCAAATGTAAAATGCATGCACATACAAAGAAAATATTCAGCAAAATAATTCCAACTTCGTCGTGGAATAAAAGCATTAACCTAAGCCTACAAATTTCTACGTCTGCCCAGGCACTTCTAAACACCCTGTTGGTGAGACAGAAATAAAAGGGGAGAACCCGTTACTTTGAGGTGCCTCGGGGCTGGTCCGGAGTGAAAGTCCCGGCTTCGGTCCGGAGCGCTCCGGATCACGCGACGTCCTGAACGCGTCTTGACGACCGCAGGGTCCGCAGGCTGCAGCGGGGACCAGACTGAGAGAGTTCCTTCGTCTTTCTCTCTCTCTCTGGGCTCCTAGACGCTTGTTGGGCCAAACAACGCGTCGTCCTCTCTCGATCACTGGGAGATAAGGCGGCTTCCAGTATTTGATCAGAGGGAATTAAAGGTACCTTTTTGAGTCGACCTCCTGTCTGCACAGGGAATGGTTTTGCTTCGGAAAAATCTCGGTCCAGCGAGAAACTCGAGCACGTGGCGTGGGATTTATTAATCCACGGAGTACAGCTGTGTGTGTGTCTTCTCGGGTTGGCAGGGCGCCAGGGAAGAAGGCCGATTGCGGGGTGCAACCGAGTTTTATCAACTTTACCCTAGCAACGTTATCAGTTGCTAGGGCGCCGGCCATTTTGGGCCGCGTTGCATGATGGGAGTTGGTGGCCATTTTGACCACCATGCATCATGGGAAATGCAGTCTGTCACGTCCTGACATGGCACAACATAAGTCACAATAACATTAAACAAGGAAGGAGAAGCAGTAAAAACAAGTCACTTACAGATAATGTCGTCTTTATCAACATCGTGTCAATCTGGAATTGCAGACATAGCTCCGAGCAAATAGGAGGTCACCGCCTCGCTCCGGTTCATAGCGCCTGCAATTTGTCTCCGAGTTGTGAAGACGGCATACTGCTTCCTGTAAATGAAAATACACTTTAATAAAGCTTGTTCTTTTGCAAGGCTACTAGGCTAATCTTAGATTTGGTTGTAGGCTAGGCTACTTTTAGCTTAGCTAGCAGTCACCAAACATATTCTTACCTAAGCTTGGGATTCTGCACCCGTCTTCTCTTCTTGGAGTTAGTCTCTCCCGCACAGTTGTTCGACTGCAGAGCCGCCAACTTGTCCTCTATGGACAGCAACCTGGAGTTTACCGAATTCTGCAGTTAAGTGAACCGCTCATTCATATCGGCACTATTAGCTGACGAGACGGTCCACTTCTTCTTCTTCTTCTTCTTCTTTCGGTTTTTATGGCGGTTGGCAACTAACTTTAATGGTGCATTACCGCCACCAACTGGACTGGAGTGTGGTACTGGAGTCTAACCTTCCCTAATAGGTTGCAAACAAATAAAACAAACACACAAACAAACACAACAAAACAAACCAATCAAAACAAAACAAAATAAAAGATCATACTAAATTATTTTAATTAGTCCTGTATTCCTCAGGAAGCCAATTACATAGTTTAAACTCATTTCCCCTGTGTTTTTTTGCAGAATTTCTTCTAAATTTAGCCTCATCTGTTCTCCTTGTAATTGTAAGACTAGCCTTTGTCTTTCTTTCTGATATTTATTACAGTGTACAATAACATGCTCTATAGTCTCTGGACTACCACAGAATTCAGTTGCCATCAGCATGCTTCTTCATTATTAACAAAGTTTTATTTAGACGTATGTGTCCATACCTCATTCTAGAAAATACATCCTCCTCCTCCTTGCTTCTGTTTGTATTTCTGCTCTTTCCCACTTTATTCTGAATGTTATAGAACTGTCTTCCAGTCTGCCCACCGTCCCATAATGTTTGCCATTTACCCTTAACTATGTTTTTGACCATACTTTTAATTTCTTCTTTGCTGTAGTGCACTTCAACATCTATATTAGAATGTCTAGCTGCTTGCTTAGCACTTTTATCTGCTAACTCGTTTCCTATTACTCCTATATGAGCTGGTACAATACCAGAGTTATATTAATTCCTGACTTTATTAGATTATTTGCAGCTTGCAGTATATCATACACAATGTCTTGCCTTGATTTTGACTGAAATGCTTTAATACTGATTAAAGCTGAGCTGGAATCTGAAGCAATTACTGCCTTCCTTGGCCTATTGACCTCCACCCAAAGCAAAGCTAGCCACACAGCAATCAATTCCGCTGTGTAAACTGCTAAATCATCACTGATTCTTCTTCCAACTTTAATGTTTAATTTTGGAATGACATAAGCAACACCCATTCTTTTATCAGTTAGTTTAGATGCATCTGTATATATAGTTAAATCCTCACTATACCTCTCCATTAAAGTGGGACTTATTTTTAGTTCATTAAACCCCATTTCATTTACTTTAACCTGAATGACCAAACCAAAACTTCTGACTTGAACATTTCCACGCTCTTGGCATTGCTTCAGTACCGACTGACTCATATGAGACAGTCCACTGATAGCAATCAGCAGTTTCTTCTCGTCAGTCTGCGGACTGGCTGAAAGTTGTAGATCGCGTCCAAGAGGAGTTGAAGGGGAGTTGAATGCGAGACATGGGTAAACTCCCCCTGCAACCCTGATTTGCATTTGTATAGCTCACAGCATTTTCATTTACATGTTAAAGCCTCCCCTAGAATTAGGAGGAGGGGGGGGTCATGGGGGGACCACGCCAAGCAAGGCCCACGTCAATTTCTGACAATTCACGGCAGTTTTCGGTGTTGCCTGCAAATTACCGTGAACAGCCGTTAACCTGAACTTCCACGACAATCTACAGTGCCGCATAGTGACGAAAATCACACTTTTCATGCAGTGGGGGCCCTGGTAGTCATAGGGCCTGCTGAAAATATCCTCCACCCCCACCCCTCATCCATTTTCATAAGGGGCCCAAAAGCAGGGCAAGGGCCCTTCCACAACCACATCCACTCTTACCAACGTTCCAGGGTGAGGGTGCTTTCATCAGGGCCCATGGCTGACTAGCAAGAGCAGCTGTGGAGCCTGCTAAAAGCACCCTAAGGGCCTGTGGTTAGTTAGAGGGCCCTGGTAGGAAGTACACCCCCCCCCCCACCCCAACCCTCAAAGGGCCCTTGGTAGCCAAATGTCAGGGGTCCCCACTCCCTCCTTGTTTTCATCAGACGCCCTATGAAATAACAATTTATTGTATCGTATATGTTGAAACAGTTTTGGTCTCGGGCCCCCCCGGGGCCCCTGGCCCCAGAGGGCCCCTGGGCGCCGGCCCCACTGGCCCGGTCCGTAATCCGTCCTTGGTCTGACGTTGATGTTATGCTACAGAAGAGCATACTGCTGCATCTGTATGTGTAATAGTCATACTCAGTGGCGCAAAAAGTGGGTATGCACTATATGCAGTGCATAGGGGCGCAGCACCATGGGGGCGCCAAAGTGATGGTAAAAAAAAAAAGTTTTGGTATTTTCTATATGTAGCTGCTATTGTGCTTTTTAAATTTGAATTTCCTCAATGTTTTAAATAACATTTTAGAACAAAAACATGTTAGAGTAGACGCCCTATGTCATAAGATTCCACCGTAGAATTTTGACACAAGAGGGAGCGGGGAGAAGCATCCCGCTGCAGCCTGCGGGAAGGCTGCAGCGGGATGTACTTGGGAGCGTGGGCGCCGTGAGCGCTGAGCGAGCAGATAGAATAGCCTACGAGTAGTGAGTTTAGTTGTCTATGGAAAATGGATAAATCAAGAAAGCTGTGGGGGGCGAAAAATATAAAAAGGAAGAGGGAAAGGGAGATGGCATGTCAAGGGATGCAACAGCAGTTAAACAAGTGGATGGTGAAAGGCAACAGGTAGGAATTAAAGTTTGACGGCTGTGCTTGGAGGCTTGCAAATAACGTTATTCACATTAAGAGACTAGCTAGCGATTACTAACGTAGCAGCCAAATGGGGGTTCACAGCTTGCTTAGAATGTGCAAAACCGAGGTTGCTGAGTTGAAAACTGGAAAATAAAGGCAGGAATTTGCTTAAGCGAGGCGGTGAATTGACAATCGACAAGTTTTGCGCGGATCGACTGGGGGGGGGGGGGTGCTGTATTGTACCTGCTACCTTACCCTGTAAGGTAGCAGGTACAATACAGGACAAGAATCTGGAAAACAGATACATAAACTGGTTTATCATGGAATCATTAGTATATTTTGTTTTACCATTAGCTGTTGATGTACATAACTGATGCAATGACTTTGGTTTACCATGGAATCATGCATAGATTTGCTCCTGTTACTTAGGCTTGTATATTCATACAATATGAATATATATGAACAGACTACCTAGTGTTTGTTAACAGTGGGAATGTAGCAACCAAATGGGGGTTTACAGCTAACTTCTAGCTTAATGCAAAACCAATGTTGCTGCGCTGACATAGTGGAAAATATAAGGTAGCATGTACAATAAATGACCAGAATCCAGAAAACATAACTTATGCAGTAACTCATGCATAAATAATATGCAATAAAGATGTTGTTTTACCATTAGCTGTTCATGTTAGCTGTGTTGTCAGACATGTAGGCTGCTTTACATTTGTTGGGTGACATGGAAGCTGTAATTACAGGGTCACATCTCTCTCTCTAAAGGTCTGTGCTAAGGCTATCCATATTTCTACTTTTTAAAATCCAAAATGTGAATGTAATTTCAACAGCAGCAAAACCTTACTGCATAATAGTTGTCTTATCTGATGCCATCACTAGGCTGATTTAGAAAGGCTGCATTAAGTTGCATTGGTTATAATGATAATGTTAATGTTTGTCAATTTGCAACTGTTTATTATGTGTTAACATTGTTAATAATATACCATCTAATTATTATTATGGCAGGCCTACAGTGGCTGATATACTTTAAAATAAACCTTTATTATTTAAAGACCATACATGATGATGTCTGGCACTTATTTATTTATTTTAATCCAGGGGGGGAAAACTGATGCTGCATACCCCTCTTATACTGGGTAGTTGCGCCCCTGGTCATACTAGTAGTTTCAGCAAGGTAAAAGTCTGTGTTGTGTGCAAATCTTAGTTTGCAAACCAACAGACAGATACACAACCAGTTAAGCTTTGATAAAAAATGTGTTTATTCCTACTCTTAGAACATGCGGGACAAGTTAGTGGCAGACAGACTCTTGAGTCTCTCAACATAAACTTACATTTCAATAAAACACAGTTTCTACAACTATACAACAACGACAACCAACTGGTTCAACTGTTCTATGTGCCTTCCATGCAAGAATTACATTAAAATGAAGTGTTACTAGATAGTTGGATCCTTTATAGACACCATGGTTATAACAGCTGTATACTCCCCTATACTGACCCTGACGACTCCCCATTGCAAAGGGACGGAACAGTTTCGGGTTAATTTGCATGTTATCTAAGCCATAACAAGGCCTTTTTGGGCAATAATATAAAGCTTGGAACTCCACACTACTCCAGACTTTTGAATTGAGAAAGGTTTCTGGATGGGAAGCGAAACGTCTTCAAACTTTGGAAAAAAGTCCAGTTGTTTTGTTTTTTAACTTTTTTTTGAATGATCATGACCTGGATGACTGAGAATCTTCACCAGCAAACAGCTGTATACATAGAATTTATCATGCCACTGCTGGGAAAAGCATTCAACAAATTACCATCTAAGTAACCTTTCCCCCAGACTTTATAACTACATGTATTTTGTATGTTGCCCTAAAGGTATTGTTATATTAAATGTATATATTGTGTTTTGGTTCTCTGTCTGAGTTATCTTATGTTTCTGTTTCTCAATAAAGGTAAAAAAAATAAACAAACAAACAACAACATAAAAACATGTTCGACCGTCCTAAAGCGGTCAAAGTCATCTCTGCCATTGAAAAGCTACAACCCTCGAGCATCAGTCTAATTTTGACTTGACAGTTGTTTTTGTTTATTGTACAGGTATTATGTTGTTCATAACTGTGTTATTAATTTCTGTTTACAGTCTATGTTTTGTTCTGTTCCGTTTTTGTTCCTAACAAAAACTTTAGAAAGTAAAAAGTTCCAGGTACTTAGAGATTCAGCTGTCACATTATGCATGTCGTATTAAATAATACTACATATGCTTCAGTGATAGTATCAAGGTGTTACTTTATTGTATCTGTAATACTGTGTCCGTTGGTTGTGCTGTTCTTTTTACAGCTCTCTCTGCAGGTGATGAAGCAGACTGAAGGCATTTTATGATTCTCTCCCTTTTATCTCCTCTTTCTTTCACCTTTTCTCCCTTTTTTTCTTTTCTTGTTTTTCTTTTCCCCTTTTACGTTCTCATTGTGGTCTCCATATAGACTTAGAGACTTAGACTTAGACTTTCTTTATTGTCATTTTGTATGCACAGAGTGCATACAGAACGAAATTTTGTTTCCATACAGCTCAGAAAAATTGCAGTAACTCTACAGGATACCTTGTAGTGAATTTCAGTACAGGATACAAATGCAGTAATAAATTGCAGTCAGTTACAGGATAAGTTTCAATTGACTTCCGGATAAAGTGCAGCAGTGAACAGTAGGCAGTTGAAATGTAAACAAATGTAAGCAAATGTAACAAATATGCAGTAAGTTTCCAGTAAAGTGCAGCAGTGATTTAACAGTAGACAGTTGCAGTGTAAACAATTATGCAGTAAGTTTCCGGATAAAGTGCAGTAGTGATATTGGAGACTAAGAGTTGAGCAGCATTTATAATGCTGGATAAGGATACGATACAAATGTGCAAATCAGCGAGTGTGGTACACAGTCCATTTTATACTTCAGCAGTTCAACAGTCTGATGGCAGCAGGGAAAAAGCTTTTGCAGAACCTGGTGGTTCTGCAGCGGATGCTGTGGAACCTCTTCCCAGAGGGCAGCAGGGAGAACAGTCCATGATGGGGGTGTGAGGGGTCCCTGATGATGTTTCGGGCTCGAGACACAGCGCTGCAATGAAATGTCTTTAATGGAGGGAAGAGGAGCCCCGATGATCCCTTCTGCAGCCTGTCCTCACCACTCTCCTCACGTTCTTCCAGTCGGAGGCACTGCAGCCTCCACACCACACAGAGAGACAGCTGGTCAGAATGCTCTCTATGGTGCTTCTGTAGAAAGTCGTGAGGATGGGCGGGGGCAGGCGGGCTCTCCTCATCCTCTGCAGAAAGTACAGTCGCTTCTGTGCCCTCTTCGCCAGTGATGTGGTGTTTACAGTCCAGGTGAGGTTGTCCGTGATGTGCACCCCCAGGAACTTGGTGCTGCTGACCACCTCAACAGCTGAGCTGTTGATGAGCAGTGGAGCGTGGTGAGGCTGGTTCTTCCTGAAGTCGACGAACATGAAATACTCCCTGCATGAATTATAATAAAACTATTTACATCTATAAATCAAGCGGAGCACTTTGAAGTAAAATCTGTTGGGCTCTTTTTGGCATTAAGACAACAATTCTTATTGCCACATTGCCAGACAGGACACTATGAAAAAAAAAAGAAAGTAAAAAGTTCCGTGTACCTGTAACAACTGTAGGTGAGAACCCGAAATTCAGCCGAAAGCAGAGTTGCGAAAAAAAGTGTTTATTGGAAAAGCAAAAACAGACCAGGAGATGCAGGTGGAGCACGTACACAAACTTAAAAAAACCAAGGCGGCAGGGCACGAGTGAGGTGATGTGATGAGACGATCTGGCAGTGAGTGGGTTAATGAGGCAGGTACATGATGGCAGGTGGCCAGGTGAGCAGAGTTGGAACTAATTAGTGACAGCAGGTGGAACTGGTATGGGCAGATGACTGGTGACTGAGAAGTGGACTGAGGTAATAGGAGGGTTTTCTGTGGCTGAGAGGTGACAGAGCTGAAACTTCAAGTCCAGAAAAATTCAAAACAAACAAAACCCTAAATCATGACAGTACCATCATCAGAATGAACAAAATCTCTGTGAGTCAACAAAGAATTGCAAAAATTAGCCAGAGAAATGAAAGTTCTATGCAGCTTTATATAGATGGGAACGGGCCTTTTTTCTGGACATGCATAGCTCGCTGACAGCAGCCTGTTGCAGCTAGTTGCTACGTGTGGTAACAGATTCAGCTCATTCACCTAGCAACTTTCTTCCTCGTGACAGATTCACTAATTTGGCAAAACTACAAACCTCTCTGCAACCTCCTACAACTATAACATGCCACAGCTAATGTGTAAGGTGATGGAGGCAGCATGATGCAGTGGTAATGCCTTTTTCAGCAGGGACAAGGGAGTTGGTCAATGTTCATGTGAAGATGGACAAAGCTAAATACAAGTCAATTCTTTAGGTGAGCCATAAGGCAACAACATATTAGAGAGTAGGCCAGATGTTCACTTTCCAGCAGGAATTGCTGGTATTAATCATATGTAAGTATTACAATGGCCCACTCAATGGCCCAACAAAAATCCAATTGAATCAGTGACAAGACTTGAACATTTATTTTACATCCAGTCTAACTAAGCTTGAACTATTTGGCAAAATACATTTCCCCTCCCAGATATGTGAAGTTATAGAGTTTTTGTTATTGTTTTTGCACTACTTTACAATTATACACAACAATTTGTTGGGCCTTCACTCTAAATCTGAATCACATACATTGAAGCTGCTGGTTGTAAAATGTCAAAATTTGGTGAAGTTCAGCTCAGATGAATATCTTTCAAAGCACTCTAACTCATTTTAGTTGACTGTCAGATGCTTTGGGCACTGTCGGAAAACATTCACGTTCCACTGAGTATGTCACCATTATTGCTCTCTGCTGAAACTAGAATCCAGATGCATTCAGTCAGCCACTTGATGAGATGGGTGTTCAACTAATATGGTTTTATTTTTAGGTTCTTATAGCCCTCTCGGTAGGTTGCATCAAAATGTTATTTTATTTTGGTGTAGGACTTGCGACCCATATACAGATGCTTTAGTCTTCAACACAGACGTCCCGGGTTTGACTCCGACCAGTGGACCTTTGCCACATGTAGTCCTCCCCTTTCTCAGGCCCCTTCCTGTCAGCCTACTTTCATTAAAGGCCACTAGTGCCACAAAAGAAAAGTTTTATTTGATTTTTGTTCTAACCAATTACAGCTTGATCAGCTACCCACAAAAATGTTTCACTCTTAAAAAAGGCTTTATGTGTTTTATGTATGAGTTAAAAAGCTTTTTTATGTGTTCATTCTGAGCTTAATTCTACACCTTAAAGGAGCAACTGAAACACTTGCTTTGGATTCTATGCAATAATGCAAATTGTTGCTACTTGCTGACTGAAAATAGTATGTCTTTGTATGCATTCAGTGAAGTTCATGTTCTTGACTGTTAAAAATATCAAACTATCTTTTCTAAGATGTCTACACACCATGATTATCATACTAATATTCACTGCTGAACCTTTGGTCCCATTAGACTCTTTTAAGGACAGATGAGGGAGTATGGACACAGTAATTATTTCAGGTCCCGGTGCTCAGGAATGTTTTTTCAGATGACGTTATATACAGCAAAGTCTCCTCTTCAAAGAATATTCAGACAGGATTTACAGGTTTACAACTAGCAGAAATATCCAAAGGGATGAGTCAAAATTCAAGGTTTTACATTATTACCCAGGCGCATCTGCCTCACTGTGTTACTGCTCAGCCACATTCACCATGCAACCAAGTGAGATTTTGCTTGGGGTGTGGCTCAGTGGGTAGAGTAGTTGTCTTGGAAGTGGTTATGGGGTTGATTCCAGCTTCCCCCTGCCACGTGTTTCTACCCCTCTGGGCAAGGCACTTAACCCCAAATTGCCTACCAAATCTGCGTATTGGTGTATGTATAAATGTGTTAGTGAGTGCACTTGGGTGAATGTGGTTCTAGTGTAAACCTCTGTGAGTGGTCAGTATGACTAGAAAAGCGCTATATAAATTCAATCCATTTAACATTTGCTCACCTGAACTGCTTCATTCACTTCATATTATTTTGATTCTGGTTATGATTATTGATTTCATCTTATGCCTGCCCCTCTCTGAATTGTGACACTTCAGACGTAAGAGTGGGAGCTATTCTCTGTCAAAGGTATGTCCATAACAACATCCTTGTGATCTTTTTTATATGAACTTGTGATTCACAGGCACAGTGCTTTAAGTGGAAAAAAGTACTGATACTCCTTTATTGTCAACAAATATGGGACAGAAACACAGGTAATATGTTTATATAGATATATCAACCTATAGATCAATAGTTTTATCGTACAGAAATTACAAAGAACAAAGCAAGTTCTAAATCAAATTCACATGAGCCAAATTCAAAGTGTCATGAAGCCGCTTTTATTAGCTTAAGCCTCATGGTGTTAAAACATGGACATGAAAAATAACATATGAAAGTTAAGATATGAAATAAAAGATCATTAAAAGATAAAGAAGCGATAATTCAATAAGATTTCAATAAGCTTATTACAGCTATGGTTTACCTCAGTAAAATATATATTTCTTCTCATTATTAGGCCTGATCTCAACAAACACATGCCACTTTAGTAATATTATATCTTTTGATATCAGAAAATACGTCAGTATCTTAAAAAACTCTATATATTGACAGGGTCTCTACATAAACATATTTATTGTCAAATTGTCCATCAGGTAACTGTCTACAGAAATGTGTGAAATGCAGAAAGTCACCAGGCCTGAACTTGGGGAGTCTACTGGAGGACAACAAAAACAAGCTGTCTGCACTTCCAACACACAGCAGGTGTAGATATGGATAGGAGAGGGCCAGGGAGCGCTATAGCTCCCCCGGAAAAGTCCCCTGGTGCTCTGTAACTCCAGGGCACTGAATTTGGCAACATGATTCTTCCTTAGTTTGTGAAATATAGCAATAACAAATTAAGTATAAAGTTATGGTCCATCTGTTGGGTTTCTGCACTGTTCTCACCAAGGGAAAAATCATTTTCAGAACCAATCTCTGCCCAAAATGATGATCTGCATGGCATGACCTACTTTCAGTAGTTATCTCTGGTTATTGCAACCGTAAGCTGCAGGAAATAGGGGCAAAGTTGCTCCCTCTGCGTTTATTCCCGTCAGCTCTTATGCCATCTTAGAGTAGGAGAGACCCATCCAATATGGCGGTGACGCAGGATGTGCTCCAGCACGTAATGAGGCATCTACATATGTAATGTCTATGTTCTCACAGATGAAACATCTGATGTCACATCTCATTACCACCACTAGCTGGTAAGGAGTATAAGAGTTTCACCAAGGGTTGAAGATTTGTACTCGTAAATTTCTGATTTGTACTTGTATTGTTGCAAAGCTGTAACTTTGTAACTTGCATATGTAACTTCTAAGCTTGTATTCTCACAGACAAAACATCTGATGTTACACATATATATGAGATGACAACAAGGAACAAATACAAATCTTTCATTTATTCATGTTTATTGACTTATATATACAAATTCAGGCACCTACACATATGTTTATATTGACAGTTATTTTACCTCATCTGATAGTATCAAAAATGTTATGGATTATTTCTTGAGTTTGGCAGAGATAAATATTAATTTGGTTACAAAATCAAAGGAAGACAGTTGGACAGAGTAATAAAAAGACTTTGTTTTCTACAGGCAACTTATCTAATGTCACTATTTGCTGTCTGTAACACTGACAATATAAACGTGACAACATACAATCATACACAAAGGTCCGAACATTTGGATGAAAGAGGGAAAATGAAGGTAAACAATGCAGAAGACATAATATTTGTATTTGCTGACGGTGTCACTTCCTCGTTGCATTTTGCATTAGACAATGTTTTGCATTAGACAATGTAGCCCCCTGGTTTAATTTAGAGCTGCGTTCTTTGAAATACAACGTTAGGAAATTGGAGAGAAAAGGGTGCTCTACACATCAAGAGAAATCCTACCTAATCTGGAAAAACAGTCTACTGTTGTAAAAAAAGACCCTTCGCAGAGTTAGAGCAGCATATTTTCCATCATTAAGAGGAGGAGAATAAAAATAATCCTAGATTTCTCTTTAGTACAGTTGTCAAACTTACACAGTCAGAGCTCTGCTGATCCATCCATTCCCTTAGCTTTCAGCAGTAATGACCTTATGGGATTCTTCATAAATAAAATCGATTCCATTAAAAATAAAATAATTGTCATCCTCCCAAACATGATTACCCCATCCTCAGTAAGTGAGACAGTGTTGGAGTAATCTTTAGAACCTGATGGGTTCTAAAAGCCTTCAACTTGTATGTTAGACCCAATCCTAACCAAGTTATTTAAGGAGGTGTTCCCTTTGATTAATGTACCCATTTTAGACATGGTTAAACTATCCTTAGTAAATTGATATGTACTACGGGCTTGATCAAGATAACTTAATAAATTACAGACCTATATCTAATCTTCTTTTCCTATCTAAAATTCTTGAGAAAGTAGTTGCTAATGAAGTATGTGAACATTTACAAAGTAATGACCTACTTGAAGAGTTTCATTCAGGCTTCAGAGCTCATCATAGCACTGAAAAGGCTCTGGTGAAGGTCACTAATGCTGTTCTCATGGCCTCAGATAAAAGACTTGTGTCTGTACTTGTCCTGTTAGATCTCAGTGCTGTATTTGATACAGTTTAGGGATTAAGGGGAAAGCATTAGGCTGGTTTAAATCTTATCTGTCTGACAGATTCCAGTTTGTTCATGTTAATAATAAATCTTCTTCAAACTCTAGGGTCACCTGTGGAGTACCACAGGGTTCAGTCCTTGGACCAATTCTCTTTACTATATATATGCTTCCGATTGGTAAAATTATCAAACAGCATGGGATTAATTTCCATTATTATGCTGACACTCAGCTATATTTATCCATAAATCCTGATGAAATTACTAAGACTACAGGCATGTCTTGATGACATCAAGACCTGGATGACCTTACATTTCCTGCATTTAAATTCTGACAAGACAGAAGTTGCAATCTTTGGACAAGAGACCTCAAAAAATACACTTCTTAATCAATCACTTAATCTGGATGGCATTAAATTGGCCTCTGGTAATAAAGTAAAAAATCTTGGTGTTATTTTTGATTAAGACATGTAATTTAAATCCCATATTAAACAGGTTTCAAGGGTTTCCTTTTTTCACCTCTGGGATATCGCCAAAATTAGAAATATTTTGTCTAGGAGTGATGCTGAAAAACTAGTCCATGCATTTGTTACTTCAAGGCTGGACTATTGTAATTCTTTACTATCAGGAAGTCCACAAAATGCAGTTCGAAGCCTTCAGCTGTTTCAAAATGCTGCAGCAAGAGTTCTGATAAAAATCAACAAAAGGGATCATATTTCTCCTATTTTAGCTTCCCTTCATTGGCTTCCTGTTAAATCAAGAATAGAATTTAAAATTCTCCTTCTCATGTATAAAGCTCTTAATAATAAAGCTTCATCATATATCAGAGCTCTAATTACCTCGTATGTTCCAAACAGAGCACTTCGCTCTCAGACTGCAGGTCTGCTGGTGGTTCCTAGAGTCTCTAAAAGTAGAATGGGAGGCAGATCCTTTAGCTATCAGGCTCCTCTCCTGTGGAACCAACTCCCAGTTTTGGTCTGTTAGGCAGACACCCTGTCTACTTTTAAGACTAATCTTAAAACTTTCCTTTTTGACAAAGCTTATAGTTAGAGTGGCTCATGTTACCCTGAGACACCTCTATTGTTATGCTGCTATAGGCTTAGGCTACTGGAGGACATCAGGGTTTATTTTTTTCACTCTGCTGAGTTCTCCTACTGTTCTCCAATTTGCATTATTTGTTGTTATTTCAGCTTTTAACTTTTTGTTCTCTGTCTCTTTTTTTTCTTCATAGTAGGTCACCTGGTCTGGCATTCTGTTAGCTGTGATATCATCCAGGGGAGACAGATCATTCGGCATTACCATATAAAATAGAAAGGATTCCTGGATCAATGTGTGCTTCTGTGCTTTTTTTTGTCTTTTTTTGTGTCTCTGCTCTGTCTTCTCTAACCCCTAGTTGGTCGAGGCAGATGACCGTTCACACTGTGCCTGGTTCTGCTGGAGGTTTTTCCTTCCTTCCTGTTTAGATTGTTTTCAGTCTTTTGGATGTTCTTATGAGTGCTTATTCTTATGTGTAGACACTGTGGACTCAGCTGCAAATTAAATTGCGCTTCAGGGACAATAAAGGATTTCAATGCAATTCAGTCCAAATCAAAGTCACTCAGCCGGGCCAAACATACTATAGAAAGGTTCAGTGGCCTGCCGTTGAGTTTATGTACTTTACTACAGGAAGTGAAAAAGAATTCTGAACAATTAGATTTTTATGTATGATTTTACAAAGTGTTTGATACAAATTAAGATTACATTTCCCAATGTAATTATTTAATTGAGCAATAAATTAAGACCTTTAAAATATATTGAAAATTATATTTAAAAATTGAGAAAAATTTTACTTTTTTGTGGTCCCATTAAAAAGATGCCATTGATGTAGGATAGCTCTTGTTTAGGCTTTTTAGAAATCTTTTTTTCTCTGTCTGTTATTCATGCAGGGTTGTTCAATGACTCTGAAATTACTTTTTTGTTTGTTTTTCAGAAGCCTACGATAAGGCTCCAAGGCTTCGTAGCCCATAATGAGTTCAAACTGTGGATGTGTTGAATTTTGAAGTTTTAAGGCATTATACTGACCGTGAAAGGAGAGAAACTTCTGTGATTACAGTGGAGGGCAAAGGCTTTAGGTTGAACTCAAAAGGTTGTGTGGCTTTAACATTCAATGCAATCTAAATGATCAGATGATAACGCATTGGCACACCCGTGGGCCGAGCCAGGGGCTTTGTCACTGGGATACCGACTTCAGGGGGAAAAGGAAGGAACTCTCTGGGTGCTTAGCTTTTTAAAATCAGTGTATGCTGATGTGTTCCATTACATGATTTTATTTTGGTTGCAATCTATGATGTTAAGAAATCCTGTCCAAAGAACCTCACATGGTCTGTCAACATCACTGCTCTTTTGCTCAGCAGCAAATGTACTTTCAGAGGTCAATAAAAATATTCACATGTCCCAGATGCTGACAAATGTTCAATTGAAAGCATCATCACTAGTGTTATCTTGGTGTGGTTTACAAGCTGCACCTCAACTGACAAGGCAAGGCAAGGTGAATTTATTTGTATAGCACAATTCAGTACAGAGACAATGCAAAGTGCTTTACAAGGAAGGTTCTTGCAAGAGTAGGGAAGTCAACTCAGGACATTATAAAGACACTTCCCACGCTTTCCGACCTTTATAGGATCCAATGAATGTGCATAGCAAAAAGAATGATACGGGACTGTTCTCATCCAGGATATGATCTGTCAGAGTTGTGGGAACTCTGGAAGGCATTACAAATTCATCCAGGCCTGCACCTACAGATTTTGTAATTATTTTTTTTTTATCAAGCTGCCATTAAACTCATAAGCCAACAATATTATACCTGCAATCAGGCACACCTAAGATGGCACACTGCCTTTTATGTTGCACCTAATGTGTGATATTTTAAAGCTTTTTAAACTTTTTCATATTTTATTCTGTGTTTAATGCTTTTTTAAATGAACTACAGGGTATGAACTGATTTTTGTTGTGTGTGTACAGTGACAATAAAGGCTCTGGGTTGAATAAATCTTTAGGGAGTCAACAGAACCAAACTCTACGGTGAGTGAGTAAGGACAAATTTACAGACTGTAACTCTGAAACGTAACATGTGCATGTGTACTCCCTAAAAGTCACTGGAACTAATAATTGCTCAAGATAGCAAAGAATAATGTTTTCCTATCAACAGATGATGAGGTTCAACTGTTACTTAAGGTGAGTGAATTTGCTTAGCTGCAGTTAAATCCAGAAGAGTGAGGTGCCACAAATGGCCCCCGGGCTGCACTTTCAACGTCTGATTTGTAGTAAAGTAGGGCTTCCAAATGTCCTGGTCCAGCCCTGGGTATATCAATAATTTTTAACTTTTCTTATAATCCTATAAACCAACCCTTAAATTCAGAATAACCTCTCTCTGTTGGGGTTGTTCTTTGTCGTTTAGGACATAATTCTTGACCTCCTGAAACTGGGAGGTAATCCAATGGGTGGTAAGGCCATAAAAAAAGAAAATGCAAAGATGTTGACTGTTCTTTTGAAGGTCTGTATGCAGTGCTTGGTAATTTTGGCTATGGTGCTTGGCGAGGTATGTCTGATGATAGGTGGGGGCTTGTTTGAGCTCTCATCTCTTCTGCATCACTTGCTTTCGTTTTCACTTGTCCTTCTGCATTCTGTTCCCTCCTTGTCCTCTTTCACTCTCTTTCACAATGCTTAAGGCTGATTTGACATAGGGAGCAGCAGGGGCTGCACTCGCTCCAGCAATAGAGCCAACAGCAACAGAGAACAGTTCTGAACAGGCGACCCAAAGGGCATAAATAGGTCAATGAGGACATTAGTTGTTACTGATATATCTCACTGATATCACTGTAAATTGATTGTGCAGAAAGAAAATTTTTCTAAGTAATTTTACTACTGTAAACATGTTTCATTTCTATCACTTTTAATAACACCATTCACTACCAATTTTCACCTACATCTTACCTTTCTTTCCAAATCCCTGTTTTCTTTTTGTTTAGGTCACAAGGTGTCTAAATTCTTATATCTTCAAATCAATTCTGTTGATCACCCTTAACATCAGTCTGGGGCTTTATTGACGCATTTCCAAAAGGAATCAAAAGAGAATGCAGCTTTTATACGGATTTCTATGTAAAAGCAAGATGTTTTTTTTCTTATTATTTCCTGTTAAGCCAAATTTCCGTTAACGTTTTTCTCCAATGGTAGCGATGTGTCAGTGTCGTGATGGGATCAGTTTAATCTAGAGTGAATTTTCTGTGTCTGCTCTGTGAGTTGGCTCTGTGCACAGAAATAACCTCTTTCCAGAATTTGAACTTGTGACCCATGGAAAGAATGTAAAGTAAGAGATAGGAAACCAGAAGAGAACATACACTCCTGGATTAGGGACTCAGTACACATCATTGTTTTAAGTCTAGACAGAACAGCCTGTGTTTAAGTGGGCAGATAGTGTACTGTAGAACTTCCACAGGATGAAACTCTGGCCTCTTTGTTATCTTTTTAAAAACAATGATTTCTGGTTTGCTGGATCGGGCCACTGCCCTCAGTGCTGACACGGAATATAAATTTATAGTGACTGTAATGCCCTTCCGATGGGCTCACCACCTGTCGGAGGGGCCAAAGGGGTCGGGTGCATTGTGCAACGGGTGGCAGTAGAGGGCGGGGACCTTGGCGTTCCGATCCTCGGCTGCAGAAGCTGGCTCTTGGGACGTGGAATGTCACCTCTCTGGGAGGTTCCGACTAGAGATAGTTGGACTCACCTCGATGCACCGCTCTGGCTCTGGAACCAGTCTCCTCGAGAGGGGCTGGACATTCTTCCACTCTGGAGTTGCCCCTGGTGAGACGCGCTGAGCTGGGGTGGGCATACTTGTTGCCCCTCATCTTGGTGCCTGCACGTTGGGGTTCTCCCCGGTGAACGAGAGGGTGGCCTCCCTCCGCATTCGTGTGGGGGGACGGGTTTTGACTGTTGTTTGTGCTTATGCACCAAACGGCAGTTCAGATTACCCACCCTTTTTGGAGTCCTTGGAAGGGGTACTGGACAGTAGCCCTCCGGTGGACTCCCTCGTTTTGCTGGGGGACTTCAACGCTCACGTGGGCAATGACAGTGGGACCTGGAGGGGCGTGGTTGGGAGGAATGGCCCACCTGATCTGAACTTCAGTGGTGTTCTGTTGTTGGACTTCTGTGCTCGTCATGGATTGTCCATCACAAACACCATGTTCAAGCATAAGGGTGTCCACATGTGCTCTTGGCACCAGGACACCCTAGGCCGCAGTTCAACGATCGACTTTGTTGTCGTTTTATCTGATCCGCGGCCGCATGTCTCGGACACTCGGGTGAAGAGAGCGGCGGAGCTCTCCACCAACCACTACCTGGTGGTGAGTTGGCTCCGATGGTGGGGGAGGAAGCCGGTCAGACCTGGCAGGCCCAAACGTATTGTGAGGGTTTGCTGGGAACGTCTGGCAGAGTCCCCTGTGAGACGGCGCTTTAACTCCCACCTCCGGGAGAACTTTGACCACGTCCCGAGGGAGGCGGGGGACATTGAGTCTGAATGGACCATGTTCTGCGCCTCTATTGTTGAGGCGGCTAGTCGGAGCTGTGGCTGCAAGGTTGTCGGTGCATGTCGCGGCGGCAACCCTCGAACACGCTGGTGGACACCAGCGGTGAGGGAAGCCGTCAAGCTGAAGAAGGAGTCCTATCAGGCTTTATTGGCCTGTGGGACTCCGGAAGCAGCTGATGTGTACCGGCAGTCGAAGCGGCAGGCGGCTCGGCTAGTTGCCGAGGCAAAAACTCGGGTGTGGGAAGAGTTCGGAGAAGCCATGGAGAAAGACTTCCGTACGGCTTCGAAGCGATTCTGGTCCACTATCCGGCGTCTCAGGAGGGGGAAGCAGTGCGGTACCAACACTGTTTATAGTAGGGGTGGTGTGCTGCTGACCTCGACTCGGGACGTTGTGCGTCGGTGGGCGGAATACTTTGAAGACCTCCTTAATCCCACCAACACGTCTTCCATTGCGGAAGCAGAGCCTGAGGACTCTGGGTCGGGTTCTCCCATCTCTGGTGCTGAGGTTGCCGAGGTTGTTAAAAAGCTCCTCGGTGGCAAGGCTCCAGGGGTGGATGAGATTCGCCCTGAGTACCTTAAGGCTCTGGATGTTGTGGGGCTGTGTTGGTTAACGCGGCTCTGCAGCATTGCGTGGACATCGGGGGCAGTTCCCCTGGATTGGCAGGCTGGGGTGGTGGTCCCCCTATTTAAAAAGGGGGACCGGAGGGTGTGTTCCAACTACAGAGGAATCACACTCTTAAGCTTCCCTGGTAAGGTCTATTCAGGGGTTTTGGAAAGGAGGGTCCGTCGGATAGTTGAATCTCGGATTCAGGAAGAGCAGTGTGGTTTTCGTCCTGGCCGTGGAACACTGGATCAGCTCTACATCCTCAGCAGGATCCTGGAGGGGGCATAGGAGTTTGCCCAACCAGTCTACATGTGCTTTGTGGATCTGGAGAAGGCATTCGACCGTGTCCCCCGAGGGATCCTGTGGGGGGTACTCCGGGAGTATGGAGTACCGGGCCCTTTAATAAGGGCTGTCAGGTCTCTGTACGACCGGTGTCAGAGTCTGGTCCGCATTGCCGACAGTAAGTCGGACTCGTTTCCGGTGAGAGTTGGACTCCACCAAGGTTGCCCTTTGTCACCGATTCTGTTCATAACTTTTATGGACAGAATTTCTAGGCGCAGCCAAGGTGTTGAGGGGATCTGTTTTGGTGGCCTTAGGATTGCGTCTCTGCTATTCGCGGATGACGTGGTCCTATTGGCTTCATCAGGGCGTGATCTACAGCTCTCACTAGAGCGGTTCGCAGCCGAGTGCGAAGCGGCCGGGATGAAAATCAGTGCCTCCAAATCCGAGACCATGGTCTTGAACCGGAAAAGGGTAGAGTGCCTTCTCTGGGTTGGGGAGGATGTGCTGGCCCTAGTGGAGGAGTTCAAGTATCTTGGGGTCTTGTTCACAAATGAGGGGAAGATGGAGCGGGAGATCGACAGGTGGATTGGTGCGGCGTCTGCTGTGAAGCGGGCGCTGTACCGATCCGTTGTGGTGAAGAGAGAGCTGAGCCAAAAGGCGAAGCTCTCGATTTACCGGTCGATCTACGTTCCTACCCTCATCTATGGTCACGACCTTTGGGTCGTGACCGAAAGAACGAGATCCCGGATACAAGCGGCCGAAATGAGTTTTCTCCGTAGTGTGTCTGGGCTCTCCCTTAGAGATAGGGTGAGGAGCTCAGTCATCCGGGGAGGACTCAGAGTAGAGCCGCTGCTCCTCTACGTCGAGAAGAGCCAGTTGAGGTGGCTCGGGCATCTGGTTAGGATGCCTCCTGGACGCCTCCCTGGTGAGGTGTTCCGGGCACGTCCCACCGGGAGGAGGCCCAGGGGAAGACCCAGGACACGCTGGAGGGACTATGTCTCTCGGCTGGCCTGGGAACGCCTTGGGATTCCCCCGGAGGAGCTGGCCCAAGTGGCTGGGGAGAGGGACGTCTGGGCCTCCCTACTGAAGCTGCTACCCCCGCGACCCGACCCCGGATAAGCGGAAGAAAACGGACGGACGGACGGACGGTGACTGTAATGCTAAAGCTCCCTATAAATGGTAGCAACATTTGGTATGAAGGAATAAGTGTGCCTTAAAAATTACAATCGAAATCGCAATAATCGCAATTGCAATTATGTTTTTCTTTTAGAAATTCTTCACCTTTAATTGTAATACAAGAGCTAAAAAAGTGACTAAAATGGTGATATGTAGCACTTTGTATTATTTTGTGTGTGTGTGTGTGTGTGTGTGTGTGAGAGAGAGATGGTGTGTAAAACAGACCCATTTAAATAAATTTTATTGTAAGACAATTTAAAATGATTTTAAGAGGCCAAATAAAGAAAAACCAATAATGCAAGCAACACAGCAACGTCATGCATTAAATCCAGACAAACGGTTGAAGATAGAGTTAGACATCTCGATGAAACAGTCGGATTTGGATGTATTTTCACTACATGTAGACCAGTAATGGGGATCTAGATGATTCGATTTCCCAGCAACTGGCCTGTTTTGATAGGTATAATAAACATTAGTGTTTGACATCACAGCAAAAGAGAAATTACAGTAGAACTATTATAAGCCGGTGATATACCAAATCATTATTTTTGCTCTTTGACAGTGTGTTGTGGGAAAAACTGGTCAGTTATATAACTTGTTTTAACTTGTGACAATGTGTTGTGGGAAAAACTGGTCACTTCCATGGCCCGGGGGCTGGATAACGCTCTGGGGTGCCGGTGCCAGACCTGGGAATATAGGATATGTGTGTTGAGTGCGAGTGTGTGTATTGCATCCCCCCTCCCTTTTTTTTTTGTTATTGTGGGACTGTTTACATATGGGGGCTGTAGGGTGGGAATGAGTGAATGTGACTGTCAGGTTGGGTTTGTACTGCCCCCTCTCCTGGGGCATCTTAGGTCTCCACTAAGTGTGGAGACCCATCCTCCACATGTGAAAGTAAAATCTGTTGGGCTTTCCTTGGCATTAAGACTACAATTCTTAACGCTACACTGCCACACATGCTACACATGAAAAAGGTGCCTATTTAAATTTGATATATTAAATATTGCTTGGATAAATAAAAAAATAGTGTATACCGACCGCACATCAAGTATTTTGCAAATTGCTATTGCAGATACCTCCAAACAGGTAGCATGTAGCATGTGGTTGTACAATTATGCATTTAGTACTGCATATATTTACATCATTCTTACTTTTTTGTACTTATGCAGTTTTTGCTCCTTTTATTGATGCATTTAGTATAAACTGTTAGATATCAACAATCCAGGTTCTGCACTGCTCATGCAATCATGAAACATACATATTAAACATATTCAGTATACTGTGAGACAGACAAGACATCCTGTAACACACAAGGCCAGTTTGTAAGCTTCTTAGCTTCCATTCAACATGATAACAAGCGGAGAACATAATTCTGACTTTGGATCAGCATTTCTGCCAAGTTATCTAAATATGTATGTGAATATGCCAGATAAATACACTCATAGTAAAAAACAACCCTTTTAAGTACTGTTTTTATATTCTTTTATAACACAAATATGATTCACAAGTGTAAATCAATTTATTTTAAAAAGATTATCTAAAAACACCAACCTTGTTGTTTTGTGGACCCAGGTGGGTTCCCAAATTTAGGAACGTTTGTTCTGCGTTCAGCAGTAAAAATATAAATTACACACACCACACAAGGATGCAAAATTTGTGTTTGTCAAAATGGTGTTTGATAATTAAAGGCAAATGTATGCTGGGTCTCCTAGCAGGGTTCAGCAACGACATGAACAATGTTGGATTTAATGTCTTGTTTCTATTTGAGCTGCCTGAGGCTTTGTCACTCAGAATATTTCTACCTTGTGTCACATGAAAAACCTCAGGTCAAAGTTACACAGCAAACCTCAGGCTTTATCTTGATTTTAGTGTAGAAAGGACAATCAAGAAACAGTAAAATTCTGTTTTAAATGGAAAAGATAAAACAAATGAGCAATTACAATGCACAATAATAATGACCCAGTGATACAGTATACTTTAGTTTTTTTGCCAGACATAAAGTAAAGCATGCATATAAATAAAAAAACATCTACCCAACAAACAGTTGGATACAGTATTTTTCCAGTGTATTGAATTTGTGTTTTTTTCAGACTACTGACAGTTCACCTCCACACACAGATGTTTGCTACTAACTAGTCTGAGAACGTAATCTTCAGTTTCATACATACAAACTGTAACACAGGATAAACAACTAAGAGACACAATATTTAATTCACAATGCTAAAAAAACACATGAACGGTGTCATCAAATGATGGCAAGCAAGCAAACTAGAACTGTACATCCAAAATCCAGGAGAGCGGTGGAAGGTGAGGCCGGTGGCTTCAGACTAACAAACCTACGGAGGCCAAAGACAACGACGTCCTGCTGTTTCTGGACAGCAATCGCTGCGGCCTTGGAAAGGGCCAGATAAATAAAGAGTTTGCATCCAAAATAAACAAACACAACTGCTGTTTTCTCCCCAAAGTCAGCCTGCAACAGATTTGATCTATTTCCAAATACAGGAACCCAGTTCTCCGGCTCCTTTTTTAAAGGTCACGTTGGTACAGTGGCATCTCTTGATAGAAATTGGAACCCGAAGCCCCGAGCCTCCCCTTTCCCTCTCACAATAATAATAATGTAACAAGACAAATCAGTATTAAAATTTGCACTTTCTAGATAAGAAAAAAAAACACACACATATATTTTCATGCAATTTTACAAGCAAGAACATATTCACTGCACAAAAACAAGAGTTGGATGCAAACTAACCACACCCCAACTCTGTGTCAGATCACAAGTTTATGTGAAAACCAGACATATCGGCAAACATCAGAGAGTCATTATCAAACTCAGTTCAGGAGCAGTTGAACTTTTTTTGGTATACCATTTATCAAACTAAAACAAGGTGCTCATTAAAGGCACACACATTTTTTATCCCTGACATGATTATTTTTGTTGTATCAGTGCTGTAAATATGTGTATTCAAAAGCATGGTAGTAATAATCAGTTGAACTTACAAAATGATTTTTATCAAACTTTCTCAAAAATGTATGCACGTCTATTTTAAAAAGACAAAATATACAAAGCCTAAAAAACTACATTTTTGAATGCATCATTGATGCTACAGAAACAATAACAGTACAGGTAATCTGGGAAACACAACAAACAAAGAAACTCTTCTCAGAAAGTGTTTTTGCATTTTTTCAATGTGATTTCCTGGAATATATGCAAATGAAATTAACAGATCTGTTCTAAGAAAACTGTTCTAAAATACAATACAATCAAACCATCATCAGGCCTTGAAAGCATAACTACTACACATATGTTAAAATATATATTATTATTTTTCATGGCACAAAACTATTTTACAAAATGCTTTGCACAAAGACTAACAAAAATCATGCCTAACTACAACAAACCCTAACAACTTTTTTCTCTAAATGAAGTTGTCCCGTTTGTTTTTTTCTGTTGTCGTATAGCCCACAAAAGTCCTTTGGACTGGATTTCTTAACATCATAGATTGCAGAAAATCATGTAATGGAACAATCTAACAGATCTAAATACACTGACTTAAACAGAATCAAGCACCCTGAAAAAATGGTATGCTTTGGCTGTGATTTGGGAAACAGGCAGTCAAATGCTGGGGAAAAGTTTTACTAAGCAGTTGTTGGAGCATCTAACAGTCAGTGAAGTTCACTAAACACAATGTAGGCCTGGATGGCTCACTGCTAAATTTACTAACTCTCAACTTTACTTGGGATCCCAGTGTACGCTTTCAGGAAGTCAGGTGGTAGTCTTGTGTTCTGTCTTAAGGTGCGTTAATTGGGCGCGAATGTGTCAGGCCGAATGACAAATTTACATGATATCCCTATGCACAGGTGCCACACAGGAGTGACGTGACACAAAACGATGCTAAACAAAGCCACAGAGCCAATTCTAGGGATGCAAAACGTGCAATTTTGTCAATTAAAGCGAAGCCAGAGCAACACAAAACACAGTAGTTGGAGTTGAAAAGGCTGAACTTTTGTGTCTGCTCGCGACAGCAAATCAGGAACTGAATGTGGCTGTGACGTGGGGTGAAGGACTGCAGTGGAGACAAAGCTGTTTTCATTCAACATGGAAGACAAGCTGATAATGGCGGTCTGCGGTCGGACTCAGTTGTATGACTCAACCAATTATTACTACCGAGACCAGAAAGTAGTAGCCAGAAAGGAGCAAGCCTGGAGAAGAATGAGTGAAGAGACTGGAGTGGCAGTTCGGTGATAATGTCAGGTGAGTGACAGCAAGAAAAAGTGGCAACTTTGTTGCGCCAATGTGAATTCCCCTTTAGATATAGGCTCTAAAGATGTCACAGCAGCCCTATGTTGGAACCTGTGGGATGTGGATAAACCTACGTATAGTTATGAAGAATGTCATCCAAGACCGACCACATCAAAACAGCATCTGTTATGCTATCTGCTTCTGTTTATGTTTTTTGGGCTGGCTGGCTGTGTCAATTAACATCAAGCTCTTTCATCTGGGACTCGCCCTATTTATACCTGCCTCCCACAACCAGTCTCTGCCAGACCGTCTCCCTGCCTGCATGTTTTTTCCCAAGTGCTTGTGTGCTCAGCCTGCTAAACCTGTGTGACCTGCCCTCACTGGATTGTTACTCCAGTGACCTGTGTGCATTGCCTTCTTGCCTGTGTGGTTTTGGTACTCGCTCTGCCCTCTCTGGGGATTCAACGGCTGCTAATGTTAGAGCCACCCTGGCCCCAGCTCTTTTCCCCTAGGGCGAACCCCACTCGTACTTTAGAGTGTTTTGAATATACAATGCATGAAACAGAAATCCATACTTTAACTGGTTTAATCTAGAAAAGTCAGAGAAATGTTTACAGACACATCAGTGCTGACGGGCTCTTGATCGGACACGACACAAGAGAGTGGAGCAATCCTGCTGGAGATATTCCTGGTATCAACAGAACAGCTCACCTCTGGTAGTGATGTGGGGCACCTAGACAGTCCTAGATCCTCGGGTTGCATGTTTACCTCCGACTGAGGCAGCACTTTAACAAGGCCAACTTGCTCATATATAGTGTAAGAAATTATGTGACCCCCAGAGACTGGACTGCATTATCGGTTGCCTTGGAGATCACAGGTAAACAGACTCTGGAGGCCAGAGCCTGACATACTTAGATTTGACGGAATCACTGATTGGATAATCGTGTCGGCTGGGACACGTATGCATTATAATATCCTTTCCACCAATGTGATGAACGGAACACTGTTATCATGCTGTACACGCCCCTGAATGGGAATAAACAGGAGGCTCACTCTGAGTCTCAGGTCTTTCTCTCTGTCTCTCTCTCTCTGTCTCTCTCTCTCTCGGACGTCCGGAAATGACGTTAGCGTTGTTGTGTGACAAATAATACTGAACTGAAGCCTTTCTCTGCCTTTTAGATTAAATATGGTAAATATAATAATGGTTTCATGAGTCTTTTTACTCCTACAGAAGTCTACAGTAGAAACACCACATTATTCAGTAAAAGGACCTGGGGTGACCGCAGCAAGGTCAACAATCAGTAACAAATGGTGTTTCCGCCCTGTCTGAAGTGGTGTTTTGAATTTTTGAGTCGCAGAAGAGATGACAACACAGCAGCAGCTGCGATGTATCTATGATCCTCCTAGGGTCTGGATAGTATTTATCTGTCACCCTGTTGCTGTAAAGATAACTCTAGAAACAGGTAACCCATTCTGGGCCAACTTGTGCAGGATTGGCTGTGCACCTGTTTTATGACCCGTTCCGCACCAAATCACAGCTTTTCCAACAACCAATCCGTCTGAGTGCTTAACTTTTGTTTTCAGAAAGTGTACCATGATCGTGCCCTACGGACTGCCCAATCTAGGCTACACATATTGAACATGACCTACTAAAATAGCTGCTCTTTAAATTATTTTGATTTTATGTTCACCAGGGCACCTATGAAGTTATAGAGTGCTTTGCAAAAGTATTCATTTAATCTCAATATAAATCCAGCTGTTCTGTGAAGGCCCAAGAAGCTTGTTTAGAGAACATTAGAAAAAAACAGGATCATGAAGATCAAGGACATATCTGATGGACCAGGGAGAACGCTGTGTGGAAGTTTGAAGCTGGGTTAGGTTAAAAACACCCCACATAAAAGGCTTTTAACATTTTCCAGAGCTCCATCATCTGAAAATGAAAAGAGCCTGCCACAGATGTAACCTTCAAAACAATAATGGTCAACTGAAATTGAAAGATCCAGACAGGAGAGCATTGCTCAGAGGAGCAGCTGAGAGACTCGTGGTTACTCTGGAGATGCTGCAGAGATTCAGCAGGGGGATACTCAGTCAGGAGAATCTGTTGATAGACAACTCCACAAATGTGGCATCTATGGAAAAGTGGCCTAACCAAAACAAATATGAAGGGAATCCTGTTAGCAGTTTGACTCAAGCTGTGCAGGGGACACAGTAAACGTTGGGAAACATTGTGCTGTGATCACGTGAGACCAAAACTGAACTTTTTGTGTTATAAGCACATCCTGTTTGGAGCAAATCTAACTCTGCGTATGACACTGAACACACAGCCAATGGTAACGCATGGTGGTGGCAGCTTCATGCTGTAAGGATGCTTTATCTTTTTTCCAACAGGGACACAATCTGGTCAGAGCTGATGACAAGATGGACAAAGTTAAAAACCAGACAAGAAGGGAAGAAAACGTGTTAAAGGCAGCCAAAGACCTAAGATCAGGTCGGAGTTTCTCCTTCCAGTGGGACAGCGACTCTAAGCAACAACCGGAATGCTTCAGACCGCAGCATAGGGATGTGTTAAAATGGCTCCTCCATGACCTTTCTCTGGGTGAAAATACATCTAATAAATGTCTAACTGGCTCATAGACATCAAAGCTTATTTTGTGATGTATTTGGTCCAAAAGTGGAATTGTTCTCATCATTTTAGACATTGATTAGAAGTCTAAACGTGGAGCTGTTTTAGTGGACACTGACTAGCACAAAAGAAAAAAAAACCTAAGCTGACATGAATATTTCACTCTGGGTGTTCCCTCACAATGTGTGTAGTGGTGCTGTTTGGAAATCACAACTGACATTTTTCCTATTCAACATGGTGGGTTCCTGCTGTCAGCATACACCCTGAAAAGCTTGGTTACATTTTAGATTCAAATCTGAATTTTCCTAACTGGTTCGGCCTCAATGAGTGGTATTCATGGAAAATAGGAACATTTCAAGGATTATGAATACTTTTGCAAAGATTCTTCAGATGATGATTTTAAATTGTACTGTGGTACTGGCTAAAATATTGCTGCTCAGGTAAATGACTCATTGGACTGTAACAAAAAAGACAACAGGTACTGTAATTGATTGTTGAACACAGGTTACAGCAGGAAGCTTCATAGATGGAACACTATTATTAGAGCAAATCAGAAATTAAGAAATAAACTGCTTCTAATCCAATGTTTGTTGGTCGGATTTTAAAAGCTACACATTTTTATTGCTTTTTTTATTCCCTTCTATATAACATTGAATGGACTATGACTATGGATTGGCTAACAGTGATCCTAGTTGACACTGGAAAGGTTTTTGCTCTTCTGGTTAACAGACTGGAAGATTTCTTTACAGCTGACAGGAAAAAACAGATTTATTTTCAGCCTGAATTGTATTTCATTTAAAAATGAAGACCATCATGTTTGGAATTTCCAAATGCACCGTCTCCTTCATCAACAAGGTGGTGCATGATAGCAAACACTCTGCATGATTGTGTTGGTGAATGAAGCACTTAAAGTGCTCAAAGACATCGAGCATTGAATAAATGCTGTTCATTTACCAAAGCTATGCCTCTGAAGAAAAATTCTAACCAAATTGCATTTTCTTCTTTTAAACACTGACATCTACTTTTCTTTTGAAAAGCCCATGAATTTTGATGTGCTACTTCATTTTGCCTGTGCCAGAATTTGTGCTATGAAAATGAAAGAAACTTCCTAATCAAGTAGATTAAGTGTTAGGACTAAACTCAGGTAAAGTCAAATAAAATGTTGAAAAGTAACCATTTACCTTTTGGTTAAAAGTCACTGGAAGACAAATTAGTGCAATTTAAGCAGACCCACTTTTCCATATCCTTTGCATATCTAAAAGCAGCTGTGCAGCAAGTTTGATACATTCATATTTTTAAAAAAGTCTGTTTTTGCAAGTTTTGATTTAAAAAGAAATTGCAGATTTAGTTTCCTGAACAGCAGAATGATTATCAAGATTGGTAGAGGTTGCGCTCTGTGTTGCTCTGCATCAGAATCATTTGGAGCCACTGGGGTAATTTTCGAACAAGTCCAGCCCAAAATCAACCAGCCTCTCAGCTGAGCGCAGGGCTCTGAGGATCAGAGACAGAGACTGGTTCTTGGTGCTGTGGCAAAGTGCTTCCTTGTTTGCAGAGCAGTGCTTCGCTGGCTTGCTTGTCCCGCCGCAATGCTGGGCCACTTCCTGGGAGAACTTGACAATGGAGAACTGAGGAGTCTTTCCTGGAAGACTGTAAAGTAGATTTCTGTAGAGACATAAAGAGATGAGCAAAACATAAGTTGAGGTACACTGCTTAAGACATTCTGCTGTGTTTCATGCAATCAAGGGCAGCAATTTAGAGAATGACAATACATTTTGCCATTTCATGTTTTATGGTTGTATTTTTCATTCATTCTAGGTTGCTATCAAGAGTGATCAGATGAAAGGCAATCAAGTGCAATGTTAATAAACGTGATAGAAAATGACATGATCACAAAAATCTTTGTTTAACCAGGGATTTATGGTGCATTCTCAGTGAACTTGGGAGTTGGATATTCTGAATTGCAAGTAAAAGAAATAAAAAATAAAACAAGAACAACACGCTGAAGTTGGAATTACGCCTGGGAAAACTGGAGCCTGCCAAGCACCCTTGAGTTTAGTATCCAATATGGCTGCCACGTATATACAGTAAAATTATGTAAAAGTTGCTTGTGTAAATTATTTAGTAGCATTTCTGATGGTTTGTTTTATTAAACCAGACCAACCAGTAGTACTGTAAAATATGCATTTGTGAACATCTTCCTTTTGTTTTTATGAAACAAAGAAAGCAAATTTTCTTGGCTTGTATAACCAATAGCTTTTGACACTAAAACAAAAAGCTGGTTTCCCACTTGCACCTTGAATGTTCTAAATTTGCCTGTGCTTTTGTTGCTCGATCCAAGCGGCAGATTCTGATGGAGCGCAGCATCAGCTACGTCCCAATGACCTGATAACATCATTTCAGTGGTTCTAATGTTAGCTCAGAGAAAAGTGTTAACAAGGGTTAATTTATAAACCTTTCATCCTGGTTGAAGTATAGGAGCAGAATGGTTGATTTAAAAAGGAGACATTCATGAAATTGGTCTTTTGTCAACCATGTTTACCCCAAAGGAAACGTGCAGTTGACATGCATCAAAAGAGGTTGAAATGCAAGGATACAGCTGCTAGTAAGATTGCACGCAAATCAACTATTTATCAAACGATCAAGAACTGAAAAGAGAGAATTTCAACTGCAATGAAGAAAGCCTCAGGGTCCGCAAGAACGTCCGGGAACTGCCAGGAACGTCTCCATGGAGACCTTTCCATCTAGGGGTTGCTTTGCCACCAGTGGAGGGCTCTGTGATCAATCAATCAATCAATCAATCAATCAATCAATCAATCAATCAATCAATCAATCAATCTTTTTTGGTCAACTTGCTGGACATACAGATACATTGAAAAACTATTTCTCTTTCTAAAGAAATTAAACAATTAAAACAAAAAGATAAAGTAAGTAAAAAAATCAAAGAGAAAGGGAAGGATTAGAGGAGGAAGGTAGTGGATAGAGTTTAGCAGGTGGATGAAGCTGTTAAGGAGTCTTGAGGGGTAAGGCTTGGAGGCTCCGGTGCCTTCTCCCAGAGGACAGGAGGCTGCAGTGGGGTTGTGAAAAATGTGAGGAGTAACTAGCAATGCTGATTGCTCTGCAGGCGAGGATGTCAATAAATTCTGTGAGGGAGGGCAGAGTGGATCCGATGATCCTGGGCGTGCTCACTATGCACTGCAAAGTCTTTCCACAGGGGGCAGTATAGGCTCTGCAGGGAAGCAGCTGGCGATGACACCCTCGATGGTGCCCCAGTGAAAGCAGCCCATGATGGGGGGACCACACTGAGATTTCAAAACCCCAGTATGTGTTGTTCCTTCTTTGGAACTTCTGTAAAACCTCTGACCAGCTAGATTTCTCTTGCCCAAATCTTAAATGATGGAGACCTACTTTTGTATGTTTGTACGTTTGAAATTGATCATAGTTTGTTGGAATTCCTTCAGAATTTGACACATGTTCTCTTTAGTGTGCAGATCAGGGCATTGTTCTAGCAACAGGTACAAAATGAGTGTTATGGTCTTTGTTTTTACTTTGCCTTGTTTGGAAAATATACACCAAATTGTGCCTAAATGGTTACTCTTAGAGGACATTTCTGATACATATCTCCTGAAAGGTTTCGTTCTTGGGCAGATTTGGGAGTGCCTTTCATCCTTCCTTGGATGAGAGGCTACAAGAATGGATTGTATCAGCATGTTTCTCTGTTGGCAGCACGCAGACGTTGCAATCATGAGAATCCTTTGTCTTCCAGATAAATGATGTTCCAGAGATTCAAAACAATCAAAATGAGAGAAAAGTAAAAATAACCTGACTGCATATCTCTGCTGCGGTCCATTATTGAACTTTCTGCAGAATATCAGTCCGTCCCTTATGCTTTTCTTGGGAAGAACTGACATCTTTGCTACCCTAGCTTTGACAAATCTGTTCCCCAAAAGTCTTTCCTTTAGTGTACATTCAGCTGACTGTACACTTGTCTTTGAAAATAACACATGAAGAAAATGTTTTAACTGTATCTGTTTTTTTTGTAGCAATCAGTCTACGGATTAGATAGCTAGAGTGATTTCTGTTGGCGTTTCCAAGACAACATTTGTGTCACTGCAGCTCTGATTATGCATCCACAAGGTTGCTTCTCAGTCATGCTATAAAAGGATTTTTTCTTTACAAGCCATGTAGGGGAGACAGCAACACATGCGGAAGAGGGGGCTCTGTGTGTGACAAAAACTACAACTTTGTACACATCATATGCGTTGTAAAACTGTGGAGACATTTTCCTTCAGCAAGGATGGAGAAGCTGGTCATCGACGGTGGGTAAATGGGTGGAACTAAATACATGAAAATCATTCACTGGGGCAAAGGTTCATGTTCCAGCAGAACCTTAGCCATGAATAAGCACGAGTACAGGTCAAGAACCACAAAGTGCTTTACATAGAAAAAAAAAAGCCTAAAAAATACAGAAGATAAAGATATAAAAGAAAAGATAAAAACAGGACACATGAAATATCATGCAGCATAAAACTAGTTAAAAGCCAGTTCGGAAAATATAATCTTCAGCTGCCCCTTAAAAGAATCAACAGAATCAAGACTGCACAAAGATTGAGGCAATGCGCTCCACAATCTGCGGGCCACCCTTCCAAAGGACTTATCTGCTCTTGTCTTGAAATGTGTTTTTGGAACCATTAAAAGTTTTTAGTCAGAAGAGCTCAGACTGCAAGAAGGGTTGTTAGGTTCTAGAAGATCAGAGATGTCGGCTGGGGCTGGACCACAGAGGGCTCTAAAAGTAAAGACTAAAATTTTCAAATGAAGTCTAAAATGTATGGGTTACATGTGCAGATAGATTAAAACAAAGGAAATATGCTGCCTCTTTCTTGTGTTAGTTACAAATTCTGGTTGTAAATACACCCAGGCCACATAAGATCTGAACATGGATGTTCACATATGCTGTCCATCCGATCAGAGAGACCTTAAGATATCTCTCAAGAACGGGGGACATTTTTGCTCAGCCCACTTCACAGATATGCATTACTTTGTGTTTCAACAAAAAACATTTAAAAATGTGAACAAATCTTAAAAGGTACAAGAGGTGTGAATATATTTTTAAAAGGCCCATGGCAACAAATTTCATTTTTCTGAGGTTTTGGGGGTTTAACATGATCTGTTGTGCACTGATGAGGCTGTGTTAATGTCAAAAGTGAACACCAAAGGACCTGCTCAGGCGCGGTCAGCTTTGTTGCTTTGCTCAAATAACAGATCAGAACACAGGTTGTCTTTCTATATAATTCATATTCTCCAATGAGAACACACCATCAAGCAAGCAGCCTTCCTCCGCTGCCAGCTGCATGATTTTCCTGTCGCGGGGAACCAGAGCTTGTGTGATAGATCGACTGGAGGCAAGATCAACTGGTGGTGGCAGCTGGAATTCACAGATGTGTCTAAAGGCCAGGTAGCTGTTAAAAAATACAATCAATGTAACAAAACCATTTAGAAAATGTTAGAAATCCAGTTTGTTGGACACATTTATGTTGCCACCTGGAAAGAATATGTTTCAAATATCTGATGATTCAAGAGCAGCTTTCAGGGGCAAACATCTCGCTTTGGGAACATTGCCGACAATCTTTTAATCAATCTATAATTGTGCAGAAATCCTGGGATGTTAACAGATCCTTGCTGTAAATCTCTGTGTTGTTCACAAAGTGCCTATTAGTGTGGCTGCATATCAAGAGCACATGTAGCTCAACGGGTTCATTGAGCTCAGAACCTCAGAACATATTGAAGTTCAACTTTTCCCTTGCCACTTTTTCTTGATATCAAGTTTCGATCTTTCAGAAATGTTTACTGTACTCTGAATGGAAGTGGAAACATAAATCCACCCTGATACTCCTCTGTATTCTCTGAACTTTAAGGAATGACATAACACAGCTTTAAAACATTTAGTTTTTAGTGTTTCGGCTTCATGATAAGACGTGAAATAATTGTTGGAATGGAAAGAATTAAAAAATTAAGCCAGTTGTTTTTTCACTTGGCTCTTCAACATGATGTTGACTCTCAGTGATTAATCTGAGCTCTTCTCATGTTCTGAAACATAAACACGACAAGCTGCAACTGTCTGTTAGCGATTTTTGCAGGGTTTATTTAAAACATGCAATAAAATACCTTTCTAATGAGGATTTTTTGAGATTTCACGGATCAGATTATGCTTTGCAATCATTTGTAGTTCTTAAAGTTGAACACGTATTGTGTATTTCCTGGTTTGGCAAAGGGGTCCTGAAAAGCCATGCCCACAAAAACATCTGCGTGCCACCACCACTTGATCTCACGACCAGTTGATATATCACACCAGCAGCCAGCCCTCTACGGTGGGGAACTGGAGTGCTTTGCCTTCACAGCAATGACATGTTCCTGTGTCACGGCCCAGCCAGTTTTTCGCCATGCCGTGCTCTGTTGGCTTTGTATTTTGGTCCCACTGTGTTGTTTTTCTGGTGGTTAAACAGGGAGTTGGACCAATCAAGATGCATTTTGGCAATCTGAGGTCTTGTTTACACAACGTTTTCTGATGAAAACAAAATAGTTTGGTTGTGTTTGTACTGTTCATTTACATGACAACAGTGAATGTTTTCTCTGACAAAAGCACAATTTGGAAACGGGTTCCGAAGAGTAATGGTTTGAAAATATTCTGGTTCTTGTTGTTGCGTAAACGGGTAAAATAATTTTTTTCTTACAAGGAATCCCTGGATCACAGTATGATAGAAATCAGTAGAAATCAATGCCCCCGCAGACAACATAACAGCTGCCTACAATTCAAAAAAACTGCAGAAGAAGAAAATACCAACAATGGTGGATAGCAGGATACTGTTTGTGTATGTCACATTAGGGAACAGTTGAACCTTGTTGTCTGTCCATAGGAAAACTTTATTCTCAGCCTTCTCAAATGTTTATTAGTTATGATGGCTTTTAGGAATAAAGTTTTATATGGATGTGCATTTTGAGTTTCAAAGAAAATAGCACTAGCTAGTGGCATAGGAGGGAATTACACAGTATTCACATCTGTTGTTGCCTGTAAACATAGATTGTAGTTAGAACGCTGTCATGTAAACATGTTACCAGAAACTGAAAAAAAAATCCTGTTGTTAATGGATCATTATGGTTTAAACAGGATGTGAGATGGGTTTCACTTCCATAGAGATGAGACCAGTTGAGACCAACCTGTAACATCCAATCGTTTGTCAGGTGGTTCATCCAGTCAATAGCAAACTGTTTCTCCTAAGCTCTTGCCTTTTTCTAAATCATTTCAAAGGACAGTTTCTGTGATGGTTTGGTGTAAATTCTCTGACACCTTATGTCAACTAAAAACATCAACTTATGAAGAACTACTACTCATTTATGTGACCTCTGCTCTCTTTGCCGTCTGCACTGTGTAAGTTATTGGCGGTAAAAGTCCTCTCTCCGTACAGTGCAGATACATAGATAAGTCTTTGGGGGTAGAAAAGTAGTCATTTGTAGGTCAAAATGGTACAAACTGCAAAGTGTTTCTCTCTATGGGACTGAAGAACATTGATTTCTCCTAAAGTGGCTGGAGAGACAGTCTTAGAGAGTATATGGAGTGATTCTTCATCTGTTAAGACACAGGTCATGTTCTATGGAGTGTGAGAGAGCACCGACCTTCAGCTCACAATTCAGACTTGGAGACAGAGCACTGTGAAAGTCCTGTTTCTACCTTAGGAAATTGCTAAATATATCACTGAGACTATCCTAGAAGGATAAAGACACTGAGAATATGTTGATAATATGTCATTACGCTGACAAAGGGGAAATCAACAGGAACTGGGAAATATTTATATTATTTTCTGAATGTGCCTACTTCTGGAGCTGTGGTTTAAACATGCAGCTCACAGGGGAGATTCTCAGCTGGGGCTGTGCTCTCACAGCTGGATATATGAGGGCAGGACATCAGACTGCAGCACAGAGGAAGCATGGCATTAAATCCAAAGTAAATACTGCTATTTGTCTCGCCGACTGCTAAAAATGGCAAAGGAGGCTATTTCCGTGTTTCTCTTCACCCTCCACATGTCACAAAAACA
This sequence comes from Fundulus diaphanus, assembly GCA_037039145.1. NCBI lineage: Eukaryota > Metazoa > Chordata > Actinopteri > Cyprinodontiformes > Fundulidae > Fundulus > Fundulus diaphanus. The sequence continues at coordinate 48,319,357 of CM073128.1, forward strand.
TCCATCAAACAGCTCAGAAAAGGATTAATTCTAAGTGAGCACATTTAAACACATGCTATGGAACATTGATGTACTGTGTGATCTGGTACCTCTAACTGGATCACGTTTTGGAAGTCCTAGATAACTGTAATAAAAGTGTAAGGAAAATAATGCATGATTTCAGATATTTTTCACAGAGGGAAATATATATCCTATTTAATTTAATCTCAGGATAAATCCAGCTGTTCCTAGAAGTCCTCAGAGATTTGTTAGGGATCTTTAATGAACAAGCAGCATCATGAAAATCAAGTAACGCCGCAGACAGCTCAGGGGGGTTATTAAACAATTTCCCAAACACTGAACTTCTTCCATACCACTGTTCAATCCATCATCTGAAATTGAAAAGAGTATGGAACAACTACAAACCTACGCAGACTTCACCGTTGACCTAAACTGACAGGCCGGACAAGAAGAGCATTAATCAGGGCAGCAACCAAGAGACCCATTATAATTCTGGAGAAGCTACAAAGAGCTAAAGCTAAGGTGGCAACATCTGTCGACAAGATCAGTAACAGTTGTGTGCTCCAAAAATATATAACCTTTACGTAGAAGAAAGCCATTCTTAAAAAATGCAAGCTGTTTGCAGCTTGCTACCTGCCATGTATGGGACAATACAAGCACATGGAGGAAGGAGGTGATCTGGTTACATCTAAACTAAGAATATACCTCATTCTGAAACACCATTCCTTGGGTAAAACATGGCAGTGGCTGCATCATGGGGTATCTATTCTTAAGGAGATACAAGGAAGCTGGCAACAGTTGATGAAAAGAAAGATGATGGTAAATACAGAGTAATAACAGAAGAGAACCTGGTAGAGGCTGCAAATGACTAGATTGGAACCTGGGTAGTTTTCTAAGGTAGTTTTCATGCTCCATACATTTTCACTGCTAGAACCAGCCGCAAATCAGATGATATTGGAAAAAATGTATCCCAAAAAAGGCTTGCTAAGAAGGTAGAACAATTGGTATGGACCCTGAACAAAAGGCAAAGCTTTGTAGGTAAATGATGCTAAAGATTTCCCACTTGCTAACTATACCCAGCATTTGAATTCAGTCTGTTTTCTGTTAACTTTAAATTAGTGTTTTACAGAGTTTGCATTAAGATAAATTGAGAAAATCCCACAACCAAATTGGAAACATAAAGTAAAGGAAACAGACTTCCAGCTTCTCCTGAAATACTGAGCGAGAGAGAAGGGATTTTATCAAAGATTTTAACCTTTATAGGTAAAATATTTTCATCGCTTATGTTCCAACATACAGATTAAAGTGATCACATTTCCCCAGAATTGTAGATCATTTACAAATGCTATGTTTAAATGGAGCCGAAGCACTGTGGGGCACTGTTACATATCACATCTTTCTGACTTTAATATTTTAAAGATCTGTGGATTATTACAATCTTTCTTTCAGTTAGAAATGATTTAAATTCAATTTAAGAGCTTAGCCGCAATAAATTTTGAATAAATTATTCCTTAAGAGAGCAGATTCTTGTGCCAGTTGGAGCGCTCCTTTTTCCTTTATTCCCAGGAATAAAAAATAAATACAAATAAAAAAATATTAGACTGGCTTCAGTATCTTAGTCTGATTTGAAAGTTTTATGTAGCATTGTAGACTCTAGTTTTTGGGGTGAGTGGGGAGTAATCATCATCTTAGACTACAGCAGCACTCCAGCCAGAAGAGATGCTCAGCATCAGGGGACAATAAATTAGCTCTAAATTATTGACACACAAACACACCTGTAAGATTTTTATTTGTACGGCAAATTTAAAACCGTGTGCCATTTTCCCTCCATCACATAGCTGTGAGGTAGTTTGTGTTGGTCCATCACATTAAGTGCTAAAAAATACAGTTAGCTTTGTAGTTGCAACAAGTTCAAGGGGGTTCCAATACTTTTACAGAGCACTGTATCTGGAAGAATTGCCACCTTAACATGGTGGAGGGTTTATGTACCTCTTTGACCCTGAGGACTTAGTTTTTCTGAGCTATAGTTTCTGGTATGGTCTCCCATAACAAATTGGCTTCAGGGAAGGGTTAGACTAATGATTCCAATCACAAGGCTAACCACAAGAGGAGGTAAACCTTGCCCAGATTAGAAAGACTGGGGCACTCTCCAAGACCTAGGCCGGAGGTGGAGGGGCTCACTGGCGAACATCTGGTGGTCAACCTATGGCTCCTTGGGCTCAGCGTGTGTCAGACTCCAGGACTATCCCTCTTTAGGACGGCCCTGGAAGGAAGGAGCTTCAGAGGAGGACCCCGAGTTCCTACAAAACCTATCTCCGAATGTAAAATCCATCTCTTTTCCCATGAACTATCACAAGGTTCACACATGGGCGACTGTGGCTTGATGGGTTGAGTAGTCGTCTGGCAATCAGAAGATTGTGGGTCCGATTCCAGCTTCCCCTTGCCATATGTCGATGTGCCCCTGGGCAAGGCACTTAACCCCAAATTGCCTACCGAGCTGCGTCTCGGTGCGTCTCGGTGTATAAATGTGTGTTAGTGTGTTAGTGAGAGCGACTGGGTGAATGTGGCTAAAGTGTACAGCGCTTTGGGTGGTCAGCATGACTGGAAAAGCGCTATATAAGTTCAGTCCATTTACCATTTACCATTAGAAGGAAGGACCTGCTGGTGAGCGGTCAGACCTTTGCACTTCCCAAGTTGAGTGCAGTCTATTTTCTTCAAAATTGATGAGAAAAGCGGAAAGCAAACCAAATTAAGCTGTTTTGCAGAATAAACTGAGCTGAGCCAAAGATTGAGAGAAGCGGCTTTTCCCTTCCTCTGAGTGGTTCCAAGGTGAGGACAGCCGAGAACAGCCTCTCTGCAAGCCGCGCAGAGCTGTTACCAAGTGCCTGGCCCAGCTGTGACCGACAGTAGGCTTCATAGGCCTGATATGAGGACAGTGCCGAGTGGAACCACACCTGAGACCTGGCCTCTGGGTTTCCCCAGAGTGCCTGGATCCAAAACAAGCGCCTTTTCCTAGCTTCCATCGGCTCAAGCCAGAGCAAGCCTCCCAGTCCTGACTTGCTCAGTTATGCCCTGAAGCACCTCAGCCAAGCACAGTAAAAAGCCGGACAACCTGCTGTCACCAGAACAGGACACATTAAAGGATAAGGTTTGGTATTCTGTTCTGTCTCTCTTTGAGGTCGGTCGTGGTTCTCTGCTCTCCGCTCCTTATCCGCCCTGCCCCCTCTCCGCTTCTGCTTCGTTTTGTGTCTTTGTGCAATTTCTTCATAGCAACCGAAAGCTCGGAAGCCGAAGCTAAGGAAATTATGGATCTCGTCAGCTGGTCTCTCAATGCCATTGATCAAATTTTTGCGACTGGAAAGCAAAAGAACGGGGAGCGTGCCTGTCCCGGTGGAACTTTTTTTGCGGGATACACCTTGGATCCGTGGGATAAATGGTCCACGGTGTGCCTCTCAATTCTTTCCGTCAAAGACGTGTATATGTTCGGATTTATGGTTCTTGGATTTCTTCTTATTGGATTCGGAGGATTTCAGATGTATCAGCAACTTCAGAGACTGCTGGCGGTGAATTTGGCCTTGATGAGGCTGCCAGCGGCTCACGACGCGATCACTAGGGCGGTAAATGAACAGCTGCGGTGGTTGGACTCAGAGGTGAGATGGGATAAAATCTGGAAGTGAAAACGCGTAAATAGCCCACTAATTTGGAATATTGGATCCTGGAGCCAGTGATGAAAAGACTTTAAAGCTGAAGGAAAAGTGGTTCAGCTTGTTCTCATAACAAAATGTGTATTTTAATCGGACTTTCCCACTATCTAAATTCTCCCTTGGTTGTTATGGCGAAATTGGACAGAACTATTCCCCCCGCTCCCTCCTCCCCCGCAAACATCCGTGGATTCGTCAAGCTGGGCCGTGAAGTGATAAAGACTTTCGAACGTATCAAGGACATTTGCCTGGCGGACGGCGTTCATGGACACACAATACTCCACACAACACACACACACTACTGATGCTCATTTATCTCATGAACTTACACGCGACTAATCTCCAATGTTATCCTTCTGCTATATGTGTCTCGTTATATTTGTGCTTCTCGTGCAATGAGTTTTTTTTGTCGGATGTTTCACACTGTACCGTGAGAGGATAGGGTGTGACACATCGGTCTTTTTTTATCTTCCCTCTCCTCCCCCATTGTGAAAATCTATCTTTCCACAGATTCAAGGGCAGCGCCCTGTGGGCACCGCGTAAGGCGGGGTCCGGGGCAGTTTGGAGGGATGCGCCTAACGGCTGCGCCGAATGGCAGCGGCCGACTGGCTGTGTTCCTTGGCAACGCAAGGTCTCAGTCAATCGTTCCCCCTAAAATGTTTGTTTATGTATGTGATGGACGGTTGTACTGGAACTGAAATGTCGATTACAATGCAAATTGTAGTTGACAATAAAAATTGATTGATTGATTGATTGGTAGAGAGGAACAGAAATTATAGTTTGGGGTGAAACAATTTGTGTATTGTTTACTTCTGATGTGTTTTCACTGTGTTTTTAAGGATAAACTGAAGTTAAAGTGGAGCTAACGCTAGCAGGCCACCATGCCACCATGCCACCAACTAGCTTGTTTGTGCGTGATGCTAATGTGTTTTGAATTGCGTTTTTAGGTTATGACTAAAGTTATTTCCATTCTGGTTTTAAACACAGATCCCCCAGAATGAGCTGTAGTTAAGGGGTGAGGGATGTCTGAGGTTCCCTCCTGCACCTGAGGCAGTGCATGGAAGGATGGCTGGATGGATGGATGAAAGGATTTGGAAAACAATCAGGAAAGAGTAATGTGAACATTTGACTGCTTCTATGCTGCCTGTGTAGAACAGTTTTGAAATATTTTAGGACTGCTGTCATTTTGTAAAAGCAGCTTAACTGAGACTTTATAAACAGAATACCCCCATCTTATCGATCTTAATTATATGCCACTTGTTGGCTCTTATCTTTTCTGTGCCAAAATGAACCAGCACAAAAATAATTGGTAGCCCTGGGACTGAAAACAAACCAAAAATGAAACAAACAAGCTGCACTCACTCACACAAAGAGAAAAGGAGAAGCAGGTGATGCTTAAAGGACAAAAAGTCTTACTGAATACCATTCTGCTGCTGTCTGTCAATGCTCAGCTTTAAAAGAGCTGTTTTTTTAAAAACCTGTGCGCATAAGTGAAGAAATCTGCTACTGATTGGTGTGCTCCTCAACGCGCAGACATAGCTCTTAATGATAACCACCTGCTGCTGTGCAACACAACAAACTGGGATCAAACCAAGTCTACAGGCCTCAGGTGTCTGGGCGGTGGAGCAGCATTCATGCAGGACTGATGGCTGTATGGAGTGTCTGTGGGCTCTCAAAGTTCTGTTTATGTGGGTTTCAAAGAAGCACTTTATCTTTGCAAGTGCTCAATAGATTCAAGTTTGAAGGTGATTACGGTGTGAATACAGTGTGTTTTAAAATTGCTTATACAACTGGTTACTTCATTTAGTTTGCCATCTCGAGGCATCATTACTAGAATATAAAGATTTCTGGAACGTCTACCATCAAGATTCCACATATTTGAAGAAAAAGGTTTTAAGCCAGCAAAAGCAAAAAGGCTCTAAATACAATGGGAACCTACTGGTATGTGTGTTCCTAAATCAGCATAATTGAAATGTTTGTCAGAAAGGCCCGAACTACATGTAAAAAAATGTTAGAAAGCTGAACAACACAGTCTTGAGAGGCACATTTATTCCCTCTTGAGAAATAAAAGCTTAGAATGTGAAATGTTTGCTACTAACACAGATGACACCTACATTTATATCAAGTCTTTTATTGCTTTCAATAAGAAGCACACTGTTGCATCAAAGCCTTTACTCTGTTACCTAATCTGAAAAAAGATGGTTAACTTCTAACACTAGTCTTGAAGGTAAATATGCAGTTTAAAGTTCATTTTGGACAGCCAACCACACACAGCAACTCTGAGAAAAGAACATTCAAAGCAAAGCATGACAATGTTGCATGCGTGCTGAAGTCGCACATTACATCCAGAAAATGAAAAATGAAATGGATAGTATATGCAAGCAGTGTGGTAGACTGTGCAGATCATGAATCAATAATTTCTCAGGCAAAACACAAATTGTGAGAACAAAGAAAACTAAAATATGACTTATGTGTTATAAAAGAAATGTCCTGCATCAATAAAGCTCACAGAAGAAGGAGATTTGAACATTCTTTAAACCGGCAAACGGTGGCAGCCTACGTTTTGAGGATTTTTTTTGGTTAGCCATAAATTTAATCACAGCTGACATGTATCTTAAAGGGGACCTATTATGCTTTTTATACCTTCCTTTTCACATTGAAATAATTCTGTTGTGGTCTATATAAAGTGGAACTGCAAAGCTTTAGTCTGAATTCCTCTTTATTGTTGCCCCACAGCCCCTCTTTCCCTCTATTCTGAGGTGTCTATGAGAGCAACTCATTTTGGTGCTGTCTCTTTAAATCTAAAGGTGGCACTTCACACCCCGCCCCCTTCCAGTTCGCAAAGCGAAGCCATTCGGCCATTTCTGAAGTTTGCCGGGGGCGGTGTAATGAATTGTGTGTTAACACTAGGCATGGGTACTTTTCACATTTGAATCGATACAGTACCGAAATCCGGTACCTGGGATTCGATATCAGTACTTAACTGTACCTATTTTTGGTACTTTTGTGTGTTTATGTAGTAATAAATGTTAATTTATTAATAAAACCTCTAATTATTTCAATTTAATAAAATTATTTCTCAGTACATAAACTTGTTTGGATATGCAATTGAACCTTATAAAATTATTCATGAATTTTAATACATTGCCTGAATAGACAACATGTAAAATGTTTTCTTACCAAAACAACAGTTATCAGAGGCACACAGAGAACAATGTGAATATGGGATTGAAGCTGTGTGTGAATAAAATTCAGGGAATTGTTTTAGTGCAACAGTTTCAGAGAAGAAATAAAAACTACATAAAATATATATATTTTATCCTGCTTTTAAATCAGGGCGGGATACGTTTGCAATGAGGGAACAGAGGCTCTCCTCTCTGCACTCTTTGCTCTAACTACAGGAGGGTTTCAGAACGAGGCAGCATCAACAGCTGTCTGTAAGACAGGGCTTGGAGAAGTAGGAAGGTGCTCACAGCAGCACTTGCTGCTCTCCCAAGACAATAACTGAAGAACGACTGTTACCTTCACTGGAAGTCACAAATAACACATAAGAAAGTCGCTAGATTTTTCAATTCAATTCAATTCAATTCAATTTTATTTATATAGCGCCAAATCATGAAACATGTCATCTCAAGGCACTTTACAAAATCAAGTTCAATCATATTATACAGATTGGGTCAGATTATACAGATTGGTCAAAATGTCCTATATAAGGAAACCAGTTGATTGCATCAAAGTCCTGACAAGCAGCATTCACTCCTGGGGAACCGTAGAGCTACAGGGAGAGTCGTCTGCATTGTACATGGTTTTGCTGCAATCCCTCATACTGAGCAAGCATGAAGCGACAGTGGGAAGAAAAACCACCCATTAACGGGAAAAAAAAACCTCCGGCAGAACCGGGCTCAGTATGAACGGTCATCTGCCTCGACCGACTGGGGGTTACAGAAGACAGAGCAGAGACACAACAAGAGAGACAAAAAAGCACAGAAGCACACATTGATCTAGTAATCTGTTCTACATTAGATGGTAGAACAATACTCACTCTTTTGAAAAAAGGTCGCTGGATGGGTCTGAAAAGTCGCTAAATTTAGCAAGAAATTCTCTAAATTGGCAGCAGTGACCAGGTGCTTCCTCAGATTAAAAGTATTCCCATCGCTGTTCTTGCATTTTGCTTCACAAATATTGTAGAGAGCGTAATCTGTGTCACATTTTGGAAAGTGGAGCCATACTTTAGACCTCTTTTCAATCAGCCATGCTTGCTTTGTTGGACCACCGGCGGCTACTGACATCATTATGCTCTTGTGCGTGCAATACTGTGTTCATGTTTGGCATGGTAAATCAACCACTCTTCCAGTCCCTCAGTGTCACGGTGATGCGTTTAGGTACCGAAACATGGTACCATTTAATTCTATGTGAATCGGTCCTTGGTAGTACTGACAGGATTCGGTCGGTGCCTATAAAAGTACCGAATTCGGTACCCATCCCTAGTTGGGTATGTACCCAACAACCAAACATTTTATCCACTTGTAGCTTCGGCATCCTTCAGCTTAGACAACAAAATCAAATAAAAATAGCAAGCCGGAAGTCAAAGACCTTGTTTGGCAGCGCTGAAGGAAATACTGCTAAATAATTGTTCAAAGATAAAAGAGAAAACTGAATGACAACTGAACAAAAAATATGACCCAGAGAAAATACAAAGATATCTATGCAGCTCCTGGAAAGACAGCATTATAATTTTTTGCACTCCTAGAGACTCCTAGTACGCAACAAAATCTATTTAAGGGCTAAAAAGTGGATTTTGTATGATATGTCCCCTTTAACGCTGACCAGATGGAGATTGTCCAAAGGAGGCACTCGGGCGCCAACACCAAAATTCTGTATTGCCAGAAAGTAAACATCCATCCATCCATCTTCTGACCCGCTTAATCCCTCATGGGGTCGAGGGGGTTGCTGGTGCCTATCTCCAGCGTTCACTGGGCGAGAGGCGGGGTACACCCTGGACAGGTCGCCAGTCTGTCGCAGGGCAACACATAGACAGACAGGACAAACAACCATTCATGCACACACTCACGCCTAAGGACAGTTTAGAAACGCCAATTAACCTAACAGTCATGTTTTATAACAGGGTTTTTAACACCTTACCAAAACCAGGGTTTGTATATGCAAGACTGTTAGACAGATATTTGGCCCCTCTATAATTACTGTGCCCCCTTAATAGCCCCTTATTTAGAATAATCCTATATCCACCACTGAGCTTTGTACATTTGTAATTGTTTTATTGTAAAACAAGCCCTTACCATTTTCTTTCTCTGAGTGACTCTGTATGTGGGTCAGGAAACTGAACTCAAAAATTAGTTTCCTTCATTGTTGAATCCATTAGAATGAAACAAAATTTCCCTTTTTTTCAAAGTCTGGCTAGAAGAAAAGATGCTGTAGAATTTAAGCAACGCAAAAAATCGTACACAACTACAATTGTGACTGAAATTAGAACACCTTACAAAAGCCTGGGTGGTTTTCTGCCATATTTGATATTTAACATAGGCTGTACAGTAGGGCAGTTTGTAGTACTGTTGCCTTGCAGCAAGAAGGTCCTGGGTTTAACCCTGGCCTAGGGTCTTTCTGCACAGAGTTTGCATGTTCTCCTTGTGGAAGTGTGGGTTGTCTCCATGTACACCGGCTTCCTCCTTCAGTCCAAAGACATGACTGTTGGGTTAATTGGTCTCTCTAAATTGCCCTTAGGGGTGTGTGCGTGTGTGGGTGCGTTCATGGTTGTGTGTCTTTGTGTTGCCCTCGTATGGATGGCAACCTGTCCAAGGTGTACACCGCCTTTTGCCCCTTGACCATTGAAGATAGTCAGCTCCCCTTTGGCTCTGCATAGATCAGTACTATCAGCCTCAAACATATGAAGATAGAACTTGATAATATGAAACAAAGTAATTATACTCTAAGGGCGTGATTTTCACAAATTCCAAATGAGGACCGCTAAATTGCATTGACAAAAAGAACATTGTATGAGCAATAAGTGCACGTGTTGCACCCGATCTTTAAAGATTGCATCCAGAGTGGATAAGAAGTACAAAACATATTTGATCTGCCCTATTTAAATTAGTAAATTGCGTGCACTACTGGCGCTGTAATAGAAAGAGGAAAATCAAATCCTTCACATAATCTCTCCAAACACTCAGGATACACAAAACACATACATACACGTTTTTGAACTTCTGCTATTTAACTTTTTCTTAGAGATAATATTAATTAGGCTATTATTAAAAAACTAAAGAAAATATGTTTTTTTTCAGCAGAAGTTCTGCAAAACAGACGACAGAACTTTTATTTTATGGATGAGTTTAATAAGAAAATATTACAGCTAACAAATCAGATTCATCCCTGTTTATCATTAATCTACCAGTTCGTGTATCAGTGACGGTGGTCATGTCAAATACGACTGCAGAACAGAGCTTCTCCAGCCCTGCTGACTGAAACCTTCCTCCAGTTGTTGGAGGTAGTGATAACAACAAGTTAAAAAAAGCTAATAACATAAATAGATCTGTCCCCCACTGACCACTGTAATAGATATCATATTTTGTTTTCTATCTTCTTTTAATGAGATGAGAATGAAATTATTTTACCTCTGTTACCAACCTGGTTCATAGTTGGCAACAAAAGAGGAGACTCCACAGACAAAACTTAGCTTGTTCAATTGTATTTAACTGAAAAAGTTCACTGTGAAAGAAAAAGAGGGTTAGGTCAAATAGAACAATATCTCGCTGTCTGAAGTATAAGAAAGTAGGACCAAATAACCAAAAAACTGTAACCAAAAACATTACCCAATTTTTCAAACCAATCTCCCTGAAGGAGACAGAGAGGAGAAGAGTGAACATCCTTACTACTGTGTTGGAGCCACCTTTATACCCAATTACACCTACTACACAAGTGCCACTGGGTCTGTAACGAGCAAAACCAATTACCACAGAGAAGGAAAAACAAATGGGCCAACTGAAAGCTCTTAAGCCATCACACCTCTCATCACTGCTTTCTCTGCCTTCCAGAGAATAGATCCTGATGTCCCTGGTAGATCATTGTACTCCAAGTATAAGGCCTACTCTTCTTTAAAATATTTGATAAATTATTCATCTTTAACCAATAATGTATTAAATCTCCAGCTTTTGTTTTATGGGGTTATTTTTTATTTATTAGGGTTGAGTCCCTGTTATATTCAATCCATCTATTTCTTCATTTAGACCAAAGTTGAGTTGAATAGAGAGCAAACCAGGTGATGGTTTATGAAAGAATGAGGGGTCATCAACATTTTGGCCAAATATACTGACAACACATAAGTTTTGACGAATCTACCCTCAGGATCTATAATTTTGTCTAATGTTAGTTCTGTGGAGTATGTCGCTGGGGGTTTGGGCTGGAATCTGTTGAACCTGACATCATCAAACAATCAATCAATCAAGTTTATTTGCATAGCCCTTTACAATAGCCGAACAGTACCCAAAGTGCTTTACAATACAATTTACAATTAAATCAATGATTATTGATGATGTCAATACCATTAACCAGAGTCTGGTTAATGGTATTGACATCATCAACCAGACTCTGTTTAATGGTACTGGTCAATGTTGTAAACGCCCCAAATGGGAGTTCTGCTGATCAACTTAAAAAAATGTTTCATGGCTGTGTGTTAAAGAGAAATATTAGATTCACCTATACTCTATAAAAGAAATTAATCATTTATATTAAGTTAAATTTACAACTCATGTTGAGAGGCTACTGATAAAAATATTTTCCGGTTGCTATAACGTGATTGTTAAAAGTGATCTTGTGTGTTATTTGGTTGCCTGATTGCACATTTTGCACAGAGCCCGTATGTGTGATGTTTTTTCTTTGCTTCAGTGCAGTTTTGCGCTAATGGCGTGTTCTTTATTATATCATTAATAGTTCCACGGTTTTAACATGAGTCCAACAAAAAGTTGAGATTTGGACTTTTATTAAATTTTTTTTAGTTGGGCGGGTTTTACATTGTGTTTGGGCTGGGAACTATCATTCAGAGCTCGCAACACTAAGTGTAGTGCTGAGTCCATTCAATACACTCAAAAGTCAAGTATAAGAACCTTCATAGTTGGTACACCTGGTCTGGCGTTCTGTTAGCTGTGACATCATCCAGGGAAGACAGATCACCTGCTATTACCATCTAATGTAGAACAGATTACTGGATCAATGTGTGCTTCTGTGCTTTTTTGTCTGTCTTGTGTCTCTGCTCTGTCTTCTGTAACCCCCAGTCGGTCGAGGCAGATGACCGTTCATACTGAGCCCGGTTCTGCTGGAGGTTTTCCTTCCCGTTAATGGGGAGTTTTTCTTTCTGCTGTCGCTTCATGCTTGCTCAGTATGAGGGATTGCTGCAAAGCCATGGACAATGCAGACGACTCTCCCTGTAGCTCTACGGTTCTCCAGGAGTGAATGCTGCTTGTCGGGACTTTGAAGCAATCAACTGGGTTCCCTTATATAGGACATTTTTGACCAATCTGTATAATCTGACCCGATCCGTATAATATGATTGAATTTGACTTTGTAAAGTGCCTTGAGATGACATGTTTCATGAATTGGCGCCATTTAAATAAAATTGAATTGAATTGAATTGACAAACAAGCACTGCTTTCAGGCTGAACACTAACTGAAGTAAACATTCATACTTTGAGAGGTAAATACACCAGCTAAGGATCAGAACAATGCAGTGCTCTCTTCTGCCTGCAGGTAATCCAAGTTTCTTTCATTAGCTGAGTTTTACTGCTCAGTTCTGCTCCTTGTGCTACCTAGCTGCCGTAGCTAACCTTTCTAGCACGAATGTTTACTCCAGAGTTGACTCCAACAGTAATCAATGGTACTGCTTCCTGCTCATTCTCATTTACTTGGTTGTCACTTCTTGTATTTATTTGTTTGAATTAAGTCCAAATATCCATGCCACACCAGCTACAGTGACCACAGCCGAGCCATGACATCTCTTTAGGCTACAAATAATGTCTCAGTGACCCGCACCTCTCTAGCTGTAATTGACTAGCCTGTTGCCTTCAGTCGTTCATTTGATTGGTTAAATTATATGATTGACAAATCAAAGATAGGAATGATAGAACGTTGGCCAGTCCGAGGAAAAAAATAAATCTAAATCCATCTTCCAGTCCACGGCGGGCACGACTAGCTCTGCAGGCAGGCATGGCCCCACAATGCCCGTCCATGCCACCGGGACTGCCCCCCATCTTGATGATGGGGTTCACCTTCCAGGTCTGGGGGCTGGATACCCCTCTGGGGTGCTGGTGCCTGGACCTGGGAATATAGGATATGTGTGTTGAGTGCGAGTGTGTGTACTGCGTCCCTTTTTCATGGAAAGAATGTTTGCATGTGGGGCACTAGGGTGGGAATGTGTAAATATGAATGTGTACCTAGTTTTCTGTTTGTATTTTTGTCAGATTGAGATTGGGCTGCCCCCTCTCCTGGGGCATCTCAGGTCTTCGCTTAGTGTGGAGACCATCCCCACCCCCATCCTGCTCTCCTCCGCTGGCTGGCACCTTGACCCGCTGGTGCATTGGTGGTCCTTGGTGTCCAGGGTTGGGTTCTCGGGTATGCGCCGGCTCAATCCTGGTGGCAGCTTCGCAGGCCAGGGCCCCATGGCTCTGGTGGGCGCCCATGGGCCTCCGGTCTCTGGGCCTATGGCTGGATCCGCTCCGGTGTAGCTGGCTGCAGGCCGAGCCCGCGGGGGCTGCGGTACTATGGGTGTTGGGGGGTTTCCTGGGGCTTATCTCCCCTCTTCGCTGGGATAGGGGAGGCAGCTATCCCTGTGTTGGTCCCTCTTGGGCACCTTTGCTCTGGGGTCCCATCAGGCGTCTGGGGTTCTGGCTTCCGCGGCATCTGCCTCGGTGCTCCTAACAACCACTATTGAGTATTTTTCCTATGGATAAGCCTTACATACAAAAGTACACTCGCGCAAGCACAGGTGCTTGGATTCAGGTGCTTACAGATTCAATTCTATACAGAAAACCTCTATTATTAGCTTTAGCTATCAGTTCATACATTTCGTACTAAATAATACTGTGTATTCTTCATTGATGAATCAAGGCGTTGGTTGTGTGTACCTGTAATACCTTATCTTTTTATAGCTGTCTTTGCAGGTGTAGAAGCAGACTCAGAGGATGTTATATTGTTCTTGCCTTTTCGTCTCCTCCTCTTTTTACCCTTTTGTCCCTTTTAGCATTTTGCTTCATCTTTTTCTCTTCTTTTTTTCTCTCTTCTAACTTCCTATTTTTGTGTCCATTGAACATGAAATAGTTCCAGAATAAAATATAATGAAGCTCTTTGCATATATAATCAAGTGGAGCACTATCGCGAAAGCAGTAATGCTCCACTTGTGAAAGTAAAATCGATTGGGCTCTCTTTCGCATTAAGACAGCAATTGTCAATACTAGAGACAGGACTGCCAGACAGGACACAATAAAAAAGAAAAAAAATCATAAAAGCTGTCAGCTCGCAGCTCCTCCCCAACCTTCGGAGTCCAGGAAGGAGCTGTATGGTTAGACGTACGCCGGGCTCTTACCGAATATGGGGCAGATACAGTTCTGGGGTTGCAAGGAACCCGAATAATAAAAAATCAATGTGTCCACTCACATCAACCATGTGCGGTTGCGGGTCCGGTTACAGAGGCTGCGCGGCCCTAAAAAAAATCCCACAAGAAGATAGTTTGACCGTAAACCACAGGGTGAATTTTCCAAGCCAAACAGGAAACATCGGGCGCTAGACAGGATAAAGTTCTGGTGAATTCCAAAATAAAATCATCCCACCAATTTACGCTAACTTGATTAGTGTAAACAAAATGGCAACACAGAAACACGAGGAAACCGAGGGGCTTTTGGAGGATGAAATAGGACATTAACGCACACGGATAGGGAGCTTTGCCCTAACTAAACAAAAACCGTAGCAGTTTTTTAATCATTTATGAGGTTAAAGCAACAGAAAGGACATGTGAACTTCTGTTCTCACAAGCGCCATTTCCACAGCCGGAGACAAAAACGGAGTTTTGGCCAGCTCCGAAGACGCAGCTGGCCGGTGTTTCACTGGGTGAGTGGGGGTTTGCAGTGAGGCTACACTGGATCGGAACTGTAACTTGCACCATATTCAGTGTGAGCCCTGGGTCACAGCGAGATTAATCTCTTAACAGCTGGATTTACGTTCATCAACTGCTCCCAACAGCTGCTTAAGCAAAAATATTACAAATGAAGGAAGTTCCAAAATAGTTTGATACAAAATAACTGTGCAAACCTGCATGGATAAGCTGGTATAGATGATGAATGGATGGATGTTACAGAGCTTATATTAAAAGAATGAGGAAGGGAGTTAAGGATAACTTGTGGACCCACCATCCTAGAATGCACACATCCCGATTAACAGGGACATTGCCCCCCCCCCCCCCCCCCCCACACACACACACACACTCACACCTGCGGTCAGATCTGCACAGTACCCTCCCCTCCTCCTACCCCCTTCTATCCTCTTAAAGTGACTCTGATTTTTTCTCAGGATTTAACAGTCTTTACAGCCTGTTCTTAGGAGGCGGTTAATACTGTATTTTTCGGATTATAAGGCGCACTTAAAAATCCTGAAATTTTCTCAAAAACTGATGGTGTGCCTTATAATCCGGTGCACCTTATATATGATTACCGTTGTGCCTACTAACCGATTTTATGTGGTACAATGCACTCAGTTTGTAATCTGTTAAAATGTGTAAGCATGACTTTGGTTAACAACAAAGCTGATCCGCTCATTGGATATTCGGAGAATTACGGTACACTGTGTCACTACCTGATCAGCTCGGTAACAGGACCCCTGAGCAGTCTACAAGACTGCCTGACTGTAATGTCTAAAGTAGAAGTGCATTCATGTATGGCAGCCCACGCCCGGCTAGCAACAATAAACCAAGTAAGTTAATTCAATATAAAAGTTCCATTTATTTGTCATCTCAGCAATCTGAGATGACATGTTTCATGAATTGGCGCTATATAAATAAAATTGAATTGAAATGAATTGAATTTATTTTGGCCTTATGTTAGAAACAGGGCAGTGTTGTCCAACTAGTCTGTCCTCCCGACAGAGGCAGACAGCTCTCCCTCTCAGAAGACAGCGGTGTTGAGGAGGAAACACGTCGGACATGTTGCGGTGCGTAAGCACAGCAAAGCAGCATATGCGCGTCCTACGCTTAGGTTAGCTTTTCATTTTAATCGGTCAATAAATGTACACTAGAAGCATAATACGCATAAAAAAGCATAATACGCACATACAATATGCGACACCTAAATTAGATATAAGTTCTAATTTCAGACGCGTATACGCTCCTGTTTGGCAGGGAATAAACGGGAAAACAACATCCTGTGTCAAAGTTCACTTCCGGAAGTATCCCAAAATAAGAGTCATCGAAAATAAAGCGCCATGGATGATGTAGTTGTGACATGCTAACAAGCTAACAAACTAAAATATGCTATTTGTAATCAGATATGGTCAAGACACAGACTTTTAGGTGAGCAAAACATAGGACATATTATATGTGTTAATAATACAGCAAGACCGTGTAAATACCTCCTGTTGCGCTAAACTTTTTCACTCCATCGCGATACACTGAAATTGGAGACATTTCCGGGGACAGCTTTTGCCAGGGACAGGTTATCCAAAACGGGGACTGTCCCCAGAAAACGGGGACTTCTGGTCACCCTACTGGAGGGGCGGAGTGATATTACACACTTGGGAAGGATATGTAATGTGTGTCTTATATGTGGAAAAAGACATACATAGACACGTTAATTAATGGTGCACCTAATAATCCGGTGTGCCTTATGGTCCGAAAAATATGGTATTCAGCTTTTTTTCATTTACAAGCATGCCACAACGTTTAAGATGACGTTTGGTATTTTTCGCCTTTGTTTAAGTTCATGAAGATTAATGCTGCGTCCCACCCCATCCCTCCACGCATGTGAATGGTCCCGTGGATGCTGCATCTCTCCAAAGCAGCCTCCTTTTCCCCACAAATTTTATTCTACTATTGTTATTCTGACTGTATATGGAGTATGGAGGCAAAAACTGCGCCTGTTATCAGTTTCAGCTTTGTTAAGGTAGTAAGTAGTTATATTTGCATATCCACCTCCCATAAACTTGCTGGTTTGATCATAAGCATGTGATCTGCATATTCATGAAGGCACACGCGAAAAAAATGTTGTACTCACTGTTCTGCTCATTTTATATACACTTATTGCATTGCTCCTGGTTTGAAGATCAACTTTGTACACACTAATTCGTTTGCACCTGATTCAATACGTTCAAACCATTTGAAGATCAGGCCCTAAGTGTTACACCACCCTTCACAAACCTTTAACATCATTGCCAAGTGTGAACTGCATCAGTTGAGATGAAATTAACCTTTAGAGCTATGTTTTCTGTTTAAATAACATGCATTCTCTTGGATCTGCTGTGCCAGAGGGGAATCTGAGATATGAGAGGTTCATCGCTCATTTTTAATCTCACTTCATAAGCCTTTGCTGTCCCAATCACATTGCACTAGTACTGTCAAAATAAATATTGAAGTTAACATCAGTTGGGTCCAGTTGCACCTGGGGTGAATGGCTTACAGTCAGTGGTATACCACAGGGGGCTATGCATGTTTTGCTCCACATAACATCTTCTAGAGCTAAACTTGTGGGTTTATAAACATAATGTGAGCGAGTAAAAAGCAAAAATTAGGCAAAACTTGAATGTCAAGTCTGCCACCTTGATCATAGCTAAAACAGTTGGAAACAGATAAATAACTCCTATTTATGCACCGTTAACTCAATGTTAATGCATTATGCAAGGTTTTCAAAGAAATGTTATCCCTTAGTTTAAAGATATTTTACATTTGAACATAGCATTTATTAAATATGTTTTACAGCAGTCTTATTTTTAATACATATTTTAAACCTGTAAATATCAACACAGTGCTTTTGGGATGTTTGAATCACCTAGTATATGATTTTTTTAAGAGGACAAAAGTGTTCAGTAACTGTAGATATGATTCTTGTAAACTGGATCTGCTATTTCAAATTGATATGTTTAAAAACCTACAAATACTTTCTTTTCTGGCTTTATTGCTGGGTTTGAAAATACATCAAAGGTACAAAACTACCTCAAGAAAAACACAAGTTATTTATTTATTCCACAGTCAAAGTAATTTGTCATTTAACGTACATGACCATGAAAAAGTATTTGCTTAGAGATTTCTTCTGTTTTTGCTTTTATGCCAATAGTCCTGTCTTAAACTTGAGTCACCATCTCGCTTTGACAACTGCTGATCTGCTCATATTCT
Organism: Fundulus diaphanus; assembly: GCA_037039145.1. NCBI lineage: Eukaryota > Metazoa > Chordata > Actinopteri > Cyprinodontiformes > Fundulidae > Fundulus > Fundulus diaphanus. Next base: position 48,337,435 of record CM073128.1, read on the forward strand.
TCCAAGGATAGAGTGATGCTCCTCCAGTAGATATTATCTATCAGTGGATGTTGGCCATTATTTTGGTTGGATTAGTGGTAATATTCTCTCATATTTTCCAAATTTAACCCCAAACAGGGGCCAGTATAATAATCAGTGTAATATTAATTCTTCAATAAGGGCAAAACAAATGAAAACTGTGAATGGAATTTTAACATTTTTATAATTATCTATCCCCGTTGTTCAGTGAAAATACTGGATTAAGGAAAGTAGGAAGAGCCAACTATCAATAGGTTGCCATGTTGTTATGTCTAAAGGAATACTTGTGCACCTCTCATCTTCCAGAAACTGAAAAAACAAACAAACTGTCTGGCCTTGTTGTTTTTCTGACTCACAAACAGTTTAATTTCTTCTTTAATTGCCCAAACACATGCTAAAACTCTTCTGTTGCTCACCTATGAAACATTGCGGGGTAGTAACAGGTCATTTGTATCTGCATCCACTTCCCTTAGAAATTTCCAAAGCATGCAATGTTGACAAGATGATGGAGCCCTGAGAAAGTTTGGGAGTTTCATCACTGTAATCATAATGTCTTCAAAGTGTTCCAAGAGTGCTGCTTGGAACTGTCTGATGAATAATACAGTCATATGAGGAGATGTCTGTATTGTCTTGTTTTAGACAAGTAACTGCTCCTTTCCCCCCTCCTACTATGGAGGCAGCTCCATCAGTAGTGATTGACAACACTATTCAAGCTATTTCCTCTCAGTGTGAGCATTTCTTTTAAAGCTATATAAATGTCTTCACCTCTTGCTCGGGGTGTTAAGTGCCTCGACCGCTGAGACGTCCTTAACAAAACTCTAGGTTGTCTTTGTGACAGAATTTGACATAGATAGACAGAAAGCTTGGCATTGTCAGTATTATCATGCATCAACTGCTAACACTGCACCCGGTGCCTTAGCATTAGCGCCGCCCAGCTGTGACTGCATGTCTTCTGTAAGCAACCCTGCTCGTCTGGTGGCAGTTGGGGATGGAATTTGTGTAATTTTGTCTTTGAATTCTTGCTTTTTTCCCCCATTCTAAAAGCGTGTCAATGACAGATCTGAAACTCTGTTTTACCACCTCATCGTCTCTAAAAGGCTTCTTGTGTTTGCCTAAAATCCATTGCACTCGCAGCGAATCCTCCTTTGCTTGCTGTTGGGCTGAGAATGAATGACACAACAATCATGTCGCTCGCTCACACTGGCCTTTCAATTCATTTAGTGTTCGTGTCCTCGCCTCAGAATTTTGCAGGTATGCTTGTTTAGTTTCCTAAAGTCACCTCAAGTTACTGCCTCTCACAACCACAACAGACTTGGAGCAAATAAGCCAGATAGGTGTGGCAGAGCTTGATGCAGGCCAAATCAACACATATGAGTTTAAAGTTTAAAGAAGACAAAGACTACCTATTTTGGCATTTTTGTTAATTGGAGCTCTTCAAAAATCATAAGCAGGGTTAAATTTAGACCACATTATTGTTTTTTGCTTCACATAGCCATGGAGGTTGTGATACAGAAGGCTCCACGCAGGTTCCCCCTTAGAAGCCATAGACCTTTTCAAATTAGCATCCTAAGGTAATGCAACCTAAGCTGGCTTTGGTTGATGGAGGATGAAACGAGGTAAGGCAGGTCCACCAGGCTAGATCCTGGGGCAGAGGACCAATGTCATGGTTCTAATACTCTGCTCTGGCTGAGACGCTTAAAGAAACCTTAATGCCACATTGAAAGATCTGGAGGAAGTCATAGATTTGGGTTCCATGCCACAGAATCAAAAAACAAGTGATAATGGAGGAGGACCTGCCTTGGTAATCAGACCCCGAGACAGTGTTGGTCTTATCTAAACCCCATGAATTTTGTAACTCTGAAAGATGCTACAAAAACCTTTGTACTTGTTATTTATTGAAATGACAACTACACCCCACCCATTACAAGATACATCGCAAAAGCGATGATACATCGCAAAAGCGATGTATCTTGTAATGGGTGGTTAGTAGATTGGATGTGTCCTACTTATCTAGCTAAAAAGGTCTCATAGGAACTCTAAGCAGGGTAATACTCATTAGGTTCAGAGATCTTTAGAACCCTAGCTAGTTTGAGCTTTAACCCACAATAGAGATGTATGAAGGAGGGTTTAGTTCAAGTCCGACAACAACAATTTGTTGGACCGCAGTCTCCCATTGGGGGTCGACAGCCCTCACATCTCTTAGAAAGAAGCTGTTTCTGAGTTTATTAGTTTTGAATGTAATGCTTCTGAAGTGTTAACTTTATGGGAGAGGGGCAAACAGTGCTTTGTCTGGGTGGGTGGGATCAGTAAAGATGTGTTTGGCCCTTCGCTGGACTTGTGCTGCATAAACTGAGTCTAAATTCTGCAGACGGCATCCCACAATCCCCTGCGCTGTTCTCACCACCCATGCTAAGGCCTTCCTCTCCTGTTCTGTGCAGCTCCCATACCATACAGTTATGCTAAGACATAAAATACTTTCTATGGTAGCTCTGTAGATCTTTTTGAGCAGTTTAGTGGAAAGTCTAGTGTGTTTCAGTTTCCTGAGGAAGAAAAGCCGTTGTTGGGTCCTCTTAACCAGGTAGGAGGTGTTCACAGTCCTGGAGAGGTCTGAGAAGATGTGGATGCCCAGGAACCTAATGCTGTCTACGAGCTCCACCACCTCCCCCTGTATGTAGAGAAGAGCGTGTTCAGTCCTCCTGGACCTCCTGTAGTCTATTATTACCTCCTTGGTCTTACTTGTGTTCTGGATCAGGTTGTTCCTGGAGCACCACTGTGTGAGATTGTGGATCTCATTTTTGTAGTGGGTCTCATTATTGTTAGAGATGAGACCCACCACATTGGTGTCGTCCCTAAACTTCACTACTGTGTTTGTGGGGTGGACAGCTGAACAGTCCTGGGTGAAGAGAGCAGGGCTGAGGATACAATTTCCATCTCCTCCGCAATCATGCATAATATCAGTAAATATTCCTCCTCCTCAACCGTGTTATTCTCCTCCTCCCGAATCAACGCAAAATTGCCATTTCTGCTAAGGGGATTCCTACACGGCATTCCCTTACCGAGTGACGTGTACTGCAGTAAGTGTTGTTTTTAAATAAATAACATGACCAGAACAAACTTTGTTCTTGTTCTTGTCACCTCGGGAAAACAAAAACATATCTTTCTGCTTTCAGAGTATGAACATGCTTTTAGACTATGTTTTATCTCTGCTCACATGATAAAATACAATAGGGTATGCATATGCCACAATATAATAATTTGTACTGTACTTGCCCAGGTGTTGCATATGCTGACAGATCGCCACCTGCTGCTCTACACCGACCACTTGAAGGCAGTCAAGACCAACAATTCGCTTCAGGGACCTGGAGCAGTTAGATATGCCTGACTGGGTAATGGACCCAGGGCAAACAGATGCTGCCAACTGTGAGCCTGAAATCCAGGAGAGCCTCATTGATCTCCAGTATGACGAGGAGGCAGAAGTTATGTTCCGGACCTCAGTAGCTGTGCGATATGGGTAACACAAGGTCAGCGTTTTCCCCCGCTGTAGGAGAGGGTCCGTCTTGTGCTCCTTGCTTTCCCCACGCCATATCTCGTGGAGGGAGGTTTTAGCCAAGCTCTTCACATGCAGAAAAGAATATCAGAATGGGCTTAACCTGGTTAGCTCTGACGCACTCGGGCTAAAACTGACTTCCCAGTGTCCAGATGTGAAAATGCTGGCAGCGGCCCACCAAGCACAGGACTCTCACTAAATAAAGTGCCATTTGTCTCATAAAGTTTTTCTTCTTCTTTAAAATGTCTCAGTCCTCAGTTGTTTTTCAAAACTAATAAGCCCAAAGCGGATTAATCTTTTCCTCCAGCCTCTCAGTCTTCAGTTGCTTTTCAAAAGCCCGGGGCACATTAATTGACACGTAAGTGATTTATGTTTTTGTTGGTTAACAGTTTATTACGTGAAGTGTGTATGTTGTTCAGCATCTCTGAATATATCAGGAAAACTAATTTTCCACAGATTCTGCAGTAGTGGTATCCCCCCCCCCAAGTCCACATTGCTTAATAGAGCTTGAGTTGAATGTTGTGACATTGTGAATGTAACTAATATAAGTATGAACCACTTCTATTTAGACTTCCCATATTATACTGCAATTTGACACATCTGTCAAAGGTTCAACAATGCAATTCAATCATCCTTAAAGGCTGTGTGGCCTTTCTCTCAGTAGAAACACCAATTTGACTTAAATTCTACTTCACAGCTCTTTCTAGAAAGAATCTTGGTAGCAACTCAAGGGCGGGGGTCTGTTCTTCGTACGTCGCTAACTCAGTTAGCTGGATTTGATTGTTGACGATTTGGCATGATCTTGGATCGTTTGGTTCTTCGAAACTCATTCCAGACTTGCTGTCATAGCAACATGTACACAAACTTAAACCTGCTCGCGAGCAGGCTTATTTCATGTAAACAGGATTAGATCGCAGCTTTATAAGGGGAGGAGATAGGGATATCCAGCCAGTGCACTGGGACAGAATTGTGGAACACCATTTTTTAATCTTTAATAAAAGACGAAACCAATAATGCTTAGTTCCTGTCTTTTTATTTAAACAATTCTTTATAAAGAAAAGCCAGCAAGTCATCTTTTGCCTGCAATAAGAGATAGTTATGTAAAGTCAGCAATACTACTGTCAAATGGTATATTAGAACTTACTCTGAAGGTCCTTTTGAAGCAACTCAATCTCTAGTGCAATTCTTCTCTTTTTCAAGTTGTGGAGTTCAATTTCTCCTCTTAATTTGTGTTTTTTTCTGGACAAAATACAATTTTTTTGTTGAAGATGCCGTTTATATAACGAACGGATGGCACCCTGTGTCATTTTGGGGAAAAAGGGTGAAACATGCCTCTGGCAACAAAAGTAAAAAGAACCTGTTTTTTTCAGCCTTCTTATAGGCTGTTATAAACAGACAAACACATCATTTAACAGTGGCCTTTAAAAAGAGGAAGAAGTGTCTTTTTAAAATACAGTATAATAATTAAAGGCTACCATTTTGTAGAATATTCTTGTACTTCACTTTTTTCCCCATGTTTTAGTGGCTCCCGTGGAGGCTCTGACATAAAAGAACAAAGTAAATATGAAATTATTAAAATGCAAATACATACTGTAGAAAGTGATAGAAACATCTAACATGGACAGCACTTATGCATGTAATTTTTGCCAGCCCTCTCTCCTGGCTTTAGCAGACTTTGAGGTGTTCCCTGTCGTTTTAATTAATGACTCAAATTCGGCATAACCTTCCATTAAAAGCTCGTGTTCTGCTTGGGAGAAAAACTGTGGGCGTTCTTTGGCCATGCTGAACAGCCAATAGCAGTGTTGCTGATCATTGTTTCTACTATCGATACATTTCCCCTTTTAAACAAATGCATGAACGCGCAGGTTTCTCAGATAACTCAATCCAGTGATACTAATCATAAACAACAGGTGTGTTCGAAGAACCCAATTAGCCGGATCATGATTAGCCGGATGAAGTCATCTCGGATGTCTCATTTGATCTTGGATGTTTTAAGCAACGTACGAAGAACGGACCCCGGGTCACATTACAACTAGAATAACATTTCCATGTTGTTTACCAGGTTCCTCAGTTAAGTAATGTACAAACATGAGCTATTTTATGTCTCAAAAACATACATTTTGGAAGCAATGTTTAAAATCAATGCTTTAATTTCCTGTAAAATGCTCAGATTTGCTCAGCAGCACATCAAGTTGTTGTGGGCATAAATACAGCTCCAATCCAATAAAAACAGGGATTTTAAAGCAAAACAATTGCTGAACTGAAAACACCATGACGGTAGAGGACGAGTGAGTTGATGAGACGATCTGGCAGTGAGTGGGTGAGTGAGGCAGGTGTGTGAAGGCTGGGGAACAGGTGAGCAGAGTAGGGACTGATTAGTGGCAGCAGGTGGAGCTGGGCTGGACTGAGCTAATTGGAGGGTCTCCGTGGTTGAGAGGTGACTCTAAACAAGTCCAGAAAAGTCCAAAACAAACAAACAAAAACAGTTTGTTGAAGTTCCCCAGTCCTAACACACTGTTTACTACAAGAACACTTAAAGCACCTGCACCCTGTAGTTTTTTGTTTTTGTTTTTTGTAAGGGGGGCAGGGGTACGAGGATCAAGGAATGGTCAGGTTTTATATCCATAGAGATAAAACTCAAAAATAACAGAGAGGGCACTTCTTTAACATGACTGCATTTAGCCTCATAAATTATCAACCAAATACCCTTCACAGATTGCAAATACAGAATGAAAAAAACAGAAATTCTGTTTTATTTTTGAAGCATGGAGAATTGTGTATGCGGCTCAGGTTTTCTAAGTAAACAGTTTAATGAGCGTTCAGCATTCCAAGACCAATTGTTCTAACTCTGTGAAGGAATGGTAACTTCCTTTATAAATGAATGTGATTAGCCCTTAATGGTTTCCAAGCATGATGAAGCAGCTAATTTTAGTTTGGATGCTAATGGAAGTAGGGGGACAATTAACATGTCTGTTACTGCCATAAACTGTGAATAACACTGAACAGCAGACACCATTTATTCTCTAAACATCTAGCAGAAAAGCAGATTGTTTCAAGAGCTGCAGGGGGGAGATAAAGACAGCGTGAATGTTAAAATCAAACACAAATAGGCTTTACTGTCACAAAAAACACAAATGCAGCATCAGACATGAAACTCCCCATTGACTGCCAAGGTCACCTGGACTCTAAATGTAAATTGATTTCATTCATAGTGTTTATTTTTTAGCTGTGTAGTTTGAGTCAAGCCAAATTAATCAGCTAATCTGGAGCAGAGCCAATGAATTACTGCTACTCTGCCCTGAAGACTTGCTGCCAAGAGGGAAAATGCAGTAAAAAATTGAATATTTTCCAGCACAAATCATTCCCCTCTTCCTTTTCTGTCAGAAGTTATAAAAATGTATGCGATACTTTGAAGCACATTTTATGTTATATTATTCCTGGTCCATGTGTAAAACTGGTTGAAAAAGAAGTGGAGGCTCAGACAGAAAGATAGATTGCTAGCGGGGGATTTAAATCATTGGTACTTCCCCCATCATTTTACTCAGACAGAGATAAAATTACCATGTAGAAAGTTTTTTTTTCCTATGATGGCGCACCAAAGCTGAACTGTAGTTTTTAATTTTGAGTTCATTCCCTGAAGTCATTTGAATCCTGTGTGGTTTACATACTTTTTCCTCCTAATTACATACAGGCGAGAGGGGAGACTGCAGACTTTTTAGAATCAGGACAAGAGTTCCAAAGTAGAGCTGTTATGCAAAGCTTTATTTGTTCAGTTCTCATCTTTAAGAATATCCTGAATTTCATTAGAAACAAAAATGTACCTGCAGCAGTATAACTGCCTGACCTGTATTCTGCTCCAAAAAAACATATCCTCATCGTCTTCGTTTACAAAACACAGAGAAATGCCTAAAAATGCTGATTTTATATGTAAAAAACCCCCAGATACTTTCATTGATTTCTGATGTTTAACACACAAAGCACTTGTACCACCCAGACTCCTTGTCCAAGGTACCTTCACAATGTCAAACATGACATTTAAGTCTGTGGCTCAATAAATCTCTAAAGGGTTAGTCAATAAAAATAAGGGCCACTGATTTTCAGATTTCAAATCAATGAACAGTCATAAGTTTGCAGACTTGAAAAGACCACAGTAAATTTCCTTGATATTAAACAACCTCTATTGTCAAGCGGTTGCTGTCATGATTTGGGTTTTGGTATGGTTTATGTTTATTTGATTAATTAGTTCTCTCTCCTGTCTTAGTATTAGCTCTGGTTTTTATTATTTGCTTGTGTTCTGTTTAGTCTTAGTTTGGTTTTCTAGCTTAGGTTTGGTCTTTATGGTTATTTTGGTTCTGGATTAGTCTAGTTTAAGTTTCTGTTTTGGTTTAGTGATTCTCTTCATTTAACCAATTCTGTCATAGGTTTAGTTTTAGGTTGGGTTTGTCTTGATTTATCCTGAAACTGTTTTAGTTGATCTGTTTTTCACCTGCCAGTCATTCAGTTTCACATCTCAGTAACATCGTGTCTGTTTGCCTGTCACTCCCCTTCACCAGTCACCATCCAATCAGCTTCAGTTTACTTCCAGCCACTTTTTCCACCTGGTAATTAGTTTCACTCCGTTCATCTGCTCACTCCTCTACTTATACCTGTCTCTGTCTCCTGCACTCGGCCAGATCATTGTTTTTCCGTGCAAATTGGTGAGTCTAGTCCAGCTTTCTCTGTCCTCTGTTTGCCTGTTGACCTGACCCAATTTGCCTGTTTGATTCTGAGCCATCCTGTTACCTGATTCCTGTTTATCCGACCTGATTCTGTTCTTGTCTAGTAGAGCTCGTCTGTTCCTAGTTCTCCTGCTTAGTTTATTCGTTTCCGACCTTGGACCTGTTCTTGGACACTGCTTTTGGATTCTGCTCTGGATACTCTTGCTATTCTGGTTTTCCTGTTTTTTGACTCTGGACTATTTTTTGTTTTTGGACACAGTCCTCCTGTTTTTGGCTTGATGCCCCTTTTGTTTCCACCTGATTGTTTTCTGTTTAATAAATCCCTTTAAAATATCATTATTTTTGTCCGGCCTGAACACTGGGTCCACCTGTCCCTGTTTCTTGACAGGTTGCAATGCATTGCTACTGCCACAACTGCGGTGATGCAGTTACAGGCACTGCCTTGCAGAAGGACGGTACTGGGTTCAAATCCCGGACCTTCCTGCAATGGATGGATTGCCCTCCAAGATGAGTTGCAATTCTTAACTTCTGATGGCTTTTTTAAGGTCTGCAGGTTTAAACTAAAATAACTAGCTCTCAGGGGGTCAAGAGAAAAAAAATAGACATATTCCCTATAAGTTTTCTGTTTGTGTCTGAAGCAGGAAATGCGCTGCGCGCGTAACATAAGTGCAGCTTACGGGCATGTTTTTAAAAGCGTACATTTTAGTAGTACTCATCCAGTCACGTTTCTTTCAAAAGAAATCTGCGGCGGCTTGACTGCATGACCATCCCAACTCAACAATACAGGATCATCCCACAGACACCGCGAACTGACGGCTCACCGGAAGTGCTAAGACAAAGCGGAAGTGCTGCTGTGAAAAAGTAGGCAGGGCTGAATAAAGTGGATACGCATCTGAAATTAGAACGTCAATCTAATTTAGGCGTTGCGTAGATTCAACGCCTATTATGCTTCTAGTGCAATATTATTCACTGATCGATATGAAAAGCTAAACTAAGTGTTGGACGCGCATAAGCATGCTTTGCTGCGCTTACACGCTGGAAGTCGTGTGCTGATGTGCACATCACAAGTGTGAGGATCCATCTAGAATTAAGAAGCTTTATTGTCTTTATGTGCTACCATAATGAAATTGTTGGTGAGGCAGACACTGGCTTAGCTTTTTTATGAGTAGAAAAAACATTGAGGGATTTTTCGGAAATTACTGGTGCATTAAAACCATACGTTTATTAGAAATGTTCATTCTTAACAAAGTAAGAACATGCTAGAAGCAACAGTAAGCAGGAGTAATTTATATTTTTCCTCCATAAGCCAACACATTTACAAAGATATAGAACATATTTTGATGAATATCAGGCCATTGGATATTAATATAGAGAAACTCAAGAGGCACAAGTTGGAAAACCCCCCATTTAAACACATTGTCTAACTGGAGTGGTCAGCTGAATCAAACTAAGCTCAGACTTGGCAAACTCTTCCCTGCGTGGTCTTATCCCCTGAGAAACAGGGTTTCTTGTTCTAAAATCAATTTTATCAGTAGCTCCACACCTTTCAAAATTTTATTCTGAAAATTTTTGTCATTTCACTTATTTTCAGTTTAGTGCCAGACTGCTTTTAGAGAGAGGCTTTTATCTTTCTTAAACCAGAAAATCAGAGAGCCATTAATGTTTTCCAAACCCCACCCACCAAATGTTGTCTTTACAAATAACGGATAAATAAGAAATACCTGATTCTGAGTTTAATTCCTTTATCAACAATTTGTTCCCATTTCTTAGGTTGAATCAATGGTCCCACAGATAACACTAATGTATGGTTGTTTGGCTTTAGAAAAGTTATTAACAATCCTGGGAAATTCTATTATGTTTTTGATAATATAATGTGCTATACATTTTATGTCAAATACCTTGCTTGTCATATGTATGCATTGTGTTGTGTTTTTCCTATTTAGGTTTTGATGATTAGGGTTGGGATTTTAATGTGCAATTTTGGTTAATTAATTACAGAAAAATATAACACGTTAGAAAAAGAATTAAGCATTCATCGCAGCCGAGTTGAGTGTAAACACAAATTCCATCTGAAGTAGAGTTTGAATGTCTATGGTGTAAAAGCCCTGAAAGGCAAGGAGGAAACAAATCTACAGACACATTTTCTAGGTCTGACCAAATTATCTTTTTCTTACAACCTTAGAAGTTATCTGCGGATGAATTTTTTTTAATTGTAATTGTGTTTGTGCTGTGGTGCCACCAAGTCTCTCTTGCCTTCACCCTGTGCGATAAAGCATAAACTGAGCATTTGTTGTCAATGTGCAACATTAAAAACATCAATGTGCAATATGGAATAAACTACAGAGATGGTGATGGATATGTTAGGACAAATGACAATTGCCCACCATGACAGCCATTTCTTGGGACCAAGTTGCAGATTCTTTAAAACTTGCTGTCAGTGCATGTTCATTCTAACTTTTCACAATAAATTGTGGGTAGGATAAATCAAGAGCCAAATATTAAAAAAAAGATTTTTTTCTTGCATTTCTCTCCTTGTTTATTTATAATGTAGTGACATTATAAATAAACAACAAAAACTGATTGGGAAAAATAAGCAATGTTTTAAACTCAACCAACAGAGTGGGAGGAAACACTTTGTCTTGTTCTTATTCTAGTCTGTTTTTTGTGATTTTACCGTAATTTGTATTCACATAAGACAATTTTGCAATTCATGGCATTTCTTCTGGTTCCAGAATTATCATTAAAGCTACTATATGTTTACACTTTATTCAGACATGAGTCAATGGAACATCTATTGGTAGCCATGGTTTAGGTGAAAATATTTTGTCTAAGTTTAAACTAAACAGACCTGGGTTTAAAAGTGGCTTAAGCTTAATTTAAAATCGGAAATTTGTAAGGTCCACAAGAAAATCTGAAGTCCATCCACAAATGGTAGAAAGCAAAAACAAAATAAACTTCTGTTCATTCTTTTTAGGTGCTCAGGAAGTGCTGCTTGGTACATTCAAACTGAATGTTTGATTTTTTTTATCTGAATATGCCTTATATCAACAGTATTTCACCCTTTCTGGTAAGGCATCCTCGCTGCTGTACAGCTTAACTGTAAATTTAGCTTGTGTGTGTGTGTGTGTGTGTGTGTTTTTTCATTTCTGAGGGTCTCCTCTAGGATTGCTCATTCTTCATTTTTCCATGGATGTCTTTGATTTGTGTCTGTACGTGAATTCTGAGCTGGTGTCTCACTAAGCTAAGTAGCTTGGTTGGAAAAGTCCTGGACTGGTAAGCAAAGAGTTTAAAGCTTCAAACTGCAAGCTGCTTCTTTTTTTTTTTCCTTTCCCTAATTGATCTAAGCTTCTATTTAGACTTCTAATAATCTTCTGAAGCCCTTTTGATGCTGAAACATTTTAAATGGTCCAATCGACATTTTTTCAGTTGAAATATGTCTAAACAATGCCTAAATGGTCCCCAGATGCCATGCTAAATTTGTTAGATGTCAGTTCTGAAATTGTGTTTCAAGCCTAGAATTGGTTAATAAGTGAGTGGCACCAACTACCATCAAACTCTGGACCTGTCTATCACTGACCCAGTATTTTACCATCCACACTTATCTGTGCTTTTATCCATCATTGTGTAAATGATATACAAGTCTTTAACAATCCATGTGTATTGTACATGCTGTGAAAATTGTGTTCCATTCTTCATGTCCCTTGGTGGTATTGTCCCATGGTCCTCTGTGTTCTGAACTTTGTTGCAGTGGTGTGGTGGTCTATAGAATACTTCTGGTTAGAAATTGTTATAGCTGTTGCACAACTGACTTTTTTGAATGTTCATTTTTGTCAGCAAACTTAACTTCATCTCTCACAATACCTAGAAAGCATCTTGCTGGCAGTATTTATCATGCACAGCTCGATTGTTTAACACTAATTTTTACAGATTTATAATTTAATGATGGATAGAAAAATGCCCATTATTCTAGCCATTTTAACAATAGTTTCTTTATTTTCCATCCACTTCCCCTTTTTTATTACTTCTAAATCGTGACTAGAAAAATGAATATTACATTACTAAATCAAATGAATATATTTCAGTCTCACATATGCTTTCTGTTTTAAATCGTTTACAGAGTTTTTTGTAGATATTACACCTATATAATTTTAAGTTTAAGCTTAACTACTTGGTCTTTACATAGACAAAATATATAATTCTAAATTGCGACCGATAGATAAATAACCGATAGATACCATTGCATTCTGTTTAAATGGAGAAATATCTTCAGTGTTGATATTAGGTCCATTGCTCACTGAGTGATCACCAGTCTGAATTGTGAACCTATTTCTATCAATGGTTGAAATCAACAACCATTGTTTGCATGAAATAGAACAGTAGATTCTCAAAGGTTCACCTACACAATGATCAATGGTCATATACACCCAAACCTACAAAAAGCTTGCCGTTACATTTCCTAAGCCACTGACCAACATCCTGTTGCTTTAAATGTTTGTATGCAATCTGGCAGCAATCAGGACAAACTGTTGCTGGGCAGCAGGCAACCAACGGTGGTCAAACAGGTGTACCCTGGAAGAATGTTATGAACAGCCCTGCATTCACCCCCCTATTCATTCAGCCACCGTGACATCCCACCAATCAGCGTGCACAATATTGCTTTATTCGCCATCACCATATTCTGACAATAAAGAGTTTTGCATGCTAAACAGCTGACATTTAATAAAGGCCCCTTTAATTATCTCTTTGATGGCAGACGACTGGAAGACCTTTTGAAATGAAGTCATGAATTTAAATAACTCCAGGGGATATATGACACACCATGTGACCGTTTCACTCTCTTTTATTTTGGCATTTAACAAATGACTCTCTCAAAAGAGAACAGTGAGATCAGGATATTTCAAGGAAGAATTCATTCATATCTCTGTTTACAGCCTTTAATATGGCCTATAGTAGCACAGTCAGAATTAGTTTTGTTCTTTAAAACCAATTTTTCAGTCTGTGAAACCGTCTGCCATTAAGGGGAACATACAGACAAACCATCTAATTAAGCCATTCTTACTTAAATCGATAACCTTTAATCAAATGTACAAATTCTGAAGTTGTACTTATAATCTAAAGTCAGGAGAGAGAGAGAGAGAGAGAGAGAGCACATACTAACTAAACTAACACATGTATATCAACATCACTGAAAAATACACATTTATTTACAAGATGTATTTTGTGTCAGCTGCAGCCAAATGTAATTTATGTGTATATCTGTGTATCGGTAATCATTTGGATCCCGACACCTGTATGTGTATGTGTGAACACACTTGCATATGCAAGGTTGCTCCATAAAAAATACACAAAAAGAAATGCAAATCTCATTTTGAGTGAGCGAAAATTCTGTTTTCTGTGACATTCCTAACCCGTTTTTAAATTCAGGAGAACAGCATATAACTTATCTTGGTTCTTCTCCTGCAGTATAATTACAAACAGCTTTCAGGAAACAGTATTCTTTGTGTGCATTTAACATAACACAAAAAGCTCTGGTCTTTGAAAATGCAAAGCTTTATGGACGATACACAAATATGGGCAACTGACATGGTAGGATAGTTTAGGAGCAGATCTGGATTTGTATCTACTTTTAGAATTAGGACACAGAAACACAGATTTGCATAAACATTTTACTGCATTTATGGAGTCAAATGGGATTAGAAGTTGAAAAATATTATCTTATTTGGACGAATCAATGGTTTCCCTATTTGAAACAAAAACTGTCATGAAATCCTGTCATGTAGCTCAAAGTTTGATGAATCGTTTTCTTGTTTGAATAGACAGTTGACAAACCAAAGTATCATCACTGATTAAAGGGACGCTGGGTGCCATTAGGCAGACCAGGCAATTGGGGCCACTCTGCAGAAATGTTGAATTGACCACTGTTTAGTCTGTCTAGTGACTCAGAGTCACTGACGCCCCCCCCCCCCCCCCCCCCCCCCCCCCCCCATAAAACAACAACAACCCACACACACAAGTGGTGCATGTTGTTAAGTAAACCAACAAAAGCATAGCAAACAGCCAAGCTAAGAATGTCAAATTATTGACTTAATTTGCAAGAATGTTTACTAGTGCAACTAAATTACTGTGTGTAGTAGGTGCTTGTTGTTGTATTTAGTGTAGGTATAGTATTAAAGTTATAGTGGACAATCTTTTTTGTCTTCAAGTTATGGTGGGATGATCTTATCTATTGGTTGTGCCACAGGCCATTCATTGTGACGTTCTCCCTTAACGCTAATATGCATGCTTGTTCCTTGCTAGTTTCCCCTTGGTGGCTGCGCACCTGTAGTGTTTATGTATCCAGTGAGCTTCTGTTTAAGCTGTTCATTGTAGATCCGCTGCTCTCACCATATACTTAGAAAATTGTTGAGAGTCACAAGAAGTAAACTTTCTTACAAATTTATGAGGAGAAGATGAAGGCCTCAGAAGACCAGCTTGTATTTGGAAGATTCTGTCACCTGGTCCTCTTTAAGGAGCAGAAGAGCAGGTAGGGTGGTCTTGCGCATGGGCAGTTACTCAAAAATTGACTTAGGCGTTTCTTAGCTACATTTTCATTAAAATAATCTATAACTTTAAAGGATACAATTTTTAAAATTCTGATGTGCTCTTTGCACTAATTAAAATTACAAGTTTCCATTTTTGTTAGTGTTGGGTTTAATTTATGTGATGAAACCTGGTCTTAGGCCCCTTTGGAATTCTTTGCTTGGTACCCCAAGAAACCCTTGCAGCGCCATTGGCCGATTATTAGGCAGTACCAAAAACTTTGGACCGAAATACCATAGTCCTACTGACCCAAAAATAATAAATAATAAATACAGACATGTATGAGTCAGACATCCCATGAGCAGAAAGCATCTGCAGACAGAGTAAGTAAAGTGTTGCACAAACATTTCTTGTAGTTACTGATCGATATTGCCGAAATGTTTTAAATTGTTTTAGTTTATTCTTCCCAACATAACAGCTTGAACTATGAGCAACTGCTAAGGTCTCTCAAATAATTTCTATCTGTTCTCTGTATTGTCCTGTTTTTTCCTAAAGGCTGGCAGAAAGAATAACAACTACAAGCAAATGTGTTAGAAGAGCTGTGCTGCTGTGTATGAGTGAATCTTTAATAACCGAAATCCAGTGTTAATGAGCCAAAGGGGCAATACACACACACGCGCACACACACACATACATACATATATATATATACACACACATATACATATACATATATATACATATATATATATATATATATATATATATATATATATATATATATATATATATATATATATATACACACAGTATATATATACAGTATATATACATACATAAAGTGGAGAGGTTTCTTGCAAGTTTGCTTAAAACATATTTAGAGCGAGTTATAACAAGTCATTTCAACCCTGTAGGAATCTTTTGAGCCATAATAAATAATGAATTAGGGCCCAATATGTTAAATATTGCACAAGAAGAACAGTGGAGCAAGATAAACTTTACTGAAAGCAGATTTTAGACCTCATGTGATCCTTTCAATATTCTTATACTAATATTGTGAGTGATTAATATTTAATCCATATTCACAAACACAGACAGTATGTCCCAGGGTTGATGGAAAAACTGCTTAACAGTAAAGAGAAACTGATAAGCTTCTACCGCCCACAGCTTCTTGTACCTGTACACTCCAGCCGGTGTCTGTGGGACGATGAAGCTTTTTTCCAGATCACGCAGTACATCATTCAGCATGCGTACGTGGGAGGGGTCACGCTCTTTGGGGTCGTTTGCTGGACGCATCGCTTCGGACTGGAAGAATGCAGCACGGTCTCTGAGAGAGGAGGCTGAGGACAGCAGGGAGGGTGATACTGCATTCTTATCTAAGAAACAAAATGAAAAAACAATGTTGAAATACCTTATGTTAGCTTTAAGATACAAAAATACTCAAGAAAAGGTTGCAATACAAATCTGAAAGGTGTTGCAGGCATTTGTATAGAGCCCCATTCCTTCTGATACCCCTAAATAAATTAATTACAACTAATGACCCTGTTTATTAAATCTCAGTACAAATCCTGCAGCTTTGTGAAGTCCTCAGAGGTTTGTTAGAGAACATTAGTGAACAAACATCATGAAGACCAAGGAATACACCATGTTGACTGATCAGAGCTGATAACAATACAGATGAAGCTAAATAAAGGTCAACCCTTAAAAGAAAACATGTTAAAGGGTGGCCCAGTCAAAGTCCAGACATAAACGGAGTCGAGAATCTGTGGTAAGATCTAACAGTTGATTCAGTCTGACAGAGCTTGAGCTATTTTACAAAGACAACCGGGACAAATCTGCTTCTAGATGTGCCAACATGGTAGGAGAATATCTGAAAGGTGTACAGTATTATTTAATACGAGATGTATAAAGTGACAGCTAAGCTAATAATGGGGGTTTTCTGTATAAAAGTGAGTCTGTAAGCACCTAATCCAAGCACCTATTTGCAAGAGTGCACTTGTATATGTAAGGTTTATCCATAAGTAAAATGCTCAAAAGTGGTTGTGGGGAGTCAAAGACCTGCCCCCCAGAGTGCTGCGGCAGACTCCAGGGAAACGAGAACCTCAGACGCCCGAAGGAGCCCCCAGGAAACCCCCAACAGCCACAGTGTTGAAACCCCCGGGAGCTGCGCAATGAGCCGGCGGGCAGACAGCTCCGCCAGAGCAGATCCAGCAATGTCCTCATAGAACCGAGGCCCAGGGCACCCAGCCCCCTGGCAGGGCCCCAACAGAGCCATGGGGCCCAGGCCCCATGAAGTAGCCACCAGGAGTGAGTCAGCACAGACTCGAGCACCCAGCCCTCAACACGAAGGACCAACAACGCACCAGTGGGTCAAGGCGCTAGCAAACAGAGAGGAGCCGGATGGGGGGATGGTCTCCACACTTAGTGGAGAACTCAGATGTCCCAGGACAGGGGGCAGTCCAAAACCCAACCTGACAAAAAGACAAACAGAAAACCTGGTACACAATTACATTCACACGTTCCCACCCAAGTGCCCCCAAATGCAAACACTCTTACCCACACAATAAAAAAAGGGATGCTGTACACATACTTGCACCTACTACAGACATCCTATACTCCCATGTCCAGGTGCTGGTACCTGGACATGGGTATGCAGCCCCAGGGTTTTCTCCAGAAAATGGGCAAATCCTGGCGGTAGGTGTCGATGTGGTTTCTGGGAAGTGCGTGCATGTGGGGGGTGGGGTGGCTATGCGGAACCAGGAAGCATTGCGTCATGCAGCTCAAAGGAGAGCGCAGCGTAAACGTAGTGTGCATCAAGCTAATGACAGCTAATAACAGCTAATACCAGCTAGCGCATTAGCTTATTTACACCGGGAGGTATTCTCCTGGATGGGAACTTTAATGATATCGATACATTTACAATAAACAAAAGATGCTTAGCCTGGCGGGGGGAGGGGGGTGGGGTAGTAAAGCCTGGAGTCCCGCCATGATTATAATGTGCTGGGGGAAACCCTGCAGCCCCCAGACCTGGGAGGTGAATCCCATCATCAGGAAGGGGTGGGGGGGACCACCCCAAACCCAATAGTCCCCAAACCTGACACACCTGGCCCGTACTCCAGCCCCAACCCCCCACCCCGATCCCAACACCGACGACCCACAAGCCCATCCACCTGGAGATGGGGCCAACACGATCCAAATGGGCTAGCCAACGAGAGTCCATCCCGGAGGCGCCCACACCCTATTCCCGGGGAGAGCAGAAGTGCCAGCCCCAGTCAATCCCCAGGGCCCAACGGCCATCCCCAGCCCAGACCACAGTTAGATGGTCCGCTCCTCCTCCAGGCTTCAAACTCCGGATGGCAATCAGAGAACAAGGGTGTGAAAAACACCGCAACCCTACCTCTACCTGCTCAAATGTTTTGTTGTTGGATGTTGTTCTCAAGTGCATTTAAAACTCGGAGGGCTAAAAGGGGGCGCCTGGTGCAAGTAGCCACCAGTGCCATCGGAGCCGATCAAAGGAGCACAGAAAGATTGATTCTCGGGTTCTGAACAATCATAGTTAATTTTCACTCTCTCCCAGATACTAAGGTAAACTTCCACACACCTTAGCTACTTCGAGATGCTGCTGCTTTATTATGCATATTGCATATTATGTTATCTTAGCGTTGTAAATAGGCTAGAATCTTTTTTTCCACTGTTAAACTTAAATATTCTCTTAATTTCACCCGAGTATGCCATATTCTCAATAACTATGCCATAATTACTCTGGAATTTACTTTTCTATTCTTGGCGTATCTTTAGGACTAACTTCAGATTAGCTTGTTCTTATTTTTTCATTACTATTAATTGTGTATAACTTTGTGTCTTTGCCACTGTCACCCCTGAATTTCCCCATTGTTGGACAGTAGTTGAATTTTGTATCTTATTATCTTATCTTAATTTCACGTTTTAAGGAGTCTGCTTTCCAACTCTGGTTACCTTACGCCTGCAATCAGGTCCTCCACAACCATCATCCTCTTTCTGACAAAGAATCATCATTGGCTTCCCCTTTGTTTTTCCAAATAGATTCCTATTTATTAAGTCATCATTTATCCTGGTTTAGACAACATTTATTTTCAACATTTATGTTTTTATATATTAGGGGTACCAGTGTGCAACAGCAGCTTTACCACATTCAGTGAGGGGACAAAGTAATACGATAAAAGAGCAAACCATTGAACTAAAAACAGAT
Source organism: Fundulus diaphanus (assembly GCA_037039145.1). NCBI lineage: Eukaryota > Metazoa > Chordata > Actinopteri > Cyprinodontiformes > Fundulidae > Fundulus > Fundulus diaphanus. Next base: position 48,356,465 of record CM073128.1, read on the forward strand.
TCCGTTTAGAAGAAAAGAATGATAATTTTATTGTATTTCTCACAGTTTGAGACCCACCACTATGGAGATGTTTTCACCAGTCAATCTGGCACAGATCCCCCCTGCAAGCTTTGCTTCTGTTAAGAGAGTCTGAACAAATCAATGAGACAATTGAGCATCAGAGGTTTTCTGTCTAGAAGAAACATCAGAAAGTAAGTTGTTTGAAATTTCTCCTTTACTATTCAAAGCCCTTTATCCGTGCATATCTGCATCTCTATGTGAGAACAAATTTAGGAACACAACTCCTACAGAGAGTTCTCTTCAGTCCCTGACTCCTGTTTTACAATCTCCCTGTGAAGTGCACACTTTGCAACTAGCTCAGCAACTAGTCAACTGACAAGGTGGAAGTAAAAGAATTGTACTGCACTTACAGAGAGTAAGGCAAAAAGGCCTCACCCATTTATACAGATGTGAGCAGCACCCAGAACAACCCACTGATCAATTTGTGTATATGATACTTTATAGGAAAAATAATGCACTGTATGAAAAACAGAATTTGGGACAGTTTTCCTTAAAATGTCTTTAAATATATTTTGTGCAATAAGTGCAGGTATGCTGTTTCCTTGTGTGCACACAATAATATAGCTTCTGATGGCCACATCGATTACAACGGCTGTCCTCTGCTGCTGTGATCAATGATCACAATGTCTGGTTGGTTGGCCATTACTATTTTGTCTTTTTGCATCTGGAAGTCCCACAGGATCTTAGCTCTATCGTTCTCCACCACCTTGGGAGGTGACTCCCATTTTGACCTGGAGGTCTCCAGTTGATATTCTGAACAGATGTTTCTGTACACTATACCAGACATTTTCTCATGGTGTTCCACGTATTCCTTCCCTGCTAGTATCTTACACCCTGCTGTGAGATACTGGATGGTTTCTGGGGCTCCTTGCATAGCCTGGGGTGGAAGCATCATGCTTTGGGGGAGTTTTAGGAACACAAAGCAGGACAGAAGTCTACACACAGCATAGAGGCAAATGTGTTTGGCCTTACTAGGAGTTTCAGGCTCAAATGGCATGCATAGGACACAGCATCGTCAGTGGAGTGGTTTGGGTGGAGAGCAAACTGTTGTTAGATATTATATGAAACTACAGATTGCTAGAGCGGTTGAAAGTACTTACTGGGAAACAACAGATAACTCACTGACACTGTGGGCATCACAGATGTGGCATGCATAAACATATGGTCAGTGATCTCGGGACAGTAAGTACATATGGTGACTTCCTGACTTCCTGTTTGCGGTAAGGCGTATTGTGTCACTTCCTGTTGTTGCTGTGTGAACGACGGATTTTTGCTCCAGGCTCTCTCGCTTTTTATCTTTAAACCTCTTTGCTGTAACACCTGTTTCCAAACATAAGCACTTTTAAAACATTTTCTGTGGCTGCTCATCACGTTTGGGAACTCCTCGTGTTTCACACGGTTTGTTCTTTGGCGTGATAACAGGGCGCTAGCCTAGCTTTAGCCTAGCGTTAGCCTAGCGCTAGCCAAGCCTTAGCCTCATAATGGCTTCTCCGTCTCTGACTAAGTCTCCTATCTGCTGCTCTCTGTGTCAGATGTTCAGTTATTCCTCTGCCTCCTTTAGTGATAATGGTACATGTAATAAATGTAGTATTTTTGTAGCTTTGGAGGCGAGGGTGTCAGAACTGGAGACCCGGCTCTGTGCTGTTGAAAAACCAGCTGATAGCCGCTCCTTTGCTAGCGCGGAGCCACAAAGAGTAACTTCACGTAGCGAACCAACAGCCGCACTCGAACAACCGGTTAAGCAGGCCGGCTGGGTGACAGTTCGTAGTAAGCATAGCTCTAGATTTCAGCCCCCAGATCACCACCAACCCATCTGCGTTTCTAATAAATTTTCCCCTCTGAGCGACAGTCTCGCCGAGGAGCCGACCTTAATTATTGGCAGCTGTGTAATAAGAAACGTGGCACTAAAGAAACCAGGAACCATAGTTAAATGCCTACCAGGGGCCAGAACGGGCGACATAGAATCCTACCTAAAACTGCTGGCTAAGGATAAGCGTAAATACCGCAAAATTGTTATTCACGCTGGCGGTAATGACACCCGGTCACGCCGATCAGAGGTCACCAAAGTTGGTGTTGCTTCGGTGTGTGAGTTTGCTAAAACAATATCGGACTCTGTAATTTTCTCTGGTCCCCTGCCTGATCTGACCAGTGATGACAAGTTTAGCCGCATGTCATCATTCAACCGCTGGTTGTCTAGGTGGTGTCCAGAAAACGACGTGGGCTACATTGATAACTGGCAAACTTTCTGGGGAAAACCTGGTCTGATCAGGAGAGATCATTCATCCCACTTTGGATGGTGCAGCTCTTCTTTCTAGGAATCTGGCCGGATTTATTAGTTCTCCTAAATGCTGACAACCCAGGGTCCAGACCAGGAAGCAGAGCCGTAGTTTAACACACCTCTCTGCAGCTTCTGTACTGTTACCCACCCATTACCCTATTGAGACAGTGTCTTTCCCACGGCCAAAACTTAACAGATCAAAAACTGATCTAAAGGGAACAAATCATAAAAATCTAATAAAAATTCATACGGATCACTTTGAACCAAAAAATAAAAGAATTAAATGTGGTCTATTAAATGTAAGGTCTCTCCCTCCAAAGACTTTGTTAGTTAATGAATTGATTTCTGATAATCAGATTGATTTGTTTTGTCTCACAGAAACCTGGCTACAAGAGGACTACGTTAGTATAAATGAGTCAACTCCCTCCAGTTATTCAAATTTCCACATTCCCAGATCTGTGGGAAGAGGAGGAGGAGTGGCAACCATCTTTCAGTCTGATTTATTAATTAGTCCCAGGCCAATTAATAATTACAGTTCTTTTGAACATTTAACCCTCAGTTTCCCTCATCCAAACTGCAAAGCAATAAAACCTCTTCTGTTTATTGTTTTGTATCGTCCACCAGGCCCTTACACTCAGTTTTTGGATCAACTGTCAGACTTCTTATCTGATTTGGTGTTAAATACTGACAAGGTTATTATAGTGGGTGATTTTAACATCCATGTTGACACTGAATGTAATAACCTTAGTGTAGCCTTTAAAACTATCCTAGATTCAATTGGTTTTGCTCAAAATGTGCATAAGCCAACGCTTCATCTAAACCTTCTACCTGTATGTTAGACCCAATCCCAACCAAGTTGTTTAAGGAGGTATTCCCTTTGATCAGTGGTCCTATTTTAGACATGATTAATCTATCCTTAGTAAATGGATATGTACCACAGGTTTTTAAAGTAGCTGTTATTAAACCTTTACTTAAGAAACCTTCTCTTGATCAAGATGAGCTAGTAAACTACAGACCTATATCTAATCTTCTTTTCTTATCTAAAATTCTTGAGAAAGTAGTTGCTAATCAACTTTGTGAACATTTACAAAGCAATGACCTACTTGAGGAGTTTCAGTCAGGCTTCAGAGCTCATCATAGCACTGAAACGGCTCTGGTGAAGGTCACTAATGATATTCTCATGGCCTCAGATAATGGACTTGTGTCTGTACTTGTCCTGTTAGATCTTAGTGCTGCATTTGATACAGTTGATCACAATATTCTCCTACAAAGACTTGAACATACTGTAGGGATTAAGGGGAAAGCATTAGGCTGGTTTAAATCTTATCTGTCGGACAGATTCCAGTTTGTTCATGTTAATAATAAATCTTCCTCAAACTCTAGGGTCACCTGTGGAGTACCACAGGGTTCAGTCCTTGGACCAATTCTCTTTACTATATATATGCTTCCGATCGGCAAAATTATCACACACCATGGGATTAATTTCCACTGTTATGCTGATGACACTCAGCTATATCTATCCATAAATCCTGATGAATCCAATCAATTACTTCGACTGCAGTCATGTCTTGATGACATCAAAAGCTGGATGACTCTGCATCTAATTCTGACAAGACCGAAGTTGTAATCTTTGGGCCAGAGTCCTCAAAAAATAAACTTCTTAACCAATCACTTAATCTGGATGACATTAACTTGGCCTCTGGTAATAAAGTAAAAAACCTTGGTGTTATTTTTGACCAAGACATGTCATTTAAATCCCATATTAAACAGGTTTCCAGAGTTTCCTTTTTTCACCTCCGGAATATCGCCAAAATTAGAAACATTCTGTCCAGGGGTGATGCTGAAAAACTAGTCCATGCATTTGTTACTTCAAGGCTGGACTATTGTAATTCTTTACTATCAGGAAGTCCACAAAATGCAATTCAAAGTCTTCAGCTTATCCAAAATGCTGCAGCAAGAGTTCTGATGAAAATCAACAAGAGCAGATTATACAGATTGGTCAAAATGTCCTATATAAGGAAACCAGTTGATTGCATCAAAGTCCCGACAAGCAGCATTCACTCCTGGAGAACCGTAGAGCCACAGGGAGAGTCGTCTGCATTGTACATGGCTTTGCTGCAATCCCTCATACTGAGCAAGCATGAAGCGACAGTGGGAAGAAAAACCACCCATTAACGGGAAAAAAAAACCTCCGGCAGAACCGGGCTCAGTATGAACGGTCATCTGCCTCGACCGACTGGGGTTACAGAAGACAGAGCAGAGACACAACAAGAGAGACAAAAAAGCACAGAAGCACACATTGATCTAGTAATCTGTTCTACATTAGATGGTAATAGTCGGTGATCTGTCCTCCCTGGATGATTTCACAGTCAACAGAACGTCAGACCAGGTGTACCTACTATGAAGAAAAAAGAGAGAGAACAAAAAGTTAAAAGCTGAAATGACAACAGTCATTTCAATGTAATGCAATGCAAATCTGGAGAACAGTAGAAATCAGTAGAGTGACATTGCCTTAAAAGACCATCATCCTATGAAACATGATGGTGGCAGCATCATGCTGCACTGGGATAATTTTTCAAGCAGGTACTGGGCAGCTCGTCGAAGTGGCTGGAAAGATGGAGGGAGTCAAAAACACTAATTTGTAATTGCACGCTACCTGACGTTTTTCTTTCACAACACCCCAACCCACCCCTTGATGCACACGCACGCAGGCACGCAGGCACGCACGCACACACGGTTTGTGGGTATTTCATGGAAGTGGAGTTTTGGAGAACCCTGTTGATACTTCACTTAACCTGGGAGATAAACTATTTGAGTGGTTCCTTGAAAAATAGCTTTCTTTCCTTTCATCTGACAAACATGCAACCAAACTTAAATAAACTGTAAGAGGTGAGGGTTATTAATAATTAATACGTCAAAGTTAGAACATCCAGGTTTTAGTTCATGTATTCTATATATCTAAGAGTTTGTCATACATCAGTGATTCTAAACCACTTCCATGTGGAAGACTGAAATAAAACAAACCTGAAGACACATTGCCTGCTTTGATTTAGGAAAAACAAAATGCTGCTTCATTGAGGACTGAGATGATGCAAGAAAACCCCAGGATTAATTCAGTCTTTATTGTAAATTTTATTGCGAAGGGAGAGCACTGTCTTCCAAGATATTAATCAGCAGCACTTGGTATGTCTTCATATCAGAGTGCCACAGCAGGTTTGGAACAGAATGTGACTCATCGGTGGGAAAAATGTGAAGACGGAGGAGCCAAAAATAGGCAGCGAGAGCTGTTCGCTCCTACAAATTTAAATGGCTCGCCTCACAGCCAGCTGGGACTCATGAAATATTGTTTGATTGTTGTAATCCATCATATCTTTTGACACCCAGGGACATACATGGGAGAGTTTGCATTTGTCTATGCAGTTGGGACTTGGACCCCTGTGATAAGAGCAGCAGGGAGAAGAAAGGTGAAGAAACAAAAGACCCTGAAGGAGATACTTTAATTCATCAGAATATTTTTACATTATTACACCAATCTCTAAAGACCCAAATGAACCCAGGGATTTTCCTGCATGTACATATGTTTTAAATAATTCTATCAGATAATTCTTACTTTTTAGTTCATTAAGTGAGGGATGTTCTATCAAAACTTGCAGTTTTTTTTTAAGTGAGGCTATAATCCACTAAGAGCTGTTTTTTACCTAACTGTTGCCACTGCTACAGCTCTATAGGTCTAATTATATGTCAGCACACATATGCCTATTAAATTCAGGAGAGGTGCACAATTTGAACTCCTTTATGTCAGGTCATAGTTATTTCTTGACCCTCATCATATCCTGGTATTTTTAGTCTACGGTAGACAGAGAGGTGGGTACTTACTTTGTGGTGGATCACTGGTTCTCCTCTTGTCCTCAAAAACAAAATGGGGGGACAGAAATGCCTCAGTGGACCTCAACCATATTACGCGACAAGAATGGGGGTTATTTATAGTTAAGTTATTTGTGTTCTGTTCAGTAACCTCTACCTATGAAGCTTTATCTGTCGGGGTGTTCTCCCACTATTAGATTTATATTTTCTTTCTCTCGGAATCAGAATTCTATTTATTGTCCATTTGGAACCATATTGTATTTTTACATACAAGAAATATGACATGGTGTTGTGCTACAGAACATGTAACAATAAACAGGGAGTTTAAAAACATGAATTGTATTGCATGATATGAAGAAATAAAACAAACATAAGTACACAAGAATAAAGATTCAAGATAAATACATAAATACATTTTTATTCCTTTTGCACTTGTTTGGAAAACCAGCAATTGGCTCCCTTGTTTACACCCGGGGGGAACTATTAACACTGTGTGCTGTAGCGAGGCTTCTTGCAGATAGACCCGAAAAAGGAGGAAGAGACAAGAGGGAGCATATATATATATATATATACACACGCACTATATTGCCAAAAGTATTTGCTCACCTGCCTTGACTCACATATGAGTTTAAGTGACGTCCCATTCCTAATCCACAGGGGTTCAATATGACGTTGGTTTACCCTTTGCAGCTAGCTCAGCTTCAACTCTTCTGGGAAGGCTGTCCACAAGGTTTAGGAATGTGTTTATGGGAATTTCTGACCATTCTTCCAGAAGTGCATTTGTAAGGTAACATACTCATGTTGGACGAGAAGGCCTGGCTCTTAGACTCTGATCTAATTCATCCCAAAGGTGTTCTATCGGGTTGAGGTCAGGACTCTGTGTAGGCCAGTAAAGTTCATCCACACCAGACTCTTCATTCCAGAGTATGGCAGAGTCTTGGTCTGCTGAAGCATTCAGAGTTCCTTTCACTGGAACTAAGGGGCTAAACCCAGCTCCTGCAAAACAACCCTACACCATAACCCCGCCTCCACCAAACTTTACACTTGGCACGAAGCAGTCAGATAAGTTTCAGCATTTCAGTACAGCCCATCAAGACAGACAAACATGGGTAGACAGCTGACTGAGGCCACTGCCAGAGAGGCACTGCATTTTTTGTAGAGTAGAGAAAAGAATACATTGGGACAGTGGAGAAAAAAAATATGCATTTCTTGCACTGTCTCTCAACAGGGACAGTATGAGGATGCAACAAAAAAAACCAGCATAAAAAAAGCAACATACAGACATCATAAGGATAACAGGTGTGGGTGGGTGGTGGGTTCTTGGGCAGGGGGAGTAGGGTAGCATCCCAGCCTCCCAAGTGAGCAGCACAACTACACACATCCAATGTGGGGTCCTATATATATATATATATATATATATATATATATATATATATTATACTGTCAACTTTCTGTTCTGACAATCAAAATTTCCCACTTGTGGGACTAGTAAAGGATTATCTTATTTATGTTCTCATTCTGAAAAGCCAGATATTACACATTTAATGCAACCTGGATGGAAAAACCAAGGCTGACCTTTATTACACTTTTTGTCCTGGGTGTAATAATTTAAAATAGAAAGAAGTTAATAACGTATAACTCTGGACCGATGTGCCTATAAAAGCATGGATAATATCTCATTTAAATGTGTGAAAACTTTAAGTTAGCTAAAAGAGACAATATTTGTCTTGGGGTGAGCATTTTTTTAGACGGCTTTTAGAACTGAGGAGATGTGTAAACTCAGGGTTGAATAAAGGAAAGCAAAATAAAGATCTAAAAATCTAATACACGATGACACTGAAAGTTCTTCAGAAATTAAGAAACATAATGAAGTGAATAGTTTATAAACATTAAACCTGTTTAGAAAGATGCTAAACATTAATTTTAAAAACAGCAATTTTTGAGATTACTTAAAAATGATATCAATACTCTCTGCTGCCCTTAGGTTGGATGGAAGGCTAGTCTATCAATGTGGGTCATAATCATAAAAGAGTCACCTCACTGGTGTGTTCTTAGTCTCACCTGGGGTTAAAATTTAAGGCCTGTGGGTTCTTGATGTTCATGCAATGAAAGTAAATCTAATAGATAGGTAAGACCAGACAGGTGTATTGGTTTTTAAACCGATAAAAGAATTTTAAGATCATTTCTGATGCAGAATGCTAGACAACACAAAGAGCATTTTCAGAGCCGTCTGCAGTAGAGAGAAAGCAGAACATTCCAGCCGTCAATCTTGCAGGTAATAAAGAAGTGCTGCACTGTCTCTACACTGGGTCATGAGTGAGGTTTGAGCACTGGGAATATTATTTAGATGATAAATTAAATTCTTTATTGCATCTCAACGGTGAACTGAAAAAAGTTAGACTTGAGAAATTATGTTATGGTTTTCAAATTGCTCTCTGATCGTTTCACTTCAAGTTTCTTTTTATTACTTTTGTAATTAGAACTGTACTCTTATTCCTGATGGTCATGAGTTTAATTCTTCTCCATCAGATATGAAGATAATATTAATAAAAGCAATGAGAGGTAAGGTGTCACTAAGAACAATGACATGGAAAAAACAAATGGCTACATCTCCTTTGAATTTATCAAATCATGTAAAGGTTTTTAATGTAGAAGACTTAAGCGTGCCAACAAAAGTGAAGTCTCATATTCAGCTCTTCATCACACAAAGTTGCAATATGTGGTGTCAATTCAAATCATATATCATGTAAACAAATTGTGTAATGTGCATTGCCTTCCTAAAGTATTCAAAGTCAAAGTAGCTTTATTAGTCTCCCTTGGGATGCATTTATGTACATTGGATACAAGGGTCAACTGCATCATGCTACATCTTCAGTTGCTAATGAAATAAGTCTCAATAAAATAATAAATATTCAATAGCAACAACAGTTCATAAATGACAGTTCAACTAAAACTCATATTAAAAACAATTCAAATCAACATATAAAAGTAATATAAATCCAAGCACCTCTGCCGTCCCATGGATGTGGCTACCTACATCTTCTTGCCCTTCCCCTGTTATTTTTCTCATTCCAAACCATGCGCTCATTAACAAGTTTTAACGACAGTGGGATAAACAAATGTTTGTATCTGTCCTAGAGTCTCTAAAACTAGAATGGGAGGCAGATCCTTTAGTTATCAGGCTCCTCTCCTGTGGAACCAATTCCCAGTTCTGGTCCGTAAGGCAGACACCCTGTCTACTTTTAAGACTAGGCTTAAAACTTTCCTTTTTTGACAAAGCTTATAGTTAGAGTGGCTTAGGTTACGCTGAGCTACCTCTGTAGTTATGCTGCTATAGGCTTAGGCTGCTGGAGGACATCAGGGTCTATTTCTCTCACTCTGCTGAGTTCTACTGTTCTCCAATTTGCAGTGCTTCTTGTTATTTAACAAGAGCCAAATGCAAGAAGATGCTGGCAACATCACATTTGTTGAGAAACCATCAGCCTGTGAAGGTGGTGCGGGATATTGTCATGAGTGCCAAACGGGACATTCCTTTTAGGGGGCACAGATAAACAGAAGAGCATCAGATTATTTTTCAGACGAACAGAACCAGACTTGGCAGATGAATCTTGGCAGAGTTTGGCTTGGTTGAAGTAGCAGGAAGGCAGGGATGAACAGGAGTTCAGAGCAGGCGGTGTAGATCAGAGAACCACCAGAACGGGCAGAGTAAACAGCAGGGACTCACGGAGAAACCGGCAGAACTGCATCACGCAGACACAGGCAACTTAGCTGAAGAGTCCCGCTGACTAAGCACACAGGATCTGGTAGAGCAGGGTATGTTGCACATGAGAAGCGAAGTGAGGTGACGTTCTGGCAAGGATGAGTTGGCAGAGGCAGCTATAGGTAAGCAGGTGAACAGGTGACCAGAGTTGAATGTAATTAGTGGCAACAGGTGGAGATGATCTAGAATAGGGTGGTGGCAGGAGGCAGACTGAGCTGATTGGATAGTGGCTGGTGGCTGAGAGGTGACAGGCTAAATGAAAAAAGTCCAGAGGCAAAACAAAACCCTAAAGGATGGAGGCCTAGGATGGAGGGCTAGAGTCCAAGAAAACAAAATGATTTGGTCACTTCACTTGAACACACACTCACTTCCCTCCAAAACAATTTCATCAATTGATACTGAGGAGCGGGGTTTTAAGTGATGGGAAACCTCACTGGTGTCAATCCTGCAATCTGTAGATCACTAAAAGTGTTTCCTTATCCTGTGATCTATCTGACCATGAAGCTGTTGGACTTTGAATCTGAATCTAGGCTCCTGTGTTGTGTAAAATTTGTTTCTCCTGAAATATCCCGTTCCCTGACTTCTTTAGGTTTACATATTGTGATGTTAAATTTAGTGGCTAGCTGAAGGGTGAGAATACGCATGTGTGCAGCAAGCACACAAGTCAAGTGAACCAATAGTGCCTTCTGTGCGACCATGGTAATAGATTATTTTAGGAAAATGAAGTTCTCTCGTCACATTAATTTTGATTAGTTCTTAAATGAAGTCAGATCAGTTTTTCAGTACACAAGATAACATAATGATGCCGATTTACAATATACCTGCTCAACTTAAATTGATTCAAGTTAAATTATGAATGCTAATGTGCACCTTTTTCCCATTACGTAGTATCTACACAATATTATTACCTTCTCTAAGTACATCAAACAATAATGTTGAATCAACACAATATGCTTAGATAGATCTAAGAGATGACAGATTTTTTTTCAGTGTACAAAACAAAAGATGCCCCACAACATGATGCTGCCACTACTATGTTTCATTGTGGGGATAATGTGATCAGGATGATGTTACATATTTCACGTAACAGTTTTTGCCATTCTTAGAATTTTGCATCTAACCTAAAAAGTTCAGTTTTGGTCACATCTGTCCAGAGCACCATCTCCTCATGCTTACGATTGCTTGTACTGGACTGATAGCACAGTTTAAGTTTGAAATAAAATCAGTAATAATATATTTCCAACATCAGCTTACAATTGGAGGGTATCTTACGTTGTCCTCTATTTGTGTTGTCACAGAAATTAAGTGAGTGGAGCTAATTTTAAAGTCTGTTTCAGTGTTACTTTAGTATTATCATAAATGAATAATACTGGGCCAAACATGATGAATAGTAAACATTCTCTAGATTAAACTGTACCATCAAGGTGTCATGATGCAGTCTGTCTGCTGCAACATGCACATTTGTTTTGTAACTTTTCGCCCTCCATACATTCCAGTCTCCACTTCAGTATTATCCACACCTGTCAGTCATCATCAGCCAGCATTCAGCACACCTGTCAGCCTCACTATATAAACTCCCAGTATTCAGTCCTTCATTGTCGTTTCCTTCTGTTGGTTCTGTTAAACTCTGCTCATGACTGCTCGCCTTACCTTTTCATTACCAGCCCGGGTTCCCTTCACCTCCGTCCGCCTGCTGTGGTTCTGGTTCAGCTCCCACTCCGGTCCAGCAAGTATTCATCCAGTCGTGCTGCTTAATTCTGCTGGTCTAGTTCTGGTTCCAAGTCTCCACTCTGCCGTGCTGCTGTCAAGTTCTGGTTCTCAAGTTTCCATTCTGCTGTGTTGCTGGTCCTGCTGCCTCCATGCTCTGTCTCCGTCCAGCTTGCCAGCCTCAGCCACTAACAGCCTCCTACTTCTGTCTGGCCTGAACTCTGGTCTTCATCATCTTCAATAAACTCACTAAACAGAACTCTGTGTGTGGTTGTGTTCGGGTTCATCACAAAAACATGACAGAAAGAACCGACCACGTGAACCCGACACCCACACAGAGTCTCCATGCAGGAATTGGCGAGAGAGATGTTGCTCCGCTCTCGGGCAACAGCGCAGCGGAGCAACTCATAGCCCAGTCCCAGGGCGTTATGGAGAACCTTGCATCGCTCAGTCCACCTTGGAGGCGGGTAGGCGCGGTCGCTCAGGTACGCAAGCTGTGGACAAGTCAAGCTGAGCTCCTTCCTCTTTTTGAAGAGACCGGGCTGATGGAGGAGCTCGAGTGGAACAACAAGGCTGCTGTGGCTCAGCTATTCGGCCGAGCGCCTCCTCCCAGACCCTCGTTCTCCGCCACTTCCACCACGGCAGAGTCCGCGGCAGCTCACGTCACGGATCCCGCCGCTGCTACTGCTCCTGCAGATTCGGTTCCCATTTCCTCATCACCAGCTGCAGCCACTCTCTCGGCGCACGGCCCCTCTCGATGAAGACGCCGGGCTCGTCAATGCCGGAACACCCCCACTGCTCAGCCGAAGGCTAAGCTGGTTAGCACTGCTGCGATCCTTCTGCCTGGAGCTGACGTCACCTCCACGTCCCTGGTGAGTCGGTCCGACGGCGTTGCGGCTGCCCCAGCGAGCCAGAGCAGAAGCCGTCTCGTTCCCCGTCATTTCTGTCACCACCTCCACGACGTTCAGCTGGCTCCTCGGGTTAAGCTTTTAGCTGCTGCTTCCAGCGCTGCTGCTGCTAAGCCCGCCGTAGCTCCAGCCTCAGCTCCTTTCGCTGTTACGGCTTCTGCCGCTGCCGTCTCTGCCGCATCTTCCGTTGCCTCATCTTCTGCGGAAACTTCAACTCCGCTGCCCGGTTCCCCCCAGCGCAGAAGTCGAGTCCGCCGGCACAGGATCCCTCTCCATGCCCAGCCAGACGCTGCCGCTGCTGACGCACCAACTGGAGCTGACATCACCTCTCTTCCCCTGGTGAGTCAGCTGGATACAGTTGCTGCCGCTACTCGGGAGAGTCCAGCTAGAGCACCCCGGATCCATGAAAACCAGTTATGGGATTTCTTTTACGGGGATAGGGAGGACCTGTTTCCTGCCCAGCCTGCAGCCAAAAACCCAGTTCCTACCCAGCTCGTAGCCAAAGACGCAGATCCTGCTCAGCTCGCAGCCAAAGACGCAGATCCTGCTCAGCTCGCAGCCAAAGACGCAGATCCTGCTAAGCTCGCAGCCAAAGGCTCTATTCCTGCTCAGACCGCAGAAAAAGGCTCTGTTCCTGTTTAGACCGCAGAAAAAGACTCTGTTCCAGCTCAGTCTGCAGCCAAAGACTCGATTGACAGTCCGGCGTCCGACGTGGGTGCAGAGCACGCCAGCCCGGCGTCCGACGCGGGTCCGCCCTCTTCCTGCGACGTGGTGACCTAGGAGGGTCCGCCGCCTTCCGTTGACGCGGTGACCCAGGAGGGTCCGCCGCCTGTCGTTGACGCGGGGACCCAGCGGGGTCCGCCGCCTGCCAGAGACGCGGGGACCCAGGAGGGTCCACCGCCTGCCAGAGACACGGGGACCCAGGAGGGTCCGCTGCCTCTTGTAGCCTATAGCCCGGAGGCTGTTGAAGCCTGGAGCCCGGGGCCTCCTGTAACCTGTAGCCAGGCTACAGGAAGTAAACAAAAAAATAGCAAAATAACAAAATTCAGTGTGCATCACTGTTTTTTATGGCCGCTCTTCCATGAAGCACAGCACTACGGAGAGCATGGCTTATTGTGGTCCTATGGACAGGTCCTGTACGTAGTCCCTGCTGTGGACCTCTGCAGCTGCTTCGGGGTTACCTTTGGTCTCTGTGCTGTCTCTCTGATTAATGCCCTCTTGGCCCGAACTGTGAGTTCTGTGGACGGCCACCTTTCGGCAGATTTGCTGTGGTAGCGTGTTTTCCATTTGAAAATGATGGAACTGATGGTGCTCCTGGGAAACATCAAAGATTCAGATGTTTTTTTCTAACTCCAATCTGACTTTGACATTTGTGTCCCTGACTTGTTTGGAGACCTTCTTGTTCTTCATGGTGTCTCTTACTTAGTGTTGCTGCAGTCTCTGGGGCCTTTGAGAAAAGCCGTGTTTTAACTGGCAGATCATGTAACACTTTGATTGCTCACAGGTGGACTTCAATTCAAGTATGTGAGCTTTGGAGGTAATTGGTTGCACCAAATCTTTTTAGGGGCTTCATTGCCAAGGATATTATATATATATATATATATATATATATATATATATATATATATATATATATATATATATATATATATATATATATATATATATATATATATATGTGTGTGAAACTATTCATTATTTATTTGTCTATTTCTCAATTCACTTCACCAACTTAAGACTATTGTGTGCAGATCATCACATAAAATAATAAAAAACATAGGTTGGAATGTGACAAAATAAGTTAAACACCAAGGGAGGTGAATACTGTGGCAAGGCACTGTATATTTCTGTATAACTGGATGTTAACTGGGTAGCTTTCAAAGTGCATTACCATTTATTTTAAACTGGGACTGACAATGACAACTTCATTTATCCATTAACTTCAGCATCTGTTACCATCCCCACCACACAGCAAGTTATTTACTTTACTCCCTGTTTCTAAGGTTATTTAATTGAAGATGAAATCAGTAACCAGTTGTTACATAGAAGTCACAGTGGGGTTAAAAAGCATGGAGGAATAACTGCAACTTTGCTAAAGGCCAGTTTTAAATTCGACACATTTACAATGCCACATAGAATTAAATTTAATAACCTCAATAAAAATTCCAAAGTCTGTCACGGTGGCCCCTCTGATACTTGCACCTGATGAGAATAATAAAACCAAATGTAAGCATAAATAAGGGCGTGCTATAAAGTGCAATGACAGGATGTCAAATTACGAAGGGTGAACAATTAATATAAAACTTATTCCAAGGTTTGCTTTAAGGTCAAAACCAAACAGCAGCAGTATTCATGTCTCGTTCCTATTTATCTTATGCAGTTTCAATTTTATTAATCCGTTTATGGCCCCCTGAAAATATGGTCACACAATGCCTTCTAGAAATGTTGAAAAGATGTGTGAAAAAGTCTTAAAGTTACTTTTTTTAGTGCAGTAACATGATTTCACACAAAAAGAAATATTCAACTATTAATTTTAGTATTTTTACTCAGTTTGGAAAAAAAAGATATTGGCGATTTCTGGTGTTTTATTTAAATCTCAATTTCAGCTAAAACCATGCGAAAATCACTTAAATTTAATAATCAGTGTTCACATATTAAAATCTGTGATTTATCTAGATTTAATGAACAGTTTTGGAATAAGATAAAAGTAGCTTGATTCTTGTTCTTTTTCTCAGTGGCAGAAATAAGGTATTTGTCTGAGAGCATCTTGCTGTTATCCAAAAACATACATTTTAGACCAAAAGCAACCGGAAGTAACTCTTTCAGTGAGTGCCTTCAGACAAGAAAACGCTAACTTAGATCAAGGCAAATGCAGTCATTGACATGACAGCTTAAAAAGACAAGGCCAATATGCTCACATCCATTTCCTTTCTTCCCTCAATAATATTCTAAAGAGCATTCATTCACAAGAAGCTAAATGCTAGAGCAAATCTATTAGTAAAACTAAAATGTATACATATACAATATAGACGCAGAGTCTGTGTTTCTTTCAGCGATCCTTTGAATTATTTTTGGTCTTGTTGCAAAGTGTGTGGGTTGCACACAAAATATTACCAATGAGTTGTCACTGCAATGTTAGTGTGTGCAATATGCATATCAGAAAGGACTAAAGTTGGCTAATATATTCAAAGTGTTATGGACTTGCATCTTTCATGCTAAAGTAATATTTAGCCAAAAAATAGGTATATCACACCTGATATCATTAATGATAATGATACATTTTATTTTTTAAAAAGGGCCTTTTAGAACACTAAAGGACACTGTACAGAACAAGCAGAACAATAAAGATACAACAACAAACCAAACAGTTGCAATGAACTGACAATCACAGAGAGCATGCATGAGAAAGCTCGGCTCCCCATGATGCTGAGGTGGGATGGAGGAACAGTGAAGTGAATGGAAGAGGAGGATCTAAGGGAGGAGTAGTGATGTGAAGAAGATCAGAAAGGTAGGGGGAGTGAGGTTGTGGATGGCCTTGAATATGTACAGAAGGATTTTGAATTCTATTCTGAATCTAACAGGGAGCCAGTGAAGCTGCTGTAGGACTGGGGTGATGTGATGAAATGAGGGGGCTTTGGTAACAATGCAAGCCGCCGAATTCTGAACCACTTGTAGCTTATGGAGGGATTTTTCAGGATGGCCAACGAGAAGAGAGATCTACAGTAATCAATGCGGGAGGTGACAGGACTATAGACAAGAACAGATGTATAGAGATGAAAATAGACAAAACGGGTGATATCATTCATGTAAGAGGTAAAGGACAGAGTGCTACAAGGATGACACCCAGACTCTTAACCTGAGGGATACTAATGAACCATCAAGTGAAAGGAAGAAACAGTCAGCTTTGGATAATATAGATTTGGTTCCTATGAGGAGGATCTCAGTTTTATCACTGTTCTGTTTAAGGAAGTTGGAAGTGAACCAGGATTTTATTTTGGATAGCCAAGTAGTAAGGGAAGAGGGTGGGAGTGTAGAACTTGGCTTACATAAAAGATAGAACTGGGTGTCATCCGCATAACAGTAAAAATGGATGTGAATTTCCGGAAGATATTGCCACTAGGAAGAATATAAATAATGAAAAATAGGAGTCCCAGGACAGAGCCCTGGGGCACTCTGGTTGTGACAGGGGATGGATGGGAACTAAAGGACTTAAGGTGTACGAACTGAGCATGGCTAGTAAGATAGGAATGAAAGCGGTCAAGAGGGGTGTGAGTGATGCCAATTGAAGATAATCTATGGAGAAGGATGGAGTGAGAAATTGTATTGACGCCTGCACTAAGATCCAGAAGAATGAATGTAGAAAGCAGCCCGGAGTCAGCTGCTATCACAACATGATTGCTGATTTTTATGAGGGTAGTTCCGGTACTGTGAGGGGACGGAAACCAAACTGGAATTGTTAATAAAGGTTATTATCAGTTAAATAAGAATGACGTTGGGAGGATACTGTTTTTTCAAGTACTTTGCAAATGAATGGTAAATTAGAAATGTGCGGATATTATTGTAGCTTTGGAATCTGAACCAGAGTTCTTCAGTAAAGGAGCGATAATGGAATTTCTAAAGAGTAGGAACAACTTCAGTGCTATGTGAGGAGTGAATGAGGGCACTTATGAATAGAAGGAGAGCTTGAAAGCAGGGTCTGACCAGGAATGTTGGGACTGGATCAAGGATACAGGTGGAAGATTTAGATTTACAGATGATTTCAAAGATTCTATGCTTGGAAGTTCAAAACTTGATAATGGGTGAGAAAGGCAGAATTTCACAGAGAAGGAGAGGTAACATGTTCAGAGGCAAACATTGGTGAATCGGCGATTTTCTCATTGAAAATTGCATTATAGAATTACAGGAATCTGTAGAGAACAAGTGTGATGGGAATGCATTCAGTGGCTGGAAAGAGTTGTTAAACAGTGAAACCAAGTCCTGGAGTTACCTTTATTGGAACAGATTAAATCAGAGCAGTAACAGTTTTACTTTGAGCAATTAATTCCTCTTATTGTGGTATTTGAGTTTTGTACATTTTTTTGTAAATTGTTAGTCCAGTTTTCTTTTGTAGTTGCACAATTTGACGGCATTTAGCTTTAATGGACCGGAGTTCAGGAGTAAACTAGGGGGTAGTATGGGAGAAGGTAACAGACCGTGTTTTCCCCGGAGCAAGATAATTCAAAAATATTATTTAAACAGTTATTATATTGAGACAGAAGCTCATCGGGGGTGGAAGAAGGATAAGGAATCAGAGTTATCAGTTATTTGAAGGCCATCAGTTGGGACGGGCAAGTCAGAGAAACAGATTAAGTCCAGACTATGACCTTTGATATGTGTGGGAAAGTCAGTAAATTGGTCAAATCCAAAGTTTTCCAGACATTATATGAAGACTGGTGAGGAAAATGTTATTGTTGTCCAGATGCATGTTGAAATCCCCCACTAATATTATATTAGGTGAGAGAGAGGAAAGGTGACTGAGAAAATCAGCTGGTTCATTTAAGAAGACACTTTGTGTGTTGTGGGTGTAGACTGCAGTGATAATGGTAAGAGTGGGTCCGGGCAGTTTACACGCTACAGATTCAAAGGAGGTGAAAGCTGACACAGGAACAGACAACCCCTTCCACTTCTCACAGTGAATTATCGGGACAACCGCCTCCACGGCGTGTCAACAAACCCTAGTGGAGTGGAGTCATTAAGTTGTGGAACGTTTTTGGGTTGTTGCCAAGTTTCCATAAAACAAAGGGTCAAACTCACGGTTGACGACTGTCATTGAAATTACCATTGCAATGGTTTTTGCCATTGCAAGACTTTCTAACGTTGTGCAGTCTTTTTCTAGACGACCCTTTGGTTGACAGTGGCAGGTACCATCAGCTTTGTTTACTCTGGCTCTTGGTGGAAACACGTGATGTGGTCTCTCATGTTTGCAGTGTTTCATAAATACTTTAGCTTAGTTTTACACAACCTGAATATGTTGTGGCTCTGGTGCAAGTCATTTTCTATTTAGCAGAGTCAGGCTGTATTACTTACTCTGCCATGTCCAGATGTCTCTGTTGTGTGTTCACCATGGGTGCCATATTTATCCACAAAAGGTTAATAAAATAAACTGGACTTCAGTTGTGTGGTTGAAGAAGTTTCGCTCATCATCCAAAGGGCTTTTTCCATTCAAAGCAAGAGCATTCAAAGTTCCAGGCTTTAGAACTGCATGAGTGTGCTGTTATGCAATCTAACTTAACATTGAATACCTTATTTTTCAACCTTTTGGAGTGACTATGTCCTGGATAACTGAGAATCTTCACCGGCATAGTGCCATACTTATGTGCCCTTTTCAGGTTCCTCAAAATCATGTTAGAAATTATGATAACTGATCTAGATGCATTGAAAAACAGAATTTATTTTCCTCTAGTAGTTACCTTAGCTCGGTTGCGTGACTTCGACAACAAGTGTGTAGATTGATGCAATACCAGGGGATAAAAGCCATCTTTACTATTAGAGCAATAAGCAACTGTAGGTTCCTGTATCAAAAACTGGAGTAGAGATGTGAAAAATATCTGTCATTACCCACTGGGTAAACTGTCTGCTGGCTCTGAGTATCTTCAGCCACATATTTTCAACAGCATCTCGAAGGAAATTAGATCCTCTTCTAACACTGCTGATAGATTGTTAAAGGAACTGAAATTTAGTGAATTTCTACATTCATTGCTATATCTTCAAGGCACTTGTCTGCCTTAAAATGTATTTAATGCCAGGCAATATTTTCAAAACAACACAGACAAAAAAAAAAAGATAAACTGGCATATATAATGGGGAACAACAAACAGAGTATAAGTTTAGTCCAGCCTCTCTTGAGAACAAACCCTTCATCCTGATGTTGCAGGCATCCTGACAACTCTCTGCACAGAGATATTTAAGACCACGGTGGCTGTTAGCTGTTTATGGCAAGAAAGTGTCCTGGACAGGGTCTCTGAAATCTATAGAAATGACTGCAGATAATAAGCTGGGATATGAGCATTAAGGTGAGAGCTCTGATGCAGAAATAGGAGGAAGTTTTTTTTTTCTTTTAGATTTTGTGATATATGGGCTGCAAAAAGGGTTGTGACCGTCTAATGTCACATTAATACCCAACTACTCGAGTAATTTAAAGTTTATATGAGAAAGTAATCTATTAATTCTTTTTACATATAGTATAAGCTTTGAATTGAGGAGTGGTGGCCTGGTGGTTAGAGCAGTACACATGCACTCTGCGAAGGTTGCAAGTAAGCCTGGTTCGATCCCCACAGACTGCCACAATGGGTCGCTGAGCAAGAACCAGATTTCTCCCTGGGCGCTGTAAAAGCTGCCCACAGCTCTCTGGGGGATGGGTTAGATGCAAAACCTTCTTCCGCTTAGGTACAGAATACATTACAGAAAAGGTTAACCAGACTTCAGAGTTGGTGTTAGCATCTTTAAATGCTCTAACAGAGTCAATGTATTAGATAAAGATCAACCAAAGGTTAGAACAACTACAGTTTTAATTATCTAAAAGCTACAGCTTTAATGTGCAAGTTGTTACTTTGATAAACATAGAAGTGAAAGAGAAGAGAAACCAAAGAACAGACATGTGGGAACACTGAGGGACAAAGTGATGAAGAAGCAGACATAGGGGCTACAGGCAGGTATCACAGTCATTTCTCTCTCAGGTTATAATCTTTCCATTAGTCTCAGATGAGGAGGCATAACCACTCAATCTAGGCTTTAATGGGACAATGCTTATATGCTTAGACAGAGCCAGTGAACCTGAGGCATAGACTGATTGCCTTAGTGACAAAATGAATGAGACTTGGAGCTGGAGCAATGTGAGGATCGTCTGCTCACCTCCAGCGCTTTAAAGCTCAGATCATAGTCCGTAAATGATCGATAATCCTCACATTATAGATTTTATTTTGTCTCGGGGATGAAGAATGAATTCTCTTCAGTGCATATTCCACTGACTATATCTAGTTGCGACTCTGCTTAGAAACTCCAGTACTTTTGGATACTTCTTGATGCAAGTAACATTTCATTTTGTTTACTCTGAATTTGCATGATGACAGCATGCAGGCTACAGGCATCAAAGCCTATTTTTTGCATCCTTGTTCAAGGGCCATCTTAATATTCAAGGACAGTCTTTGCAAGCTCTTAGAGTGTGACTGAATAAGCTTATTTTGCTTACAGGGCCTGAGAGCTTGTACAGCATGTTAACTGCTGAATATTTGGCAATGTAAATTTGCACAAGGTTTATTTGAGAATAAGGGGCTGCTTACTTAAAATGGAAAAGTTGCATATAAAGACATATGTAAATTACTGCATGGAACTAACACAGAGAGGACTACTTCCTAGAGTTAGTATGTGGAAATACCAGCAAACTCGTTTTGAAACCCATATACATCTAATATATTAGCTTTAACTTTTTACTGTTCTGTTTATCTAAGATGATGTATATCTTGTGGATCAATAAAGTATTCACCACTTTGAAAAAACTAAATAAATATCTGTACCGGAGGCATTATAGCGCAACAAATGTTTTTCAAAGTATAGTAGCTCTTATGTCTACACACTCCTGTAAAAATACCAGGTTTTTGTGATTTGACGGAAGGAAACCATGATAAATAATTTCAAAACCTTTTCCTGTGCAATTCAGTTGAAAAAGAATAAAAGGTGTTAGAAGGAAAAAAACATGCAAAAACTTAGTGATGCCAGTGTTGTGTTTTTGAGATTATGTGATCTTTGATTCTTTTCCTGGCTAAATAAAGGTTGATTTGTTGTAAGGTGTATTATCTTATCGGACATAGCTGTCAGAGGATGGGATTGTACAGGGATGGACATGATCAGCAACGATACTCAGATAGGGTGAGGTCTTTTAATGAAGAATATTGTTTCTATCAGGCCCAATGACTGACAAGGAAATATCCCACACACCATTACATCACGTCCAGCATCCTGGACTGCAGGAGGAACCCATCATCCATGATGTTTACACCAAATTCTGATTCATCACACCAGGCAGCATCTTTTCAGTCTGTTACTGTCTTGGTGAGCCAGTGTAAAATGTAGTCTCAGTTTCCTGTTGTAAGCTAATAGGACTGCTCCCTGGTATAGTCTCACCTGAGGTCCGTTCTTCGTACGTTGCTTAAACCATCCGAGATCAAATGAGACATCCAAGATGATTTCATCGTGCTAACCATGATTTGGCTAATTGGGTTCTTCGAACACACCTGTTATGATTAGTATCGCTGGAATGAGTTATCTGAGATAACTGCGCGTTCATGCGTCACTTTAAAAGGGGAAATGTGTCGATAGTAGAAACAATAATCAGCAACGCTGCTATTGGCTGTTCAGCATGGCCAAAGAACGCGCACAGTTTTTCTCCCAACAGAACAAGAGCTTTTAATGGAAGGTTATGCCGAATTTGAGTCCATCCATCCATTTTCCAAACCGCTTAATCCCTCATGGGGTCGCGGGGGTTGCTGGTGCCTATTAAAATGACAGCGGATTTACACTGTGGTCACAAAAAGGTATAACAAGTTACTGGAAGATTACAAGCAATAGTGAATTAAAGAGTTTTAAACAACTTCAAGATAACTATAACCTGGAAAATTTCTTTGATTTGTGATTTCTTTAGATACCTTTAGCTAAGATACCATTGCAATAAAAATATACATTTTTTGGAGGAGGATAAGACAGGTATACTTAAAATCTTATTAGATTCCAGCAATGGAAGACCTCCCAAAAATAAACAATATCCAAACTATACTCATGTCTACAAACAGAGGGAAAATGTAATTCAACATATCTTAAGGTTAAATAGGAAAAATAAGCTAAAATAACAATAACTGATGATGTTTGGTTAAATATTTGTAATTCTATGATCCACACGTCAAGTTTTGACCTTAGGAGGGAATTTTCCTGGAAATGTATGGTGCGTTTTTTGGTTACACCTTACATTAAAAGTAAACATTGTAACGACACTGAGAAGGCAAAATGTTGGAGAAACTGTGGGAATGTGTCTGCAGGACATTTTCATGTCTTCTGGGAATGTACTAAGATCGCATCCTATTGGTCAGGAGTGATAAAAGATTCATCGGAACTTGACACCAACTGTATAACTAATGTAATTACTTTTTTCCTTCTTTTTTTTGATTATTCAGCTGCTCCTGTCAAACTAGTTGCTCTGTGATTTTTGTTGGAGGGGGGTCCAATTCTTGTTCAATGTATGTATGTGTATTTCTAAAACTACTAAAATTACAAAAATAAATAATGAAAAAAAAAAACGACAGGGAACACCTCAAAGTCTGCTAAAGCCAGGAGAGAGGGCTGGCAAAAAGTAGCAGCGTACGTACTATCCACGGTAGATGTTTCTATCACTCTCTACAGTATGTATTTTTGCATTTTAATAATTTCATATTTACTTTGTTCTTTATGTCAGAGTCTCCACGGGACCCACTAGAACATGGGGACAAGTAAAAGTGAAGTACAAGAATATTCTACAAAATGGTAGCCTTTAATTATTATACTGTATTTTAAAAAGCCACTTTTTCCTCTTTTTAAAAACCACTGTTAAATGATGTTTGTCTGTTTAAACAGCCACCAAGAAAAATCTCTCTGCAATTACACTGTCGCGCTGCGCTAAAGGATCCTGTCTGTCTCGCAACACGCGATTACTTCGAAAAGCTCTGCAAATTATTCTTGCACCTTCCGCAACAGGTTGCTGTCGTAAAAACAGACAAGACATGGCTACGACAGACTTCCCTATCTCCTCCCCTTATAAAGCTGCGATCTAATCCTGTTTACATGAAATAAGCCTGCTCGCGAGCAGGTTTAAGTTTGAGCAAATGTTGCTATGACAGCAAATGCAGGATGACTTTCGAAAAACCAAACAATCCAAGATCATGCCAAATCGTCAACAATCAAATCCAGCTAACTGAGTTAGCGACGTACGAAGAACGAGCCTCTGGTAGTGGCCCATTTGTTTCAAAGTTTCTGAAATACTCAGAACAGCCTGTTAGGCTAAAGGAACAACGCCACATTTGTAGTCACCTAATACCAGATTCTTCCCCTTTTTTGATGCCCGGTTTAAGCTCCACAAGTCCTCTTCACCACGTCTACAGGTCTAAATACATCATCTTACTGCCGTGTGATTGGTTGCAACATTGTCTGTGTTAGGAAGCAATTGCACAGGTGTACCCAATAAAGTGGCCAGTGAGTGTGTGTTACTGCAGTCACCAGTAGTGCCTGACTTTTTCCACTAAACATACAAACAATAACCTGTTAAAAGATCCAATTTCATCAGGAAAGATTGCATCACAATCTAGAAGGTCTCAGTGCATTCACATTCCAGCTTCCTTTAACTATTATTATTATTATTATTATTGTTGTTATTATTATTATTATCATCTCCAGTTTCAGCTTTCCAGATGTACTTTACAAAGTTATTTTTCCGCAGATGATCTTTTATCTCGTCACAGCTCTAATTACATAAAATTAAAGCCATGACACTTTGAGCAGGTGTATTCTCTCCAGGATCTCAGTTTTATGCTTCAAAGCTCTAATTCTTGTGCACCTAGTGGAACTGAGCCATTATTAACTAAATATGTTTCCGTTCGGCCAATATGGCTATCAAACAAAACAGGAGAAGCTGTGTAATGGTGGTGAAAGAATTCCAAACCAGTGTTTGGGTACACATTTCTTAAGTTGTTATCTACTTCTTTTGGACAATCAGAGTTTTACAACATGTATGTTTTTCATTATATTCAGTCATTCAGTGCAAGAGCCCCTTGCAACTGATAGAATTACTTCTTGAATCAAATGTATCATTACAGCAACAGCTGATACATATGAAGCCGGATGTTCTTTCAAATTCATTTTCTGGTCTGTTTTTGTCTCAAGCAACACCTGTGGGAAATACTTCAGGCCAAGCTGTAAATGGCACTAGAAGCAGCAGTTAGTTTCACTGTGACTCCACATCTTTATATTGTATCGAAAGTATGCTCGCTGCTAGTTTTTCTTCATCTTTTACCTTTGAGTTTGTTTTGGACATCCAGCACAATGTCCAGAGGGTAGAAAGGCAGCACAGGATCACTGACCAGGCGCAGAATCGCTTCAGCAGTCATCTGGAGAAACAGTCACCAAGAAACAAATTGAGTTAGTTTACTTGATTCATTCACCATTTCATATTAGCTGCAAAAATCAGTCCGATTGGTTTAAATGACATGTAAAAACCACAAGGCCATAGTAGTCTGCAGACTTCTAAATTCAAAGTTGAGAAAAGGTAATGTAACGTTTTATCTCAGCAGTTACGATATGAGTGTTTTCCTTGCAGCTACATAACAAATTTTAACTGGGACAGCATCGTGCAAAATCAGTTTAATGCAGCCTCAGAGGGCTGTAAACAAACTTGACAATAGGAAGACAAAGTGAAGTCTGTCTCACAAAGTCATCTTTGGTTGGTGTCAGCAAGTGACTTTGTCTGCTGAAGTAAGTGTAGGCTGGCATTATGAGTAGTGGGTATGGAGGTGTTTAATGCTTCACATGCTGTCGTGTTTCAGACTCTTATGATGAAAGGAAGTAGTTTAGGATTTGGCTTGTTGACTTAACAGAACCTCTATTAAAGACTTTTTTATTTTGCTATCATTAAAGAAGTTTTGGCCAGATTTAAATCACTTATGTGGAAATATTTTTAGCGGCTAACGACACAGAAGTTAGCATCTGCCTCAGAGCCTTCTGTTAACGTTAAACTAAAGTTTTCCACGGTATTGGAAAAGAGCAGAGACTTCTTCTCTTTGATCATCTTTTGTCCCTGGTAGACCATGACTTATGATTCCTACACTATATGTTATCCGTTTTCTGCTAATGTAAAAGTGCTGCAACCCCGACCTGTTTTCTCACTACACATTCAGCAAACTAGCATTTCCATGGCGACACAAAGCAGGAGCCTCTGGTTGCAGACCTTTAACTGCAGACGCTTTGCTGGCGCTGGCGGGCGCTCACATACATCAGTCCAGCTGCTGCCACATGTGGAGCAATGCCGGAAAAAGGTTTCTTGGTCGTTTTGAAGCTAAAAGTGCTGCCCGACTTGAACAGGAACAGAACTGTGTTGTTGTTTGATGCAGAATATATGTCATAAATACACTGAGAAAGAGGATAGATAGACAAACAGGTATGAGGATGGATACCTGCTGGCTAGCTTAACGATTTAGAATATGCAGAGGCAAGACATTTCCCGCGGAGGTCTGAACTTTCCCCTTCAGAAGTCAAGTGTTTTATTAACATGTGCAGTTACCTTTGTCTCTGTGTTGTTAATGAGAATGAAAAATATATGGTTTTCAGTCAACTATTGGGTTTTCCTTAGACAAATTTATTCTAGTTTTAAAACATAGAACACATTTTGTTTTATGTTGATTTCTGAATAATTACAAAGTGAAAGGGAAATGTTTTTATTTTTAATCCTTACTGGTTTGCTTCTTTATTTTGAGAAGGAAGGAAAAAAACATCCAAGACAAGAAAACCTAAAAACTAGTTCACTATTTGTGACATGGGAAATTCCGTGTAATAAATTAGGAAAAAGATAAATTGTTTTTGTTTAACTAAAATAAAACGTGATTAATGCATTCCAATTTGACCCATTCCTTTCATCTTGTTCAGTTGACGGAGGCCAGGAAAATGTGGGGTTCAACCTAAAGATATTGAAAATCAGCGCTCTACACTGATTACTGAATCTTTAGAACAAAGTTAGTGATTGTGAAACTTTTATTCTGTTGTTTAAAAAGCTAAAAAATTTTTCTTAATAACAAACCAAAGCATTGTCATACACTCAGTCACTGACAAAACGTAGTT
Organism: Fundulus diaphanus; assembly: GCA_037039145.1. NCBI lineage: Eukaryota > Metazoa > Chordata > Actinopteri > Cyprinodontiformes > Fundulidae > Fundulus > Fundulus diaphanus. The sequence continues at coordinate 48,382,929 of CM073128.1, forward strand.
GATAATGTTGTCCAGCGTGTCAGCAGGGAATCATTTATGTCTGCTGACCTTAAGTTTGTGTTTTGAGTGACTGTCGGATGGTTCAGAAGCTGCCTGTAACACTTTCCCTTCCCTCTTGAGACCATCATTTATGCCCGTTTGTTGCCCTTCTAAACCACCCAGCTCTTCGCAAATGGAAGAACTGAAATCTCCATCACTCGTTTGTATGTGTATCCATTCATACATCCAAATCAGACAAGTCCTTTTTAGGAGCTTAACTATTTCTGTCAGTGACTGTTTGCAGTTTAAATGAACGGTTGCATACGTATGACACACAAAGTGGGTGTAACAAGCTCCATCCAGCAATACCCACAGGCCACCATCCACCCCGACTGAAAGCTCATGTTTGGGTCAATGTATCACAATATTTCTGTTTAATACTCCACACTTGTGGAGACATGTCAGGCTTTCCTGGACTGGTGACCTGTTGAATGCTGGGATCGGCTCTAGCACCCCAACAACTTGAACGGCACCAAATGGGTGGAGAAAACTGATTTTGAGTAACTCTGGCTTCTTTATGCTGTTTGCTTGCAGGTGCTTTGTTATTGTTTCAAAGTTGGCCAAACACACTTTTTTCACATCCCTGAAAATGTCCAATATTCATTACTACTATGTCTAATGGCCACTCGATGAAGTCATGCAAAAACCATTGCGTTTTTACTTCTGCCAAAATATGAGAAGTGTGTTGCTACTGACTCGGTTTACAGTCTGTAGGAGACAGCTGCAGTTCTCTTAAACAATTCAGGAGCTGCCAAAAAAACAGCTTTACACAGTTTAATCCTTGAAGGGCCCAAAATTACATCATACACTGAATTCTCTCTGTGTAGTTGAGTACAACTTAAAATGTAACACAGCTTGTCCAAACTTACTAATTTCACTATTTTGTGTGGATGCTTTAAAACTTTGTGTTTTAAAGCATCCATCCGTTCATCCATCTGTTCATCCATCTATCCATCCATCCATCCATCAGCCTCTCCCTTCCAGTAGTGGATGAGAGCCCAGGGACATCTCTTTATGTTTCCAAGCTGGCTGTTTCCTTTTTCTAGGAACTGCCGTATTGTTATGTTTATACCAAAGCTGTAAAATCCAGCTGTAAAATTGCTTCCAGATCGTCTTTTGTCCCCATTCGTTGGCTCTCCGCTGTCACATACATAACACATATTCAGCAACAATATTCACTGTAAGCAGTACACCATCAAAATATACGTCTACCACTGTAACAAGAACAAGAGACATCATGTTCACTTTTATGCCAACAGCTCTCCTGTTTGTTTTACAATCTAACAGTTATCTGCAGTTGGATTATACTTTGTATTTCTCAGGATGTAAACAAGCATCTACATCATGCTGTGTCTCATCTTTTGCATTTTTAACAGGCTCAGGTTAAATTGAAAGTGTAAAAATCTGCGTAACCTAAGGATTTCATATCAGTAATACAAGGTTGCGTTCCTATATTAAGAAATAGATAATTGGACTCTAATGCAAGTAAACATTTATGGAGACACTTCCTTGTTAAGTCTCTTTCTGGCTCTGCTCTCACGCTGAAATTATGTTTCATTGATTCACACAGATCACTCATATGATGCGGCCTCTGTAAGCAGGTAGAAAACCTAGCATGGAGTTACCTTTCGTGAAAGGCCGTATAATCAAACCAGAGAGAATATATAGTTTTAGACTTATTCTTGGAATTTTCCAAGAATGTAACATCCATCCTGTACATTTTTCGGATCATGCTTTAGTTTCTTGTAGTGCTTTTATTGCCAATAATAAACATAAGTCTGCTTATTTGCATTTCAACAGTATTTTGTTATTAGATATCAACTTTAAGAAGGTATTTGGGTCTTTTTGAAACTACCCATATACTAGAAAAGAGGATATTGCATCTTTAGGGCAGTGGAATTGTGGTAAAATTGAAAATGAATTTTTTTTTTCAACAGTACATTGTCAATGTTTTGTCTGATTTTTCCAAATCTATAAGAGATCTAGAGATTGAAATAGTAGAGCTGTGGGTTTCTGCACAATCCACAGGAAATCAAGGTTGTTTTGAAAACCTCAAGTCTAAAAAGGCTGCGCTGGCTGAAGAACACAAGGGGCACTGGTCCAATGCAGATTCCAGAAAGCTGCTTATATGTGTAATGTATATTATGCTATTGTACACATCTGTAAAACTCTATTCATAGTAATATCCACCTGTATATTATATTCGGTACATATCCAGCTGTAACTTTAGTTCACAATACTAGTTATCTGTATATTATACTTATAGGACAAATCTATCAGTAAAATTCTGTTTATAATAGTATCCATCTCTATATTTATTCAGTCAAAACCCATGTCCTGTACTTATGGAACCATTGTTTATCCTGCACTTGCTGCTTTTGCACTTCTGGTTAGACCTAAACTGCATTTCGTTGCCTTGTACCTGTACCTGTGTAATGACAATAAAGTTGAATCTAATCTAATATGGACGCTCCTACAACATTTTTCTTCTAGTTGGAAGAAAAGAAAGGACAGAGCAAGTTCATGCATGGTTTGAAATCGTCAGCCGAGGTTCTTCTAGACCAAATTTACCTGGGGGCCAGTGCACAACTAACAGTCATCCTGTCAACAGATTCTCCCACCTGAACCAGAGTTACCATTGAGCTCAGGTTTCTGTAAGTAACGTCCAAAAACAGCAACAGTTCAGCAGGTATGACTACTTTTGAAAGGAACTGTACCTATATTTGATTTGAAAACATATTTTACTAACTGCATTGATTTTCATTGCCTTTCAACCGACTGCCTTGGAATTACACATTAAATAAATTCAAACACAACCAACTGGAACTTTAACTGTCTGGCCAGTTTTAGAGCCTGATAAACAGGGATTTAGAGATTCAAAGCTGCACCGCTATCTCCGCGACATATCAGTTATGCTGGCTCTCCTGCCTCAGTGATTTGTGGCCGCTCGTTACATCTGCTAACTGTAACCAGCTGCACCTATAGAACTGTCATTTGCAAGTATTTGGAAAAGAGCTTATAGTTTACAGATTTGCTCTGCACCTCTCTGCTGTTGTCGCTGCCACTGAAATCAATCCAACGGGGGTGGGGTGGGGGGGGGGGGGGGGGGGGGGTTATCACATTGATTTCAGGCCAGTGAGTAATACTACTGCAGAAAGCATTCATCAAAAGCCTGTAATGTGGTGGGACAGAAAAGGCCGTTGATTTCTTATTTATGGCCTTATTTCTGGATCGTCTCTTTCGAAGGCAGAGGCAAGGGAGGAGAGTAAAGCAGAGGAGAGATAATGACAGAAGAAGAAAAGCAGAACGGGGGCTGTGACACAACCGAAGACTATCCGAGGCGAAGAAATGTGACAGTTGGTGGGGTGAGGAAAATAGAACAAACTAACCCCAACATCTTTTCTAACACTTACGGTTCTTCTCTCTTATTACTCCACCAAAGATGTGCTTCCTTTGTGTCATATAATGAACTGATGTGTTATCCGCTGTGAAGGAAATTAATTATATCCATTTCTATTACCAGCTCTGAAGGTGAAAAGCCAGTCTAGCTGAGTGACGTTGGAACAAATGACCCAGGGTCACTGCTGAGTTCTGGAAGAACGCTTCTGTAACATTTTGTCAGAAAGAGGCTGACAGCAGAAATCAGAAAAAGAAATTAAAGTTGTTCTGAACACTCCGGGTTTATGTCAAGGTTAAGTTTTCTAAAAGCTTTCACAGTACTTCAATCTGGCGGTCAGTGGCTGTTGCATAGCATTTCTCAGCTCTCTTCATTTGTATAATCAGCACTGAGCACCTCAGGATTTACACGAGTGAGTAGATATTATTCGTTTTTTGTTGACATCTATTGCCCGCACAACCATTAGCACATATACAGTTTTAAAGCAAAGCATTACTTTTAAAAAAATTATGTTAGAAACTTGCCTTCGAAACTGCTGCAAGGCCAGAGATATCTTAACTGTTACGAGATGTTTCTCACAGAAATGGGTAAATCCTGCTTCAGAAAGTTAAAACGCTGCCTAGTCTTCCTTCATCCTGTTCACTTAATCAGGTGATTTTAAACAGTAATCCCTGTCTGTGCTGTGGAGCTGGAAATGCTAATGGTTGGAACTCTGTACAGGCCTTTTCTACTTTCTGACCCTGAATTACCAACCACTGGTTTCTTAATCAAGCAACGCCAACGTCATCTCTTGACCTTTTAATGGCGCATTATAGCGAGTTCCATTTTTCCTCGGTAGTCGGAATTCTCAACCTCCGGGTCGGAAAATTTAACTGGAGTGGCGCCTAAAGTCAGTATTACGAGTCGGAAAGTCGGTGCAACAGGATGATACCTGATCCGTGTTCTCCCCACGGAAAGGGCAACCCAGCGTACATAGGATATTACTCAGTATTCCACATTTGTTTGTTTATTTATTTTGTTCAAAAAGGGAACCAGGTAATAAACCTGGAATAATAAGAAATGCAATGTGTCAATTTCCATGTATATACTACAACCAACACAGCTCCCCAGTTCTTTACCTCAATAGCCCAATAACATTCAAAATACAAATAAATAATAATAATATACTATAACAATCCATAATAATCATCATCATCATTTCATAATTTGCATGTACATCCAAACATTATGCACTACATTCAAACATTAAGCACCATATTCAAGTCCTACCAAAAGCCTATTCAAAAATGCATGCAGTCTTTCTATGAGCAGGAAACTAGAACTAGAACTACAACTACCAAAATGCACCGCGGCAAACAAGGAAGTACGTTACCTACGTTAAATACCAGTCCGCGATTCAATGGGGTACCGCGCACGTGACGTCACCGCCTCAAGAGCAACGCCCCTTTTGCCACTTAGGTAGGACAAACCGATAGAGAACGCACGTAGCAACCAGCAACAGAACCAGCGATATGACCGACTTTGCAGCCATTAAACTTTCCCAAAACGATGTCCCAGGCGCACGGTTTACTGGTCGCACTGTCGAAGAACACACCAACCTTCAGCTCAAACGATGGCTTGAGTGTCGAGGGCTTAAAAAGACCGGAAAACGGGCCGAGTTGACTGAACGGTAAGCTTTGTTTGTTTTTTTCCTGCGCGGCGGTCATGCCGTCGTCGGCCGTTTTTTTTGTTTGTAATCACCGTCCAGGGATCGGTATGTTTAATGTTTGTCTCATTTGAAATGTTTTTGAATAGGCTATCCTGGTAGCAGGGTATCATGTTAGCGCCTGCTACCATGATAGCCTATATGCTATCATGGTAGCAGGCGCTTCATTATTAACATGGCCACCAAAATAATCTTACCTGTTCACTACTTGATGTCGCTGGAATTGGGTCAGGATGTTCTTCGGTTGGGCCCTTTCCTCCGACAAAATCCTTGCTACATATGTAGGCCGACCGCACCGATGGACCAAGCGCACACATTTCTCCTTGGCACTCTTGAATTTCGGGAAAGTAATGAAGAAAACATCCTTCATATGCAGCCGATCAGCGTACCTCGAGTCGCTGTTGCACGTTCCATAGCAACAATGTTTATAAACAATGGTCTTAGATTTTGGAAAAAGCAGTCTTTTAAACGAGTACAACCTAGGCTAACGCACGTCTCTTCCACAGCAAAACAGCGGCGAGTTTGGGGCCGTTTCTCAATATGCGTTCTTGTGTGCTCGTGTGCTCGTGACACGTCATCAGCCTCAGCCGGAGCACTGTTCCAATACCGAGAACGCCAAATCGAGAACGTGCCGAATTCCCCGGATGTTGTTCTCGCCCCGCCCTCTTTATCGAGCATGCATCAGAGCAGACTTGTGCGTTCTTCAGACTGACCGCTTTCCCAGAATGCACCGCGGCAAGATAATTTTTAGGCTTTTTAGAAATTAAAAATGTTGTTTTAAAAAAATGTGTCAATAAGATTTATTGTGGTGTAGTATATAAATACTTTTGAATGTTAAAGAAATGCTAAACAACTGTGCGTCTCATGACGTCACAAGTACGCTTCTGTTCCAATACACCATACGTGCTACGTGCTCGCGTTCTCGTCAAGTCCGATCTTCCTGTGTTCTCGCCAAGACCGGTCTTGACGAGAACGCGAGTCCGTACTCGCGTTCTCGTGAATTGAGAAACGGCCTGGGAGTTTGTCCTACTGCGTACCACGTGATGTGACGTCATCGTGACGATTCGTTTCTAAAAATAGCTCGCTCGCGGTACCCCATTCAAACATTTATAAAGCTAAAGTTGTCAGAACTTAGCAGACAGCGCCATGCAGTTCTCTGCTGGCGCTGTCCCCTCTGCTCTCTCCACAGGTGACTGCAGCTGACTGGTGGGCGGGGCGCGCACACCTGCGGCTCGTTCTGCGAGTCAGCGCTGGAGCATAAGAGCAGCGCTCAGACAGCCGGTGGATGCCTGAGTGTTAGCATCAGTGGTATGCTTGTGTGGCCACTGTCTGTCAAACGATTATTGCTCGCATCTAATCAGTGCCTCTTGTCCTCTCAGGTTTCCCGTGCCTTGATCCAGCCGTGGCGCTTATGCACTCGTCTTGCCAGACTTCAGAGGAAAACCCAGTCAGTCTGACTCGCCAGATTCCACCGGCTGTCCTCGACCACCTCGGGCGCTGCTCGGACCTCCCCTTGCTCCCTCAGCTCACCGCCGCTCAGTCACCAACCTCCATCAGAGCCGAAAGCGCTAAGTTCCTCCTCCGCTCCACTTCCCCCGGTCCGGTCCCCGAACCTTGTGGTAAGCGCCCCGCCCCTCAGTCCGTTATTTCTCTCACCGCAACCCAGCCTAAACTTCTTGTTTCTCTCCCTAGATCCTCTCACCCCGGCTCCGTTCAGCCTTAAATTCTGTGATCAGCCAGCTCCGCTCCAGTAAATAAACCTTTTAAACTGCTCATTGTTGTCCCAAGTGTCTCTCTGCATGTGGGCCAAATACGTCCGAAACATGACAGAAGAACACTCAGGCCAACAATCTGACCCAGCAGGGGCATTTGGGACGACTTTAACAGCCCATCAGGAGCAGCTTCAGACCCTCCACATGGCCGTGCAAACAACACAGAATCAGTTGCAGGGGCTGGCAGCTCAGATCAGTCAACTATCTGACACTTTCCGTGCTACATTACAGTCCGGCTCGGCATCCAGTGGTGCCCCTGAGCCCCAATCTGCCGATCCTCCCCGATCTGTACCTGAAAACTCAGCCCCTAGTCCAGAGAAATTCTCTGGGGATAGTGAGGATTGTGCTGGTTTTCTTTTTCAGTGTTCGTTAGTTTTTAACCAATCCCCGCAAAGATTTGCGCTAGATGAGGCAAAGATCTCATTCGTTTTACGTTTATTATCTGGGAAAGCTTTAAGATGGGCTGAGTCCCGCTTCCCAGACTGTCAGCTTTTCGGCTGCACTTTTGCTGAATTTTTGCAGGAATTTAAAATGGTTTTTTCCGCTGATTTCGACCCAGTTCAGCAGTCCCGACATCTTTTAGCCCTCAGGCAGCGTGGCAAGCGGGTCTCGGAGTTTGCTATTGAGTTCCGCACCCTGGCGGCTGCTGCGGGCTGGGAGGCTCGCGCTTTGAAAACCGTGTTTTTTCAAGCCTTGGACGAGCCACTCAAAGATGAGCTGGCCCGCCTCGAGGAACCCGCCACGCTAAACGAATTGATCGCGTTAACAATCCGTTTAGACAACCGTTTAAGGATTCGAGGCAGGGGACGCGCAGAGAGGCCAGTCCTCTACCGGCCGCCTCCTCCCACACCTGACCGCGTACCCCTTCGCCCTGTTGCCACTCCTCCTTCCCCCCCGGAGCCCATGCAGGTGGGTCGGGTACGTCTGACTCCTGAGGAGAGGCAGCAACGTTTTGATGACAAACTATGCATGTACTGCGCGTCTCCTGAGCATTTTGTTAACACCTGTCCTGCTCGGCCAAAAGGGCGGGTCCGTCGTCAGTAAAGGGGAGGCCGGCGGACCACACTGAAGTTTCGCTCCCCGCATCTCCTAGGCTCTGCTTACCCACAACGCTGTTAACGGCTAACAAGAATTTTGCTCTATCCGCCCTGGTTGACTCAGGGTGCGACCTTAATTTAATTGACCAATCTTTTGTTTTGCGAGCCGGGATTGAAACTGTTCCTTTGTCTACCCCCCTCCAGGTTTCTGCCCTGGATGGGGGCAGTCTTCCCCGGGTAACTCAGCAGACCAAGCCCCTTGAGGTTGTTATCTCAGGTAATCATAGGGAGTTTATTTCGTTTTTTGTTTTCCCAGTTAAGCACGCTCCTGTCGTCCTGGGTTTCGCTTGGTTAAATAAGCACAACCCGCATATTAATTGGGCCGATCGGCGAGTCGAGTCCTGGTCCCAGACGTGTCTGTTTCGCTGCTTGCAATCTGCTGTCCCTGCGGGGCCCCCTTCCACGCCGTCTTTCGCTGAGGGTGACTCAGTAGATTTTAGTTTTGTTCCCGAGCAATATCATGACCTGAAATTAGTCTTTAGTAAGGCCCGGGCTGAATCTTTACCACCGCACAGACCATACGATTGCGCAATCGAGCTTTTGCCGGGCGCTCCCCTGCCTTCTAGTCGCCTTTATAACATTTCCCGTGCAGAGCGACAGGCGCTGGAGAAATACATTAAAGAATCCCTAGCATCTGGTCTAATCCGTCCCTCCTCTTCTCCGCTTGGGGCTGGGTTCTTTTTTGTCGGCAAAAAGGACGGATCTCTCCGTCCCTGCATTGATTATCGAGGGCTGAACGCAATAACTGTTAAAAATAAATATCCCTTGCCACTTCTTTCCTCCGCCCTGGAACCGGTGCAGTCCGCCACAATTTTCACAAAATTGGATCTGCGCAATGCTTACCACTTGGTTCGGATCCGCCGGGGGGACGAGTGGAAAACAGCGTTTAAGACCCCACTAGGGCACTTTGAATACCTAGTGATGCCCTTCGGCCTGTGCAATGCGCCTTCAGTTTTCCAAGCCATGGTAAATGATGTCCTTCGGGATTTTCTAAACATTTTTGTCTTCGTCTATCTGGATGACATTCTGATCTATTCAAAGACTCTCGCTGAACACCAACATCATGTCCGACTAGTTCTTCAGCGCCTCCTGGAAAATCGCCTTTTCGTCAAGGCCGAAAAATGCAAGTTTCATAAGCCTTCAGTAGTTTTCCTCGGTCTCATCCTGGAGGGTGGGCGGGTCCGATCAGATCCGGAAAAGATCAAGGCTGTCATCGAATGGCCGGTGCCTGAAACACGGAAGCAGCTCCAGCGCTTCCTCGGTTTTGCCAACTTTTATCGCCGGTTCATAAGAGGTTACAGCCAGATCGCCGCCCCCCTGCATGCTCTCACATCCACCAAGGTCCCTTTCCGCTGGAGTGCCGACGCCGACTCGGCGTTTAATGACTTGAAGAACAGATTTTCTCAAGCACCTGTCCTCATTCATCCAGATCCTGCGAAGCAGTTTATTGTTGAGATCGATGCCTCTGACACCGGGGTTGGGGCCGTGCTCTCCCAGCATTCCAGCAGGGACCAAAAGATCCATCCGTGCGCCTTTTTTTCACGGCGCTTATCCCCGACAGAGCGCAACTACGACGTGGGAGACCGGGAGCTGCTGGCCATAAAGCTCGCTCTTGAGGAATGGCGTCACTGGCTCGAGGGGTCCGAGCAGCCCGTGGTTATTTGGACGGATCACAAAAATCTCACCTATCTACAGACCGCGAGGCGGCTCAACCCAAGACAGGCCCGTTGGTCCTTATTTTTCTCCAGGTTCAACATCTCCCTCTCCTACCGCCCTGGCTCCAAAAATCAAAAGCCTGATGCCCTCTCTCGCCTCCACGCACCCCAAGACTTCGAAAAAGAGCCGGCCCTCATCTTACCTCCCACCTGCACCGTTGGAGCGATACATTGGGAGATAGAGGATTTAATCCAGCAGGCTCAACAGTCTGACCCTGACCCAGGCAACGGACCCCCTGATCGGACCTATGTTCCCCCTGCTGTTCGTCCCCGAGTATTACAATGGGCCCACACAGAGAAATTCTCCGCCCACCCTGGTGTTCGCCGCACAACCACCTTCCTTTCCCGTTACTTCTGGTGGCCATCCATGTCCAGGGATGCCCAAGAATTTGTTCTAGCTTGCCCCGCCTGCGCACAAAATAAACCCTCTAACAGACCACCCGCGGGCCTCCTCCAACCACTCCCCGTCCCGGAACGCCCATGGTCTCACATAGCGTTAGACTTCGTCACCGGCCTGCCGTCATCCCAAGGCATGTCCACCATCCTCACTATAGTGGACAGATTTTCAAAAGCCTGTCATCTGATCCCCCTTCGCAAACTTCCTTCTGCTTTCCAAACGGCCCAGCTTCTGGTTAAGCATGTCTTTCGCCTGCACGGTATACCCCAAGACATCCTGTCCGACCGTGGTCCCCAGTTTATCTCCCGAGTCTGGAGAGAGTTTGCCTCAGCTCTCGGAGCCAGGTATACGCTCTCCTCCGGGTACCACCCCCAAACCAACGGCCAGACAGAGAGGCTGAACCAGGAGCTGGAGTCCGCCCTCCGCTGTTTAACATCTTCCAACCCGGCGGACTGGAGTAAGTACCTCCCCTGGGTTGAATATGCACATAATAGCCACACCTCCTCTGCCACCGGACTCTCCCCTTTTGAAGCCTCTCTTGGCTATCAGCCCCCCTTATTCCCCGCCAGTGTCCGACAGATTGCCGTCTCCTCCGTGCACCAACACATTCACCGCTGCCATGAGTTTTGGAATCAGACCAAGCAGGCCCTTCAAAGAACGGTGGAGCAGAACCGCAGGTTCGCCGATCGGAGGAGGGTCCCAGCCCCTTGCTACCGCCCCGGCCAGTTCGTTTGGCTTTCCACCCAGAACACCTCCATCCAATCCTCTCACCGTAAATTGGCTCCCCGTTATTCTGGCCCGTACGAGATTCAGACCATAATCAGTCCCACGGCCGTCCGTCTGCGCCTTCCCTCACACTCCCGTGTTCACCCCACTTTCCACGTTTCCCAAATCAAACCCGTACGTTCCAGTAACCTGTGCCCTCCAGCCGAACCCCCTCCTCCCGCCCAAGACCACCAGGCGCGTCGGATCCGCAGGGTCGTGGACTCCCGTCGGCGAGGTAGAGGTTTCCAATACCTGGTCGACTGGGAGGGCCGCGGCCCTGAGGATCGGTCTTGGGTACCGGGTTCCTTTGTCTCTGATCCTGCCCTGATCGAGTCCTTTTTGGCGTCCCGTCCTTCCACTTCCTCTGAATCGCCAGGTGGCGACCGTTGAGGGGGGGGTGGTGTCAGAACTTAGCAGACAGCGCCATGCAGTTCTCTGCTGGCGCTGTCCCCTCTGCTCTCTCCACAGGTGACTGCAGCTGACTGGTGGGCGGGGCGCGCACACCTGCGGCTTGTTCTGCGAGTCAGCGCTGGAGCATAAGAGCAGCGCTCAGACAGCCGGTGGATGCCTGAGTGTTAGCATCAGTGGTATGCTTGTGTGGCCACTGTCTGTCAAACGATTATTGCTCGCATCTAATCAGTGCCTCTTGTCCTCTCAGGTTTCCCGTGCCTTGATCCAGCCGTGGCGCTTATGCACTCGTCTTGCCAGACTTCAGAGGAAAACCCAGTCAGTCTGACTCGCCAGATTCCACCGGCTGTCCTCGACCACCTCGGGCGCTGCTCGGACCTCCCCTTGCTCCCTCAGCTCACCGCCGCTCAGTCACCAACCTCCATCAGAGCCGAAAGCGCTAAGTTCCTCCTCCGCTCCACTTCCCCCGGTCCGGTCCCCGAACCTTGTGGTAAGCGCCCCGCCCCTCAGTCCGTTATTTCTCTCACCGCAACCCAGCCTAAACTTCTTGTTTCTCTCCCTAGATCCTCTCACCCCGGCTCCGTTCAGCCTTAAATTCTGTGATCAGCCAGCTCCGCTCCAGTAAATAAACCTTTTAAACTGCTCATTGTTGTCCCAAGTGTCTCTCTGCATGTGGGCCAAATACGTCCGAAACATGACAGAAGAAAACACGAATGGACACGTATTTTACAGCAATGATATAAGTCTAAATGTTAGCTTTATGACCCACAGCTTTGCCACTGCGTCAACTTATAACTTTGGAACATAATGTTATCTTTATCAATCAACTTAACTGCTTAGATCCACCGGAGCATAGCGTTACCTTTAACATGCAACGGACATAAACAAAGTGACAACATAGCAAGGCGACAGCAGACAACATCAAGCGTACATCGTAAAGGCAGACAAGAAACATTTGAAATTAAGAGAGCTTACCAAGTGGCTGCACACCGGGTTGAAAGTCATTACAAACTAAGTGAATCTCGCGCTTCCTTTTTATGCAGTAAACACCGGTCCCGTGTCCTCACAGTACACTCCTCTCTTAAAGAGGCACTACACTATTAGGCTGCTAAACCTCAAACGTTTCTCCATAAGTGTTACTGGCATTTCTAAGCACGTATAGCTCTGGCAGGTTAACATTTGATCACACATGCAAATAAGAAATAACAAAACTTCACAAATGACAAAAACTCCACAGAAAACACAATACCCGACTTCAGCATTCATGATGGCTTCTACTCGCAGCAACATTGAGTAAAACCTAATACTTTGACCGTTTGTAGCAGCTCTCTATTATTTATGTAACATTTAGTCAGTCATACAGCTGCTACCTTTCAGGGTTCATCAGACGGGATGTTTCAGCTCTGTATGTCTGCACAAAATACCGCCTAGATCCGCATTAGTCATTGTTTTAACAACAGTGCAAGTATCCATGTTTTTTACCACTGTCTGACAAGTGGGAAACTGGAATGCAAAAAATGACGTAACCTGCGACTCGTTAGTTGCGACCTCCGAGGCAAAATTAATGCACCATCATGATTGTAAGGTATATCTTGATAAGTTACAATTTTCAGCTTGTGTGATAAGGAAACCAAAAGCAAGCACTGAGGGTGACAAACAATTAAACACAAGGAGAATGAAGGGAAATTCCAGGAGCAGTGGCCAGCATTGCAACAGGCAAGGAGACGGGAAGGGTAAAAATAAAAGATCTGACAATGATTTACTCTACCCAGGAGTATGGGAACTGGGAGGAGGGATTACTGGAAATGGGACCAGGGACGGCTAACTTCTATTTGATAAACAGCTAGCAGCAAACCAAGAGATTGAGCTCATGGCGTAACAATTATCATGAAGATTGTATGTAAAGAAGATGATAATGAGGCGAGGAGTAGGAGGAGTTTTCATGTTAACCAAAGAATAAAGCTTTTGAGGGAAGGTCAAGGTGACGGATGTCCTACCAGAGGAATCTCCCTTTAATATGGCATTAACTGCAGAGAGTGTCACCACCGACGGCGGTGAATCTGAGCAGGTCATCTGTGGGATACCCTTGCTAATTTGAAATCACATTTGAAACCACACAAGACAACTGAGGGAGGCTGACTGGAGGAACTGACTGAACACAAGAATCGGGGAAAACTAAACCTTAAACATGAACACTGTCCAATACAAGAATCCATGAAAACCAACACAAAAGCTACTCAGAACCTTAAACTAAAAGTGATTAAACTTAATAGACGCTAAACCATCATCATCGGTGTGTAAATTATATACACACAACAATATTGGTCATATAATAGTTAGATGTCCTTGGACGTGTGGAGTAACAGGCTGTATTTCTGAACTTGGGTTAAGGTTACTACCTTTTTCCTATTGCCTTGCTAACAACTGACAGAAGGACAGAGATGGGCAGATGGTGGCATGGCCCTGGTGTGTTGTGGTGTAAAGGGGGGTCAGGGAAAAGTGGATTGCCTTGATTTACTGCTCCATCTACATTTCAACACTGACCTGTGGTCATGAGATATAGATCATGATTAACAGAACAAGATCCCAGATACAAGCAGCTAAGATAAGAGTCCTCTTTAGAGTGGCCAGACAAGACCGATCTTCATCCTTTTTTAGAGAAGCTGGAGAAGAGTTGTTCCTCCTCATCAAAGAGAATCAGTTGAGGTTGTCTGTGCATCTGATTAAGGTGGCTCTATGGCAGCTCCATTTGGAGGTTTCCAGGGCACATCCCATGTATAGATCCTTAGCATAGATCCAGAGCCACTAGGGGACTTGGTACTGTTTGGCCTCTGGTCTGGGAACTCTGAGATTCTTCATGAAGAAAACGAAGAATATCACTGGGGGCTGCCACCACACTGTATAAAGATAAGTAGGCAGGTTGAGTGAGTGGATATAAAAAAAAAAATCATGTTTATCCAAAGTGGGTTTGGATGATTTTGACATAATATGACTAACTGATGATCAGCTAAGTGTTTTTATTTCTATCCTCAATAAGGTTTTACAGCATACTGCACATTATTATTATTATTATTATTATTATTATTATTATTATTATTATTATTATTATTATTATTATTATTATTATTATCATTATCATTTCTGCCGTGTGAATAAATCTCCCATTGTAATCATAAGAAAGTATCACTTTCTAGATAACTTTCTCAGTTTTGGGATGCAACCGCTTTATCTCCATCTTTTACATTGAACCTAGGACTCTTCAATGGTCAGTACGGCAAGTCTAACAGCATATGTTTATTCATAGTTGGCTGAGTCCACTTCAACTGACTACATTCCAGTATACTAAAATACCCAATAGCGCTCTGTACTGAAAAGTTGAATAGAACTTTTACATGCGTAGACTGAGAAAGGATTAATGAAGAGATTGTCTTTTGGACTTGTGGGCAGTATGGTTTTCCCAAAGTAAAAAACAAAACACACACTGCTGCTGGCTGACTGGTCCAAAACACCTCTAGCTCCAGCAGATTATTTTTCAAAAACACAAACCTCCATCATAAATATTATATCTGTGAAGTTTTACCACAACCAGATCTTGTTAAACAGATTTAATCCGTCCAATTACTATGTAGTTTTCCCCCCAATGAGTTCTCCGCTTTACTGCCAGATATACAACCAGACCCAACCCTCATCACCCAATGAAGACTATCGTACAACCCCCCCCCCAAAAAAAAAAACAACAACACATGAATCAAACTTTTATCAACCTCTCAGAAACACTATGAACTACACAGATAACCAGACCACACTAAACATGTACATGTTAAACATGGGGGCAAGCTAGGGTCCCATTGATTTTTTTTGGGGGGATTTTTCACAGCTCTAGTGGCTTGCTTTTTAACACAGTAGGCTGACAGGAAGGGGGGTGGAAGAGGGGGAGAGACATGCGGCAAAGGACCGCAGGCCAGAGTCGAACCTGGGTCGACCGCATCGAGGACTAAGGCCTCTGTATATGGGTCGCGCTACCCACTGCACCACCGGGTCCCATTGATTTGATGGACAACAATGCTAGAAAAACTTGCTAGGGGAGCAAATACAAACTTTTTTTTGTTTTTGCCTCATAGTTCTCCCTAGGCATGTTGCCCTGGGGAGAAAGCAGTACATCAAAACACAAGTCAAATGATGGTTTAAGGCAATAAAACTGCACCAAGTATGGTATTAGAATGAATGTGATGGGAAAATGCTTTCAATTCTTGATGTAAATCTTCCTCTATGTCAAAGTGATTCCTGTATGTCCAAATTATGTAATAATTCTACAACTGCAATGCATGTCTCAAGGAAAAATATTGTGCTGCAAACTTTGTCACGTGTCCATGAGGAAGCAGTAGCGTCTGCTGTTGAATATTGTCAATTAATGTGTTGTGACAGCATCCCCAACTGACAACTCAGATCTCAAATATGTTACCAGCTTTGGCACAATGGTACAACCTGCTGTACTGTTAGGGCTGAACAGTTCAGCGTTATTCAGTTGAACATTTCTTGGCATTACCATATAACCATTAAAGCTGCTAAAGTTTATTGCATTTAAGGACAGAAAAACCAGCCACTGAGCCCACATCCATGCAGTCTTTTATTTGTCCTCTGGAAAGTTGTGAAAAATGTAATTGCACAGCTAAGGTGGGGTTGACATATGAGTTGCATGTTTTTTTGAAGCTCTAGTGGCTCACTTTTTAACACAGTTAGGCTAACAGGAAGGGGGTGGAAGAGGGAGAGAGACAGGCGGCAAAGGACCGTGGGTCGGAGTCGAATCCGGGAAGACCGTGTCACAGACTAAGGCCTCTACATGGGTTGCTCTACCCGCTGCGCCACCAGCGCGCCACAGATCAACTGCATGTTATAGGAAACGTGAAGAATTTAGCCCACAAAAGCTTTGTGCTCCTAAAAGTATCAACAAAAACCAGAAACCCACCAATTACTAGAGACAAAACTAAAGAGCAAACTGTGTTTTGCTGTCAGTGGCGAGACAGGGTATTGTATCACAGAAGCCCATATCCAGCCAGAATGTTTCCTTAACTGTTCTTGGAACAAAAATTGTTGTTGCTACATACATTTTGTTTTAACACTGTAAAACTATATTGATTTACTTGACCTGAACCAAAATGGCTTTTCCAAATCTTTCTGTATTCTACTGTCTCTAAGTCCTACTTTTTTTTCTTTTGATCAATTATTTTTTACTGTCCCAGAATGGACAGTAGGAGCGTTTATATTGTTGTGCTCTGAACTGTTTGTACGGGGATGTGCTGTTGGATCCACACGCCTTAGACTTTTTCTGTTGTGTAGCATTAAAACCACAACATTTCATGTATTTTAATCGAGTGTTTGTGATGGACCGACACAAAGTCATGCATAATTTTGATTAGTAAGGAAAGTGGTAACTCTGGAGGAGTCGCAAAGATCCATAGCTCAGGTGGGAAAATCTGTACAGCATAGATTTATTAAATCAAGAAATCCACAAATACTGGTTGTTAAAAGGACACCAAGTACTTTTAAAACATTTTCCATGACACATGAAAGGGAGCAACATGTGCAAGAAGGTGATCTGGTCAAATGAGACCAAAATTAAATATTTTAGCCTACATGAAAGTAGGGAGGGACACCCTGAACACACCATGTCACTGTGAAACCTGGTGCTGGCAGAATGAAGCTGAGGGGAGACTTTTGTTCTTCAAGGAAATCGGAAGCTGTAAAACTGGAACGTGGATAGAGAAGCATACAGACAATCCTGGAAGGAAGCCTGGTAGAGGTCTTAATACCTAAAACTTGGGCAGAGGTTCAACTTCCAGCGGGACAGCAGTGCTATTTTTACCGCCCGAGTTGCAATGGAATTGAATAGATTAAAGCAAATATCCGTGTTATAATGGCCCAGTCAAAGTCCAGACCTAAATCCAGTAGGGAATCTGCAGCCAGACTTGATTTGTTCTCTAGTTGGTATTGATTTCAAATAAATAAATTAAAAACCCTCAAAGCCCACTAAAGCTTGTTGTTTAACATGACAAAATGTGGGAAATTGGTATGAGTAATTTTTTCAAGGCCTTCTTGTTCATCTAGACCTAGAAGTATATACAGTAATGCTTAAAATACTGGCTTGACATCTTATGCAATGTGACATTTTAATCTGACTAACAAAATAATCAAACCTTTCTGTAAATTGTTTTTGTTTTAACTGTTGAAGATGAATACTTTAGGACAGGAGGCGAACATTTAGAAACTCATAAAACTGCATCTTTCAAAAGGCCTCTCAGTTTATTCCTCTGAAATAGACCATTTTAGCTTATATATCTCCTTCAGATCTGTCTTGAACATGATAGGCCTCTGTTTTGATATTGCCGCCAGCAGAACTCTACTGGCTCAGCAGGCCATGAAAAACAGGATATAACAGTCAGATTTAACTTCTTTTTCCTTTTATTGTTACTCAAGAGGCCAACCTAAAAGGAACATATTTGAGGCAAACTGAAATTCAGAATGACATCTACCTTTCACGGAGATTGAGAGCTTTTGGGGGCATACGTGAATCTGATGCTAGTGCAATTGGAGATAAACAAAGACTACAAATAAACTCCATTTGAACCTTATATTTAAAGCCATACTGAGTAATTTTCGAGTGGTGCTTCCCCTACAGGACCTTTTGAAAATAGCACTGTCGTAAATACCCACTTTCCTTCCGCATAACAAAGCTTTTTTTCAATCAAAATAGGAGATAGAAAAAAGTTGTTTTAATTTAGCCCTCAAAACGACTGCTAAATCATACATCATTTGTCCTCCTCTTGTAGCTCCAGAACTGGACTGACCAGCCGCTGGCCTTCCAGCCCCTTCCAACCCTAAAGACTTGGTGGTAATCCCCAAAGATACTTTGTTAAAATACCAGAGGAAACATGAAGAAAGCTCCCCAAGAATTATAAGGGTTTGATTGTTGTGAGGCTTATTCAATGCATTCATTATTGAGAAGAGTATACCTAGAATTACATTTTTCAATAAAATCTAAATACATGTTTCTTTTCAAAACTTTGAAACTCATTTTATCTCATTGTATTGTCTTTTTAGAGATGCCTGTGTCATTCCCTGTCAGAAACAAACTTCTTGGTTGAATACAAATTATTTAAAATCTAAATGACCTGGGGGGAATGAATAATTTTGGGCTTCACTGTACATCCCACCCACAAACAGGAATGCACTTCACCTGTTAATAGTCATTATGTTATGGTGTGGTCATAAAGTTATAGCTGACTGCTAGAAGTAAGATAAAGACAGTAAACAGAGAAGCAGATGCCGAGCAGAGAACATGCTGGATGGTTGCTGCTTCCAACAGCAGAGGGCTCTGCCGTGACATCCAGTCTTCGCTCTCTCTCCCCTCTCTATCTCACACACACTCACACACCAAAGCTGCAGCGTATCCACAATGACGCACAAGCACCACAGACTCTCAGCCAGCTCCTGTCCAATCCAGATTGGTAGCATCATTTGCAAGGCTACTTTACATACTGTAAATAAATTCATGTCGACATCCAGAGTGGCAGCGCTGCCTTCCGAGCAGCGTCGCACTTACGCACCCACTCATCCCCACAGGCACATGGCTAGAAAATGAAATGATGAGGGTCAGATGGGTGGATGGAGAAGGGAGAGAATGGGTTGCGAGGATCATTTTCTCTTTTTCGTTCAGTGAAGTGGTAATTCTGTCCAGGTCTGCGATCTCGCTTGCTCGCTTGCCTGTTTTTCCCTCAGGGCTCGTGGAGATATGGAGAGATTCTGGTCTCATTCAGAATGCCTGGGCAAAAAATAGGCTTCATGAATAAACCATAAACTAAGTAGTTAAGTTATGTAACAACAGCGCATGGATAGATACAGCATGGTTAAGTACAGTAGGAGGAGTGATATTTAACTTCTAGGTTGACGCTGTGCTCAGTACATCAACAAACATCACAGGACTCACATAGAGCTTCTGATCATATAAAGTCAGTCTACAAGTAAAATTCTCTGCCCCTGCAGCCGACGAGCCTAGCAAAGGGCAAAGACAAGAACTGAAGGCTGCAAGAAAAAACGTACTGCTTAGGAAAACACTGAACAGCCAGCACTGCTAATCTTGCAGGGTGAAGGAACTAACTAAAGAAGCTGAAGGACAAATCCCATTTCACCCCGAGTTTCATAGCCTTACCCAGCGTTTTGCATTTTTATTCAAATTCAAATCGTTTTAAAGCAGAGGAAAACTGAAGGTTAGCGCTATCTTGTCCTTCAATAGGAGATTTACCAAGGACACGTTTAGAATGGAAATAGGTCTGAACAGCATTTACAAATACAACCATAGTGTTGATCATAATCTTAAAACTGAGGGATAAGTTGCAGCCTTCACATTTCACTATCTAAAGCTTCCAAATGTAAAAAGAAGAACCAGTAGTAAGAGACAAACAAAAGGGTCGCCCAATGACTAAATGCTACTTTTAAACTCAAACACACTGATCATTGTCGGATCTAAAAGTTTAAGACTATGGCCCAAGGTTTTAAAGCTTTCAAAAGAGGACTTATTAGTGAGTAGCCCTACTGTTCTTGCAGATTATTTCAAATATTAAGTTAGACATGTTTAATGTGCTCCCTGGCTCGTAGGAATGTTGCTCCATGTGGTGAAGATGGCTTCATAAAAAGTGTCCATGATCTGAGACTGCCATTTTTCTAACACTTCATACTGTTTTAATGAGATCTCATATCAGTGGAACATGCAGGAGGGTCCACAGGAAGGGCCTTATTGTCCTGGCAGTCCTTTTTCAGATGGCTATGGGGACTTGCAGTTTATTGCTGTTGAAAGAGCCAGTAATTAGCACACAGATGAGAACAGCACTCAATAATTCTGGCAGCTTGGACATCACCACAAAGCCAGCGATGGTTGGATGCCTGGCAGAACAAGGTACTCAATTTATACACCGATACGGATAAAGCTCACAGATTATGATAGAAACTCTTGTGCTGCATAGGAAACATCACCAGAGGGCTCTCCTTGCCTTGCCAGTAACTACGGAAGACATCCGGACTGTAAAGAATACATATCTAGTCAGTGAAAAAAGTTTTATTCCACCATTCCTGTCCCATGTTTGGTGCTCCCTTGGAAAGTCTAAACAGGCAAATCTGTGGCATGAGAGGCCACAGGCCCTTTCAGGGATTTTCTTCTTTCAGCCGTTCTCTTGCAGATGCCCTCTTATGCTCAGTGGGCACCATTTTGCCTATGCCATGCCTACCAGCTGAAAGACAGCCTGCTTAAGTTTTCCTACTCTTATTTGGTCTGTTTTTCCAGTTTCTTCTTTTTGTGTTTATACTTAAAATTTGTATCCATGTTTCAAGATTTTGCCCCTGGGTGTATTTTCATCCAGGACAAACATATTTCAAAATGCTGACTAATGAAGCTCTTATTTTGTGCGCCTGATGTGATTTTAGCCATTTTAAGCAGTAATAAATATCAGTGACGTGCGGTAGGGTTCATAGCTGGTGAGGCACTGACGTCATCAGAGTCAGATTTACAAATATATACACTCTACAGAGTAGATTCATTGCAAAGTGCTGAAGGAGACTGATTGAGCCAAATAAATTCACCAAGAGACATGGAAAAATATTGATTCTTTGATGAAAAAAAATAAAACTAAATTATTTGTCATTTGATTGGTAACAGTTTATGAGTTATGATGGATTTCTGCATTTGTAACATATTCAAAAAATATAACCCACATTACGCACATTTCATTACAAAAACAAAACATGAATAATTATTAAACATATAATTATTATTACCTCTATTTATAAATGAAGCCCTCTTCATCTTCTTTAGTTTTAAAAGTCTCTCAGTCTCAGTGGAGCTCACTGCCAGGGAGGAAAGCCTTCCCTGATCAGTCCTGTTCCAGCTGTATGTTTAGAGTCTTTTTAGTGCTTTACTTGTTTAACAAAACTCGCTAATAATAAATCCATAACTTGCTGTGACTCTACTATTTGGGGATCAAGAGCGGTGCCCCTTGAGCGCCCCCTGCCTAGCGGCCAAGGAACTGCCGGCCTCACCTACAACCAGTTCTTTGCCGTTTATGATCGCCCAGCACCACGAAAACATGTTATCTGCACACAGTTTGATGACCAAAACACAATTCGTAACCCACATACATTAAATTGTGGAAAATCAGTTCATAACTGTTTGAACAATTGAATTTATTATCTAGAGACAGGAAGATGCATCACAGAATGGAAGTGAGCGCAGTTAACATGGGATTGCGCAATCTCAGGGGAGGCCAAGCTCGCTGCGGCCTCACCGGCTTCGCTATGAAGCGCAACCAAGGATTTACATGAAAAATAGCGAAAAGTCTGTGATTTTAAAGAGAATATGATCAAAAATGAGGAAATTAGATAAAAAAAATTACTTATTACAAATGACTGAGTGAATCACAATTTATATTATGTTAGCATTATATATTTTCTTTCTTTCCATGATGACAAGTGAGGGCTGGCCTCACTTGCCTCCCCTGACTGCACGTCACTGATAAATATATGGGTGTCCTACTTAATTCCTTACCAAAAAAGCTTTTTTTTAAAAGATCTTTTCATTATTTTTTTTAAATATTATTTAGTTATATAATTAGGATTTTTACATATTCATAAATTTTATATCAAATACCCATTTGTTCAAATAGGTCAGTTTTCACACTGTTGTAGACTGCCCCATTTTTTCGCATGACTGTAGGTTTAGAAAGCCTAGTTCCGATTTGAACTGTCTATGTAAACCAGAATGTAAAGAGATGTGGAGACTCATTCCAAAACTGTGAAACAGTCCTTTACCCTTACAGAAGCTCTCATTAGCGGCAAAAGGCTAGACAGTTGCTTTTTTCTCACGGAAAAGTCAAAAAACTGCCACATATTTAAAAGAGGTGGGACTTTCTACCATGCTTATATATACCTACCAGCTTCAAAAAATAAATCTCAAACATAAATAGTACATGGTTTCAAGCTTAAAGTACTGGCTGTTCCTGAAGCTGAGGAATACCAAGTAATACTCATTGGCGTTGGTAGAAAAACTTAGACAGCACTTGTGACCAGTGCCAGGAATAATATTTACAGACACATGACACACAGTGAGCTGGTTTCCCAGAAACATCTCCGCCTTGCTTCAATAAGCCTGAGCTTTAATAACAGATGGTCCCATCTGCTGTACATTTAACCAGTCACACTTCAAGTGTTTGTGGGGATCCACTAAAAACAATATTCTCTCAGAGAAAAGCACCTCTAAGCATACATAAACACAGAGATGAGTCCACACATCTTAGAACCACAAAGCTAAAGAAGAAACAATGAGAACATTTTTTTTCATAGAAGCTATAATCACTATAGTCTTTATGTCATAATACAGGACAAACAGCCTTTAGTAATAAGAGACAGGAATCTGAGTGGTTTTTAAAGTTTTCTTTGGTCACGACTGAACTGATACCCATCAGGAAAAAGTAAAGTAAAGAGAATGATTTGCTCAACAGCTTCCATTCAGATTCTGCTTCATGTGCTAGAGGACAATTTGGGAATGTACCGGAGAGTGATTTTGCGTCTGCTTGTCCTTTTGTATCTGCTCGAGGCCTTGTTAGATCATGCAGCGTGACATATTAGGCAGAAGTGAACGAGAAGCACCACACATGTTGCTAATGAATTCACACTTTGGTGACCATGCCTGCTGTCTCTGCATGGGACTTGGTGACATATGTAGCCTGGAAGATTGATACTGGAAATAGCAGCATGCAGCCATGTTCCGTATAAAGGCAGATGGTTACATCTGTGTGTGTCTGTTTCTATATTACCTTCTATTTTACCGTCACTGTTACATTATAGTTTTCTGTTGAATACTGAATGGGTGACATTAGGAGGAACCTGTTTTGCGATTCTTTCTCCTAAGTCTAGGATCAGTGTGATGGCTGTGTGTGCAACATTTGCTCAGGCTATAACACGACTGAGTGTCATCTTTGTTTAGGTTCCTAATTAACAAAAAATCATGCTTTTGTCCCTGTGCTGCAAACTTGACCAAACAACAACAAATCCTAGCTATTGGTGTTATCCCACAGAAGCGTGAAACTCCAAAAGTTGTAAAAGTAATACCCAGATGGGCATAGTTGATCCTTGGAGTTGCAGACCAAAACACGAAGCATAAATAAACAAATATATAAGAAATACATAATTTTTGCAACTCATTTCTTTTCTATTCCCTGGATTGGGGAATACTTGGAATTGGTGTGGTTGTGTTGCCAGCGAAGGCATTTGAACAATACTTTCCGTGGTCACTACCATAACTGGCATGATCCAGCCAGAGATGACAGCAGCTTTTGGTGCTGTGTAGAACAACTGAGGCAATTACAAAAAGATGAAATATAATGGACCTACGATCGAATAAATTACCCCAATGTTCAATCATAGTTTTGTTCATTCATAGTTTGGTGCCCCATCTTCTTGTTCATCATGGGAGCATGACTTTAATTCAGAACCTGTGAACTATGAACATGAAGCAATGCAGTGTCAATCTGTGTGAGTTATACTTTAAACTTGTTGGTGGTGGATTATATTTTCAGAACACTGGGAGAAGGCTGGTGTAGCTGTTCTCATTCACATCAATGATTGTGTGATTAAAATAGCTGCTATTGTGGCTTTGTAGCACTGTTTTCAATTCAATTCAATTCAAATTTATTTATATAGCACCAGTTCACAACACGTCATCTCAAGGCACTTTAACAAGTCAAATTCAATCAAATCATCCTCCTCCTGAAAGACCGTAGAGCCACAGCAGACAGTCGTCTGCTTTGTCAATGGTTTTGCAGCAATCCTTCATAATGAGCAAGCATAGATAGATAGATAGATAGATAGATAGATAGATAGATAGATAGATAGATAGATATTACGTGATAGGAATTAACAGACAAAAAACACTTTTGCTTTAGTTCTAGGTTTTTAAGTCTCATGGTATAAAGTAAATGAAGTGTCAAAGTACATCTGAGCACTAACTTGTAACAATGTTGGGGTGGTGAGTTCTTAACATTTCATTTCTTTCATATTTTCAAATGGAAAAAAACTCCTTCAGTTATCAATTTGCCTCATTTTGCATTAGGGCGGGTTAATTAACTAAAACAAACACTAGGAATTTTTAATTTGGAGTTATTTTTATGCAGAGAGTTCTGTGTTAGTTTTGAACTTTCTGTTAAACATCCGGCATGTGGGGCACTGATTGAAAATTAAAAAAGAAAATGTTCTTAATTCAAAAGTATATTTACGCATTTCAATTTCAATTTCAATTTTATTTATATAGCGCCAATTCATGAAACATGTCATCTCAAGGCACTTTACAAAGTCAAGTTCAATCATATTATACAGATTGGGTCAGATTATACAGATTGGTCAAAAATGTTCCTATATAAGAAAACCAGTTGATTGCATCAAAGTCCCGACAAGCAGCATTCACTCCTGGAGAAGCGTAGAGCTACAGGGAGAGTCGTCTGTATTGTCCATGGCTTTGCTGCAATCCCTCATACTGAGCAAGCATGAAGCGACAGTGGAAAGAAAAACCACCCATTAGCGGGAAGGAAAAACCTCCAGCAGAACCGGGCTCAGTATGAACGGTCATCTGCCTCGACCGACTGGGGTTACAGAAGACAGAGCAGAGACACAACAAGAGAGACAAAAAGCACAGAAGCACACATTGATCCAGTAATCTGTTCTACATTTATTCATGTATCTATCTAAAATCTTTTTCTCATGAACTGGATAACAAAGACAAATCTGTGTATGAGGCAGTTTAGAACTCTTCTAGTAGATTGAATCACCATAGAAATGATTTCTGCTCCCTTGGGACATATTTGGCTAAAACCTTTTCCCTCTGATTGGTTCTATTGCTTGGTGCCTGATCTTCAAAAGGTTTGCACGTATTTAAACATGTGAAAACTAATTAACATGTGCAAAGCTGATCTTCATCTTGATTTGTGTGTTTAAAATAAGCGGAACAGCAGGTGCAAACTTTTTTGCATTTGTGCCTTCATGAATATGCAGGTCACATGCTTGGTCTAATGACCAAGCCGTGCCAATTTATGGGAGGGGGATACGTAAATACTTCCCCGCAAAACGATTTATCAAACGTGACACTGATTCCGGGCACATTTTATGCGTCTATATTCAGCACGTTAGAAAGTCAGGTGCAAACTGGAATGCAAAATTGTCATTGTGGCCAAAAAGGAGACATTGGTACAGTGACAGATGAAGGAAAGAGAGTCCGTGTGCATGTGAAAATATTTGGACTGTCAGAAATTACGAATGTAGCCCATTGGGGGTGGGGGGGGGGGGGGTGGGGGCTTTCTGTGGATGGGGTGTTTGGCATGCTGGCACAGTGGTGGGTTGGTGTGGTTCCTGGTGCTCAACAAGGGGCTCCAGGGTATTTGATGAGGTTGGGTGTGTGCATGTCTCCCACCGTCGGGTCTGCCATGGGTGGGTCACAGTCCCAGCCCCCAGGGGGTTGCAGTTTTTTATATTATTATTATTATTACTATTATTTTCTGTTCCCCGGCTCCTCTTGTTTGGGTTGGCAGGTCCTCCCTGGGGGAAGTGGCTTGTGGGCTCTGTTGCAGCGGTCCTGGGCTTATCTAGCTTCTGCATATGATATAAGCTGGTTCTCTGAGGGTATTGGGCTGGCCCTCTGCTCGGGGCTGCTTGAACATTTAGAGCTCTGGATTCTGCACCTGAATAATACTTGGTTCCTGGGGACCTCTGCTCCATGGCTGCTGGGGCTCTCTCCTGGGCCCCCTCCTGCTGTCCTTTGACTGGATGCATAGTCCTCTCTGCTTGCTTCTGATGCCTGGAGGGGGGATGGCGGTGGTACTCTGCACCCATCACAGTGCACAGTTATGCAAGGCCTACTCAACATATTTTGCATGTACACACTGCTGCTGTGGTTGCTGTCTTTTTTGTTATTTGTTTTGTCTTTCGAGGTTGTCTTTCCCTGGTTTCCCCACGGTGGCCGTAAGAGGAGGAGTTTTGTTTTTCTGGAAGATGGTTTTCAGGTTCTGTCATTTTTCTCAATGTTTCCTTTGTGCCTCTGTCTTTTCTCTCCTTCTTTTACTCTGTTCTTTTTATTTCTCTTCCTCTGTCATGTTTGGCATTAGTTTTTACCTAATACCTTAACTTAACTGCACTAAAATAAATCATCAAATGTTGGGCATCAATGAAGGATTTATACCTATAAATCCTTCCTTGACAAAGCAAATATGTTTGGCATCACTATGGCAGCCAGAGGATCATTGGAGGACTCTACTGAAGAGTATAGTTGGTTTGTTTCTCTTTCTCTTTGTGAGAGTTTCTAATGTTTAGAAACGATAGACTACAAAAAGACTAAATTTCACTTTATATTGACAATAATAGTCACATTGGTCACACAGAAATGATATTTTGCCCAATTTTTGTTCTGTACTTGAAGACAGAGGTAAATATTGACTATGTCCTTGAATGAATTGTTCAGAGTTGATGCTCTCTTCAGTTTTTATGGCATTGGATTCAGAAAGCTTTTTTAGAATATTTCAATCATATCAAACATTCTTTAATACTGTTCTGTAGCAGAAAATTAAGAAATCATGTCCTTCACACATTACAGATGTCAGAAACTGAGAATGAGAGAGCATGCTACACGCTAGAAGTACCTTGTACAAAGATTTATACCTAATGAATACACCTCATTGTGTCCTGTTACAACCAAGAACTTAAAAGTTTATTGAAGGTTCTTCATGTGAGACCAAAATGCAGTGCATCACTGTGAGGTGTATGGAAAAAACAGCCTTTTCAAGATTTTTAAGAGACAAATCTGAAAACTGTGGCATGCGTTTATATTCAGTGGAGGTGGACAGAGTAGCCGAAAACGTTGCTCAAGTGAGAGTAGCATGTTTTCAAGTAGAGGTAACACAGTCATAAAAAGTGGCTCAAGTAAGAATAAAAATGTATTTGGGGAAAAGACTACTTCCCTTTTTATTACTCAGGCAAAATGGGCCAAATAAGATATTTCACTGACTCTGAAAGAAGTATTTCAGAAGGACCCAGCAATTACCTATTTTTTATGATCACAGAAACATCAAACAATTTGTTGCAAATACTCCACCAGATCGAAACAAAAAAAAAACGTTGAGAAAAAAAGATGCACATTCACTGCCAAAGGTTTAAGAAGAATCAAACATGAGGGTTCCGGGAGGCTATTGTCCTCCAGTGCTGTCATACTCCATAACTGAAACGAACGTAGCAGCTCATTGCTCAGAGATATGGCCGAGGTAAGGAAGGCTGAAACCCGACTATTACTGACCAAAACACATCAGTATAAACATCAGGACTGGGCAGAGAAATGTGTGAAGATAGATTTCCGGGAGGTTGTATGGAAGGATGAAATGAGAGCGACTCTTTAAGGACTAGATGGATGGACCCATGGGTGGATCAGAAAGCAGCACAGAGCTCCACTTTGACTGAGATGCAAGCAAAGTGGAGGTGGTGTGGGGTGGTATCATTAAAGAGAAACTAGTTTGACCTTTTCAGTTTAAAGATGGACTCAAAATACAGTCCCAAACCCTCTGCCCATTTTTAGGAGAAACTTTTTTCAAGAGTTTCAGGAAAATGTCAGCATCTTTCAAGAAGACCATGATATTTATGTAATAGTATCATCTTTATTGTCATTGAAACATACATTACAACAAAATTTGTTCTCTGCTTTTAACCCATCACCCTTGGGGAACAGTGGGCTGCCAAGGGCGCCCGGGGAGCAATCTGGGGTTAAGGGTCTTGCTCAGGGACCCAGAGTGCAGGCGCTGGGGATTGAACCGGGTACTTGCATCCTTCTCTGAGTGCAAGCGCGCTGCTCTAACCACTAGGCCAACACTCCCCCTGGCAGGACAGAGCTCCATCACATGTATGGAAGCACCCCACTCCACGGCTGCCAGTAAAGGCCTGAAAATGACAGGATAAGGACATGGCCCCCTTCCTCACCTGACTTAAACCCTACTGAGAACTTATGGGCCCTTCTTATGACAGATTTACAGTGAAGGAAGAAGGTCCATCTCTTTAAAGAGTGTCTGGGAGGTGTGGTTGTTGCTACAAGTTAACCATCAATGCATCAAGACACTGTCTGAAACCTTCAATGGAGGCTTGTGAATGTTATTGAGAAACAATCGGTCACTGTTTTTTAAATGTTAAAAATGTTTAGTTTTAAATTTTGAGTTGTTTATTATTTTTTACTTCAACAGATAAAAACGCAAAAGCGAGATGGGAAAAGTTAATTTTTTTAGGAGCATAATACTTTTTCACAGGTAGTTGCCCAATAATTGCACACACGCAAGGGGGATGTTGAGATCTAGATCTTGATGAAGTCAAGTTGATGTGGGTATACAGGTAAAAAGAGAAGCAACATCAGAAGACCCAGGATCAGATCTGCACCCTGATGTACCTATGCCTGTCCACCATTTTTTTTTATTATAAAAAGAGCTTTTACAGACAGAGGCGTGGCTGTGCAGTGGCATCCCCACTGTTACTGATTGTGGCCAATCTTTACATGGTTGAAGTGGAAAACACAGCTCCGAACTTCTTCAAGGGAACATGATCATGTATTTCGATGACAATCAGGTAAACATCCACGCAAAGGAAGCTGAAGGGCTCATCAGACACGTTAATTCTGTTGACAAAAACATCAAGTTAAGAACAAATAGCTCTCCTGTAAACAGATTTACCCTCCTGAACTGTGGATCTCTACACCACCCCCCAGAGTCACCACAGGCCTAAGCTCCTTCACTAGTTAATGCTAACCTTGCCCAGCCAGTTAGTCTACTACATGCTGCTCCTTTACATGAAATCCCGATAAAGGACACAGAAGTTTATGATTGTTAAGTAACATATTGTAAAAAGTTTCTAGACCATACTTTGAAGGCAGTGTATGAATTTCTGCAACCGGGTCAGTGGTTATTAAATAAGAGGTCGGGGGGCGTGGGGGTGGGGGGGGTAAAAGAAGCAAGAGGAAGGTAAAGAAAAGTAGATGAGGTGCAAAAATGAAAGAAAACGTGGTTGTGGGACAGAAACAAAAGGATCAGGTTAAGAGAAAAAGATAAAGGGAAGTGGTAGTAAAAAAAGAAAAACATTAATAAAAAAACGGGATGGGAAATAGAAGTGCTATTAAAAGGATCAAATGCTCTTTGTGCTCCTGGGAAACATATGGTTCTTCCTGCTAACTCAAAGAGCTGTGCAGATCCATTTGAAGTATGCATTGAAAGAAGAATTGTGGCATGCAGAGAGGTTTTGGTACACTGTCCCAGATTCGAAGTAAGGAGAACACAGATAGCGAAAACCCTCCATGTATCCCTGGTGAATCATTTGTTCTACATAATTCTTGGCATCAACACTTGTCACAGACATAACACGTAGCTTTCTGCTCAACCCGACTTACTGAATCAGAAGCTGCAGATAACTGACAATGTGTGCTCAACTAAATACATTCAGATTCACTGCATCAGAAAAGAGAAAATGTTTTTTTAGTCAGAAATCCAAGTAGCAGGAGTAAAGAATTATTATCATTAATAGATGGAATCATTTAGAAGGAAACACCTGCGGGCCACATGGAGAACCTAGCCAGGGCCCCAGAAAGGCAATATCTGAGCAAATATTATGTCTTGACATAAGAAAATCCCAGATGTTGAACTCTTCTGCTTTAGTTCCCCCAAAACGCTCTCAGAATCAAAGCAAGATAGCATGAATAATATCACAATCCTGAATGCTAAGCAGCAAAATACAACGCATGAGAATGGGATGTGGGAGAAAGGGAGAAACGGATGTGGTGTCCAGATGGGGAGGAAATTCCCAGCAACACCCGGAACCCAAAGTCCAGCAGGACTTGCTGGAAGCCTCGTCTCATTTGGGAAGCTGGCACCAACAGCGTGTCGTACTGCAGATGTCAACACAATCTGGTTTTGCCAAAATTTATGGAACGGTTCCATCATCTCATTACTGCACTATGTTGTGGTGGCAAACAGTAATATGTTAAAATGATGTGTGAACACTGTGGTTAATTCCATTAACACCTTCGTCTAGAGTCCGGGTCAAGTGAGAACATAGAGAAATAATCCCAGGGTTTCAAACACCTGACACCTGGGTTAGGGTACAGCAGCTGATGTTCTTTCTGTGTCTGTATTATCGTATTTGCATAAGATACGCTGAATCTGTTGGTAAGATCGAAGTTTAAGCTGCAAAGTGGCACAACTTAATAATTTCTGTTTAGATCATCACCTAGAGCTAAACTGTGAACATAATGGCTCTGGTTTTATCTTTGAGCGCTGTTGCTTTGTACCAGTGTGAATGGAGCCGGTAGAAGGAAAACTGAGAACACCTTTAACAGAAGTACAAAGTTGCACCAGCTCATCACATACCAGACAAAGAACATAAAGTTACATGTCTGCACACTTAGAAGCTAACTGGGATAATTTATTGTGGGGAAAAAAATCTGAAATCCCTGCAGCAGTCATTGGTTCAGTCAAGCTGCTTGTCTGGATGTGGAAAACAAGAGTGGGTGTTACACGATACTAAAGGCTGACTACATGCTACGGATGCCGTGCAGATGCTTATGAAAGACACGGGATGGAGATTTAATAATTTATGACTTAACGATTTGGAGGTGAGAAAGATAGTGTTTTACAATCTTTACACCTCTTTAAAATGCTATAACATTTCACATCAAAGTCTTGTTTTTTGGAACTTATAACCCTGCAGTCAAAGTGAACCATGTTTCTATCTATCTATCTATCTATCTATCTATCTATCTATCTATCTATCTATCTATCTATCTATCTATCTATCTATCTATCTATCTATCTATCTATCTATCTATCTATCTATCTATCTATCTATCTATCTATCTATCTATCTATCTATCTATCTATCTATCTATCTATCTATCTATCTATCTATCTATCTATCTATCTATCTATCTATCTGTGTGTGCTTGTGTTTATAATGAGTGATTGTTTTAAACAGTTCTGTCAGTTCACCATTCAGTCGACTTGATGGGCTGTGGTTGAATGTGACAGCAGAAGAGGCAACAAACAAGCGTCCACCCTCACCCACACCAACACGATCCATGCACAAAGATGCTGTCCCTGCGGAGAGAGATCTCATTCACATTTATCTTCAATCCCCAGCAAACACACTGAAAACTCACCCCTCTCCTCTGCTTGCCAATCTTGCAAAGCCGGACAACTCTTCTTTTTTGACTCCTGATGGAAATTTTATTTTCTGTGATAAGACACACAGTTAGTGCACATACAGCATCTCTCCAGCCTGTGCACTAGCCTGTAACCTTGTTCCTCTCAAGGTATTTCCTTTTTCGCTCACACACCAACAGTAACTCCCCTCCATCATGTCTGTCTATCGATTGAATGATGATGCAAATTCCTTTCCTATCTTCAGCATCATTTGCAGTGCTGAGAGAGGGCATTGAAAAAGACAGTAATACAGGTGCCTGTGGGATAAACTGAATACAGGAGAAACCTGCTGGAGGCCATCGGACCAGAGGCAGAGAGCATGAGCGTAGGAGAAAGCAGAAATAAACAAGACAATCCGAGTAAAGGAGTGAGAATTAAACTGGTGTTATTGCACCGAGGAAGCCTTGGGCTGTTTTTCTATGAATTCATCTCGTGCTGTTTGTTGACACCGACAGAGGAGCTTGATTTTAGGTCTGGATTAATAATTTATTAGAACAGAGGTGGAAATGTTTTAGAGTCAACACCCACCGCTTTGACCTATAGCATTTAAGAATCACTCAGCTTGGTATTTCCATGCATTTGTGGTGTCGAGTGCAGGTAAGACTGCAGATCTGTGTCAGCATTAGTGGACATACAGTTTTCTGCATCTCTCTGAGGAGAACAGGAGAATGGGAACTCCTTAGTGGAGTTTGCACACATCCATTACGTAACACATTCCATTTGGCCAGATCTTACATTGTTTCTGGTTGCTTTAACTAGCTTTGGTGGGACCTGAAACACTACTGCAGGCATGGAGTCACTAATAAAACGTGAGCGGTAAGTTAGGAACGTTGTCTTTTTTTTTTCTTTTTTTTTCACCAGTGTCTTGTCTAGCAATGTGGCAATAGGAACTGATGTCTCAATGCCAGATAGAGCTCGACAGATTTTGCTTTTACAAGTGGAGCTTTCTTTTTTCAGGTTTCACTTTACACATGTCAGCTTAAATAATAATACATATGATTTAGCAATGGCATCTAGGTGTTATTCGATTGTATCTGTTGCTTTATGTCTGTTGGGTGTGCTGTTCTTTTTGCATCTCTCTTTCCAGGTGATGGAGCAGACGGAGAACGTTTTATCACTTTCTCCCTTTTATCTCTTCTTTCTTTCACCTCTTCTCTTTCTTTTTTTTTCTCTCTCCTCTTGTTCTTCCTTTACTCTCCCATTGTAGTGTCCATATAATTTGAAATTCTCCCTGCAGGAATCACAATAAAGCTATTTACATGCATAAATCAAGCGGAGCACGATGGCGAAAGCTGTTCGCTCCAGTTAGGAACATTATCACTACAAAGTCAGAAAACCTCACCTTGTTTCAGTGAGTAAAGAGTTTGTGCAGGTCAGCTAATGTGAAACAGACAAGAGGTCCTGAAAATGAGAAGCCAGCAATCAGGTTCAATGAAGAAACCAGAGCTTCCCAACAACAACAAAAATCTAAAACAAACCACAGAGCTAAAAAATGGCATTGTAGTGAAACCTACACCCAATCTCAACAGATGGTACGGTGTACTATGATAACTGTATGTTTTACCTTTCTTTATTTTTAATTATCAGAGCTGTGTTAAATTTTGCAGAAAGTAATTTATCCTGTTTCTATTTTACTTACTTTTCATAAAAGGGTTTGCAAGATTATGCTAAATGACATCTTAATGACATCTCAAAAATTATGAAAAGGTCTCAGGTTCCCAATTTTATTATATTATCAAGAACCATACACCATTTCCAGTTGAAAGTAACTGTTCTCAGTTTCAACACTGCTCTACTACGCTGTCTCACAGAAGTACCGGCAAACTTAGAGAAAGATGTTGCTGTTATCAGCTTCACCCACTCCCAGCTGGGTCCACACATGCCGACTGGAGCGGAGGCCAGAAGGTCACCTTGAATCATTTACGGTCCTTATCAGATGATGTCAGTTCGATGTAATCTGTGGCCACAAATGCACCACAACCATCGCAGTCCTGAAACAATACAACCTCTTTAACAACAAAAAGCCCTGTTTAAACTTTTGCTTATGAGAGGATTTTTTTTAAATGTTTAGTGTCGCAATACAAAGCAATTATTTCTCCAAACACACCTTAAAAGAGAAGCACTAAGTTAAAGCAACATTTTCAATGAGAAACAAACACGGTTTCAGCATCTAAATCCACCCATCCATCCATCTACATATGTATCCCACCTAGATCTTCTCTCAGTGGGACATGTCCAAAAAGAGTCCCAAAAGGAGGCAGCCAGCAGGCATCCTATTCTTTTTGATGTTCCTTTGATGTGCAGAGGCTCCTCACATCATTTCTCAGGCCAAGCTCAACCGTCCTGCCTGAGATGGTCATCATTTTCAGTATCACAAATGTACTTTGTTGGTACATTATCATGATATCAACTATCTCAAAAGCCATCCAAGGGTGGATATCTGAAAGACTGTGTTGCCAGATTGGGCGGGTTTCTGTACAACCGGGCCTCTTTTAAACTCATCAGTCAGGAAAAAATAGCTTTGGGCGGATTGTTAAAATTTGGGCTGCTTTTTGCAACATTTGGCTGGGTTTTGGGAAGCATTCATAGGAAAATTCGAAATAGTTGCCATTGTGTGGCAGAAAAGTAAAGAATTTGGACATTTAGAGAAAATGCTGTTTCCTTGCACTTTTTTATTGATTCATTTATTTTGAAAGGTCTAGAATCTGTCAAACCTGACACCATCAATGGTTAATAGTTAATGGTTAGTCAAGTATCAAGAATGAAGAAAAATGAAGAGTTATTGTCATTATGTAACCACAATCACATTTCTGGTGAGATGCAGGCTCATTGTTCCCACAAAAAATGTTCAGGATGAGTGTACCAAACAACAACACTTCCTGAGGCGGACCAATCCTAGCCAGGGATGAGGGCAGGATGGAGAAGCGGCTGGAGGCAGATGCTGGCCCCACCGGCTCAACCGGTGGATCGATAGCTCGGAGGTGGACTACAGAAGGACGGCGAACGGGAGCGACTGATCTTCACTACCCTCTGACTGCTGAGGCCGTTTTAGTTTTGGTGCTGGACTTTTTAACCATTTTCACGTGCGGTTACACTTTTTTTTAAAGGTTTTAGGTATCATCCACTGTACAGTTTTTAGGGTTTATTTTTATTGTAATAAAGTTGTTAAACTTTTAATCTTGTTGGTTTTAAATACACTGCTCACCCGTGCGATATCAAACCTGTTTTATTCCTAGTTTAACTAGGTGGCATTGGCGGACTCATTAGTTACTGGAAATAACATGGATACTTCTCGGCCACCATATAAACAGAGGCAGATTAGTATTTGAAGGAAATAATGAAACAAAAAGGTTAGTTTACAATATGAATTCAAAGGAAAGCAAGATAATGAACAACAAAAGGAACTGAGGAAAATAACTGCAGAATTTAAGAAAGTCTGGAAAACAAAGTCAAAAGACCTCCCAGTTTGCTTCTACATACATCTTATGTGTTTACAATTATTCCAGTTCTGATCACCGATTCCCCCAAAAAACAGATTGAGTGATATAAGGAAGGAGAAATGAACGGCAGTTTCCATGGTAGCTCAAGCACGCTCAGCTGCTGCTCCGCTACTGCCTGATCTCAGCTCTGGGAAATATGAAGTTGGGCCTCAGATGAGCCGGGCAGAAGCTTAATCATTAGGTCTGATGGATGAGGCCCTGAGCTGAGCAAAAGGGGGGGGGGGAGGGATGGAAGAGCAGGAACATTAGACAGGAGCGATGGTGGGCGATGGAGGGTAAGTGGGAAAGAAAGAGTGCTTGAGGAAGATTTACAGGACACGCGATGAAGGCAGAGCGATGCGGAGAAGGATGAACGGAGGGAGACGTGCAGGCGGCCGTGGAGGAGGATCTGTCTAACAAATGGCCTTCTCCTCCATTACAGAGGCTGTCAATGTGGACGCCTCTGTCAGCTCTCATGCACACTCACGTCTGTCTCTGTTGCACACTCTAGCACACACACATCTAGCTGAGCATACGACCACCTGGAATTGCTCCATCACTTCCTCCAAACACACACAAACGCTACCTCCTGTTAACAAATGATAAAGTAGCTTGTCATGGCAGCGCTGTACACTGCTGCTGTGGTAACGTCACTGCAACTCCGGAGTGTGTCAGACAGAAGTGAGTGCTCATGTTTTATCGCGGGCTGTTGTAAACTGCGCTGTAAGACTGAACGAGTGGGTGACTGACTGACTGCTTCTAGCACTTTTTCACCACATGATTCCCATTCTGATTGGTGGACTGGCAAAGGATTTGGTCGTCCTTCCATTTGACTTTAACATGAACATTTTTGGTGATCGTGCCTTTGTGTTAGTGGCAATAATAATAAATGTAGTTTTATAGCCCCAATTCACAACTCGTGTTGTCTCAGGGCTCTTTACAATAAAAAGTCAATTTAATAATATAGATAATATAGCACAAAATCTGAAATATCTCTAGAAATATCAGCTGTAGCTACCCAGGTGGCACAAACAGTTTTAAGCTTTATGGGGCAATTTCTTTTTCATGTAGGGCTGGGTTGGTTTGGATAGTTTTCTTCCCTTGATAAATGAAGTTATCCTTTGAAAACTGTTTTTGCATTTACTCAGGTTATGCCTGTTGCTGATATTAAAGTTTCTTTTTTGCTTTTTCTGCTCTGAGACCTATATAAGGAGAAGGCTAGTTTTTCACGGCTCTGTGCATTAGCACATTATAGCTGTAGACCCTGTTTGCATGGTAATTAGAAGCTGTCAGGACTGTGTTCAGGAAGGATTTCATGTCAGTGATTCCAAGCGTTCTATATCCTCCAGCAAAATCAAACTTGTTTTGTACATAACTTCAGATTTATTTAGCATAAAAGAAATATTCTCCCAAGAAATATGAAGGCTCACCGCTGTTATGACTCATTTATGAGTATCTTCTCAACTGTGGTACAAGTACCACCAGTGGTGTTGGACTGCCTTTAGTGGTAATCAGAACAGGTTTTGGCCTAAGCACTTGCAAGGTATAGATAAGCAACCTAACTGTGATGTAGAGCTCAATGGCGGCGTAGCACTTTTATTATTACATACATAAAAACAGACACAGACTTGCACATCCTGCTTCCCAGTAATTGTCTTGAGAGGACATGGGACAGCTCTAAACAAATTTTGGTGAAATAATTCAAATTTTATACTTTCTACATACACAAGGCTAATGTAAGCTTTACATCGCCTTGCCAAATTTTGTTTCACTGAGGCCTTCTGCTTCATCCTAAAAAACAGTACCTGTGTTTTAAATCCTTAATTGTTATTATTTTAAATTTTATATTGTAATTGTAACAATAATTCCTAAATTTTATTCATCAAATTACTCACACTTTATTTTCAGTATTTGAATGGTTGTTTTGTTATTGTCTATCTTGTCCACCATGACGTGTGCTGCTGCCTTCCTAGACCAGGTTCTATAGTACTGCCAATTAACTGCTCTTTACAGAACCCCTTAGATTTACAACTACAGTCAGGGAGTATTAAATATATGGGTATTACTGTGTCGCCTAAATTGGTGGATTTAACAAAACTTAACCACATCCCTCTTTTAAAGAAGATAGAATATGATCTTGGTTGCTTCAGCTAAAATGATAGTTTTACATAGAATTACTTATTCTAATAATAATTACTTATTCTCAATGATCTCCAACAAACCATCATTTCACTGGTTTAAATCTCCTCCATCTCTAAATTTGTTTTGAAAGCTAAACACCCCTCTGGGGTGCCGGTGCCTGGACCTGGGAGTATAGGATGTGTGTGGTGAGTGCGAGAGTGTGTACTGCAGTATCGTACTGGCTAGAGCTTCCAAACTGAAATATGAGGGAATGACCAGAAACACGGTCATATTTTTAGCAGTGGTGTTTTCTTTTGATTGTATCCACCTGACCAAAAAAGGGTTCAGGTGTCTGAAACTAACATATGTATCATATATTTTAGTGAAAGAGCCACAGAAGAGGGCACACACACATCCATCCATCCATCCATCCATCCATCCATCCATCCATCCATCCATCCATCCATCCATCCATCCATCCATCCATCCATCCATCCATCCATCCATCCATCGTCTATGCCAATGGTCCTTGCAGGGTTGGGGTGGGGGTTTGCGGCTTATCTCCAAGGATCATTGGGTAAGAGTTACACCCAGGGTACCACAGAGACACACAGGACAAACAACAATGTACACACACTCATACCTATGAGAGATTTAGAGAGACTTTTTATCCAAACAGTCATGTTTTTGGACTGTTGGAGGGAGCCGGAGCACCCGGAGAGAACCCATAGATGCACAGGGAGAACATGCTAACTCCATGCAGAAGGGCTGTATTCCAACCCAGGACCTTCTTGTTGTAAGGCAACAGTGCTACCAGCTGTGCTGCATATTCTATGAAGGCCTCAGAGTTTATTCAGTTGGTTATGGTTGGAGTCCAAACCTTTCGCAACAGTCTAAAATCATCAAGTTGTGGCTGAAGGCCACAATATTTTTTTTTCCGCATCAAAAACCCAGAAACTAATTTTATCACATGGGTGTTTGTATTTTATTTTTACCTGCTAAATAATAAACTAAGTATGCAATATTTTAACTTAAAAAGAAAAGTTGATTTCTGAAGAAATGGGATCCCCTAATCATTACATTTCTTGGTTTGACTGTTTTCCATTTACTTGATATGGAATAAAAACTCAAACTGTACAAAACAAAAAGTCATGATTTAGGTTTTTGTTTGCTTTGTTTTGGATTTGTCTAGACTAATTAGTTTCCACCCCCCTTCAGCCAATCAGCTCAGTCCACTCCTCAGTCACCAGTCAATTAGCCCGGATCAGCCCCACCTGATCTGCTCACCTGTTCCCCTGTCTATATCTACCTGCCAACTCATCCCTGCCAGATCGTCTTGTCTTGTGTGATGTGCTCTGCCTCTATCAGTTCCCGTGTGCTCAGCCAGCTGAACTCTTCTGCTTCCACTCACTGATGAAAGTTGCCTGTGTCTGCGTGCTCCACAAATCTGCCTGTTTTCCTGTGAGTTCCAGCCACTCGCTCTGCCTGTTCTGGTGGTTCCTCGGTCCACATTGCCTATTCTGGTCAGCCTTTGCCTTCTTCACTGGTTTAGCCTGTCACTGCCTGCAACCCTTGGGCCGTCTGGTTCTGCTTGGCTGCCTCACCTGCCACTACTCATTTCCTTCAATAGACCTTTTAAAACGTAGCTCTGTGTTTGGCTGAATATCGGGTCCACCAGCATTATCCATTACACATAAAAGATAATTTGTCAGCAACAAGAGCAAATTACTCTTTCTTCAAAATCACTTGCTGTACTTAGTTAAGTTTAATGACTGTGTGTGCCCAAGTCTGTTTGGGAGCACAAGTTGAAGGACATTTGGGGTCCGGTTTAGTATAAAATTAGAATGAAAACAAAAAGCATAGCATGGACAAGACAGATACTCAGTGTTGTACTCAACATTTTCTCTCTTAAGATTAAGATTTTTCAGTTGAGGTCTTGCGGAAAAAAGATCTCTGCCTACATGTTGGACCTGTTCAGGCACGTCAAATTTTCAAACAGTCATTCCAATGGTCATGGAATGCACTTTGAACACCTCTGGTCCAAGGCATCATCTGAAAATGGATGTGGTATACTACACCTGTAAACCTACCAAGACATCAGCTACAATGAGAAGTCAGGAAAGGAAATCATTTACCAGCCAAGGGGCTCAGCTACAGTTCAGGAGGGTGAATGAAACTATTTTAATGCACTGGACAAATCTGGCTTTTGCGGAAGAGTGGCAAGAGGAAACCTAATCCCAGCTTGCTGCTTGCCATAAGCAATGGACACAGCAAACATGTGGAGGAAGGTGATAAACATAGGGAATAATAGGGATGAGTGAAGAAAAATTAGTCATTAGTCTGGCATCCCTCCCTTGCTTTTCTGAGGTCCAGCAGAGTTACATTGAGAAAACCATCAGAGGAATGAAGCTGACCACCTGCTACTTAGACCCCTTCCCAACGACTACAACATACATCTCCATCCTCAGTCCAATCATCATTCAGACTGTTAACCTTTCATGTCAAACTGCCCACGTTCCACATGCCCTCAAAGCTGCTGTCATTTGTCCCGTCCTGAAGAAACTGTCCCTGGACCCAGACAACCTCGTAAACTACGGGCCTATTTCAAACCTCCCCTTGCTATCCAAGGAACTTGAGAGAACAGTTGCCATACAGCTTCAGGACTACCTCACACATTAATTCTTTTTTTTTATTTTGGTCATCAGAATACATTTAAAAACATGTCTCAATGCAGTACACTGCATGCCACTTTTAGTTATGGACACTGACCAAAAGGGTTTAGGCAGAAGTAAAATTTATAGAGCTTATCGTTTACATTTCTTGGTTAAAAATTACCAACATATACTTGTTTATATCAAGCGAATACAGAAGACGAGGGAGAAAACAAAACATTTCTAAATATTTTGACACTACAGATGGAAAAAAAGCATAAAGACAGCTGTTTTCTTAGTTTGTTTTCCATGGTTAATTTGTAATAAAATATTGGGTTATTGTTGTCTTTTATTGTAGAGATTATTCATTATCATAAATTCTGTAATGGATAATGCTGGTGAACCCGATATTCAGCCAAACACAGAGTTACATTTTAAAAGGTTTATTGAAAGGGAGTGGTGGCAGGTGAGGCAGGCAAGCAGTAGCAGATTGGAACAGATGCGGTTGAACCAGATAGATGCATGTAGTGACAGGCCAAACCAGTAAAGAAGGCAGGAACTGACCAGAACTGGCGATTTGGAATGAGGAACCACCAGAACGAGCAGAGCAAGCGGCTGGAACTCACAGGGAAACAGGCAGACTTGTGCAGCACGCATACAAAGGCAACTTTCAATAGAAGACCCCAGCTGGCTGAGCACACAGAAACTGGTAGAGGCAGGGCACATCATAAAAGACAAGACGAGACGTTCTGGCAGGGATGAGTTGGCTGAGGCAGGTATATGCAGACAGGTGAACAGGTGAGCCGAGTTGAATAATTAGTGGCAACAGGTGGAGCTGATCTAGAGCAGAGTGGTGGCTGGAGGGAGACTGAGCTGATTAGAGGGGACAGAGCTGATTCTAGAAAAGTCCAAAACAAACAAAAACCTAAATCATGACAAGATTTATCATGAAAAATTCCAATTAATGGAATTATTATTTATTTGTTAAACTTTTCTTATCTTGGATCAGTGTTTTTAGTATTCATTATTACATATTAGACAATATTTACTACTAATCAGTATCAGTGTCCATACATACCATGGCTTTATACTTATCTATAGCTTTGGATTTGTACATCCTTTTAAAATCTTTTGATTGAGGCAATACCTTTCAATTCATCATTCAGACGATTCCATAAATTTACTCCTGCAACCGAAAATACACATCCTTTTTTTTATTAGTTCTTATCCTAGGTTTTTTGAAATATGCTGGTACCTCTTAAATTATATTGACTCTGTCTTGGTGTGAACATCTCCTGGATACAGTGTGGAAGCATGAGCTTGCGTGGCTTATACATCACAACCACAGTATTCAGATCAATCAGGTAATTTAGTTTTAATATATTTAGTTTACTGAACAATTGATTTGTTGAGGAAAATTATTCTGCTATATTGATGATTCTAACTGCTTTCTTTTGATGAAAGATTAAAGGATTACTGATTGATTTATAATTATTCCCCCATTCCAACACCTCCTGCCTGGTCAAGAAGGCTCACCAGCGCCTCTTCTTCCTGAGGACACTGGGGAAAAATCAGCTATCCTCGACTATCCTGGTGAACTTCTATCGCTTTGCAATAGAAAGCATCCTGACCAACTGTGCAACAGTGTGGTATGGGAGCTGTACTGTTGCAGAGCGCAAGGCACTGCAGCGGGTGGTGAAAACCGCCCAGCACATCACTGGGACTCCACTACCCACCATTGAGCACATCCAGAAGAAACACTGCCTACATCGAGCTCGCAGCTCGATGAGTCCTTAAGAACTTATCCCACCCAGCCCACAGACTGGTCTCTCTCCTGCCCTCCGGCAGGCGCTTCAGGTGCCTCCGGACCAGAACCAGCAGACTAAAGAACAGCTTTTTCCCCAGAGCTGTCTCTTTATTGAACTCTAATCCTCGCTGATAGACTCTCCTCTCCCTCCTCACACCTACCTCCATTTTGTTATTCTGTTATTTACAAGACTGTAATGTTCACCTGCACTCCTGACTGTTACTATAGTAAAAACTGTTTACATGCACCTTGCGCTACTAACTATGACTGAATATTGATTTGCACTGCTGACTGTTTATTCACAGTACCAATTGTTTACATATACATTTGCAATACCGTACTTTAACTGTAATATGCAATTACCTTCCACTGCACTTTAATTTAAATAGCTTCTGTCCAAACTTTATTTATACATTTTATAGTAATAGCCACCTGTATATTATGCTCACAATTCTGCCTATAGCAATGGCCATCTGTACATATATTCATAGTACATGTAAACTCTGCTATAATAACAATCATCTGTATTGTTATATATGCTATTATATATGCTATATATGCTATTGTACATATCTGTAAAACTCTATTAATAGTAATATCCACCTGTATATTATATTCGGTACATATCCAGCTGTAAATTTAGTTCACAATACTAGTTATCTATATATTATATTCATAGGACAAATCTATCAGTAAAATTCTGTTTATAATAGTATCCATCTCTATATTTAACCCATGTCCTATACTTATGGAACCATTGTTTATCCTGCACTTGCTGCTTTTGCACTTCTGGTTAGACCTAAACTGCATTTCGTTGCCTTGTACCTGTACCTGTGTAATGACAATAAAGTTGAATCTAATCTAATCTAATCTAATATTTCCACACAACAGCTGAGGTATGAAAGAGCAAGAGGACAGCATAGTACGTAAAGTGAATTTTAGCAATTGTTTTGGATATTTTTGTCCTTAGAATGTTTATATGCAATTTCTAACTTAATTTACTGTCAATAATAATACCTAAAAATGTATTTCCATATACTGTTCTATTTCTGTATCATTAATTGTAATTTTAGTGTGCTCCTTAATTTTACGATTTCCAAAAACTATATTATTTGTTTTATTTAAATTCAGTGATAATTTGTTTATATCAAACCATTTCTTTACTGTTTTAAACTCTTTCTCCCCTGTATCCAGGAGTTGATCTAATAAAATCACATAACTGTCATAGTTTGAGTTCTGTTTTAGTTTAGGTTCTGTCTTTGTGTTGGTTTTGTACTTTGATTCTGTTTATGTAATCAGTTTACTTGCGTTCTGCCGCTGTTTAGTTTTCTCTGTTTTGGGTTTTCTTTTGTTCCTGTTTGTGCAGTTATTCTTTAGTTTGGTTTCTGATCTGTTCTTGTTTTGGGCCTCAGCACTGATGTCTGGTCTAATTACTTACTCTGCACACCTGCCTAACTTCACCCCTCCTGCAATTATCTCTCACCGGTTTCACCTGTTTCCACCTCCATATAAACTGTTCAGTTCAGACATCAGTGCCAGGTTGTCTTGTTGAGTTTTCGAGTGAGTCCTCTCAAGCAAGATTCTGTTCATGTTTTGCTTTTGGATTTTTTGACCCTGTTTTCTCCAGAGATCTGAGCCACCCTGTTTCTGCCTGTCCATTCCTGCATTTGCCTGCTCAGTTGGTCGGTTTATTTTTGTGCCGTCTTTTTGGTGCGACTGACTTTTTGGTTTTTGTCCCAGTTTTTGTTTTTTTAATAAAGAGCCTGTTCTGAACCTCCTCTGGTATGGTTGAACTCCGGGTCCCCTGCCTCTGATTCGTTACAATACCAACCCGTTTGAAAAATTTCAGCCAGACTTTAGTTCAGCCCACAGCACTGAGACAATTCTGCTTAGTATGACGAACAACCTTCTGATGACTGCTGACTCAGGGCCACCATCACTCCTCCTCCTCCTGGATCTGACAGCAGCTTACACACTGCGGACCACACTATCCTCCTAGAGCATCTCTATAACACCATTAAACTGGCAGACCACACACTGCATTACTTTGTCCTATCTTTCAAATAGGACTGAATATGTCTCGCTTGGAGGATG
Source organism: Fundulus diaphanus (assembly GCA_037039145.1). Lineage (NCBI taxonomy): Eukaryota > Metazoa > Chordata > Actinopteri > Cyprinodontiformes > Fundulidae > Fundulus > Fundulus diaphanus. Next base: position 48,426,679 of record CM073128.1, read on the forward strand.
TGAGTCCAGGCCGCCCGTGTCACCTGTTGCGTTCCCTAGGGGTCAGTCCTTTCCCCCATCCTTTTCACCATTTATATGCCTCCCTTTGGTCAAGGTAGCAGCAAACATGGACTCTCCTTCTACTGACACACAGGTGCCCCAAACCACTCCACAGCCCTGTCATCCCTTACCTCCCGCCTTAAGGAAATCAAGGCGTGGATGTACGACTGAATAGCAATAAAACGGAAAAACTCCTCATTGGCACCTCTCATCAGGTTCACTCCTTACCCATTTCTCAACTTACCTTCGATAGACAGATCATTCCACTCTCTGCCTCAGCAACAAACCTGGGAGTTCAATTTGACCTCCACCTGACCTTCAACAACCACATAAAGCATCTGTGCAAAACCTCATTCCACCATCTCCCCAATATTTCAAAAAACACCATCCCACTTTATCCCTCCCAGCAGCAGAACAACTGGTCCATGCATTTATTTCCTGAAGGCTGGGCTACTGCAACATGCTCTTCATCGGGATACCTGGCAAAACTATCCAGAAGCTGCAATACATTCAAAATAGCGCTGCCAGGATGAGAGCCCGTAAACACAAGCACATCACCCCCATCCTTCAATCACTGCACTGGCTCCCTGTCTCATCCCATATCAACTATAACATTCTGCTACTCACCCATAAATGCATCCATGGACATGTGGCCACTTACCTCCAAGAACTCATCACCCTGCAGTCCACCACCCACACCCTCAGATCCATAAACACCCTGCTCCTCCAAGTCCCCAGTACCAGGCTCTCCTCCATGGGAGATTGGGCCTTCTGCTGGGCCGCACCATGCCTCTAGAACAGCCTCCCTACCCAGCTGAGGGCCATTCAGAGCCTTGTCTCTTTTAAAACAGGCCTGAAAACGTTTTAATTGGATTTCACATCCAATGGAGCAGAGCCAGACAGGGGGGATGGACCCCACATTTAGTGAAGACCTGAGATGCCCCAGGAGAGGAGGCAGTCCAAAACCCAACCTTACAAAAAGAAAAACACAAAACCAGGTACACAGTCACATTTCCACGCCCCCCCCCCCCCCGACCCCCCCAGTGCCCCCACACGCAAATGCTTTTAACCACACAAGGAAAAAAAGGGCCGCCGTACACACACTCACACTCACCACACACATCCTATACTCCCAGATCCAGTTACTGGCACCAGAGAGCTGGGAGGTGAACCCCATCATCAGGATGGGGTTGTGGAGGGGGGGCACCCCAAACCCAACATACCCCATACCTGATATACCCAGTCCACATTCCAGCCCCAATCCCTGACAACACATGAGCCCATCTACCCGGAGATGGGGGCAAACATGATCCGAATGGGCCAGCCAACCAGAGCCCACCCCATAAACCTATCTCCCCTACACCCTGCCCTCCATACTTAAACCCCGCACCCTGTTCCTGAGGAGAGCAGAAGTGCCAGTGCCAGCCCCAGCCAACCCCCAGCACCCAACGGCTTGGTGGGCTGCTCCTCCTGTAGGCCTCAAACTCCGGATTGCAATCAGAGAACAAGAGTGTGAAAAAGACCCAGAGCCTGCCTCTGCCTGCTCAAATGTTATGCTGTAGCATGTTGTTCTCAACTGTATTTAAAACTGGGAGGGCTAAAAGGGGGGCGTCCAGCTCAGCCCCCCCCCCCACCCCGGAAGACAACCGGCACCAGTAAGCTCTGGCTAGCAGGCATGGGAGCTCTGACTAGCAGAAGTGAGACGCTCTGACTGGCAGATGTAGGAAGCTCTGGCTAGCAGACGTGAGAAGCACGAGGCAGGACGAGGCTTGGATGAAGACAATCCGGCAGGGAAGAGCAGACTGAAGGGAGCTTAAGTAGGGAGGATGGCAGGTGAACTGAGTCCTGAATAATTAGGAATGACATTTGGAACTAACGAGGAGGTGGAGTGAAAACTGGGCTGCACGAGAGGTGGAAAGAGCTGGCAAGTTCATGGGGAGACAGGCAGGCCAAAAGTGCACCATGACAGTGAGTGCATCAGAATGATTGGCATGTGGGTCAACCAATAGATAAGGCGATACACCTGGAACTTTATATACACCTGCCCATAATATACTGACTACTTTCAGGATGAAAGGCTGATTTTACTCAGTATAACAAAAAGATTCTGAACAGGATTACCAACTATAGCTATAAATTGTTAAACATATTACTAATATGTTAGACAAATGGTATCTGTTATTAATTAATTTTATTTATTTATTATTATCTATCAACATATAAATTACTTTGAACATTTCAATAGGCAGGGGCTGCACAGTGACACAGTGGGTAGCACTGTTGCCATGCAGCAAGAAGGTCCTGGGTTCAAGTCCTGCCCTTGCCCTGGGTCTTTCTGTATGGAGTTTGCATGTTCTCTCTGTGCATCTGGAGATAGGCACCAGCATCCCTTGTGATTTAATAAAATAATAAAAGAACATTCTTAAACACAACAACATTAAGTCATATGTCAAAGGGAATAAAAGCCACGTACAGTGGAGGCAGCTGGATTGGCCTTCAGGCTCCATTTTTTTCTGCTTCACAGCTGTGCTTAATGCTGTCTTGGTTGCTAGGCAACTGACCTTTTCTGACCTTTTTCTCCATTATAATGGCCCTCACTGTAGCTAAAAGAAGTCGAACAGCCCTAAAATTGTTTTGTAACACTTTTCAAGACATACTTACATACACTTCCAAGTGTATTGTTGCCAGTACTATGTGGTGAGAACTGGTGAGAGAACTTGGCAGCAGTGTGTTGTGCTCCAATCAATGGCAGGTTCGTCTTGAGAAGTAAAGACACGCCAACTCATATGCAAAACATCTTGCTTAAGATTGTGCTCCACAGGGACAACTTCGCATTGAGAGGACAAAGGAGACAAGAGGGGAAAGAGAAGAAAGAAAGGAAAAAAAAAGGGAGGGAGAGATCCTTCCTGTTGCCACCTGCCATCCTGAACTCGTGCTGGCAAGCTGCATCTAAAACTGCACTTGACAAATGAGTACAGGGATTTGGAGAATAGGAAGTCCCTGAGCTACAACACTAACTATGCACATATACGGATCCATAGAGAATAAAGGGGAGGCTGGGTTTTGGTACATGTGTGAGCAAGAGGGAGAAGACAAAAAGGCTGCAACACTAAGTCAGTAAACAGGGAATAAAGAGCCAGTGTAGAGCTAATATTTATGACCCTGTTTTACATGAGTCATTTTATAGGTTTGTGTAAATGCAAGATCACTACAATGGACATCTGCATATCATTAGCACAGCAAATAGCTTTATGATTTTGAGAGGAGTTAAAATATATTTCTGACTACAATTAGAATGCCCAAAACTTGCTGAGACACTTAGTGGATTTGAGTAATCACATATATATTCTAGGAATCACTTATATACATATTTTTAACTGTCTCCAATTTTTATAAAGTGAATTTTCAAAGTGACAAGTCTGACCCCCCTTAATTGGTTTTGGTAATGGTTGTTTGTTTTTAAGTTGCTCACAACAGGTTTCTCTTGTAAATGAGATCGTGGATCTCAATGAGACAACTTGTATAAATAAAGATTAATTGAAAAATAAATAAATAATGGGGAATTTCTTTTTATTCCTGATGCATGTTACATTCTGTTTTTTAAAGTTATAAGGGCTGGCTGCTCTCTTTGCCAAAACATGGGTTGATAACAAAAAAGAAAGAAAACATTGTACTTTTTGGATCAGTGGGTTCACTTTTCATTGTGATACAGATGACTAATAACATTTTTCCAAAAATCTGTCAAAGACTATGGTTGGCTCTGCTCCAGGGTTGGATTTCTACTTTTCCCCATTAGCTGACATACTTTGGAGGCTGACTTGTCTGGCATGGACCACTGCCCACGAGCTTTTCTGTACTGACAGCACAAGACCAATCATACGACACCACGGGCACCTCTTCAACTACCTTCCTTCTTTTTTTGTGCCAAAAAGGACAGTAACAGAGGTATAATGGTAAATGACATTGGGTACCAAGAAGGTAGCCCATCTTTATTCACGTCGTGTCTGTTTGAGACCAGAGCTGCGAAATATTTTCCAGCAATTCCATTTTATTTTGTTTTACATTGTTTAACATTGTTTTTTCTTTACATTTTCTTCAGCAACAGTTCTGCAGGTTTACTGAAGAGATGTTGTAACCAGAGATTAGAGTTGTCTTTAACCGCTCATGTTTTTGGTCAAGTCATTCTAGCTGACAATTTTCAAAAGAATGGGGCTTTTGTTTGAAAGCCTACTCCACACAGTTCTCTGAATCACGCAGCCATTAAACTTGTGATGTAATTAAACAGAAGAGCTCAACAAAGTCAAAACCTTGCTTTGTTAAGACTCCATTAAGAGTTTCACAGCATGGATTGTGTTACAGAAATGAAAACACAGATGTAGCGTCACTTTCTTGAGACTCACTTGAAACAACAGGTTCAAATACTAGGACAGGACGTATGTTGTGATGCATTGTTAAATCTGGTGGTGACTGGAATCAGACTACAAAGTGTGCGCCCTCTTTCTCTGGACATTGTTGTTGATTTCCCTGAGGTGGGCTGTGCTTATATGTCTTGTGATGCAAAGGATTATGGGATACCTTATAGCTCCTTAGCACCGGAAAGGGATGCTGTGACGTTCTTAGGCTAAACTAGCTGTGGAAGGAAGTATATGGGCACCTTTTCCTTCCTCCTTCCTTACTGCCTGCACTATTCGGACAGCACTTATGGCGACCGCTGACGCACTTCCGCTTTGAAAGAGTCCTTACTCAATAAGGGTATTCGGATGGAGCCCTAACCATTTTCAGTACGAGGAATGTGTTTAAAAAGGAAGCCACAGGAAGCACAGATATGTGAAATGCTATTTAAAAGGAAACTGTATTTTCTACATGTGAAGAAATGATTTTCGTTCACTCAGGCTTTAAAGTGGTAACAGAAAGATAACCTTAAGGAAGATCATAGGAAAAGTAAAAGACAGCAGCAAAGTTGCTCTGCAGACCTTGTTTTTTTATCATTGTAGTTTCGAAAACTGTACCATCACTAATATAAGATTCCTAAGAAAGTTTAGTCTCTAGGTCTCTCTTGGGCACCTTTGGTCTGGGGGTCCTTTCAGGTGTCGGGTTCTGGGTATCCAGATGTCTGCCTCGACACTGTGGGGGCCGGGTCTTTGGCTCTTCATAACCACTATTGAGCATTTTTCTTATGGATAAACCTTGCATACAAAAGTGCACTCTCACAAACACCTACAGATGCTTGGATTCAGGTGCTTACAGATTCACTTCTATACAGAAAACCCCTATCATTATCTTTAGCTGTCAATTTATACATCTTGTAATAAATACTACTGTGTATTTTTCAGTGATGGTATCAAGGCGTTGGTTGTTTGTATCTATAATACTTTAGTGGTTGGTTTTGCTGTTCTTTTTAATATCTGTCTTTGCAGGTGTAGAAGCAGATTCCGAGGATGTTATCTTGTTTCTCTTTTTCCTCTACTATATTTTTGTCACCATTTCTCCCTTTTAGCATTTTGTTTCATCTTTTTCTCTCTTTTGTGTCATTGAATATGAAATAGTTCCAGAATAAAATCTAAAAAAGCTTTCTGAAAGATGTGGGATAGTAGATGTTGAGGACTGGGGTTGGGCATCCCTACTTTACAAAACAAGAGATTGGCAATTTTTCATCAGTGTGTCTTTAGACCAACGTTTGACCTACAAAGAAAAAAACCTGTACCACTTTGCATCTTAGGGATCTTTTGTCCCTCAAACGGGTGGAAACTGTTTCTGCTCTGACTTTGTGGAGAGATTTATATCCCAGATAATTAGTTGTACAGGCACATGTACACACATGTTAGAAAAGAGGTCAACCAGTCTTAATCCCTTTCTGCCAATCTGAATATTTAACACAGGGAATCCCTGCTGTTTCCAATTTGCCCTTCATCTTGACAAAGTTCATCATTATACTTTCGACCATGTGTTTTATTATTAATCTTTCTCGCTGTCTCTTTTGCAAGTATCTCTACAGCCATTATAAATAACATCTGGTGCTTTTTCGGATGTGCAGCTATATAGGGTTAAAGGTGCATAGCCACACTATTTGACTTTTTATTTATTTATTTGTCAGTAGCTCACTCTGGTTGCATACAAAGTTTTCATGAAAGATTATCACGTCCTGCTGATGTAATTATTATTTTGCTATTTTACACTTTGTTTTTGCTCAAATTGTTAGTAAATAAAGCCTGACGTGTCATGATCTCGGCTCTAGTGCTGGTCTGATCATCATTCCACACCTGTGAAGCTCCTCCCCGTCACCATACACGCTCATCAGAACCACCAGCTCCTGCCACTATTTAACATGCCCTCAGACCAGACACTAGTGCCAGATTATTTCGAGCCATAGGTGAGATTAATCTAGCATTCTATTCCTGACTACCTGACTGCCTGTTTCCTGACCTGTTCTGCCTCCTGTTTCTCTGAGTCTGCGTATAACCCCTGTCAAATCTGATTGCCTGCCTGTTTGCCTGACCTGTTCTGTCTTCTGATATCTGAGCCTGCCTGACCCCTGTCTGATCGGAAAGCCTGCCTGTTACCGGACCTGGATCTGTGCATTGACTCAGTTTTGGATTTCCCCCTGGATTCTCTCTGGACCTTGGATCACCCGGCTCGGATTCTGGACCTCTTCTCGGACAACGGATTCTGGACATTCCCCCTGTACATCCTGCTTGTCATCGTTACCATGGTTCTGACCCTCTGCCTGCCCTCTGACCACCGAAAACCAGCCAAAGTCCGCCATCGGGTTTTCCAGATGTTAATGCGGTTTGTTAGCGTCATATAGCCAGAGCCAGCTATCACTATCCCTGCCAAACCCCGGATCGTGATAAGGTTAGTGACCGTTATTTCAGTTACTGTCCCGTCCCGAAACGCCTGTGAGGTCACTAACCTGTTGTCTCCCCTTCCAGAGGTTCCTGCCATAGACGCTGACGATAACTCCACAACCAGCCGCAGTCATTTACATACTGCTTGTCTGGTTTGAATTCTGGGTCTTCTGTTTCTGATCGTAACATTACGTGTTTATTTTTAATAACAGAGGAAGTACAACACTGCACATGCACAGCAGGGGATAAAACAAGGAAGCTGTTAATGGCTATTAGCATCTCCCAGCAAAATAATGCATAATTGTCCAAGATCTAGTGAATAGAAAAAATAAATAAATATGATTCCAAGAGCGAAAAGCCTGGAATGTCGCTGGGAATACAGTATGACCTTTGGTGTTCACTGAAGTGGACGCTAAATCTGCTGAGGCTCAGATGTGACTGCAGAGTTGATTGCCGTGAGTAAATGTTCTGATATGAGGCTCTTAAAGTTGCTGTTAGATCTTTTTATTTAATTAACAACAGTTGGTCTTCGATCACGCCAAGCTGCCACTTTATGGTGAGGCAATGCAGAGGGTCAGGCTCGGACTGCTTTATTTATTAAGCAAACCGGCATTATGATAGTTCTGCGATACTGCCAGGAGATGGCGCCATGTCTGTTTATGTCCAGACCCAGTGTGTGACAACGAAGCAAACGAGAGCGAGCCGGAAGCAGTGCTATTAATTTCTGTTTGAAACGTCAGCATTGAAGTCAACACTGGAGTAAACATTCACGCTAGGAGGGTTAGCTACGACAGCTAGGAGCACAGGTAGCAGAACCAAGCAGTAAAACTGCCAAAATGAAGAAACTTGGGTTACTTGCAGGCAGAAGGGAACTTCTGCCTGCAAAACGCTTTGTTCTGATCCTTGTACCCCCTAGCTGCTGTAATTACAGAACCTCTTCTAGCATGAATTTTTACTTTACAGTGTTCAGCCTGACACCAGCGCTCATGTTTATCAGCATGTATGCTTATGCTTGACTTTTGAGTCAAGACACAGCGCTACAGGTAGCCATATCTTGCTGTTAGTTTCCAGCACAAACTCAGCATAAAACCTGCCCAATTTAAAAGAAAAAAACAAGCCCAAATCTCAAACTCCCTCATGTTAAATGCACAGAACTATTAAACACATAAGAACATGCCATTAACACACAACTGAGCTGAAGCAAAGAAAAAAACTTTGCACGAACGGGCAACCAAATAACACACAAGATCACTTTAACAGTCATGATATATCAACCGGGAAAAAAAACTTATCAATAGCTTCCCAGCATGAGTTAATATAGACTTAATTTCTCTTACAGAATATAACTCAACCGAAAATTTTTCTTTCACACAGCCATGAAATATTTTTAAGTTTATCAGTAGAACTCAACCCCTCTTGGGGCGTTTACATTGACCAATACAATTTCATAGTGACACTTTACTAACCATTATTCTTTTCTTCTTTTATTATAACTATTAATCAATATTATTCATTATAACTATTATTCATTGATGATGTCAGACTCGACTCATTTCAAAAATAAATTGACCAGGAAAATGAGTTCAAGGAGGTGGCTTTTATTAAAATGGTTTTAGTTTTCTGCCAGACATTGACAACTATTTTGATATATGTTTTTAGTAATTCTTTCTAAAAGCCCAAAAAATGTTGTGAAAAGCTTCCAAAATTTTACAACCTGCCCGTAAGCTATTTTTGTTCCAGCTCAATGTGTTCAAAAAGAGGAACTGGGTGGAAACCTGTCTAATTTGGCAACACTGACTACACTATTGCTTTTTGTTTGTTCCTTATTTTTTGATTTTGGGGATTTTATTTAGAATTTCTTTCTCAGCACTGTAGAGGTGGTCACAGAGTCACTGTTTAGCCTGAAGCATCTAAAATATTTTTTGAAAAAGTGTGCCCCTCTGAAAAATGGAATGCCCCCCTGTAATTTGTTTCTGCAGCCGGGTCTGTTTATATCTGGTCATCGTGCTGGGCTATTTTTATCCACAAAAAGGACCATCAAAACATTATTAGGATGGGTGTATATAACTTTGTGTATAACTTTATTATATCATGATCAAACGGTTTTTAGTCTTTTTTATAAGCATATAACATGGCTATATACCTTTAAGGTCAAATAACTACTATGACCAGTACTATGCAAAAAACAAAACACTTCTTTCAATTAATATACAGTTGTATATTGCATTTTTATACAGCAGGAAGGAGCTAGATTCTGCCTTGACTTTGCTATTCCTTCAGCACATTGTTCAAAACCTCCATCACTGTGCAGTTAAAGGTCTTTCAGGGTCTTTTTGTTTGCATGCTCACTCTGTGTGGGTTTCCCACAGGTGCTTCAGTTTACTTGCACAGTCCAAAACATATTTCCATTAAGAAGAGGGTTTAAATCGGCTGTAATTGTGGGTGTGGGCGTGAATGGTTGTTAGAGGTGTCAGTCAGAATAAATGCAAACACCTGCATGCATATTCTTTTAAGTGTCATAGCAAACCCAACATTTAATTAGAAACAGAGAAGAGTTTTAATTATAATGTTTATGCAACACACCAACCTCTTTAGATTTTATCACTTGTCAATAACTCATATTACAGAAAAGAAAATGTGTTGTCAGGATGTGTTGACTGAGAGAGAAAACGTGCCACTAAAGGGTGAGAGGAGGAGCTCAACTTTAGCTGGAAAAGTAAGATTTGGTTAAAAAAGCTGTGCATATGGCTATTGTACTCTTGAGGTTTAGTTAGTTCAAGAAAACTGAACCTAAGCTTTGTCTACAAAAATACAGAAAATTGGATCATTTAAAAAGTTATTGACAAAAATGCTGCAGATTTTGGAACTAAGAGTATTTCAATAAGTGATAAACAGGTAACCTAAACACCAGATAACTCTTGGTCTGGTTCATCTTAGATGGACCCAGAGGCTGAAGCTAATGGTTAGTTTGAGGGATCCAAGATCTGAACAGGCTCTACTACAGTCTCTAAAAGGTCACAGCAGTTTAAGCAAATGGTATTTTAGGCACCTTTAAACCATCTTTATTTGCTCTGGATTATCTGTAGCTAGCAATTCCTTTTTAGTTTGGGTTCCATTCAGAGGCACTTTCTGATGGAAATGGGAGATAGTCTAAAAAATCATCAAGTGTAGTCTGTGTGAACATTTGAGAAACATAAGAGTATAACGCGTGTGGAAGTGGTTGCCTAGTGGTTAGGGACTGGATGTTTGTGTCTTGGAGAGTCTGGGAAGGTTGCCGGTTTTAAACTCAGTCTATTACTCTGGGTCCCTGAGCAGGACCTTTGACCACAGATTGCTCCCCATGTGCCACTCAGTCTTGGCAGCACACTGCTCCCTAAGGGATGGGTTTGATACAGAGACATATTTCCCTTCTGTGAAAGGGAAATATTTATTTTGCCTTTATACTGCTTTTCTTTCATATCAAACACTGGACTTGTTGTGGCTTACATTTCATGTTTCCTTCAGAAAGACCTATCGGGGGTGGCGCACTGCCTCCCACCATCATATCCTGTGTAACATATCAACCAGAGACAGGAGTTGTGTTAAAGCTGCAGTAGGGAGTTCTGAGAAAACTGTGAACTTAGCCTGAAAAGTTGAACAAGCACACCTTCCAGGTCCTCCCGCTTGCTCTCTGCTGCGCTGTAGCCTTCCTTCCACAGCTCCTTCCCCAAAGCGGAGCCTGCCATGGTGCTCCGATGTTTACCTGACTTTGTTTACTGAGCAGGTGACACTCCAGAAATTGCTTTTCTTGTAAAGCAGGTTGTTTCTGCTCCATTTCTCCACACAACTGCAGCACACTGGCAAACTTGAGCTTGAATGACGGTAGTGCAGCACGTACGCAAGAGGGATTGACACTGCTAACAACCAGTCAGAGCCAGACATTCCTTTTGGCTCTGATTGGGTGTTTCTGACTGGGAGCGGTGTATTTTAGCAAATGACAGTAGAACCACTTGGAGGACCAGACAAGCTTGATTTTTTTCTCACAGATTATCTATCTCATAGTTCACTGTCAGAAACTAGCGACAGTTTTAAATGTATAAAAAATATATTTATACAAAAGTTACCTATTACAGCTTTAAGACGGTAGTGTCGTTAACTTTGGTCATTGGCCCTCTCACTACTGTTGACCTCAGCCTCTGGGAGCAACTACTCTCAATATGTACAAATGGCACTTAGGACCAAACGAAAGTCGGTTCGCCTGAAAACAAGGGGTTACTCCGCTTGCAACTGAAGCTTGAAAAAGTTCATGTACAGTGGGAAAGCAACAACATAATCTAGCAAATCACAGAAAGAAAGTGAGCCAAAGAGAGGAAGTGATGGCTCCTATTCATTGAGTCATAAACATATATATGCGATCTGAGAACTAGATGGACATCTGTGTATGCATTGTAGTCTCTCTCTGTGTTTTCATTACTACTCTATTCTATGAGGAACTCAGTGCCTCACTTGCGGTTCATATTGGGCAGCTTCCTGTCAGATGGCCCAAAACACCAAATATTGGAACTGGAGAACATTGTCCTTGGCAGTTTGGTTCGCTTTCTGTGCTGTGCATTGTGACAATGAACCAAGCCAAATATAGGTGTGAAATATGTTCCACTGGACAATCCTTGATTAGAGGAACAGGTTCTTTACCAGAGGTGCCAGTAGGGTTGGATAGCTATGGATTTTATGCAAGAACACTAAAAGCATAAATTTCCCTCCACGACCTCTAGTTGAATAATGATAAGTAAATTATTCTTGCATTGGGCATGAATGCGGCTGGATGGGAGAGGAAGATGAGTTATTCCCCTTATATAAAGCCGGCTCCATCTTGGCTCATTATGTTTGGAAATGTCATCAATCAGGTGTAAATTCTCTTCATGCTGGCAGCTGTGCCAGTGATCGCTATCTTGCACCTGCACTTACCAACATAAAACTACATTCACACCAGCGACGTGTTTCTGCTTTTCTTTGAGAGAAGATAAACAGAACAGTGGGGCAGCTCAACATGACTGCAGCTGTGACAGATTACTGTAGAAACATTTCAAGAAAGACCAATGCAGGAAGCTTGGCACTTGAAGATAAAGGTAAGAGGAAGATTTTGATTGGAGCCCTAAAATATTTTCCCTACATTTATTAATGCACTCAAAAGAAATAAAACAATATGAATTAGTGTGTTAAAAAACAAAAAACATCTGTGATATAGTTCCACAGAAAATATGCTGTATAGGTGTGTTCCAAAAACTTTAAAAGGATTTTGAATATTTTTTATTATTGTCACAGCCCTGTCTCTCCTCCAGGTCATCAACGGCCTCCCCATTGAGCCAGGCTGGGAACAGAAAATATGGAACTTATATCCACAGAGCTTTATCTCCACTGCCAAATTGGTGATTCCGGCGGCGCCCCTGGCGGCAGCAGCCGAACACAGCTCCTGTACCAACTCGCGGACTTTTTGCATAAAAATGCATAAAAATGCCGCCAAACTCGCTGGAAACCACTTATCTACCCAGCCGATCAGTACTTGACCGCGAGCGCCTGTTGGAGTTACGATCAAGTTGTGGTTTTGGACTTTTAAATACCACGCTCGACTGCTTACGTGACTGTGGCGTCCTACGGAGACCAGCCCCGGAGGCCTGTGAAGCGGCGGCCTCGACGAGCAGCTCACGCCGGAGGAGAGCGACGCGGAAGCGGTGTAGCCGGCCGAAGAAGCGCGGGTGCCGAGGAGGCTTAGCAGCGAGGCTAAAGGCTAACCCATTCAGACCGCCGCTCCCGTCCATCTGGCTTTCCAACGTTCGCTCACTGGACAACAAAATGGACCATTTACAACTCGAGCTCTCTGCAAAGAGGGAGCTCAGGGACTGCTGCGCTCTCATTCTGACCGAAACATGGCTCACATCAACAATCCCAGACAACGCCGTTAGCCTGGAGGGGCTCGCTACTTTCCGCGCCGACAGACAAACAGAACTCTGCGGTAAGTCCCGAGGAGGCGGACTCTGCGTTTACACCAATAACTCCTGGTGTAAAAATGCTAGATTAGTCACAAGTCTCTGCTCTCCGGACATTGAGCTTATGATTATTAGCTGCAGACCTTTTTATCTGCCTAGAGAGTTCACTGTTGTTATCATCGCAGCGGTTTACGTCCCTCCCAGCGCTAATACTAAAGATGCTATGGGTGTTCTCTATCGGACTATCTCTGAGCTGCAATCTGCACACACAGAGGGGGTTTTCATCATTGCTGGGGATTTTAACCAGGCAAATATGAAAACTGTTCTCCCTCATTTTTACCAACACGTGGATTTTGCAACTCGGGGAGAGAACACTCTAGACTTAGTCTACACAAATATAAAAGGAGCATTCAGAGCAGCCCCCCGCCCCCACCTGGGCTCTTCAGATCACCGTTCCGTAATGCTAATCCCTGCATACAGGCCCCTGCTGATCAGAGGAAAACCAACAGCGAGGCAGGTGAGGGTGTGGACTGAGGGAGCAATGGAGGCGCTCCAGTACTGTTTTGAGTGCTCTGACTGGAACATGTTCAAAGCTGCTGCAACTTATGAGGACAAGATCAACATTGATGAGTACGCCATGACTGTGTCAGCCTACATCAACAAATGCATTGAGGACGTCAGCACCACCAAGACCATCATCACCCGAGCAAACCAACGACCATGGATTACTGCGGAGGTCCGTCAAGCGCTAAAAACACGGAACTCAGCCTTCAAGTCTGGAGACAAGGAGGCACTGAGGACATCGAGAGCCAACCTGAACCGTGCCATCAGGTTAGCAAAGCGGAACCACAGGCAGAAAATCCAGGAGCTTTTCCATGACGCCAGCAACACCAGGAGCATGTGGAAAGGCATCCGGGCGATCACTGAATACAACACGCCCTCCCCTCCGGGGGGTGAAGTTGATGCTGACTTCCTCAATGGACTAAACAACTTCTTTGGGAGGTTTGAGGCACTAAACAGCACTCCAGCAGTGAAAGCTGTTCCCCATCAGGAAGAGGAGGTCCTCTGCCTTGACACCGCCGATGTGTGGAAGACTCTAAGGAGAGTCAACCCGCGGAAGGCCCCAGGTCCCGACAACATACCTGGGCGGGTGCTCAAGGAGTGTGCAGGTCAGCTGGCTGGTGTCCTCACAGACATTTTTAACACCTCGCTGGACCAAGCCATAGTGCCAGCATGCTTCAAGTCTGCCTCCATCATTCCGGTGCCAAAGAAACCTCAAGTCACCTGTTTCAACGACTACCGGCCTGTTGCACTGACTCCCATCATGATGAAGTGCTTTGAAAGGCTGGTAAAGGAACACATCGTCTCCAGTCTCCCATCAACACTCGACCCGTTCCAGTTTGCCTACCGACGGAACCGCTCCACTGAGGACGCCATCTCCTCTGCTCTTCACCTGAGCCTGGCACACCTGGAGGAGAAGAACACGCACGTGCGGATGCTGTTCCTGGACTTCAGTTCAGCGTTCAACACCATCATCCCACAGCATCTGGTGGGAAAACTGGAACATCTGGGCTTCAACACACCCCTACGAAACTGGCTGCTAGACTTCCTCACCAACAGACCTCAGTCAGTCCGGGTCGGACAGAACACCTCTGATGTCATCACCCTCAGCACGGGCTCCCCTCAGGGCTGCGTCCTGAGCCCCCTGCTGTTCACCCTGATGACACAGGACTGCGTCCCCAGGTTCACCACCAATCACATCGTGAAGTTTGCAGACGACACAACGGTGGTGGGCCTGATCAGAGACGACAACGACCAGGACTACAGAGAGGAGGTGGAGCAGCTGGTGGGCTGGTGCAGAGACAACAGCCTGATCCTGAACGTGGAGAAGACGAAGGAGATCATCGTCGACTTCAGGAAGAACCAGCCTCACCACGCTCCACTGCTCATCAACAACTCAGCGGTGGAGGTGGTCAGCAGCACCAAGTTCCTGGGGTGCACATCACGGACAACCTCACCTGGACTGTGAACACCACGTCACTGGTGAAGAGGGCACAGAAGCGACTGTACTTTCTGCGGAGGATGAGGAGAGCCCGCCTGCCCCCGCCCATCCTCACGACCTTCTACAGAAGCACCATAGAGAGTATTCTGACCAGCTGTCTCTCTGTGTGGTGTGGAGGCTGCAGTGCCTCCGACTGGAAGAACGTGAGGAGAGTGGTGAGGACAGCAGAAGGGATCATTGGGGCTCCTCTTCCCTCCATTAAAGACATTTCATCGCAGCGCTGTGTGTCTCGAGCCCGTAATATCATCAGGGACCCCTCACACCCCCACCATAGACTGTTCTCCCTGCTGCCCTCTGGAAAGAGGTTCCGCAGCATCCGCTGCAGGTCCACTAGGTTCTGCAAAAGCTTTTTCCCTGCTGCCATCAGACTGTTGAACTGCTGAACTGCTGAAGTATAAAAACGGACTGTGTACCCCACTAGATTCGCTGATTTGCACATTTGTACATTTGCACATTGTATCGTATCCTGCAAAATTGCTGCTGCACCTTAACCGGAAACGTACTGCAAAACTGTGTACAATGCAACTGTCTACTTTTAAATCACTGATGCACCTTACTGCATATTTGTTTACATTTGGTTTTTATCCTGTAAGTGACTGCGATTGATCACTGCACTTTATCCTGTACTGTAATTCACTGCAAGGTATCCTGTAGAGTTACTGCAATATTTCTGAGCTGTGTGAAAACGAAATTTCGTTCTGCATGCACTCTGTGTATACAAAATGACAATAAAGAAAGTCTAAGTCTAAGTCTAAGTCTAAGTCAAAGGAGCAAATCAGTTAGTAAGCTGCAAACTTATCTAAGTTGTGGACTTCCTATAATGTCATAAAGTAACTTTTTTTGTCCAAGCTGTGGTCTACAATGAATCCCACAGAAGTAAATAATTGCTATAAACTGGCTTGTATTCTCGCAGAATCAGTCAAACATGCATAAGGATGTCACTAATTGGATCGTCTCTTCTAACTGAGGTTAAATGGGAATTTAAACACTCGATCATCACACCTCATTTGCTAAGTCGTATAAGCATTCTTACCTCAAAAACTGAGCTGATTCTGTAAAAATATGGTGAATTCATAAATAGCAGTGTACACACAGTATTACAGTTTCCTGTGGGACATCCTGGCAGTAAGTTTAATTGCCTGACTTGTAGATGAAACTTCTTTGTATTTTAGAAAACCTGCAGCCTTTAACTTCTTCATTATAGAGTGGGGCACCATGTTGGTGACCCCTGGTATAAACCATTCCATGTAGTTGATATTGCTGCATATGGAAATTCTCCAAAGAATTTCTTAAAAAACATATTGTCAGCTCTTTGTTTTGTCAGGCCAAATGTCCCTCCTCAGTAAAAGTGTTTTGTACAGTAATGATATGCAGCTCTACCAAGTTGACTTCACTCTGATTGGCTACAATTGGGGAAGGGGAGTGGATTGTTGGCTTGATGGTGTGCTCTGAATGGAGAATATGAATTCCTTTTAATTATGAATTTTTGAACAAAGTCACAAAGATGACTGCGCTTGAGCAGGTCCCTTGGTATTCACTTTAGACATTGACACAGCCTCATCAGTGCACAACAGATCATAATATACCTACAAATCCTCAGAAAAATAAAATTTGTTGTCATGGCACCTTTAAAGTGAGACTTCTTGTTTATACACAGGTTTTGCTCTTCTAAAGGTATTTTCACTCTATTGCGCCTGCTGTGCTGTGTTTTGGTGGTCAAGTGAATATACTGTAACAGTGGATATTGTCAATGGAAGGGGTAGCCCTGTTCTATTAAATATACATTACCTACAGTAAGCGGTAATGTATATTTGTTTTGTATGCAAATATACATGTAACAGTTTCATAAGTTTGATTTAGGGAAAAATGGTTTGAAAAATTAGTACAATTATTATTTTGGAATTATGTTGTTTTTGTATCACTTTTATTTTAGTCTTTAAAGGAGCACTAAGCGAAATGTCATTTTAGATAGAAAGGACTATACAATTGTAATGTGAAGATCTAAAGGTAATATTTCAGATGGACTATCGTAGGATGTCACATGCCATCTCTCTGTCTTGTTCTCCAATCTCTTGTGTACGTAGCTGGGCCAGTCGCGCGTGCATGTGGACAGCTGCCACTAAGGGCTTAGCCCCTCCCTGGCCTAAAATGCCACTGTCAGAGCAGTGCAGCGTTGGAGCAACATGGCGAAGAGCATGCCCAGTGGATCAAAACGTTCTCTTTCTAACAGCATTATAAAGTTATGAGTTACTTACTTCTTCACTAGATATGTTCCTCTGAACGGCGAGGCTGTTTTGCTGTGTTTTATCCTTTACAACTACACGCATACGAGGCGACGGGTGAGAAGGGGAGGGGAATGAAGAGGCTGGGTTGCAGCTGGAGCGGATGTAGGGAGAGACGCGGCTTGTCATGCATCTTGTTTTGGTCTACAGACAGTGTTCATGCCCCACCTAATGGTGAAATAGCGTTTATTGCTCCTTTAAGATTCCAGAACATAAACATAAACCTGTCTTTTTTTTTTCAAATTGAATCAGATGATCAAACAGTTCCTACTTGAGTACTGATTGATTACAGGTACCTGGACTGTGGCCTACATGCCACAACTCCATGGTCAAAACCTTACAGGCATCAGTATCAAATTTATCAACTTAATTTAAGTTGATAAAGCCAGCAATTATGGATCAAAGTCGCCATTTTGTGTCTTTCACACATGTTCTATCTTGTCAAACTCTGCCAACCACCTTTGGATTACAGATGTCTAAATAACCCGGTATACTCTTAGACATAAAAAGTTATCAAAAGTTCTTGTTGCATCAAAGCATGTGGGTGTGGCCAAGCCTCAATATCAGACTTCTCACCTTAAAAGACGAAGGTGCAATATCTTCCACAGGTAAGGCTGGCATTGTATTAAACTTTCTGTGTGTCATCACAGACCAGCACTCAACACATTCATGGGTGGTTATCCCTAGAATATTTTGAACACCTATATATTCTTATGAACATTAAGAACATGATGGAAAATACTACGCATCCTCTCTTAAGTGTCTTCGGCCAGAGACTTCTCCAGAGCAGCTGTAAGACAGACTGCTACAGGAGGTTCTTCCTGCCTGCTGGCATCACCATCAACAACAACCCCTGTAACATGAGTTATACCAGCATTTAATTTCCCTTTGGGATTAATGAAGTATTTTTGAGATGAATTGAATCCACACCAAATGTGTTTTTCTCATGGACCATTCATATCTGTGGCGAATTATCCTTGATGACAGTCTGTAAAAGTTTCTGCCAACAGATCATTTCAAATTCTGAAAATACAACAGGAAGTTCACTTCATTAATCATTTGTCACCAAACAGGAAATAACTACAATTTCCTCAGGGAAGGCCAGATTTCGTTCAAATTTTGAAGAATATTCACCAGAACTGAACTGAACCTAACTAAACATAATATAGAAGCTTGCTTGTAGTTCTGCCTAGTGGCGGCTTGTGAAATTGAGTGGCAGGCTGGCTTGCGAAACAAGCCTGAGTGGCGCTGAGGTGCGAGGGCTACTCAATGCTGCTGGTAGCTTTAGTTTTTCTATGTAGTTTAATACTTTTATGATCTATAGAGCTGAATCAGACAAATAAATTAAATGTCATAAAACTTTTTAGAGCAAAATCGTTATACCCTGCTTAGCTGAAAAAAAAGTCTTGCTCACTTAAGCAATTATTTACAGTCGGAAGTCCCTTTCACTGTTTAGGAATGAGTGCATTAATGGACTCCGGTATAGTTCTCACTTTCATCAGCAAATTTTTTTTTTCTCACCGAGTTCTGTCTAAGCAGCACTGTTACAGAAAAAGAAAATCTTTGTCTATAAACAACTGTAAAACACATAAAAGCAGCAATGACAGCAATCTGTGCACCTACTGGACCCCAGTGTCTTATTATTTTCCAAGCCACTGGTTTTGACAGTCCAAACGTTGTCACTGTCATCCATTATATTCTTTCATCTGCTAAATAGAACAGTGTGCCGCTTGTTTGACAGCACCGGCAGATGATCTCATTACACTTGTCTAAGCCTGATGTGGACAAAGAAACTTGAATTCAACTGCAAACCTCTTGCAAACACATCATTGTCCAAGCTGCTCTTCCAACTGTAGGTCCATAGTGGTCACCACATAAAAAAGTGTGTGCATATTTTTTTTCATTACTTAGGACAGAACTACAGAGAAAAAAAATTCACACTATCACCCTGTAGTATAGTCTGTAACAGACAGTGCACGTAAGAACAGCTGAATGTCAAGAAAAACATTTATTCAGGGTTTAACATGAACACTGTCTTCTCTGTGGTACTTATGTGTAGAAAGAGGGGCACAATGTACTCTGACTTCTTAATCATGAAAACAGAACTTTTTTTGGTTCAGATATAGTCTGCTCCGACTTATGTTATTAGTATACCAGGAAAATTATCAGGGTTTTAAGAAAGCTTTTCTGTTAAAAAAAATATTTAACCAGTTAAAATCTTACTTCCAGTAGATGATTGTCTTGGTACTTTCATTTAGTATAAATCCGAACTCACAGGTTGTGTCACTGGGTGAGAGACAGGGTACAGCCTGCACAGGCCATCAGTCTATCACAGTCCTGCAAATAATTAAATTATTATTATTTAGTTGTAAAAGCAGTGTTTCTCAGTATTGCTTCACGTTTGTGTGACATGAAAGGATGATTGGATTACATTTATGAATTCCTCCGCACTTCCTGGTTTTGCCTCAGAAAAATAACATTTGATGCCACTCTACAAGTTTTCTGTTGCATTTAGCAATCTAAGGATTCTTCTGACCACTCAGTAACTTTAATCTTGCTGGTGTAGAACCACAATCCTTCTCTTTACTTGATTACCATGCTTAAATCACTGTTTTGTTGCATCACCCAGTTTCCCTGTCCAAAGAGGAATGCTCTAAAAAAAGGGAGTGGGAAACTCTTCTAGTATTTTTGATGTACTCAGACTGTTCCATGGTAAGACACACGCACGCACGCACGCACACACACACACACACACACACACACACACACACACACACACACACACACACACACACACACACACACACACACACACACACACACACACACACACACACACACACACACACACATATCCTGGTTTAAAATGCAAACTGAGGGCTGTGCATTAACTTTCATAGACTTACATTAATTTTCAAGCCTTTTCTATGCCCTAATCTTTACGGGTTTATACCTAACCCAAACCCTAACCTAAACTGAATTGACATCTTAGTGCTAAACCTAACCCCTAGCCCAAAAAAAAGCGAGGACCAAAAAAAGGTCCGTTACATTACATCAAAGTCCTTACTTTACTAGTAAAATGAGTAAAAAATGTTCTCGCTGCGCTGCAAGTACAAGAACACACACACGCACGTACAAAATGTGTCGTTCAACATTTGAAAGGGTGGCCTTCTAGCTGTGTGGTCAACAGTTTAATCCTTTAGCCAAGTGAATATGGATTTGATACATAACACATTTGTCAAGTTTTATAGATATACTATTTGTCTCCAAAATACCTTGTGTGGCACCGATACTCCAACCTGTTAAACCCACAAATGCGGAGAAGGACAGAGGAGAAATGAGGCATCACGCCTGCATGTGATACACGCGCATGTTGAGTTAGAAGAACAAGCTGTCCTTACTTTTCATATTTGTTTCGAGGTCAGTGAGTTTCCACACCTGTCTGTGCAGATGAAGGAAATAGGTGTTTGAATCAAATCAGGAGAGAAAAATGAGCTGCCAACTAGGCGCCTTTTAAAAAAGCAATCACCATCCAGCAGGGATGGGCTGAATGTGAAGGGCGCCTGTACAGAGAACGCTAGCACTGTACTCTGCTGACACACATGACTGCCAGTCAAAACTGTTTACCATTTTCACCTACAGAATAACTGATTTTAAATAATACAGCCATGTTTGAGCACATAGGAAGCCAGATAATGCCAGATAATTGACAGCCCTCTGACCGCTTTGAGGAAAATGGACTTCTAGTAAAGTTCAGTAAAACATTGTGCATCTGTCACACAGTATTTCACTGTTGTTCTCCTGCAACCATACAGTGCCTTGCAGAAATATTCCATCATCAGTCAACATCAGATTCCAAGTCTTGCTCAAGATTTTCAATTGGATTTAGGTACTAATGCATTGACTGGGTCATTCTAAAACTTGAATATTCTTTCATTAAAGCCATTCCATCATAGCTTTGGCTGTTTGTTTCCGGTTTTCTTCCTGCTGAAAGGTGAACCTCCGCTCCAGTCTCAGTTCTTTTGCAACCTGTAGCAGTTTTTTTTATATATTCACTTGAATCAGCTCCATCAGTCTTCACATGAACAGTGACCAGCTTTTCTGTGCCAGCTCAAGAAAAGCATCCCCACAGCATGATGCTGCTGCCACCATGTGTTAAAGCATGGGCACACAAACACACACGTTGATTTGCAGGGCTAGTTTTCCTTCACACACACAGTAGGTTTTCATGTGGGCCCAAAACTTCAATTTTGATGTTTTCTTAGCAGAGAACCTTCCACATGTTTGCTGTGTCCTCTGCATGGTTTGAGGCAAACGTTTGTCTTGACTTCCAATGTCTTTCTTTCAACAGTTTCTTCCTGTCATTGTTTCATACAGAGCATATTTGTGGTGTGCACCACTGATAGTTGTCCTAACAGCTTTCCCCACCTGGGCTGCTCCCAACTCTCTCCATTCTTGAATTACCCACAGATTTGTGATACCTACAGATCCTGGGCTATTGTTTTATAGCCTAACCTGTCTATAAACCAGAACCAAACATGAAGCAGCATTTAGTTTTTATGCTCCACCTATCTGGAACAAACTCCCAGAAGACTGTATAAGTACTAAAACCCTGAGTTCCTTTAAATCAAAGTTAACAACCTATTTGTTTAAAGTTGAATGTTTGTAGTACAACTTGGCTCATATCTTAACCTGCTGCTACTATTCCAGTACAATGCACATGCCACTGTAATGTTTTATTTTCTTATGTTCTGTTCATATACAGCACTTTGAATTGTCTTGTTACTAAAATGTGCTATGCAAAAAAAACTTGCCTTGCCTTGCCTTAAACTTACCCGCAACGGTCTCCCTGCTGTGTTCCATTGTCTTTATGATACTGTTTGTTCACTAATGTTCTCCAATAAACCCTTGAGGCTGTCACAGAGCAGCTGGATTTATACTGAAATTCATCTGCAAACAATTTGACTCTAGTCATTACTAACCATTCTTATTACTAACTAACCAACTAACTAACCAACCATTAATATCTCTGGGAACTCCCTCAAAACAGTTGGAAAATCATTTCAGGTGACTAACCTCATTATATACACTTTTGAGTCATAGTTTTGATGTCTTCACTATGTATGTGCAATGTAGAAAGTCATAAAAACAAGGAAAAGCCCCTGAAGGACAAAGGTGAGTCTAGACTTAGACTGGTAGTGTACGTGACTTCTAAAGCAAACTGAATGCACAAGATTTAATTTAGGGCTTTTAGATTATAAAGGACATGGAATAGTGTTAGATTTTTATTTATTTGAAATATGAGAATTTTCCTCCAACTTCAACATGGTGCTCCACTTTGTTTTGGTCTGTCACATAAAATGGTTTCACCATATGAAGTTTGTGGCTTTGAAATGACAAAAAAAGGCAAAAACGTTTCAAGGGGTACGAACACTGCTACGAGGCACTGATATGTCAACACGTGCCTATCTTCACAAGCGATTTTGCTGTCTAATGGGAACTTCTTTGATCAAACACTAAATTGTAGGTATAGCAGTAAATGTTTTAGAGATTTTTTTAATTCTCTACCGTTTCTACTATGAAGCAAAATAATCGGTTTCTTCTCAAAATTTACGTATTTTCCACACATGCGTTGCCCGGACAGGGACACACCAAGCTGGAGAGTCTTCATTTAGAGCCAGGCTCTGTAAAAGATAATGAAAATGTCACGGAGCCTTATGTAATTTGTAAGCGCTGACAGCTTTCCCACAGAGGTGATAACTATTGTTAACTGGTGACATTTATAAGCAATGAGAGTGTCCCTCTTAACAGTCAGGGCTATGTTAAAAAGGCCCAGCTACATGAGATAGAAATTTTCATTTGACAACAGCTTACGTAAGCTCTGTGTGTTTTATTGGACTTTTATAAAGATGTCAAAGTGGGACAAAGGAGAATTTGCTCCTCCAATGAAAATAAAATGAAGATTCTAACCACATGATATTGTGACCATTAAATGATTTCTTTCTAGATTTTGCAGAAAAATAAATTTAGGGATAAACTGCCCTTTGTGGAAGTTTTAGAATATGATCCTAAATCAGAGCTGGGACTTTTTGCTAATTAGATGTACTACAGTGCTGAAGAAAAAGAAAGTAAACTGCTGCTGTTGCACTGCCTTTATTAGCTCCAGTTTATACTATTAAATAGGACAGGGGTTGACTGACAGAGATAAAAATGGATGTTTTATGCTGTACTTAGCTAATAACCCTGCTGTTTCAGCTGATACACTGGCTAAGTGACTGACAGAAGCTGGCTTTGTGGTTGACTGTTTATAAAAGATGGTCGTTGCCACTGCTTCTCAGACATCTACTTAATAAGGATGCGCATAATGAGCAGCTGTTAATGAATACATCAACACTCGTCCTCAGAGTTTGTGGTGCTCCTTGCAAAAGCTGATATGTGAATGTGAAAAACGTATGGCTGCGGTGAAGCTGAAAAAAAATTAAAACAACTGCTTTCAGTGTTGACAAATCTAGACCTTATAGGCAAATTAAAACTTATATATATATATATATATATATATATATATATATATATATATATATATATATATATATATATATATATTACTAATTCTGTATTGAAGATGTTTATTTGGTCATTTCTAAAAAGCTAATCCTTCTATATTCCAAAAACGTTAAAATGCAAAACCTTGTAATTAAAGTGACTTCGTATTATGGAAAATGTTAAAAGATCTGAAAATCCAGAACAATGTCTGAGGGAAACTTTTATTTTATCAAAACAAATAATTTCTGTGGATAATCCCTGCTGGTGATTTAGTGGGCAGCTCTTCTGCAGCTACTCGGTGCCTGCTGCTGGTGTTCAGGTTCAGTGTCAGTTAAAAACAATCAAATAAGAGCTGTTATCCATTCTTGGGGATAAATCATACAACTGGTGTTAAAATGTCCTTAAAGTTGCTGTTAAACAGTTTCTTTTCTCACTATGTATGATGTGCTCCAGTCTGGTATAGTCCCTGAGTTTGTGATAAAGGGTGTAAAATTAAAATATTAAGGACAGGTTATGTTTCTGTTACCATCTAGTCACATCATTATAATGTATCTCATTTTTAATCTAATCTGGCAGCACATCTTATCTTATTTTCTCGCCATGACATGGAACTGATACGATCTTCAACTCTCTCCAGTCTCAGGGATCAGGAAAGACATCTTTACTCTGTTTGCCTACTGACATGACCAGTTGTTGAACTATCCGCAGTGTCATTAAGATGAATAAGATCAGACTCAGTAGCCCTACCTTGGCAATGGTTTCATGGAATTTGAACAATGGGTCGAGTGTTCCTGGAGACTGAGCAGAAAATTGGGCCTCCGACAGAAAACTGGTGGTCTGAAAAGAAAAATAGAAATTTTAGACATGACACAAATACAACTTTAAAATTGTGTCCATGTATTAAGAGATTAAATATTTGCCTTCTGTGGAGACATCTCAAAAATCCAAATACATATTATTTATATACTATGTTCAGATAAAATATTGAGATTCTGTCCAAGTACTGCTTTGTACTTATTTTTCATCTCATTTACTCTTTTATTTTACCTTCTATTCAGAATTAAGAAGGCAAATGTGAAATGACCTGCCAGAGGAAAAGCTGAGGTCGCTATGGTGACAGAACATGCATAGTTCACACAACCTGAAATTTACCAGAAAAGAAGTAAAAACCAAAAGGAGAGAAAAAAAAACCTCAAACATTTCCTTCTAAAAAAACAACACATGGAAAATGGATGTCCTAATAAACAGCACACATATGTAATATTAAGTCATAACCCAATTTACCTTAACCCCCTCAGTGACATTGCAAAGACAGCAGGGTAAATGATAAGAAGTTGAAAATGGTATGTTCTCAACTGCAGACCGATTTAAGGTTTCAGAATAGTAGACTTGTCCTGGTGCCATTTTATACTGCCAATAGTAATGACTCAAT
Source organism: Fundulus diaphanus (assembly GCA_037039145.1). Taxonomy (NCBI): domain Eukaryota; kingdom Metazoa; phylum Chordata; class Actinopteri; order Cyprinodontiformes; family Fundulidae; genus Fundulus; species Fundulus diaphanus. The sequence continues at coordinate 48,451,845 of CM073128.1, forward strand.
GGCTTCAGAATTTTTAAGAGAAAGTGCTACACTGTAAAACCCACTAGTTGAAAAAAAACTACTGAATGTGGTTTATGTTTGCTAGCCCAGTCCTGTGTGAACTAGGAACTGAGTTTATTTAACAAATCAGTTTTGGGTTTAAAGTAGCATACTAAGTAACAGTTGGTTAAAGACATTAATCTGGGACGTTAGACAAACAAAGAGTGGGTTGAGCGAATAACAATTGAAATGCAAAACCTTTTTCCTATTAATTTTTGGTTTTATAACGTTGCTATTTGTTTGTTTGTTATAGTAACAATATCGCATTGGCTAAAGTGTCAATGATAAACATAGCTAGTACTAGTTAGTGCCAATTACTTAGCTTGTAAAAGGCTAATGTTAAACTGTAAAAAAAATGTTATAAAACAAAAGTCCATGGGCCTCATGTACAAAAGAGTGCACAGTTCTCAAACTAAACCTTGGTGGTAGGAAGAAATCCTGTAACCTGCGGTGCACAAGAAAATTAAGATGTAGGGAATCGCATGTGTTGCCTTGTTAAATCCCACCTTTCATGGAATTGGGTGCACCTGCATGTGTACCTAGGGTCACTCCGTCCTCGCTCCAAACTACATATACAAGTTAGTGAAAATACCCAGAAAGCACCAACCACGTGTCCAAATAACCATGGCAACAGCGCTGTCAGACAGTCAGAGAGACACCTTGAGGGCTATTTGTAATGAATTACAGCAAACCAATAGCTTCTGGAGTGGCAACATTGACTCATTAAATAAACTGGCTGACAATAAAAAGTTAATACCCGTTGCGTTTTACAATGTTTTTTAAATTCAAGCAGCCCGTCTAGCTGCTGCATTGACCCAATACTTATTGTTGTAATGTATTGAATATGCCTCTATACTTCGATTAGGAAGTCTGTCCCCACACACACTTGGTGAAGTGTTTTAAATCTTAAAGACGGATCAGAATGTTACATAAGAAAATACTCAGAAGTCAGCCATCGCGCACGTGCAAATGAGAGCCACGGTTTAGCGGATGTTTATGTATCTGAACAACATACGGATGAGGTCATTCCAGGGGGCTGCCTTGGGATGGCTCAGGGATGTTAAATATCCGATCTGCCAGTCAGCTCCCTTTGAAAAGCTCCAGTTGCAAAGATTGTAGTGGAATTAGAACCTGAAACGGCAACGGTGACACACGGTTCCTCCTGGATACCCTCTGTAACGCTGGGACCTGTTCAACAATAATTTACCTGGGCAATCTGAACTGGCTAATAAACCACTCATCATCATGTGGCAGCAGTTCAGCAGGATCTCTGAAAATACGCTCCCTCCGCATTCTTCTATCAGTGATATCCTGCAGCAGCGCCCCCACAAATATGTGCAACTTTACGCAGGTAAATATGGACATGTGTGATTGTCTCCACCTTAGGAATCATCACACGTGTCTTGTTAGGAGTTAGCCTGCTGATCCCATCCCGTTTTGTTTTTCAGTTTGAATGAAAGAGCCCCTTAGAGGAGTCACATGCATTTTATCCCCTCGGAGCACACACCGATGCACATTTACATCTACATGTGACAAAAACAGAGGACTATTTACAATTTACATCTGATAGAGGTCGTTTTCATCATTTAGTGATGTGCTACGTTATTGTATGAGGCTAGACATGATTCAACTTATTTGTACGGATTTAAACCATAACAGCTCAAACTCATGAAAAAAACTTTAGGTATGATGCTCCTTAATAAATAAATAAATAAAACTGAATGGAGTTATACTCCACTGGATATGGATGGGTTTTAGCACTTTGTGGGGGCTTTTACCGTCGATCGAAGACTACATATTTTCACAGGTCAAAAAATTTGTGTGATTACCACACACTTTCATGAAACATTAATTTTTGTACATGCCAAGTTGAGCATTAAACATTGTACTGACTTTTTTAATTTATTTTTTTGCATACTCACGCTTCGTACATGAGGCCCCAGGTTTAAATGTTAAATAATGAAAAAAAAATAAAAAATTTGCGTTTTAATGTAAACTAAAAACCAAAACCCGCTGATATTAACATTTACAGTGAGCATTTTTAATTAATGTATATTTAAGCAATGTTCAGAGTCCACAGATTGCTAGGCTAAAACAGAATACATCCTGCACAACCAGAATGTTTCACAATATTTTTGAACTAAATCTGTGTTGTTTCTACCCACAGTACAGTATGAATCTGTATTTGACTGTTAAATAAACAAAAATACATATTTTCCCTCTTACTCATGTTAGTAGCATAAACTAATTACTGAAGAAACAAGTAAAATCATTAATTCTGAATCAAATGAAGCTTTCTTTAAGTTTAGGTTCATGATTTACAAACTTTTTTGTGGCTCTTATGACTTCTTTCTTCTAAGTACAGACAGCTTTTAGACTCAGTCTAAATCGAAATAAAATATAATGCCCCTTTTCCGCTTGTACCAACTTAAAACAGTTCACTACAGGTTATGTCGCTTTTTCAGCTTTTCCATTAATATCGGTTACTTGGAACCATGCCTATTTTCAGTACCTGTTAGCTTGCAGTTCCAACTGTTCCGAGTTGCTCTGAAAATGTCAGAAGACTTTCGGTCACTGCTTGGTCAGATGGCAGTATCACTATGGTAAATGGCTTGTACCTGTATAGTGCTTTATCAAGTCTAAGGAACCCAAAGCACTTTACACTACAGTCAGTCATTCACCCATTCATACACACATTTGTATGCTGACGCTGATGAGCTACATTTAATCCACAGCTGCCCCGGGGCTGACTGACAGAAGCGGAACTGCCAAACAATCGGCACCACCTCTGACCTTTGACCACCAACAGCAGGAAAGGCAGGTGAAGTGTCTTACCCAACTGAAGACAGTTGGAGTGGGGATTCAAACCAGCAATCCACTGGATATAGGAAGAACTCCTAGCACCAGCACCATTGTCACCATGATTAGTTACAGCATATTTTAAAAATTAATATCTTCAACCGTTAGATCATTTATGCTGGGTTTATTGTGTATGAACACTATTATAGCAAGCTAGCATTAAGTAGCATTAGCATGTCCTCTAGCTCATATTCTTCCACTTGATACCACACGCCTTCTCTCTCTCTCCGGTACATATCTAGTGTGTTTTATCTAGCTGCCCACAGCCTTCTCTGGCACTCTGTTATTAGTTTGACAACAGCCATAACTGGAGCAGCAGTCTATCCTGTTGTTGTGCTGATGTATCTGCAAATCACATCACTTTGGATCAGTGATGCCAGATCTTGCAAGAGAAAGAAGCGACTAGCGTGTTCCTGTTGGTAAAATGGGTGTGGGGGGGATATGTGGCACACGGTTTCTGTTATACAGCAGCAGCACGACCAGGTCTCTTAGTAGTTCTTGTGTAACCAGGTAAAGGAGCTGTATTGGAACAAAAGCCAAGCCCAAATAAGCAACTACACGTTAAAAACAAGCCCAAAAAACGCAACCTGTTACGAAATTTACAAGAAACTTTTTTTTTTTTTTCCCCAGTGTCCTGTCTAGCAATGTGGCAATAGGAACTGATGTCTCAATGGCAGATAGAGCTCGACAGATTTTGCTTTCACAAGTGGAGCGAACAGCTTTCGCCATAGTGCTCCGCTTGATTTATGCATGTTAATAGCTTTACAAGAAACTTTAGAAAAAAACAAGCCCAAAGTTGCTTATAATAAGCAGACTTGGCAACACTGCTTCGGACTGTTGGGCCGCCTTGATGTTAAAGATCCCGCCTCCATTGAGATGCTTAATTGTAATGGAAAATGAATCAAACCGTGCTGAACTGGTCCGACCTGTCCCAACCCGAATAGATTGAATACGAATGGAAAAGGGCACTAGGATCTCATCGGGTCATCACATAGTTCAAAATGGTAGCCTTGACGAATGATCAGGCCCCTTCTGTTTTCTAACCCACCAAACTGAATCTGAATGTTTTGCACATAGCACAAAGTTAGCAATTGTTAGCATTTGGGGTAAAAACTGACAAATCAGTTTCTAGATTACATACTGTATGAAGAAAAAAGAAAGAAAAAGCTGTCTCAAAACCCCTGCTGCAATCATGTCACCACTTCATACCTACTTTAAGTTTGGCTCTGTGATTATGTCTCTTAACGGCTTAGAGAGTTGCCAGTGGCACATTAACTTAAACGTCATATGCCAACCTTGGTTATTGTAAAGGTCACACAAAGAAGGTAAAAAAGAATATCAGGCTTGCACTGAAAGGGACTTGAGAAAGAGACACCAGCTTACATGGGATCAGCTCATTTTGTTATTAAAGAACCTTTTTGTTTAAAGAAACCTCTGCTGGTCTTGCTGAATTCTGGGTCCTCTGCCTCTGATCATTACAGATCATTACAGTTTTGTGTGCAACCTTGGAATACCTTATCAAAATATAAGCTTGCCTTTTGCAGACATGATGCTTTAACAAGGACCGAAAGCTCTTCACACAGTGACAAGAAAATACTAAAAAGTTTTAACTGCAATTGGACTTGATTGGTTGGACAAATGATTAACCTCACCATATAATCAACTTTATTGTCATTATGTTTTACCATACTGACATTTTTGATGAGAGACCCCGGCTCAGAATGCACACAGATTACACATAACACACATACAAAACAAAACATAATCTTTCCAGACATTTAGTTTTTTCTGAAATCAGATTGCATTGACCATCAACATTTACTGAGAATGTTAAAGCGTGCAAATGGTCCAAAAAGTCAGATAGCAGTCCCTTTACAGACAATATAGTTTATGGTGCTGTTGCATGAATGTACCACACGAACCCTCAGTCGTTTGATACATTCATGCACACAGTAAAATACTGTGCAATAAATTTAGATCTTCAAGTTACAGAGCTGTGCAGTTTGAATGGATGTCCAAACAGACATTCCCTGAGAAACCAAAGTGTGCAAATAGACATTAGAATATGAGAGACAGTGTAAAAAAATTCTCATCGGATGAAGAAGATGTGGAACAAGTAGTATGTAACATACTATGAACTAGGCTGGTGGTTTATTGATTCTCAGCAGGGGGCAATCGCCTTCACAATTTTGGGAAATAAGCTTTTTTAAGTGGAAGAAAATACAAAAACAGTCACACAATTAAACCAAACTGGGGGTTAAATTCATTATCAGTAACATATTAATAGAGCCTTTTTACAACTTACAAACCATGGTTAAGAATAAGCTAAAAATGATTTTAACATTTCGGCTGTATTTGGGCTCACTGGGCCTTAAAACATAAGCCTGTGAACTCTAAGCACACACCTGTGGATTACCACCCCACCTCACCCCTTTCAAGGTAGCTCAGAGCCATTAGCCTTAGACACGCAGTGCTAAAGAGCAGGCCAAATCAAGCACTCTGTTCTATACTTCACAGGGCCAGGATGAATGGCTGGGGAGAATTGAAGGTTTTAAACAAAAGAGCCTTAGCCAGGATCAAAGACACCTGAGTTCCATTCACATTAGAGCCCTTTGTATTGCTAATCTACACTTCACTTCATCTTTCACACAAGAGGAGCTCACCATGCCTTCATCTCAGCTCTTAAGCCTACTTCTTTCCTTTTCTGATTTTTCTTGGTTGGGATTTCAATTAGAATTTCATAAAACACACACACAGACACACACACGCACACATATATATATATAAGATACAGATGGACAGTTGATAAAAAATACTCTCTATTGACCGGTAAAACAATGTTACTCAGAAATCAGAGGATGACTTCAAGTGCCCCACTAAAGGAAGAGCAAATGGTGAAAATGGTTGGAAAGAAACCCCTAGAGGCAGGGCTTGTGTGAGGCTAGAAAAAGGCTCTTTATCAGTGGAAAGCTAAGAAGAGGCCATCTGAAGTTTGCAAACAATTCTTGGCATTGCAACATAGATGAGTGGAGTATACATGCATCTCACAAAATTACAATATCATCAGAACTACAAAAATGGTTGTGGCGTGGCTACATTGTGGCTTACCAGAAACATCTTGTGTCTGTGTGTATGAATGGGAGTTTGTATGAATGACTGATTGTAATGTAACACGCTTTGAGGTCTTCAGACTAGATAAAGCGATATAACAGTTTTAGGCCATTTACCATTAAATAAACGTTTGGAGTCAGAAACAGCTCTGGCCGTTTTGGTGTCCTATGCCAGGTTTGTTTCCTTGGTTCTGGTGTCTCCAATCTTCCCCTTGGCAATAGCCTATATATTGTAATGAGTAATGCTGGTGAACCTGATATTCAGCCAAACACAGCTTTGCAATTTAAAAGCTTTACTGAAGGGAATGAGTCGTGGCAGGTGAGGCAGGCAAGCAGATGTGGACCGGAGAACCACCAGAATGGGCAGAGCAAGCGGCTGGAACTCATGGGGAAACAGGCAGACTTGTGCAGCATGCAGACACAGGCAACTTTCTTCAGAAGAGTCCAGCTGGCTGAGCATAAAGGAACGGGTAGAGGCAGCGCACATCTCACAAGACGAGACGTTGTGGCAGGGATGAGTTGGCTGAGGCAGGTATATGCAGACAGGTGAACAGGTGAGCCTAGTTGACTTTAATTAGTGGCAGCAGGTGGAGCTGATCTAGAGCAGAGTGGTGGCTGGACGGAGACATAGGTGATTGGCTGATGGCTTAGAGGTGAAGGCTGATTCAAGGAAAGTCCAGAAAAAGTCAAAGCAAAACAAACACAAACCTAAATCGTGACATATATTTACCACATTTAGGTCAGACCAGTTTGCTATTCAATCAAACACGGTGATCCTATGGTGATTAAAGCACTCACTGGTACATTTAACCTTGATAAAACACTAGGCCAGATAAGACACTTCTGATGATGTTGTTCTTGTTCTGGAGTGGATTAACACAATAAATTATACTGTTGTAGTCCATATCCGTGACACATCTGTGTGTGGTGGCTCTGGAAGCACCGACTCCAGCTGCAGTCCACAACTCCACTCTCTCCAAACTCTGGAGAGGAAATTGCTTAATTTTGCATGTCTACTGCATTTGTGTTGGCCGCCTTTTCATTGGTCCACAAAAATGCCTCTTTCCCCATGCTCTTCTTCCTTCTTTACTTCTGTGGCAGCACTACTGCACAGCCTACTGGTATGGCATAGGTATAACAAAGCCTATTGAGGCACTGCTGGCTTGGTAAGGTTTCATCTTTACGCTTAAACCCTTCTGTGCAGAACAGTATTCAGCACCATGTGAATGTAACATGGGAGCAACTTGTTTTGGCGCAGTCTTTTTTAAAAGCAAAAGAGGAACTTCACACTCCGGCCCCCTCCAGGCAGCAGAGCGTTCCACTCCACTCTGTTCTGTCATTTTTGTAGTATGCTGAGGGACAATGCAAGGAATTGTGTGGGTTAATGCACCCAACAAATGTACAGTTTGACTTATTCTCTTGTAACTTCTGCATCCTTGAGCGTAGACTACAAAAATTACAGTGAGAAATAAAAATGTTTCACAAAATTGGTAAGCCGGATGTTTATTACCTTATGTAGCAGTTCTGTAGCAACTATTTTGATGTTATTTCTCATAATAATGTAACAGGGAACAGAGATCACTGAATAGATTGAAAAATATGACCAAAAAATAATTTAAAGCTATCTACACAGTACCTGGACATACTAAATTCACCTTTCCTGCACTCCTAGAGACACCAAATGCTCAACAAAATGTATTTAAGGGCTAAAAATATGAATTTAGCATGAAATGTCCCCTTTAAGTTCTGACAATTTCCTTCACGTCTGAAAAATATTTTTTGCAAGGGATATGACGCTTTTTACCACACAGTTAGGCCAATCGGACTTTGTCATGGCCAGGCTAATCTTAAAACCCAAATCCCATTGAAAAAGCAATGCAATCATGAGGAAACCCATCAAACATAGCTGAACTATTTGCATTTTAGCACCAAGAGCGGCAGAAACTCAACCAACATGATGTGAAAGATGGGCTGAAAGCATGCCAAGACACACAAAATTCGTTATTCTTGTCGATATTGATTTCTAAACTTATGCTCAGTTAACATTAGTATTCTGTATTATTATTTTTTTCCAGAGGTGTACAAAGACAACAAACTTATCTCAGAATTTGACTGTCAAACCTTTGAAAACTAGAACATTATAGTATGACGACTGAGTAGTTTTTGGCTGGTTATGCTTAATAAACAATGTATTTACTTGGGGTGAGACAAAAAAAGACAATTTTGTCCAATTAGCTGCATCAACTGACAGCACAAAATAATAGCATAACGGTTGTACCCTGTAATATAACCAGCCCACGCATACTTACAAAATGTCAGTGCTAGCATTTATATAAAGAAAAAATTGTTAAAGGACCTCTTTAGCATGAAGGACAATGATTACAGGTTGGACAAATGAAAGGATCCTGCTCATCACTCGGGAATGAGCTCAAACCGTATGTCCTTGGGGGGGGGCACATCTTCAAATGACCATTTGTTTAAGCACCACTTGGGGCTCTTTGTGACCAAGGGCTGGGTGGACAGGTTCCGTCAATGTGCATGAAATGAAAGAAAAGCCATTTTCTGTCCAGGGGAGAAGAATTTTAAATGAAAAATTGCTGGGGTGGAAATCATTTTTGCCTTTAAAACAGGTTGTCTATTGTAACATTTTAAATACTTGTATCAGAGAGGTTAGAGATATTAAAAATAATCTTTACATTTTTCGGAATTTCTTGTAAAACCAAATATAGATTTTTAGGTCTAAAATACATAACCAAGATACGCTAGTGTACATTATTGGTCATCCAGGAGATAAGGAAAGGCTTCTTCAGTTCTAAACTATTTGAAAGTAACAGACTTTTCAGAACAATCACACGAGGGGTCAATCACACTAATGCTCATGAAACCCCAGTCCTGTGGCCATACATGGACAGTACATTCAACAGGTGAGTTCATATGAATACCTGGGGCTTTATATTGATAACACTCTTGGCTGGCACTCACGTGTGGCAGGTGTTTGTGTAAAACCTCACTAGCGTCTTAATTTTGTTCGTCTGTACTGATTTGAGACACTAGGTGTCATTATTACTCATTGCTCCTTTAAATAATTACTATATTCTACAGCCTTTGTGAAATTTTCAAAAGATGTGGTTAATTCCTCCAAAGTGACGTAAAAGGCCTATCTCCAGTTATGATACTTGATGGCACCTGTTAATTTGGGCACAACAAGATTAAGTGCAGGACGACTATCTTATCATTTAGGGACAGGTGGATATGCAAAGCTTCTTTTCCCATTAAAGAGCTTTATATGTCCAATATGAATATTTGAGATAAAACACAGCACAGTGAGTACATGGGTGGAAGCCTTTAACTGACTAACTGCTTGTAGGGTCAAAAAGATTTTCAAATACTCACAGTTAACCAGTTAAACCATTTAAGAAAACTGTTGCATGTATGCAGGAATACTCGTTAGAAGGTCAGTTAATAAGCAGGGGAAGTAGACATTGGACAACAAAATCATAGATGGCAGAGCATAACAGTGGCCAATTCAGACCATTTCAACTGATATACATGAAAGAGGAAGCAGAGAGAGAGAGGAGACAGAGATAACGAGGTCGGAAAGAGAGCCAGGAGAGAGAACAAAGGGAAAGAGGGATATAAAAAAAGGATGATTAAAAAATCTTTGGGTGTTCATGAGGTTAATGTAGTGGATCCTTGTAAAATGAACACCCCGAAAAACATCCCCTTTTATCACAAAACGAGTGCAAAGCGAGAAGAGGAGCTGCATCACTGAGCTTAGTCCCACCTGAGCTGGATTTCCATTGATTTTTTTTCTCCCTCTCGTTTCTTAGTGAGTATCCCATCTGTCCATCTCCTTTCTCCCTGTCTTTGCAGGTGCTGAATGTAATTGGATTTTCTCACTGTAAAACTGTGGCTTTAAAAGTCTGCTGGAGCTGGAGGTTGGACATTCAGTGGAGCTTGAAAACTAAGCTGAAAACAACAGATAGAGCGACTTCAGTAACACCTTCCATTTGTAAACAATTCTGAGTCTAACCATAGATATCTGTTTCCAGCATGTAGTGCTTTTTACATGCTTTTTATGCCTACTAATTAAAGCTATAGTTGATAATCCTGTTCAGAAACACTTTTTGTTATACTAGGTAAATAGGTCCTTCCATCCTGACAGTTGTAAATGCATTATGTATTCAGAAAAATGAGGTAAAAAAAAAAAACGATCTCTGTGGGAGCTGCAGGTCTGTAAAAACCCTGACCAATCACTGCCGTTCAGTTCGAAGGGGCATCAATTTGTCAGAGATTTGGTCCTGCCGTCCCCCCCTCTGTCCCACAAGTTCTGGAGGGATCACCTTATCTATTGGTTGTCCCACATGTCAATCATTCTAATGCGCTCACGTAAGGCCAGTGTGCGTGCTTGTTCCTTGCTAGTTTCCGCTTGATGGCTGCACATACGCACTTCTAGTGTTTATGTATCTGGTTACCTTAGGGGTTAGCTTAGAGGTTAGCTTAGCTGTGAGCCGTTCATTGTAGCTCTGCTGCTCTCACTGTATACTTTGAACATGGCTGAGAGTCACAAGAAACAAACCGTGTAGCAGTTTAAGAGAAGAAGAGGAAGGCTTTAATAGAAAGAAATAAGACCAGAGTGGATTTGGGAGATTCTTTTCACGCAATCCTTCTGAGAGGCGGAAGAGCAGGTAAGACGGTCTTATGCATGCAAAATTATACAAAAAGGGACTAGGGGAAACTTCTGGAAAAATTGCAGACTCTTTAACAAACAGCATATGTTACTAAATACAGAAACAACAGTAAAACTGCAAATATTGAAACTCAAGCTGCCCACAGTTAAGAAATCTGATTCAAGCTGAGCATTTTGAGTAAAACAATAATTTTAAAACTTTTTTCTTGAAAACGCAAATAGCCTAGATTATTGCATACAGTTCAAACCAGATGTTTATGTACCCTGTATAGAAAGACACAACCTACATTTTCTTACTGTCTGACCAAATTATAATCCAATAATCTGAAAAATCTTTTTTTTCTATTTGAACTTCGTTAGGTTTACCAAATTTATTTCTATTTATTTCAGCACTTTGAATCGTCTTGTTACTGAAAAGTGCTTTATAAATAAACTTACCTTGCCTTCTATTTTCTAAATTGCAGAATAATGGGGATCATTAAAAAAAAAAAAAAATAGGGTTTGAATACGCTAAAATTACTTTGACTTTAAATAATTTTAGAAATTTGTGTTGGTCTTTATCTGCAGGAGGGACTTGTGGACTTTATGAAATAGATAGCACCATAAGGAAAGAACATTATGTGGAAATATTAAAGCAACAACATATCTCGGGCACAGGAAAACTACTAAATTAGTTTCAGAATAAAATCAAGGTTATGGTTATCATAACAATGACATATTTAAAATACATTTTTGGAGCATGCTATTATATATACATGATAACATACACACACACACACACACATACATACATTATATATATATATATATATATATATATATATATATATATATATATATATATATATATATATATATATATATATATATATATATATATATATGTCTGCTACCTTCTGTCTACCTAATTTTGCCACTGTCACACCCGGATTTCCCCACTGAAGGTATTTCTATTCAATTCAAAAAAAGGGTGTACCTCTCTCGTACCCTCTTTCCTGTCAGCCCACTATATGAAAAACGAGCCACTAGTGCTGTAAAAACCTCAAATAAATAAATAGGCATTGTTTATCATGCTTGAATTTAAATTACCCGTTTACCTTCTTGATGAATGTTTAATTATTGTTATTTCATGTCTGATTTTGGATTGAACAAAACAAAATTGGTCTAACTTAGCCCCTAAGTACACTAGAAGGGTTCTGTTTTATTTGAATAGAATTATGGCTTTTAATGTAAAAATAAATAAATATAATCTATGTATAATAAATCCACAGTGCAATATGCAAGTGAAACTATATGCGTTTTTGTCACCATTTTCACTACAGAGGCCGTTACCACTGTTAGAGAATAATCGATAGAATACTGAGATAATAATTTATGACAGTTCTAATGTATATATATGTGTGTGTGTGTGTGTGTGTGTGTGTGTGTGTGTGTGTGTGTGTGTGTGTGTGTGTGTGGTTAAACTGTTCGAATGGAAATAGTGATGAGGTGGCTCTTTACCAACTTTGCACATCTTGAGGTTGAAATTATTATATACTCTTCTTTTCAAAATAGCTCAGATCAGCTTGGATAAAGTGTTCCTGTGCTCAGATTCTCAGCTGGATTTATATCTGTAATAGTGGTGGACTGACTTAAACCTCCACTCATCGAATGTTGAGACCTGTCTGTTGACTGTGTGACATAAAGAATAAGGGTAGATCATGCAAAGAAAGGATGATCTAAAAGGTGACAAAAACTTACAATAAAACGCATTAAAGCTTCTGTTACCAGATAAAATCTAAAATAGTCATGGCTGAATCTTTGAAAAGTGCCCTCTGCTTACACCAAAGTCTGTTAGCTGTAGTTCAAACCATCTAAACACTTTATTTCCTCCTCATAAATAGTCTCACATTTATAGGTCGAAGTTTGGCTTAACCATCAAATCATGCAACGACCTTACCGCCCTGACACCAACAGATGCACTTAAAGTTAGAAAGCATTCAAACTGGGGTGGTCCATTACCAGGGTGCCCTCTTAAACATTTGGTTGGTCTATAAACATTGATGGCGTTTGCTCATGTACCATTATACTTTACTAAGAGGAGAGGAAATGTGTATAAATTTGCTAATAAAATTTATTATAATAAATGCCCTATAATAAAAAACTTTGTGATTCTGTTCATTCTATTAAATGTCATCCAGCAAATCATAAACGATCTGACTTGACATGCAGTGTGTTAAAATAATTTCTTGCCCTGGTTTCCAGATAGATCAGTCGGGAAGTTCTCTCTTTTTCACCACCACTCACTGCAGCCTCGGCGTCTAGTGAGAGTGATATGCTTCTCTTCAGTCAGTTAGTAGCTGTGCCCTTTGTAAATCCCACATTGTTGTTAACTTAAAAACTCCATGTACCAAAGATTGTTCTTTTAAAGCGAAACCTGGGTTTCTGTTTTACCATCATATCATGGTAAAACATTACAACCTAGCACAACAACACAAGGTTTTTACTTACAACATGCTAAAAATCACTTGTCCTGTCCCAGATTCTAAACTATTTAAATCCAACTTTAAAAAACTAGAACTGATTCCACACTTTTTTCGTTTGTTAAACAACAATGTGTTTAAAAATGTAATTATACCCTTGCTGCTCCACCAGGTTCTGCTGATTAAATGCAAAATCTGGAGCACACGGGTTTGTGTTAACACTATGCCAAGGTGAAATATATTAGTAATGACCTTTGAGAAGCTGTCCATCAAAAGGCTTTTTGACAACATTAAAGATGACGTCCCATCTTTCCTGTGGTGCATGACATTCAGACCACACAAACATGCAAATAAACATTTCCTTGAAATGAAATCAAAAACTGTAAATTTAATAAATAAATGAAATGTATTCACATGAAAATCAATTTATTTAGAAGAATTCTTCTTCTACGCATAATTTTAAGGTCAAAGTTAGTAATAAAGGAGAAGAGGAACCAAGAGAGAGAAAGGAACAGAGGAAACAGAGGAGAGAATTGCAACAGATCCGGGAGAAGAGAACGAGCGGCAGTCAGAAAATGTCTCCCTATCTCTCTCCTCACTTCACGTCGTTTACGTCAGTAGAGGGAAAATTTAATTCGGGGTGAAAGTTTTATTTACAACATTAAATTGAGAGACTCTGTCTCTCAATCGATCCCGCAGCACCTACAAACAGCGCTGCCTATGGTGCTCTGACTCTTAACCGGCTACCAGCACTGATGTGCATTCACGCCCACACCGCTGCTGCCACCGCTGCTGCTGGTGGGAAAACTGGTGGTAAACGTAGTTTCTTGACTATGTTCATGCACAGAGCTGCAAAACCTTTTGTGTGATTCAGACAGGTGCAGTTCATTTTACAGATGCAGTTAATATAGCACGTATTCAGACAGGAACAGGGAAACCGGCAACCGGTGGGGGGTGAGGGGAGCTGAGGTGTGTTGCCATGGGCGTGCTTACCTGCTGTGAAGCAATCAGAAAATAACTTTTTATAACTGTTTAATAACAGCTGTATAGAGTGCTCTGTTATTGTTACTCTGTGCTGCTCTACAAGTCTCTCTCTCGCTCGCTCGACATCGGACAAAAATCAAATTAAAGTTCTACGTGTTTGTATTTTGCGGCGTAAATTGTGAGTCAGACTCAGATTTAGAAGCAGTGTTGGGCAAGCTACTTGTCCAGTGTAGTGAGCTAAGCTATCAGTTACTCAACAATAAATTAAGCTTCACTACACAAAAGCTACCACCTATAGAAATATAGCAAGCTAAGTTACACAAATGTGTTAAAAGTAGCTTAACTACATCAGAAGCTACTTAACGTTGTACCAACCTAATGTCAGATCAATTCAAAATGAGTCTGATACACTGGTTAAAACATTTATTAAAGATCAGCCAATGACCTAACACAGTGTAGACATTGCTTTATGAGCAGCATAATTACTGCTAGAAATAAAACAAAAAGGTTATTGGCCTAGTACGTGCGGTGGCGTTAATAACGTTTGGTGGCATTTTTTGCATATTATATTATCAGGAGGTTGTCTTTTATGTGCTCAGCCACATGATTTAAAGGTGTTTTACCCAATAAGAACACTGCAGCACCAGACACAACCAGGAGGTCCCTGATCGTTGGGGAACGGCAGAAAGAAGATGCACCATAAGCTTTTTCATATTTCTTTTGTCATTTTAAACATGAAACTACCAAAGCACAAGCCAAGTAGTAGAACTAAATGTTGAAAAGAAATTAAAAGCTAAATAAAATAAACCAGGTCACTTAATAAAGCTGCATTTTCTGTATGCTTTGTATTTATATTCACATGATAATATTTTCAGAATTAATAATAACATTTCTGTTAAAGATTTCATTTATCTTCTGCGCCAAGGGCATAAGTAGGGAGAACAAGCAGAGTGAGTTTTGTGTAATATCAGACTTTATTATTGAACTAAGCAGGATTTAGACAGGATCAGAAAGGAAGGTGCATCTTCTTTCTGCCTTTCCCCAACGTTATTAACGCCACCGCACGTATTTTACGCGAGCGCGCGTTTTTTACGTCACCGCGCGTTCTGGCTGGAAACGCGCGGTGACTAAAAAACGCGCGCTCGCGTAAAATACGGGTTGGAACTGCACGTTATTGTAAGGGCGAGTATTTGCATAATCGGCTTGCCATAAATTCCACTGCCGTATGCATGTATGGGGCTAAAATGGTAGCTTTACCATTTGCAAATGTGTGTGGAGAGTTGTGTATCTGTATCTCGATTTGTGTGTCTGTATCTCGATTTGTGCGTGTGCAGTGGGATTTGTAAATGTGTGAGGAGAGTTGTGTGTCTGTCCAACAATCTGCAAATGCGTAAAACTACTTGTGTGTAATCCGTTTTGCAAATGTGTAAAAAATCCACAAATCTGTATTCAGATCTGCAAATGTGTACAGAGATTTGCAAATGTGTAAAAAATCCACAAATCTGTAGTCAGATCTGCAAATGTGTACAGAGATTTGCAAATGTGTAAAAAATCCACAAATCTGTAGTCAGATCTGCAAATGTGTAGATCAATCTGTAAGCACACACAGAAACACTTGTGTCTGAAGTATTTTCGCTTCAAGACCCAGAAATACAGACAAATCATTGGTTACAAGTCAAGCGGTTTTTCGGTTGGTTCTCTTTACACACGTGATTTTTGCTACTCTTCTGCCGCGTGAGATGCACAAATGCGTAGAAGGATTTGTATCTGTATTTTTTCGATTCGTCTCCTTGCGCAGACTCGCAGGCTCAAAGGCTCACATGTTGCCCTGAGCGCAGGCTCACAGGCACAAAGGCTGCCTCTTCCGGCTGTGGTAGGTCACGTGACTTTCAAGGATTGAACCAAAGCGTTTTGCTACCAGACGGCTGACAAGGCAACTTGTTATAACTATATAACTTTCTCCCTTTAACGGCAGAAGTTTCTTGTTTTAATGAGAGACTTATCTTGCTAAAACCAGATAATTGTCTCCTCATAACAACGCAACATAACCCGGCATCAGCTCGCGGGATATTTGAGTGTCATGGAGAAGAGGAGAGACGGAGGGGCGCCTTTTATTTCTTTTTAAAAAGTCATTTGTCGGAGGAATGTATTTCTGCACTGAGGAGTGACAAGGTAAGTCGTGCATATACAGCAAGTCCTCTACTTGAAATTTAATCAATTCGGCAGTTATTTATATTTAACAACTCTGCTTTGGAAACACTTGTAGCACTGAAATACAGTCTCTGGCTCTGTTTACACGGTGAAAACAGGATTGCGTTGCCTTTGTACTCTCCATTTACACACTACAAGGTTTAACTGTTGCTTAGGGGGACTTTCAGCTATAGCTGTGGGTTTATTTACAACAGTTTGCAGCCGAAACAGTCCTCCGCCAGCCGCTGCTTTCTTCTTCTGGGCAATTTGACGCGGAGCTTCAGAAATCACAGCGCTACTAGTGGTGCGGCATGGGAATTGCACCGTTTAAGTACTCTGTAAACAGGGCCTGTGACTGCAAATGTTCTACATGGATGTTAATGAGATAGAGATAAGGATAAGCAGCTTAATTTTTTTTAAAAACATGTCATGCATTTAATCATAAATTCTGCTGTAAAGATTAATAATCATGTACTTCAAATAGTCTTTTTAGTTTTTTTCAGTTTTTATATTAACCATAATTTCATTGTGCTTGTAGACTGACATATCAGCTATAGCAAGCATGGATGATGAGAGCTTGGCCATCTATATTCCCACCTATGCTGACAGAATTGCCACCCAGAGATTTTGCTCCGAGTTCCAAGGAAAAGGTGAAAGAGATGTCCTTCAACAGACGTGGCTTGAAAAACTCTTTACATGCAAATCTTCATGGAAAAAGTCCAATTTGATCTAAAATGTTTTTGGTTTCAGGTAATACCACTATGTAATATATTTCATGTTTTCAGGAACATATGGAAGTGAGCCACAATAGTCAGTTAGCTTTTGTTTTTGCTGACAAAGATATAGAGCAAAAATACTGATTAAAAAGTTTACTCCAACAACATTGTGAAATACAAGTTTTTGAAGTGAAATTATTGCTGTTGCTATTAAGCTTCTTTAAGGTAAAAAAATTTGAAGCATGTGTTTAAACTGTACTTATTTTCCTTTCCTTTCCATAGGGCATTATATTTCTTTTATATTCTTCAAAGTTGATTGTAAAATAGATAAATGCTTTGAGCGCAATAGTGCCAAGATTTCTAACAATGACTTTTTTCATATGTAAAAGAATTTTCTCATGTTCAATTTTGAGATCCATGTATTCATCTTTTTAATACTCATAGATCACGTTCTAGTTAGGTCATCTTCTGGAGGTAGAGAACTTCCTTTTAAAAGGATCTTTCAGAGAACTTGTTAAAGGTACTTTTAATGTATGTTCTTCTGTGAGTTGATGTAACATTACAATATAATGTTATGTTTCTAAGAAAAGAATGTGTTGGTTTGATCACAAACCATTGCACTTCATTTTGTAATGAGTTTTTACCAAAGATTCATTAAAGGTTTTCATATTGAACATAAGCATAGGCACTTTATTTTTCATCTCATTTCACCATATCATCATTGTCAAACAGTACATAACTTGGGTCTCAGTGTTCAGTAACAGAGAACTATAAGAGTCTTGCTGTTATAAATATAAAAAGTATGTCTTGAATATGAGGAGCAGTGGTGGGGTTTACAGAACATGTCATTTAAACATTTATTGTCCTACATGACAGATTACAAGGCAAATGTGAAGTTAAATTTCTTGTTATTGTCCTAATATATTTAGTAGCATATATTTGCTGTCACACACAACAAGAATCACACAAAATATAAAACCTAGCACCAAAATTCAAAAAATTATGTACATCATGATGAAACATTTAAGTACATGGGAGTCAGTGAAAACAGAGGTCTGGTTTTTTTTTTCCTCCATCTGTATTTCTTTGACTGCTTGTCCTTTATGGGTTGTGGGGTCTGCAGCTGCCTAATTCTGACTGTGTGGGAAAGTGACAGGTTCATTCTGGACAGGCTCACAAGGTCATTTGCTCCACAAACTCTATTTTTTTACAACAAAATATTATACGTCTCACAGGTTTGTGCGTATATAAGCTCTTAAAAATACGCATAACTCCATTGTTTCATCATGTGTGGACGGTGCATGAAGAAAGTTTTCCGTCATCAGAAGGTATGATACTTCGAACTGTCTCATCACATGTGAACGGTCCTCTGAAGACGTTGGACTGTGCAAGTTTCTGCCGCTTGCTTAGAAACCTGTTTGAGATTATCTTGTTCACCAAAAAGTCATGGAAGGGTTCACAGGTGTCAAAGTCCAGTCCTCAAGGGCCGGTGTCCTGCAACTTTTAGATATGTCCCTGGTCCGACACGCCTGAGTTAAATAATCAGGTAATTACCAGGACTCTGAAGAACCTGACTGCAAACTGAGGAGCTAATTGTGCTATTTGATTCAGGTGTGTGGGACCAAGGAAACCTCTAAAAGTTTCAGGACACCGGCCCTCGAGGACTGGAGCTTGACACCCCAGGTATACATCATGTAGGGCCGGCCACTTGGAGCCATTGCATCTCTAATATTACAAATGATGTTCCATAAGTGAACCACTTTTTAGAGTTGTTCCTGAAAGACAAGAAAATAAACAAGTTCTTAAAGTACATACTCCATATTTAAAAGCATGTATCATATAGTATTTATCTTTTACATTCAAACATACCTCAGTGATATTTAAACAGGTGAGCAGAATTGGCTGCTTATCCAAGAAGTCACCAGTAAAGTAATCTGTATTCTTCAGTTTTAGAAAAAGGTTCATCCAGTACTGTGCACGACGTTTCCTTAAGAAATCCCACCAGTTGTTGATGTGCTGGATCCCACAATGAAGAAGTTTTCAGGATAGCTGTCATCAAGACGCAAAAATCTTTGAATGTCTTTCATTGTACCATTCTCTGTCTCCATGTCTATATGAATTCTGGCTGTGGTACCCCCTCTGTTACTGCTGGAAGAAAATATCCAGCAGTAACTTTTGAACAGCACCATCCATGTATTCAGCTTTAGAGATGCCAACCTGTAAACACAGCAGACAATTTGTTATCGTTTTTTCAAGTTTTTTTTATTTTAAACAAAAGGTAAAAATAACAATTAATTTATTCTTTCTAAAAATTGAGCACGTTACTTATGCTAAATGTGAGAAGCTAAATGTTCCAAATTCAAAGTTTTTAAGTATTTAAATTTTGAGTGTCAGATCAAATGCACAGGCATTCTAAGATGTAAAAGAGAACATTCATTTTCTGGCTGTATTTTTAATGTAGCTATCTTAAACCTGGTCCTCCTACCTTAATGTTTTTGTTTATGAGAATTTTAAAAAGTACTTTTACAGAATTCCCATCAGAAGGAGAATAGCTGCTGTTTAAAATTGTGATTTAAGGTTAGACTGGATCAATGTTAAAATTGCTTAAACCTAGACTGCAATGGAACAATGTTGATTAAGATTTGTTTTCTTTTCTGAGTAAGTTTAAAGACATCAGAAAAAAACAAATGGAACAACAAATAAACTGAGAACAATGGTGCTTTGCTGCCAGGTGCTTTTATTGATACATTCTGATATTAACTTTTGAATTTGCAGCAATGATAATTGATTATCAGTTTTTGCTTTTCCCCTTATTAAAGCATGTCAGTAGTTGACTGGGTTTATTAATGAAGTTCATATAAATAGTTGTCCTTCACTGGCGTGTGAATTGTCCCATTAGAAAGCTCTGTATTCATATCTTTGTTTTGACACAATAAAATATGGATAAATGTAGCTTTATCTAGCCTCACTTTCATTGTGTAGAATACACATATTTTTAATTAGCCTTACAAGTGTCGAATTAAAATTTATTTTAATCATATTTAATTAAAATACATAAAGGCATAGGTACATTTGCAGTCACAGGCCCTGTTTACAGAGTACTTAAACGGTGTAATTCCCATGCCGCACTACTAGTAATTCTGTGGCAATTCTGTCAGCATAGGTGGGAATATAGATGGCCAAGCTCTCATCATCCATGCTTGCTATAGCTGATATGTCAGTCTACAAGCACAATGAAATTATGGTTAATATAAAAACTGAAAAAAACTAAAAAGACTATTTGAAGTACATAATTATTAATCTTTACAGCAGAATTTATGATTAAATGCATGACATGTTTTTTAAAAAAATTAAGCTGCTTATCCTTATCTCTATCTCATTAACATCCATGTAGAACATTTGCAGTCATAGGCCCTGTTTACAGAGTACTTAAACGGTGCAATTCCCATGCCGCACCACTAGTAGCGCTGTGATTTCTGAAGCTCCGCGTCAAATTGCCCAGAAGAAGAAAGCGGCTGGCGGAGGACTGTTTCGGCTGCAAACTGTTGTAAATAAACCCACAGCTATAGCTGAAAGTCCCCCTAAGCAACAGTTAAACCTTGTAGTGTGTAAATGGAGAGTACAAAGGCAACGCAAACCTGTTTTCACCGTGTAAACAGAGCCAGAGACTGTATTTCAGTGCTACAAGTGTTTCCAAAGCATAGTTGTTAAATATAAATAACTGCCGAATTGATTAAATTTCAAGTAGAGGACTTGCTGTATATGCACGACTTACCTTGTCACTCCTCAGTGCAGAAATACATTCCTCCGACAAATGACTTTTTAAAAAGAAATAAAAGGCGCCCCTCCGTCTCTCCTCTTCTCCATGACACTCAAATATCCCGCGAGCTGATGCCGGGTTATGTTGCGTTGTTATGAGGAGACAATTATCTGGTTTTAGCAAGATAAGTCTCTCATTAAAACAAGAAACTTCTGTCGTTAAAGGGAGAAAGTTATATAGTTATAACAAGTTGCCTTGTCAGCGGTCTGGTAGCAAAACGCTTTGGTTCAATCCTTGAAAGTCACGTGACCTACCACAGCCGGAAGAGGCAGCCTGTGTGCCTGTGAGCCTGCGCTCAGGGCAACATGTGAGCCTTTGAGCCTGCGAGTCTGCGCAAGGAGACACAAATCGAAAAAATACAGATACAAATCCTTCTACGCATTTGTGCATCTCACGCGGCAGAAGAGTAGCAAAAATCACGTGTGTAAAGAGAACCAACCGAAAAACCGCTTGACTTGTAACCAATGATTTGTCTGTATTTCTGGGTCTTGAAGCGAAAATACTTCAGACACAAGTGTTTCTGTGTGTGCTTACAGATTGATCTACACATTTGCAGATCTGACTACAGATTTGTGGATTTTTTACACATTTGCAAATCTCTGTACACATTTGCAGATCTGAATACAGATTTGTGGATTTTTTACACATTTGCAAATCTCTGTACACATTTGCAGATCTGAATACAGGTTTGTGGATTTTTTACACATTTGCAAATCTCTGTACACATTTGCAGATCTGACTACAGATTTGTGGATTTTTTACACATTTGCAAATCTCTGTACACATTTGCAGATCTGAATACAGGTTTGTGGATTTTTTACACATTTGCAAATCTCTGTACACATTTGCAGATCTGACTACAGATTTGTGGATTTTTTACACATTTGCAAATCTCTGTACACATTTGCAGATCTGACTACAGATTTGTGGATTTTTTACACATTTGCAAATCTCTGTACACATTTGCAGATCTGACTACAGATTTGTGGATTTTTTACACATTTGCAAATCTCTGTACACATTTGCAGATCTGAATACAGATTTGTGGATTTTTTACATATTTGCAAAACGGATTACACACAAGTAGTTTTACGCATTTGCAGATTGTTGGACAGACACACAACTCTCCTCACACATTTACAAATCCCACTGCACACGCACAAATCGAGATACAGACACACAAATCGAGATACAGATACACAACTCTCCACACACATTTGCAAATGGTAAAGCTACCATTTTAGCCCCATATGCATGCGCATGTTTCGATAGATACAGACAGGAGAGGCAAAGTAGAAGCTCGCGCATGGACATGTCCAACCAACAACTCAGATGGATTGTTCACTCTGAATGTTGTTTCAAAATAGCAAACCTGGTTTCATTTCTTAGTTATGTCCTGGATTTTGTAACGTTTGCGGACGCTATGTCGCTACTTGATCAAAAAAATAACGTCACTACAGGAAAGTTACTTGATTCATAAAGCAGCGACGCTACGGTCAAGCTACTGGAAAATGTAGTTTAACTAATAGCTTCGCTACATGTAGCGGCGCTACTGCCCATCACTGTTTAGAAGCTGGTACATGAAATAAATAAAGTGAGAATGCGCACAGGTAGATTATCAGAGTTTAATCTGTGAATCCACCTGGATGGTCTCTGCTTCAGAGACGTTTCAGGGTGTGGAGGTGTGACCGATCTGAGCCTCTCTTTCCAATGCACCTGAAAATCCTCAGGATTCTGTTGTGGATGTTGTGTGTAACTTTATTGCAATTTAATTCAAATTATGTTCTAATTTTATTTCCATAATCTTTGTTATGATGGTTGTAACTGCAACTGCAATTTTTTTTTTTTTGAAGATTGGGGGTGCGTCAACCTGGTTGGGACACAGAAGGGGGTGTGCGGCTAAAAAAGTTTGGGAACTCCTGGACTAATTTAATAATGGTTGGCCATAGCACACTGCACCATTTTTGGATAAAACTGCTTATCAGCACAAACAGCTCATGGAGTGCTGGGGTAACGATCTGGACTTATTCAGCACTCCCAGGACCCGGGCGCCGTGAAGTCATAGAGTCCACTATAACCTCTACTGTTTGTCAATCACGGTCACCTGTGTTTTATCTAAAACTCGGGCAAATTGGATCATTGCATCAAGAAAGCCCAGCTGTTTGAAGAAGAGTGTGCCATAAAACAGCGACTTCAAGTTACTTTTACTAGTTATTGAATCGTGGGGGCCACTGGCGACCTGTCCAGGGTGTACCCCGCCTCTCGCCCATTGAACACTGGAGACAGGCACCAGCTCCCCTCGCAACCCCATGAGGGACAAGCGTGACAGAAAATGGATGGATGGATGGATGAATCGTAGGGAGGATGACTTGTTGTTTCTTTCTTAGTTTTTCACACACAGCTTTTTTATTTTGACTTCATCTTTATTTCATATATGAATGCCTAGATTCTGTTTTGTGTTTTCACACGTTTTTTTTGGCCATCTAATGGGAAGACCCTCAGGGAGCTCTCCCACTGCTCCCTGAAGGATGGGATAAATGCAGAGGACACATTTCATTGCAATGTACACAGTTCCAATGATGAAATGAAGATGATTATTATATATAACTGGACCCACCCTTTTACTTTTACTTATATTCATCTTTCATAAATGTAAGAGTTGATATCAATTTCAATTGCTATATAACTGACATGTACCCACACTCATCTATTAAATCAAACTCAAAAATCTAAATTTAAATTGTACACGTTTTAAAGACATACATGCATGACGGTCTTTGAAACATCTTCTTTAAAAGTCAGCCAAACTTTTAGCTGCAGAAATCAAAGTTTTCTGTTTTTCTTTGTTTGTTCCATCTACAATTATTCCATCGTTCAAAGCTGTTCCTGCACACGAAGCCTCTAAAGACTGACCCCCATGGGCAGACTGCATAGAACAGATTTACCCGTTAAAAAGTCCACCCTCCGTCATTTTCTGCCCCCTTGGGTTCTGGGTGGAGGATTGATTAAAAGTGAAGATTTAATTTTAACCACTGACTTCACTGAATTAGAGTTAAGTCATGAGCCTGAACTGAGAATACACCGTTCAAGCCATTAATATGAAAGGGTGGATCAAATGCCTTTTTTTCTAAATCAAACAAGTGCTTCTTTGTTTGTAAGCATGTTGATTCTATTGATTTAGTCTCTGGTCGGAAGTGCAGCTTGTCTTGCAGCCAGGTATTGGTCATTTGTCTCAAATAAAAAATCAAAAGATACAGTGAAAGGTATTTTCCCTTGATGTTTTTCACCTTAATTCATCTATTTATTGGGATCCCACATGCTAGACGAACACAAACAATACCTAATTGAAGTAAAACAAAAATGTTACATGGTTTTCATTTCCTGTTTTTTGCCAATACAACTTTGTAAAGTGTCAGTTCCTTTGCTCTGATACCGCCTATATAAGATGCAGTGCATCAACTAATTAGACACAACTTATTAATTGCATCAATTTAATCCAGTTATACATTGGGTTGTTTGTTAACAAGGACTTTTTGGTCCAGATGCAGAATGCTGCATGTGAGGAAACAATAACTACACACATCACCCCTGAATGCACCGTCTCCAGCAGGAAACATGCTTGTTCCCACAGCATACTGCTGTGAGAATCTTTTTCCTCAGTAGTGAAGGAGAAACTGGTCAGAGTTGATGGAAAGATAAGTGGAGCTAAACGCAGGACAATCCTGGGAGAAAACCTGTTACAGCGCAAAAGACTTAATAAAGGGGTGAAGGTCTTCCTCCCAGCAGGAAGGCGACAGCCGGTGTTGCCATGGATTGCTTTAAATCAGAGCGTGTTCATGTGTCAGGGTGATACTGGCAACGTTCTGACCTTAATACAACTGAGAAACCTGTGAGACTTGAGAACTGATAGACATTCTCCATCCAATCTGACTGAGATTGAGCTGCTTTGCAAAGAAGAATAGGAAAAAAGTTTACATGCTAGACCTGGAAAGCAGGTAGAGACATACCCCAGAAAAGGTACAGTGAAGGGTGAGTGTACAAATGGTTGACTCAAGGGAGCTACATGCAAATACATACCACACTAACCAGATTTTTATCTGTTTAACATTTAGAAAAGCCTCTATCCTTTCCCTTTCACTCCACAATTATGGATCACTTATTGTTTGTTTATTACACAGTCTCCTATTAACATACAATGAAGTTAAAGGTTCTGATTGGACAAAATGTGAGAAAGTCATTCTGGTGTTTGCAGGGCAGTATACAAAGACACATTAATACTCGTTTTAAACCACATTCTCATCTGCTCATGGATCAACGGGCAAATTTGACTGAAAACCACCAAGTTTTAACAGCATGTGTAAGGTTTGACATTTCAGGACTGAGTGAGACAATGAAATAGAGCCCTGTAGTAAATCTCCTGAGAGGCAAAACATCAGCTTTACAGGAGGACATTCCTGGTTCCTGGACTTCAGAATTTACACTCATTAGCAACCCTATTCGATACTTGGAAGAACTATTCAAGCTAAGATTTCAACCACAGAAGTCAACCTCTACTGAATTTTCATCACATTGTTATAAATGAGTAAACGGGGAGTTTCTTTTCTTTTTATACCCATTCTCAAAGGTAAGGTAAGTAACGTGGCTGTGACAAAAGTCACTCGCAGGACGTGCCTGGAACCATGTATGCTTGCATAACAAAAATCTTCCCTGACCTTTACCATTCAGTGGCTGTCTTTCAGTGATATTGTTGAAATTAAGACGAACGCTGAGTGCAATCTGGGGTTCTGCATTATCAAGGCTCTTGTCAAATGACAGGGTGATAATAGCTTAGAATAGAGCTTTACAGTAATCACAGAGGCAATCACTGTATCCATCATTACGGTGATTGCAAGGTAAAGTTTAAAAATACCGCAAACATTACAATTAGTCGTTCTCAATGGGTACTTGCACATTCTTGATTGGCTGACATTGACATTTAATGGTGCATTAGCAACAGTTGAGGAAGGTTCAAAATTTGGGTTGAAGAGCCGCCTTTCTATCAGGGCCTTTGTGGGCTCATTCGGCTGAAATGGAAGAAGCTCTAATGAATCAAAGGTAGGAAAATGAGGCATTGATGATGGAAGATGGGGTCTAATTTATCAGTGGACATGTTCAGATTACAGCAGAAACTGTTGCCACCAAGAGGAGCAGCTCAGTGCAATCTATATACTCTGTTTAGTCTTTTGGTTCAGGGTTACTAGGGGATAAAACACAAACTATGACAGACAGACTATCCTTTACATAAACAAAACAGGAATTTCCCTCTTCTCAGAAACAGTGACAGTTTTTCACATGGGTGACATGTGACCTAGCTTGCACAGCCAGCAGATAAAACAAAGGCTTTCTGATCTCACAGTTGTGCCCTAACTAAGTTTGTGTTGGCTGTGACTTGACTGTCCCTTTACACCTGACATTAGAGGGAGAATTTCCCTAAATATGCTGCATCCCACCTACCCGCATTATATAGGACTTCCTGCTGTTGTCTATTTCAATTTTTATTTTATTTTTTGGAAATTTTTCACAGCTCTAGTGGCTCGCTTTTTTAACACAGTAGGCTGACAGGAAGGGGGGTGGAAGAGGGGGAGAGACATGCGGCAAAGGACCACGGGTCAGAGTCGAACCCGGGTCGACCGCGTTGAGGACTAAGGCCTCCGTACATGGGTCGCACTACCCGCTGCGACAGCAGCGTGCCCAGTCTATTTCATCTTATTACAATTTTTTTGTTAAGTATTGTAAATGACTGCCACTTAAAATCATGCATATATGTAATTTAGCCTGCTGAGTAAAAAAATCTTATGTAGTCAGAGAGCTTCTTTATTTATGTATATATGAAAACTTCACTATATATGTTTTAGTTTTGACTAATGGGATTCATTTTATTTCCAGAAGAGTATGCATAAAAAAGTTTTTGTAAGATTGCTTTCCATTTTAATCCCGATTTACAAGGATCCACTGCAGAGATCATGTCTCACCAAAGATGGCAGGCAACCTGGAAGTTTTTGTCCTAGTCCAGCCCTGAGTCCAGCAAACTGCTTTTCTATCAGATTTAGGTGTGGAAATTGAGAGGGCAATGGCAAGAGAAAATCTCACCAACTTCCAGATAATACAAATGTAAAAAGTGCATCTATTACTGGAGGGAGAAATGTCTGGGTTTCCCTCCTGGTTCCGTTTACTCTGGGAACAACTTAAAATCAGCAGAAGTAAGTAGGTGGACAAACATAAGGATGGAGAGGTACAATGATGGAATTAATATATGTAGGTAAACCCTCATGATTTAACATTCTGTCATGCTCTTGTCATTTTAATGAATAAGACAACCTAATCGAATCCTGAAACAATACACACTGCCAAGGTTTTGCAGCTCAAACCCTGAAGCTAAGTCTGTCCATCCAGTTGCTGTTATTAATCACTGAGTATCTTTGAAGCATAAAAAAATGCTTCTATCCTCTGCACTGCAAGCCTGTTCCTGGCACACTTAATCTTTGTGGCAGTTATTTGATTATACCTTGGGGCACAAAAGAGTAGGAGCGAGAGAAGCAGAGCGAGTATGAAAAAAAAAAATAGGTGAATTTGAATCTGACAGCGAAAGCGAAAACCACGGAGAGAGAGAAATGAAGAGCTGGGAATGCTTAGATAAAGAATGGTAGTGACAGTGCATGGATCAATAGGATTTGGGTTCTAAGCACACTTTGTTTCCTTCCACTCATCTTCTACTCTTGCTCTCTTTAATCCTCATGTTATCGTCTCATTCTGTCTTTTTTCCCCGTTTCAAATGTTTACCTCTGGGTGGCCATGAGTGAAAAATTGAAGCAGTGGCAACCTTGTTCTGCTGTTAAAGCATCCCAATGGCCAAAGCAAGCCAGCAGAAATCAGAGCTGGGTCCCATTACCATTTTAATTAAGGCTATTGTAGAAATGCAAGCGGTGCCATTAATGAAGCAGAGTATTTGGACTTGAGTGGGTGGGAAACAGAGGTCCTCACTGCTGGTCATTATGTACTCGTTGCATGAGTTACAATCTCATATTCGCCACAGGACATCTATAAGCCCATGCAATATTTGTAAGGAGTTCGGGGACTCCATTCACCATCGTAACGTGTGCTTCTAAATGCTCAGAAATGTAATTTATAAAAATGCACCGGACAACCTGTGTACTATACTCTGAACGAATGGATCAACTCAGGTTCCTTTTCAGTGCTTTGGCCGCTGTAACCATTGTGCTCTTGAAAGACGGATCCCTTTCAGCGTTAAGCAGGGATTGTTTCCATTATTATTTCCTATGCCTTTGCCAATTATAGAACATATTCCCTTCCTTTCTGCATCAAATGGTGGAAGGTCCAATAAGAATTACGTTTGTTTTAAAGCCAACGAGCAGGGTCTGTCAAAATGTCTATCAGACCTCTACTGTCATCAGACACTATAGACCTGATGCTGGGAAACTGGATCTGAACTGGATGCTTGGACTATTCAGACGACTTGTTTGTTTATTTATTTTCCAAGGGAACAAATTGATCCCACTTCCAAGTAAAGGCTTACAGCACCATTTCACTATAGGTCCTGTAATTTCCTAAAATGACCGTTTGATGTAGAGTGACAAGGTTGTGTATTATATTTGCTTCGCCAGAAAAAAAATGCATGTCTGGGATAGAGAAGACATTTGGACCTTGTGGTTCTTTGGCTCCATCCTCTGTTAGGAACCGTGGCAGGTGCTTTGATTCTCGTTTTACTTTGGATGCACATGTCAAGTCTCTGATTCATTATTACCTGTATCATCTCAGAAACACTGCCAAACTGAGCTCCATTGTGTCAGGCTCTGAACTGAACACAATTTTTCACGCCTTTGTTTTATCTCTATTAATTGAAATACACTGTACACGTGACCTCCCAAGAACAGTTTCAAGTTGTTGAAATGGCTCCCAGGTTTCTGACAAAATCCTCCAGGTTTTCACCTATGACTCCAGTCTTGAAGCAACTACACTGGCTTGCAGTTCATTTTAGAGTGAAATTTAAGATTCCTTCACTGGCTTGGCAAGCTCTTCATGGACAGGCACCAAGTTATCTCAGAGGACGTCTGCAGCCATATGACCCTGGTAGGTTCCTGAGGTCCTGTGACTTGGACCTGCTAATGGTTTCCCCCATACTACCATCAGCTGAAAACAAAAGGAGGCAGAGCCTTCTGGTTAGTGGCCCCCAGACTCTGGAACTCCCTTCCTTTGGACTTGAGATTGGTGGATTCTGTGTTGTTGTTTTTTTTAAGCCAGTTCCTTTTAAATCTGCTTTTCATTATTTTCTCTTGTTTTCATGCATTGTTGGCTCTTATGAAGCACTTTGTGATTTTATATTGTAAAAGGTGCTTAATAAATAAAGTTGTAAAAAATGTGAGACTTTGCCCTTTTTCAAACATACCTCATTAGATGCTTTATCATACAGAGTATGCTGTGCTTAAATTTGATTTGCAGAAACATATTGTTTCCGTAACTCTTTGCAAACTAACAAATGGGCATCAGTTATCAATTTTGAAAGACCTCTTCATGTTTCAGTATACATTTATCATGATAATTAACATTTTCCTGGTCCACACTTTCCTGGATAAAAGGTCCTGGTTTGGGGGTAGGACCTTCAGCTTAGCCCAGGATTGTTGAGGGCCAGTTTTAAAGCAGATTGTTTAAACGGAGGCACAATGGCAGAAGAGAGCACCAAAAGCTGTACTTGAAATATGACATATTAACTTCAAGAGAGCATTTAGCTATCTACATCTCAATTATCTGTGAGGTTGCTCAAGATATGGCTTAATTGCAGAAGTCTTCTGTTGTTTTCGGGAAACATCGGTTCCCGCTACGCTTACAGCCAGCTCATGTCGACAGCCGTCACCTGACCGGGAGGTCTAAGCTTGTTATACCCGGAGAGAACACCTGATTTCCAACTCATCGTTTTCAGTTGGCTTTTATCACTGAGTGGAAGTTAAACACAGATATAATTCAGTTAGATGATATATAATGGTTAATATTTGCTTCATTTCAGTGTTTTATCTGTCACTGAGCAAATCGATTTTGCTGAGATTAAAGTTAAGCTTCAAACGGGATGGTTTTATTTAACATTAATGTCTTACTACAGAGTAGGAGAGTAAATGTGGACATTAATAATTTGCTAATCTTTAACACAGGCACGCAAGAATGGTAGTTCTTCAGGTATTAAATAAACAAAAAGCAAAATGAAGAAACAGTTTGAGCTCCATTTGTATAGCTTCATCTGTGCATCACACTGTCATGGATGCTAAGACAGAGGAAAGGCGGGTAAAGCCAGCAATATCTTTGGTTTCTTTTTAGCGCCACCTGCTGGCCCGTGGTTGTGGTCTAGCTTTCTTCACAACTGCTCTGTATGTCATGAGCAAGGGGAACCCAGGGTTCTTTTTATCCAGGTAAAAAAAATTATCCCAGGTATTTAAATCCCTTGGGCTTTGGTGGAAAAGGGTCTCATGTGGGAGTACAGAGACTTACCTGATAAAATATGAAGAATTAACAAAGAAGGGTATTTTGCTGACAAATTTTAGAGATGGGTGACATGATTTTAAAATTTTAACCAAATATTTTGTAATATGTATTACAAGCAATCCAGAGCTTCACAAGAACAGACATCTCTCAGAAAAAAGACTACGCCACTATGTAATTTACAGCAGTACATAATATCTGCATTAAATGTTACTCTGAAACAAAAATGCGGCATTAATAGATGCTGTCATTAAATCACCAGTTGGAAAATGGTTCACTTAGCAACAGTGACAAACCTGATCAATTCTTAATATATAAATGGTAACACTTGGTGATATTTTAGATCAAGCTTGATGATCTTGAAATGTGCTGTCAAGAAAGGAATGATCATGAAAAGAAATGTAAGGACTCATTATTTTAAAATGAACTAAGTAACACTGAAAGAAAACCCCCATAACCACAAAAATATTTATATTATTGAACATTGTAATATCAATTATAACTGACATTCCTGTGGATTTTACTTCTTTAAAAGTATGCTTTCTGAAGATTTTCTTATATTCTTTTATCAGGAAGTCAGTGTTCCAACTGGATGAAGAATAAGCCTTTGAGACCAAAGCAAAACAAACCTAACCCTAGAATAAACTACAAGCACAAATCAAAAATTGCAACTTCCAATCTGTTTGTCTTTCCTTCAGTACATATTTACCTTTGTGCATTTTCCTTCCTGGTACCTTGGTTTGGACTGAATGTGTGACTATGGGTGTATGAGTATACATGTGCATTTCTTTCAAATGAGTCTCACCCCTTACAGGATCCACCGGCGTATCAAATTAGATGCATGTTGGCCTGTCAGGATATGTTAGGGCTGCGTGACAGCACACACAGACACTGGCATTGGTACATTTTGCATGCATTCAGTCATATATGCTCTAATTATGCTGTGTCTGTCTGCTAGCTGGTAGTGAGGGCGCAGTAGCTGAAGGACACTGAGCAAAAACCTCTTCCTCACCCTGCATGTGACAAGACAGACACCTAAACAATGTAAAAAAACACACACACTAACATGCTGCTTCAGGGCAATGTGACCTACAAATAATGCCTTGGCCTGGCCATAGAATTTATTTAACATTTATGAAGACACATATCAATACTTAAAGCAGTTATATGGTTGCCCAGGATGAGGCACTGACTAGATGCAATATTCTGGCTTTTGTAGAAAGATAAACTTTTTACCAATTAGCGCTATAAACTGCATTTCACTGCATTATGTCATAACCAGGGTTAAATTGGACTCTATGTAACTGAATCTGTCTATATCATTGGTTTGTACCAGAATGTTTGGAGCTACTTAATATGAATCAGGGCTTACTGTCTTGTAAAGGGCCTAAAGATGGCAATGTGAACTGGTGTGACACGAATCCACTACACTGAATTGAATGTAAAGGCAGCAAATCTGCAGCTATCAGTGCCATCGGTGGCAATATTGTTTTATATTGTTAAAAAGTCAGAGGGTTATAACTCAGTTATAAGTCAGATGGCTGGGCTAACTCTCAGTTTTGCCCAGCTAAAGACATCCTGACATAGGGCTGCAACTGTAAAATTTGAATCAGATTATGAAAGGAAAACTTGTTTTTTTTTTTTTAATATATAAATAGTGTTGGATGCCTTGGAATCTAGGAGCACTGCTCATAATCCATCTAACCCCCTTGGAGTCGGTAGGTTCTGAGTGCATGGATGGATTTGAAAAAGTGTAATTTTGGATCATTTATATTCCCCAAGACAGCCATCAAAGAACTTAGAGAAGGAAATTTATACCTTTCCTCAACATATAGTTACTGTTCTCTTCTTGTTGTAGTAATATGCTTTCTACTATCTTTCACCTGCATGTCAGCCTAGCTACTACACTTCCCCCAATGAGTCTGTAATAGAGAGATCGGAGAAAGAGATGAGAAGACAGATGATTCAAAGCTGCCAAATGAGAAATTCCACTGTTAAACTGTGTTTGCATTTCTGCTTTATTCCAGCTGATAAGCAACCTTTATGGAATATGCATCAATATTTCCTAAATCCCTTCAGAACCCTGCTGTCTTTTTATCACCTTATTATCTGACGACTTAAACAGCCTCAATAATGCCAGAAAAGAACAGATCTTTAGGCTGCTGAGAGAAATAAGTAAGCAAGAAAGCAGATGTCACCATAAGTAGGACCCAACTGCAATTGTTATCAAATTCAGCTTTTTTAAAACTATGCAACAAACATTTAAGAGCATATACCAATCCAAAAGTTTTGGATCTTCACACCTAAACGGTAGGACTTAGCCTTTGACAAAACATACAATTTTTAGATTTCTCACCAAATATAAAACTGAGAAACCTGGAGACAATCTGGGGACAAGAATGAGTGAGACAATGTGATTCAAATCAGTAAATGTGTAGGATAAAGCTGAAAGCGCCTTCAAATTGGGATAAAGTCAGTTCTCCTATGATCCAAACCTGGGCTTCGTAAACATGCCTCTACTGAGCAATTTCAGTGATGGAAATTGTGTTTACAGGGTCAGCATTAGCATAAGATATATTATGAAGCCTTTCCAATAAGCTTGGCCATGTAGTGTTTGGGATAAGGCTTATAGACTTTTCTTTTCTTCTTTTTTTTCCCCAACTTTGTCGATCATTGGACAGTTGAAACTTGAGGTACTGTCAGGATCCCCAGGGGCTTTATTAGTTATGGTAGCTCCCTGAGGATACTGCAGCCTGTTATGTTTTGCACCTTTAGTATTGTTGATCCTTAGAACCTTGTGTCTGTTATTAGTCTTGTTTTCTGTTCAGTATTTATTGTATTCTTGTATCTGTTAGATTTGGTTCCTGTTTGCTTCAGTTTTTTATAGTTTCAGTAGTTCTGTTAGATATTTGTTTTCTGCCAGCTCTTCCTTAGTTTAGTTAGGTATTTGCCTCATACCTGGCTTCATATTTCCCTATTAGATTCAGTTATCCCTCTGCTCCTGCCAGCTCACTGCCCTTCTTACCCTCTGCTTAACAGCCTTTTACTTATCTCACCTGTGCAATCAACTCCACCCTCTGCTCCTTGCGTCTCCTCCCTTTATTAGCTCAGCCATATCCAATTGTCAGGTCTTCCATCATTCTCCCCTCCGTTCTGTGGTCATCTGTGTGGTTCTCATAAAGGTTTCCTTTATCATTAAAATCTACTCTCCATCATGCTGGTCTACACTTTGGTTCAACCACAAACCTACAAAACCTGACAGGTACATTTGCTGGGACTACTGCTTATTGGGACATATTTTACAGATTTGACTTGTAGATAATCTTTCCAACTGGAGGAGTCCCATCTCTGCTGGTTGAATTGGATGGTGTTCTGAGATCCAAATAGCAGCCCTCGAGTCAACAACTAAATGCAATCAGCCATCCATCGGCTGCACATCCATCCCTCAGATGGAAGGATTGATCTGGGAATTAAATCATTCTGCTGTTATGAATAAATAACTAAGCCAAAAGGTCCACCATCATTCTGACTCCAACATGATCTTAGGTATAGATCATGATTGTAAGAACAAGATCCTGAATACAAGAGGGTGAAATTAGCTTCCTCCAAGAGCTGCCTGAAAAGGCCTTAGAGAAAGAGAGTGAGGAATTTCTAGTGGGGGTGATGGTAATGGGGGTGCCCCTATGCATAGAAAGAAGCCAGTTGAGGTGTTTGGACATCTGATCAGGATGCTCCCTGGATGCCTCCCTTTGGAGGTTGTCCAGGCACATGTCACTTGAAGGAAGTCAGCGAGATAGTACTTATGAATTAATCAATTAATGAATAATTTATTTCAGGCAATCCAGCGAAATTCTAAATTTAACACATACATACATTATGTATAAAAAATTATATATGTATTTAATTATATTGTAGGTTATTAGAAAACATTTAGAAATACCTGCATTAGGACCCATAATAAAGGAACAAGGGCCTTCAACATATAGAGCTATACAATTCTCTTTTCCAGAAGACTAAGGTCAAAGAAAATATGCTAAGTCTGAAATACGACTTTTTATTAGAGAATCCGTGTTCCTTTGAGTCTGAGTCTATGATTTAGTGGGAGCTTTGTTGACAGAGGCATTTAACAGCTAAAGCTAGAATGAAACTAGTGGAATGAGGTACTTAGTTTTCTTACATTGTTATGTTAAACAGCTGCTGGTTTTCCTCTATTTGTCATGATTTAGGTTTTTGTTTGTCTTGAACCTTTCTGGACTTGAAGTTTCAGCTCTGTCACCTCCAGCCACAGAAAACCCTCCTATTGCCTCAGTCCACTTCTCATCTTCCCAGACCAGTTCCACCTGTCACTAATTAGTTCCAACACTGCTCACCTGTTCCCCAGCCCTGATATACCTGCCTCACTCACCCAATCTCTGCCAGATCGTCATTTCACATCATTTCACATCACTCATCATTTCAAATCTCCTCACTCATGCCCTGCCCCTGTGTTTTTTTTCAGTTTGTCTACGTGCTCCACCTGCTTGGGCTCAAGACTGGTAACACCTGCATCTCCTGGTCTGTTTTTGCTTTTTCAAAAAACCCTTTTTTTGCATAACTCTGTGTTTGGCTGAATTTTGTGCTCGCTCCTACAATCGTTACACTATTTAACTTGAATATTGCATTTTTCATCTGATTATGGCGTATTATTCATTCATAATTCAGCAATTTACATTTTCCCCTCTTTGATCAGTTTATTCTCTTCTGCTTTACAACTTAACTTTAGCGTTTTTACTTAAATTACTTAATCTAGTGCGTAAGTCAGGTGTATCCATGTTTTTGCCACGTTCATGCCCAAATTTCCCCATTTTTACTTCTATCTGGTTACTGAGGTTGAAGAGCATTCAAGAAGTAAGGCAGATTGGACAAAGTTTCAGTATAGTCCCAAATCCCCAGGTTAAATTTTCCTTTTAGAGTATTATTGTTTTCCAAGTTCAATAAAACAAAGCATAAAGGAGAACATTAGTTGTTTGGCAATAAGATCTTTGCGTTCACCTTTCTTCTATTACATGTCATAAAGAATATGAATTCAGTCCATATACTATACTTTAAAAAATAATTCATCTTACGTGTGGGATTGTGATCTGGAGCAAATTCTGGCTCCTGCTGTATCAGTGCTAAATCCTGTAGTCCAACTGATTGGATGGAACAGCTGTTTAGAGTATTTTCCATACAATTATGTGCATATGTGTGATGGAGGCAAGCTAGTTATCCCCAGGCACAAAGTAAACAAAAAAAACAACCGCATAGTTTGTCATGTGTGAGTGATGTAGATGAGCAATAGAAAGGAATAGAAACAAACAGAGATAAAGATAGGGATAGATAGATAGAGAGAAGTCAATAGTGATGAAGATTAATTACTAAGCAATCAAGGTGTCATGATTTGTCGTAGATGAACCCGGACAGAGCACGCACACACAGAGCTGGTTTTGAGAGTTTATTGCAAACAGTGGGCAGTGGATGATGAGAACCAGAGTCAGTTACCGGATGGGTGTTGAAGGGTGCAGGAGCTGGCTGATTGGAACGGA
Organism: Fundulus diaphanus; assembly: GCA_037039145.1. Classification (NCBI taxonomy): domain Eukaryota; kingdom Metazoa; phylum Chordata; class Actinopteri; order Cyprinodontiformes; family Fundulidae; genus Fundulus; species Fundulus diaphanus. The sequence continues at coordinate 48,487,804 of CM073128.1, forward strand.
CCGGAGATTCAGACAGGATCAGGAGGTGGACTGCTGAGAATCCCTGTGGTGAAGGAGCGAGTGAGTTCCTTGGATGACGGGCAACAGATAATCCAAAACTGAACTTTAACAGAGTTCCTTGGGACTCAGATGCTGTAGTTAATCCCACAGGGCAGCAGAGTGAATTCCAGCAGGTGCTGGGCTGCTGCAGAACCAGGACTGTTGACGAGGGAACACAAAGGCAAAGAAGCAGAGCTCCAGCAGCGCAGCATGACGAGTACTTATCTTGGTAGACCAGGAGGAGGACGTGACGGACAATAACGGGACGTGACAGGCTTGGTGTTAGTAATGACTGAAGACGAGCCGTTGACGAGGAACAGACTGAGGTAAGTTATATAGTGGTGTGAGCAGGTGGAGCCAGTCCATAGTTAATTGCAGCCTGACAGGTGATCCTAATTAGGGCTGCACTGGAAAAGGAGGAGGCAGGAAATGCTCAGAGTGCAGCCATCCAGGCTGCATCATGACATTACCCCCCCTCAAGGTCGGATTCCAGAGGACTCAGAACTTCCTACCCTGGGTGCGCGGAGGGGGGCTCTGGATGGTGGGCAAGAGAATGCTGGAACTAGAGAACGTAGCAGGAACTTGAGAACGAAGACGGAACTTGAGAACGAAGACGGAACTTGAGGACGAAGACGCAGGGACCTTTAGGGCGCAGGAACCTTTAGGGCGCAGGAACCTTGAGGGCACAGGAACCTTGAGGGCGCAGGAACCTTGTAAGCGCTGGGAGAGCGCCGAAACCTTGTGAGCGCAGGACCCTTTGAAAGCGCAGGAACCCTTGAGAGTGCCAGAACCTTAGAGAGCACCGGAACCCTTGAGGGCAGAATCCTTGCTGGAGAACCTGACAGCGTGTGGAAACGCTGGGAACTTGCGTGCGCTGGGCAGAGACGTCTTAAAATGCCGGGGAGCGGTGACTGAAAATGCTGGGTAATGACGACTGGAGAGCGCCGTCTTGAAATGCTGGGCAGCAGCGACTTGAATACGCTGGGCAGCGACGACTTGAAGCGCCGTCTTGAAATGCTGGGCAGCATTGGGGGGCGGGCGTCGCGGAGGGCGACCCCGGCAGACAAACCAGAAGCGGAGTGGCACCCACGGAGGCCTCGGGCTGAGGCGGAGTGGAACCAACGGAGGCCTCGGACTGAGGCGGAGCGGAACCCTCGGCGGCCTCGGACTGAGGTGGAGCAGCTGAAGGAACCAGAGTGAATCCAGGAAGGGGGGTCTCTTGTCCGGCTTGGTACCACCAAGTGGGCTCGAGGGGAACGGCAGAGCAAAATCTGAGCAGCAGGGATCCAGGAACCGGTCTTCAGCGCACGGAGACAATGATTCTAAGCGGGACGGAGCTTAATCCAGCCTGCTCCTGCACAAAAGCTCTGTGTGTGCTCGGGTTCATCTTTTGGCTGGCTCATACAGTCATGATTTGTCGTAGATGAACCCGGACAGAGCACGCACAGACAGAGCTGGTTTTGAGAGTTTATTGCAAACAGTGGGTAGTGGATGATGAGAACCAGAGTCAGTTACCGGACGGGAGTTGAAGGGTGGAGGAGCTGGCTGACTGGAACCGACCGGAGATTCAGACAGGATCAGGAGGTGGACTGCTGAGAATCCCTGTGGTGCAGCAGCGAGTGAGTTCCTTGGACGACGACGCAACAGATAATCCAAAACTGAACTTTAACAGAGTTCCTTGGGACTCATATGCTGTAGTTAATCCCACAGGGCAGCAGAGTGAAATCCGGCAGGTGCTGGGCTGCTGCAGAACCAGGACTGTTGACGAGGGAACACAAAGGCAAAGAAGCAGAGCTCCAGCAGCACAGCATGACGAGTACTTATCTTGGTAGACCAGGAGGAGGACGTGACGGACGAGAACGGGACGTGACAGGCTTGGTGTTAGTAATGACTGAAGACGAGCCGGCGACGAGGAACAGACTCAGGTGAATTATATAGTGGTGTGAGCAGGTGGAGCCAGTCCATAGTTAATTGCAGCCAAAATTTCTGGCGAAATGATTGTGCCCATGATTACTGGATAAGCTGAGGCCTGAACAAACCTCTGTAAAACCATGAACCTGTTGTACTCTGGTTAAACTACCCTTGGCTGAAGGCTGCCGATCTTTTTAGTCTCCACACTGACCCCTGTAATCTACCCGGTGCTAGTTAATGGCAATAACAAATGTATGCGGTTCACTAGAATGTGGTGGTTCTGTTGTGTTTTAAACCTTAAACCTGCTGGCCAGCTGGTGGCTCAGACTGTTTGTAATCACTACATCACACCTTTGAACATCGCTGTCCAGGGAGGCTTAGGAGAAATAAAAATAATTAAATGTCAAAAGAAAGGCAAAACAGCCAAGGGAGGTTAAAAATGAACTTAGGGAAACACAAAAAATGGAGAAAATGACAATTAGGAAAACAGAAGAGCTAGATATTAAAGGGGAGGGATGGTAAATTAGATTGATAGTGGGTGAACTGTCCTTTATTTGTTTTTCTCGGCTATGCTGTTGATTTGGATCCATTTTGTGTATATGAGCTGCTGTCTGACACTGATGAGCTTTGTAGGGCCTAACTAGAGGCTTTTGACAGAATTAGCAGTTCTTAAACTGAGCCGATCTTAGAGGTTGCCAGCTTTTCACTTGATCCTCCTTTGAGTCGTCCTTCTGGAAAGTTTGTTGAAATGAAATGTGGCTCAACAAAATCCTTCTCAAGTGAGCAACTCCTTATCTTAACCAATGAATGAGCTACTTGACCATGGCCGTTCTTTAGAACATTGACACCAGGTGCAACATTTGTCTATGCCTTAACAATTTTCACAAGATCACCATTGACAAGAGGCATTACTAAGGACAACCTCTGGACAATTGAATTGAATTTATTCAAGTTCAGTGATATTAAACGTAGAGCTATAAAGTAGTCAGAAGAAAGGCTTAGTATCATTTACGCCATGTTTGCATGCTAAAATCTGGATTTATCTGACCAGCAGACCATATGATAAGGGTGCATGCAGAAATGTGCATGTTACCTTGAGTTAATTTAAATAGGGTATGACATCTTTTTTCAGTTCCCCCCCCCCCAAATTCCTTGTTTTTCAATGTTTTCTTACCACCTACAAAGTACCTGATTATTTGGCTGATATATTTCAACAACTCAATAGTAAAATCTTCCAAGTTCATTAAGCATCAGTACGTTTTAATTAAAACACAGCAGAAAGTGTTTCATATGGCAGAACATTCAGAGGCAAATCACACTTGTTAAATGTTTATCAACTGCAATGTACAGATCTATTTACTGTTTTCTTGCATCCAAAGGAAGGACTCCTAAAATGTGCTCTTGAGTAATAGGGTATATCTACCCTGATTGTTTTTATTTAAATGAGGAATTAGGAATGCATTTAGCGAAAGCAAATATGTATAAATTTTTAAATAAATTTAGGGTGGAGGAAAAGGTGACCTTGTTAAATCAATATTATATCTGCTGAAAGCTGCAGAAAGGAGGAGTAAAAGCAAAAAAAGTGATCTGCTGGACTTCTGAGTTTACGAGAAAAAGTGTCTGGATGCCACAAAGCTAAAATTGATTCTCTGTTCCACTAATGCAGTGATTCTTAACCATAGGGCCGCGGCCCAAAGTTGGGCCGCCAGCGCCCCCTTGTGGGCCGCAAAAATCTTTCAGTTTTGCACCTGTGGGCCGCAAGGGCCGTGGGACTGCGTGCAGCTTTCGACCATGTGGTGGCGGTAATGCATCACTCGGTTGTTTAAAAAGCGCCAATACACAGAGAATGGCGTACCTACACTCCAGCATAGTAGATGGCGATAATACATCTAAACGTTAGATGTCACCAGCCAGTAAAAATCAGAAGAAGACGTGACGTCACCATCTCATGAGCAACGCCCCTTGCCGCTAAGGTAGGGCAAACAGTGTGAGAGCGCACGTAGCAACCAGCCATTACACATACAACGATATGACCGACGGTACGGTAAGTCGATGTTTTTCTCCTGCTCGGCGTTCATGGTGCAGTTTTTTTTCTGTTTGTAGTCACCGTCCAGGAATCGGTATAAATTGTCCGGCCCGCCGGACAATTTAGTCCGGTCCGGTGGCCAAATGCATTATCATTATCCAACAGCTGTATCTCCTCGCTGCATCGACATGGTCTGCACCAGATTTGTTGTGAGTCATGGGGGAGGGCTGCCGAACGCGTTCGTGTGAATCGCCCGGTGGACCGGTCGGGAAAATGTGTGACAGCAACTGCGGTGGCCGGCTGGCCAGCAGCTGGCCGGCCGGCCGTGCGCGAACCCCGGCGGCCAGCTGGCCGGCCGGCACCGCAGCGGTGCGCGAACCCCGGCGGCCAGCTGGCCGGCCGGCACCGCAGCGGTGCGCGAACCCCGCCGGCCAGCTGGCCGGCCGGCACCGCAGCGGTGCGCGAACCCCGCCAGCCGGCCGGCACCGCAGCGGTGCGCGAACCCCGCCAGCCGGCCGGCACCGCAGCGGTGGCCAATAGGCCGGAGCGGCGCTCGGCTGCGAGGGCCGCTCAACGCCGCTTGCGGCTTTAACATCCTTCATATGCGGCCTATCAGCGTACCCCGAGTCGCTGCTGCACGTTCCATAACAACAATGTTTAAAAACAATGGTTGGGAGACTTCTCCGACTTAGAAAAAGCGGTAGTTTTACGGAGTAAAACCAAGGGTAACGTACAGCGAAAGAGTGGAGGAAAACGCATATTTGCCCTACCTCGTACCACGTGATATGACGTCACGTTCTAAAAATAGCTCACTCGCGGTACGCCATTAGACTGTCTACTTCGCAGCAAAAATCAATAGTATGAACCTGCAGGGTCGGAGGCAGCATTCTCAGGACCCTAGGTTTTTGTGACAGCTCACAGTAGTAAAAGGTGATAGCTAGCGGACTTTTACATTGGATTACCCTTCTTGCAAAAATGGATACGTTTTTAAAAAGAAAAAATGAAGACGAACGTCCTGCCGACACCCCCACCCAAAAGACAAAGTTTTTGCGGAAATACAATCTCGACTTCATTAAATACGGTTTCGTAAATGGAGGAACAGAGGCAGTGCCAAAAGCCCAGTGTGTGGAGTGTGGGCTAATGCTGTCCAACGAAGCTCTCAAGCCCTCAAAACTACAGCGGCATCTAGAGACCAAGCACCCGATGCTCGTGGGAAAGCCGGTGGAATATTTTAGGAGGAAGGAAATTGGGCTGCAAATGCAGAAAAGGTCTGTCGTGTCACTGACAAGCAACTCTAAATGTGCATTGAAAGCCAGCTACCTCGTAGCCAGACGTGTGGCACAGAGTAAGAAAGCATTCACCATAGCGGAGGAGTTGGTTCTGCCTGCCGCTGTTGATATGTGCCGTGAGCTAATCGGAGAGGCCGCCGCAAAAAAGCTGCTGACCATCCCACTCTCTAACGACACTGTGAGTCATCGTATCGCGGACATGGCCTCAGACATACAGCATCAACTTACAGAAAGAATAAAAAGTAGCCCTTTTTTTTCTTTGCAATTAGACGAGTCCACGGATGTCACGAATGCTGCACTGCTGCTAGTTTTTGTTCGGTATCGCTGGGACAGTAGTTTGCACGAAGACATACTGTTTTGTGGAGAGCTACCAACACGAACTACAGCTCAGGAATGTTTCCGCTGCATGGATAATTACTTCACTGAGAACGGCCTGGACTGGCAGAACTGTGTCGGGGTGTGCAGTGATGGTGCAGCATCAATGACTGGCAAGCATCATGGTGTCATTACACAGATACTTGATCGTGCACCAGAAGCTAAATGGACACACTGTTTTCTCCACCGTGAAAGCCTTGCAGCAAAACAGATGTCACCAGATCTCCACCAGGTGATGGATGTAAGTGTGAAAACCATAAACTTTATTAAAAGCAATGCTGTGAACTCCAGATGTTTTGCTAAGCTTTGTGAGGACATAGAAGCAGATCATGTCCAGCTGCTATATCACAGTGAAGTGAGATGGCTCTCAAGAGGACTGGTCCTCAATCGTTTGTTTGAACTGAGGAATGAGGTGTTCTCTTTTCTCACTGAGAAAAAATCTCATCTTGCACATTACTATGCTGACACAATGTTCACAGCAAAACTTGCCTACCTCTGTGACATTTTTTCACTACTGAACCAACTGAACACCTCACTTCAAGGAAGAAACAGCAACATATTTTGTGTTGCAGACAAAGTTGAAGCTTTCAAGAAGAAACTTGCTTTGTGGACCAAGAGGGCCCAGGAAAAGAGGATGGACATGTTTCCACTTTTGTCTGACATTTTGGAAAACTCCCCTCAGGTGAAGATCAGTGACTCAGTCTCCCAGCACCTCTCCCAACTGGCAGAGAAATTTGGTGACTACTTTCCTGAGGATCCCAGAGAGGGAAACATGTGGATTTTGGACCCATTTTCAGTGGATTCCACTGTAAATGATGTTGCTTTGCCCTCACACCTGGAATCCCAGCTTCTGGAAGTTTCTACTGACAGCACTTTAAAGCTGCAGTGGGGCAAACTGGACCTGGGCTCCTTCTGGATTGCTGTCTCAAAGGAGTACCCATGTCTTGCACTGAGGGCTGTGAAACTCCTTCTCCCATTCACAACTACGTACCTGTGTGAATCAGGATTCTCCATTGTGGCCACAACTAAGACCAAAGCCCGAAACAGACTCAGAGCAACTCTCGAGGCTACTCTGAGAGTGAGCCTTTCTCCCATTCCACCCAGACTGGATCTGATTATGTCTCAGAGGCAGGCCCAAGTGTCTCATTAAGAGGTGAAGCTAAAAGGGAGTTGTATTATTGTTGTTAATTGTTATTATTTGTGTCATTGTTCATTTGTCACAGATATAAAGATTCTTCTGGTTCTGCCATGAAAAAATGGAGACTGCTGAAGCAATTTTACAATGGCTTTGCAGATTATAAGGCTATAGTTTCATTTGCACTTTAATTTCATTTAGTTTATTTATATTTATAGATTTATATTATTTGAATGCATTTATTTTATCACCCCCTTTTTATTGATTTCATGATTTATTTATATATATATATATATCAATCATTTATTTTATTAATTTAAAGTAAAAATCCTACTATTGGTCTTTTTTTATTATGATTTAAAAGCCTGAATTGATCCTTGAAATTTTTTCTTATCACAGCTTGATTTGGTCCATGAATTATCAGCCTGTTTGGTGTCTTGATGTATGTGTGCAGGTTTATGTAAACGTTTAATAAAAGTTTTTGTGATGATCCCCTTTTATCATGTCATTTTATTAGACAATTTTTTTGCTTGTTAAACAATAAGTGGATTTGGTTTATTATTGAATACAAATCAAACTGTACAGTGTTAATATTTAATGGGCCCCGGGCCACTTTGTACTAAAAAAATTGGGCCTCAAGGTCGAAAAGGTTAAGAACCCCTGCACTAATGCATTGGTATTTTTTTAAATACTTTAATTGTATACGTGGTCCAAACTGTTTTAAAAAATTATATTGTTCCTTAGAATAAGTAGGAATAAAAAGATTGTATATATTAAAAGATGCTAACACATCTTTACATAAAGTAGCTAGTGAATAGAGTTAATAAATCAACACTGTAAAGCAATGCTTCTCAAATAGGGGGGCGGACCCCCTGGGGAGAACATGAATAGCCTAGCCTTTATTTCTGTCCAGAAAATACAGTGCAGGTGTTACAGTTAAAAAGGTCCCTGGGGAACTTCTAAATCCTGCTAAACATGATAACAACGCCATATTTGGACTAGTTTGGCTAATACGAGTAGAAAGGGATTTTCTGTAATCCTCAGAGCAACAAATTCCCTCCATTGACGTTACATAGCTTTGGTTGTTTATAGAAGAATAATATTAATAAACTCCTGAAAGTACAAAACTTAATCTAACTGTAGTCTGTCTTTAATATTAATGGCTTGATATTATTTTCACTATATTTGGTTTGCAGCAAGATGCTGCATTTCTTCTTTAAGTCTGTTGTTGAGAGCGTCATCTCTGCCATCATCTGTTGGGGCAAGTTTTTGAATTTTCAGTTCCTTAGTTTTTTTTTTATTATGTGGGTTTTGGCTAGTTAAAAGAGGGAACAGGGTGTGTTTAGTTTCATCTCTTTTTGTTATGCCAGGCTAAAGACCTTTTATGTTGTTCTTATTATTATATAGTTAATAAATTGTGGTAATGTAGAAAATTCTAGTCGCTAGAAACTTTTAAATCGTGTGAAAGGGTTTCTGGGTAATCTTCAGAGAGATGGCTTCACTGCATCAAGAGAGAAAACAATACAAAGTTTTTGACCCATTTTGTTGGGTTGGGGGATTATTTCATCATTCAAAGGAGGGTGCAACAGAAAAGATTTGAGAACCACTGCTGTAAAAAAGCAGTCCTTAACAGTTTCAAAACTGCAGATTCAAATTGCAAAGGGAAGTCTACTGCTCAAGCTCACTGTCTCAATTCACCATCTCAATTCAAAATTTCTGGCGAAACAAGACATTTTGAGTTGAGAAAGCTTCCTGGATGGGAAGCCAAGCGTCTTCAGTTTAAGAATAGAAATCCAGTTGTTTTATTTTTTAACCTTTTTTGGAACTCTCTTTGAGAACACAGTTATCATTACCTCTTCACTCACTTTTTCACCTGGTGTGTTTGTAGGTGAAGCGCAAAAATAAATAATATATTGCTCACATCTGCTGGACTAGATGGATGTGTTTCCTTCTGTTTATTTTAAGAACAATCTGCTTAATGAGTACAGGGATGAAATGAAGCTAGTACAACAAAGCCTGGTGGAAAACGGGGCCAGCAAAATACACAGCTTCAAGAATTTACTCCTCAATTTTTTGTAAAGTTGTGCTTAAGCAAATCTACCTGTCAGTTATTGGGAATAATTGTGTTTTGTAAGGGAAACAGTTTACATTTTTGACATGAGGAAAGTATAAGGCATTCTCAGCATTAAACTTTCTCAGTCCATTTAATCATCATCAGATGGTCTACATTTTTATCAGTCCTATCATGACTTAAACAGCAAAGAAGTTCTGTACGCTGCAATCTCATTACATTGCATAATAACATGAAAATACAAGTCAGTGACTCGATGCAGTCAGTTTCCTTAAATAAACTGAACTTGGCTTTGCACTGCTAATAACAAGGATCGAATAATGAGTACATAACTTTTATCTGTATGATCAGATTGAAATAACTAGATAGTACTGTATATGAATTTAAGGTTTTTAAAGTGCCTTGAGACCAGATTTGTTGTGATTTCACACTACAGAAATAACTGAATTGAACTAAATTATTAAAAAGACCGTAAAATTGAGTTTATTGAGGAATTTGCCTCCATTGTAGAGGTCTGCTTTCACATTCCAAAACTGATCCACACTGATCTGAACTAGCTCAGTCTAACCTCTTTGCACCATGTTTTAATGTTTTGTGCATTTTTCGCTTTAAAACATGATACTAATAGTTGTTGAATTGAAAATGCACAGCTTTTAGTTTTACAGTGCAGTATTTCGAAATACAATGAGGATCTATATGGAGATTTGACAATAGCTATGTTTACATGCACAAACTTTATTGATCGGATTAAAATGTATTTGGATTAAATAATGAGATTATACTGTTTATATGGACCACAATCAATTAATCTGATCATAATGTGCATTTATATGCACCTGGCTTTGCTCAGAATAGAACTACTCTGACATGCACAGTTACGAAATTCCCCTTAAAAAACAAAGAAGAAGAACTTTTTGTTGTTCATCTTCGCTGAACAATTCAGTTCAATTTTATTTATATAGCGCCATGGAACATGACATCTCAAGGCACTTTCCAAAGTCAAATTCAATCAGAATACAACAACAAAAAATAGTAAACAAAGCAGTATTATACAAGTTAGTTTGTCTTCTGAGCGCCCAGGCTGGACTTCCACGAGGTTCTACTTATGGTTGAAATCGTTACTGAGTAAACAACAGTTTTGTGCTCTTTTATTTTTCTCAAGCAGATGGGTTGTATTGGGATCCCCAACAATTTTGCTTCCCGACGTATTTCTGCATTGAGTTGCAGAAATACGTCACATTTACGTTGGGCAACAAATGTGCATTCGGGTCAGTTTGCCACATTTGGAAAAACTTGAGCCTAACAAGCGTTTATATACATGTTGATCAGATTATCAATCGGCATAAACCGCCCCTTTTGTTCGGAATATAATTTCATTTCGATTGAGCTTAATCTGATCATCTTATAAACCCTTGATTGCAATCACTTTTGTCCATGTAAACGTAGCTACTGAGCGATGATGAGAACGTTCATACACGTATGTTGTTAGGATAAATGAAGGGCTGCAGCCCTAAATGTGCCACCTTTCCATCAGACCTTTCCAGGTCTGATGGGTGTTTGCGTGTGTAAGGGGATTTGTGATGACGCACTCGCTTCTTATTCTACTACTCTGTAATGATGACAGCAGTGCGACAAGCTGCCATAACACTTGTTGCACAACATTCAGTTCTAACATTTTGTTAACCGGGGACAGGTCGTCCAAAACAGAGACTGTCCCCATTAATCGAGGATGTTTGGGCACTCTACTGTAGAGAAACACGAGGCTGTGTGGATGGAGGGGGACAGCGCCTTGACTGCACATCAATAACTTGTGGCAAGAAAGATTATTTTCCCTCCCCCAATGTTCCTATATGGAATCTGTACGGAGGACTGTTATCCATTCATTTATCGATGCAGGGTCTCAAGGGGGCTGGTGCAGTTAAAAGTACAGTTATTTTGTATTAAATTGTTTTGGGGCTTCATTGGTTTGTAATATTTTGCCTCAAGCAGCTGTTGTGAGCAGTTGTTGGAGGTAAATCCAGCTGTTTACAGATGAATGTTGCTGTAAATCCAGCTGTTTACAGATGAATGTTGCTGTAAATCTGACCATACATCTCTGGGAGGACTGGGAGGAGATGAGTGCCGACAGTCAACTGGAAAAGTCAGCTTTTCCAGGTTTTATGATTGATATGTGATATGTAAATTTTAGTTTTGTTATTTTTTATCTTCACATTTTTCTGTAACACTTTGTGACACTTTAAGTGACTTATAAGTAATATTCATAATTGTCATCAATGTTATTCCATCCATTTTTTCTACACGCTGCAAATCAACACGCCCACTTATTGCACGCTTCACTTTTTTTTCTCTGCCCACACAATTTAGTGCTCTTTTAGCGCTCTTTGAAGATCAGGCCCTATAGTGGACTATAATCTTTATTACAGGTGCAGGAACTGTACTATTTAATAAAGACTAAAAAACAACTGATATTTTGTATTTGTTTTGCTGATGTTATACAACAACATCATAAGTCAAAGACAATTTCATGCAGAAAATGTGAAAATAGTTAATAGTGCCAAAGGGTTATACAATGAAACACCTATAGTTGTCTGCTGAATGGCTCATAATACTGATAATCAAGTGCTAAACATGATAAGAAGTGTAATGCAAGAGGCATAAAATTATTATAGAATTATTATAGAATTGTCTTTCACAATAAAGTAAATGGTATTTGGTAAAATACAATTTTAGTAAACCGTCATCATGTACAGTTCTAGTTGTTCTATCCCTTTTAGATGAATAAAAAAAAGATTAAAATAAACTTTGCATTTTCTTATCCCAATGTGAACAAGTTTGCTTTATTCCTAACTAAACTGCTTAGTTATAATAAGGCATGTGGGAATTTTCTGGACAATCATTATTTCAATAAAATGCTCCACACACAGAAAATGCTGACGATCTTCCCCACCGATAATGTTAACCGAAGCAAACAGTTCATCCACCAGTAAATCAGCTTTGCTGAGTCAGCCATTCCAAATTGTGCTTTGTAATCTGTTCATATAGAATTTAGTTGACCTCCCAATAACCAGATACTAGCTTAATATTATTTTTTCGAATTAATATGAATGAAAAAGACTGTAGGAGGATAAAGACTAGTGCACTGAAAAGTAAGTTAATAGGAAGTGAAATGTTACATGCAATCAGAGGTTCTGGTTCTGATCCAGTGGGCGGCTCATAGGGGCTGCAGGAGAGTGGGAAACAGAGGGGACAAAACCACGCAACATCATCCATGTGGTTCTGATCTAACCCTTTGTGTGTAGTATAGATACTGTGAAGTCCAACATAATTCTGTTTAGTTTTATCTATACATCTATAAGAATTATAAGCAACATATATATATATATATATATATATATATATATATATATATATATATATATATATATATACAGTATGTATATATATATTAGGGCTGGGCAAGTTAACGCGTTAATTTCTCGTTAATTCATTAGACTATTAACGGCGATACTTTATCGCGCATTAACGCATGTTGCTCACATGCTTTTATTTTGTGAAGGTCTGTTGCTTTGCTGCGGTGTAGGGGTTTGAATCAGAACAGTAGGTGGCGATAATGCGCCAATAACCTCGCTGTCAGCCCAGCCTCGGATTCAAACAGGAAGAAAGGTGCTGGCTGGAAAAAACAAAGCTGACATGCGGAAGGCGGTATTTCCCGCAGGAATTTGCTTAGGCGAGGCGGTGAGTTGGCGGCCGGAACAAGTTTTTTGCGGATGACAGGTGTTATGCCAAAAAGGGCATCCCCTGTCGCGGGAGCACGCCTCGCTCTGTACAGCTGAATATCGACGAAGAAAACGGATTAAAATGTGACCAACGGAGTTACTTGTTCTTATATTAGTGATATCAAAACGTTTGAATATACCTCTTGTGTGAAAAAAACGGTGTTTATTTGGCAGATTCATTTACAAAAGTACGGGTGTAATGAACACCATTAAATCCAAAGTTTTTATCTGAGGTACGGCTGATTTATTTGTTGTGGTCTCTTGTCATTCACATACAACAACGGAAGATCAAACGTGCAACTAAACAGCACAGCGTTCATAGACCAGTGTGATACATTCGCGACTGTCAGAAAGCTATGGTGCATTCAGGGGTATGGGACATTTCAAACTTACAAGGAAAGAGGCATAAAACGGAAAAGAACTTAACTCATACAATAATGTATTTTTCCAGAAAATAGCGTGACCTTTCTAACAATACTGAATGCTCTATACTTGTATTTATGATTTTTTTTTTGATTATGCACATCTGCTAGCTTTTTATTCTGAAAATTCTATAATATTACAGCAGCAAATTATCAAAGTTTTTCAAAAGCCTGTTTAAAAGTTCCAAATGGGGCTGCAGATCATACAGCAACAATTGCCCTGTCATTGTTTTAAAGGGCAAAATTTGCATTTGCTGACCCTTATCCTTTAACTACAGATGGATATACAGGAATAAAGTCATACAAGTGCCAACCCCTCATAGTTAGGGTTTATAGCAGGGGGTGCGTTTTTTGGCAAGGGGCTGCCGAAAAGAATCCCCCTGGTTTTTAATCTAAAAATTGTCCCACACACATGAAATTCATACTGGTAGCTCAGAACAAACGAGTAAACATGTAGGAAATGTTAATTCAGCTACAAGTGTATATTTAAGTAAAATAGCAGGGGGTGCGTTTTTTGGCAAATGCCTGCTGTTACCTCAGAAATTGCCTGTTTTTGGTAGATTCTTTCCCCATAAAGAGAATTTCCTGTCAGTGGCAATAAGCTTTCATTTATTATTATTGCTATTTTTTGTTTTACATGTTTAAGTTGAGCTTTACACTAAATATGTGTTACTGATAAGTGCTACAAATGTTACAACACTTTTGTTCATATGGCAGCAGAACATTAAAATAAAAGTGCTCTTTACACTACTTTTGAATTCATTCTTGGAGTTTGCGCATACAATGCGATTAATCATGATTAATCAGGCAAATTATGCGATTAATCGTGATTAAAGATTTTAATATATATATATATATATATATATATATATATTTATTTAAATGATATGTGGTAATTGTTATGTGGTTCTGAAGTCCTTGTTTCTTTCTGCCTATATCCAGTCAGATCATTCAACACACTCACCTTCGGTCATTCCCATTTTCCAAGTAGGTAAGTTTACCGCAGCTGAAATGTGTAAGATGAGGAGCTTGGCACATCCATGCACATTGGTGCTTTATGTACTTGTGTGTAGCTGGTGTGAATGCTCCCTGGTGCTACTGCCATTTGCAGCAGCAATAGCTGTTTTTGGTCTGACAGTTGTGCAGGGAAGAGTTGGGTGCAGCTGTAATATCCTTCCATCATTTCTCATCAGCTTCAGACTTCCAGAACGACTGGAAGCACCGACAGGTATTCACTGCCACTAAACAGGACTCAATTTAGTGTGTTTTTACAGCCATGGCACGCTGGATGAGGAATGCCAAATGCCACTGTAAAATTTATGTAATAAAATGGTTTTTCAGCTAGAAGAAAAAAAAAGTACAAGATTAAGCCTCGACGGGCTCCTGGAGTACCTGTTAGATGAAACTGCTGTGACATTTGTGTATCCTTTCAAAAAAAGCACTAAATCACATGTTTACTGATGCATGCATAATGTTAATTGCATCGCTCTTGCTGCACTGGGACTCCTGCATAAAAAATATGTCATAGCAGCCCATTCATAACGGGGGCTTCGACATATCTCTGTACATCTTAGAGAAATGTGTTTTCATACTTGACAGATTAAACCAGATTAAGTGTTAATTATTAAGGAAACATGCAACCACATTCTGAACCCTGGTCAAATAACAGCACAAAAGAAATGTGAAAATGCTCTTGAAAAAGGTTCTGAACAATCCCCAACCCTTTTTTGATCGAAATAATGGAAACACTGATGCTACGCTTCTGAAGACCTCACAGTCAGAGTCTCTTTGTTAAGCTACTACAGGTTCCCCCAATAAAGGCCTCCAGAAGATACCTGCCGTACATTAGATCTTTGCACATGCTAGAAAACACCAATCCAAACATGTAGCATACCAATCTGAAGTTGAGATTGGTATTGGTACATGTGGTTAATACGGTAATGACAATAAAAAAACACACAAAACAAACAAATAAAAAAATTCTGTTCTGGCGGTGTATTTTGAGTTTTCTGGATCTCTGAAGTGCCACCGAGGTGCAATAAAATCCTTTAAATGTTTGAAAGAAAAGTTTGAATTTGGGACTGACACATCTTTCATTTTGAACTGTTTTCAATGTCAAACTATTTGGGGAATTTGGAAGTACTTATTAGTAGAACCTGGCAAGGAGTGTCCATTTCCAGCCTCAACATTGACAAGAGAGACTGTCACTATAGACCAATACACATTTTTTGTAAACTGATGATATAATGCATGTGTGTTCTGTCAATGTCTATATATATCTTAAGCCTTTTGCATATGTAAGTTTTTTTCGTGCCCTACAACCCTGTTTCTAAGGCTACAACTATAGCTTCAGCCAACAGCTGAATGAACAGCTTGTTATGTTGTTTCTATGTGGTCAATATGGCTTCAGCCCCCTTCAGTTCTAAGTATAGCCTGCTCTATGGCTGGTCTCATGGTTCACAAAAGACCGCTCTGGTGTATTAAAGAGGACTGTGAAGATCTCAGAAGTTAACATAAAAAGTTGAAATCCTGTTGTTGTGGCTATGAATAAGTTTGTTTAGAAAATATCTGCTCATTTCTTTAAAAAATTATGAAATATATAATCTATGCTGGTAGAAACATTTTTGGTGCACAGACATCTGACTCATAAAATTGTGGGAGCCTTCAGATTACAGTCATGTGTGCCATCAGCTTTTAACTACAGGCACAATTTTATTTTGTGTGTTTCCATTGTTCTGTTTACTTTCAATACTAATCTTATAAGTAAGCCACATGCTGCATCAACAGCCAACGTCATGCGTGGAGCTTGAAGTCAGCCTCCTCAGCTGCTTGGTGAAGCAGCCCCCTGCTGAGATCACTGATCATGCAGGCGCAGTTGGGGAACCAAAATACATGATGTTCACGGGCCAAACAGAATAGAAAAAGTTTCCACAGCTTATCTTGAAATCAACCAATTCTCAGTGTTGGTGGATAATCTGAACAGTAATGATTAGCACTGGTAGCCACAGCTTTGGTTCAGTGAAGCTAGACTTAGTCACAACAATACCTGAAGCTCTGTTTATCGTGAAATATATCAAATAACTCAGCTATCCACCTTACAGCTGCTGGGTTCTGATAACAAGCCAAGGGTTGGTTAGAAACCCTCAGAAATCATTGTCAGAAACAAGCCGGTCCTCTCAATCTCCTTTAGGATAAATAACGTAATAAAATAAGACCTATTACAAATCTATATTATTACTAAATTATAAAGTTACGGACTGGATCCTCTGAACACTTACTTGGGACTGAATATGTATGTGGCAAGAAAGAACAGTTATTTCATCACAATGTTAAGAAAAAAACTAAATAATGCTCTCCCCAATCAGTATTCAAGTGTCTTGTTAGTGCTGGTAGTCCTCTCTCGGTTTCTGCCAACTAGTAAAATGCAGATAATAAATATAAGCGTGAAGTGGGTCTCTATGTGGTCATGCTTTTTCACTTCATGTTGCTGATGTCCCATAATCAAAGGATGGTAAAGAGAGGCATTTTAGAAAAAGGTAGAGAGCCAGAGACACTAGAGAGTCACTTTGGGGAGAATTACAAAAAGTTTGGGCATATTTGAACAGGCCCATTGGTGTGTCTGGCAGGGTAGCCCAGGCTGCCCTCCAATACTGCACTCAGCAACCACCTGTCCCCAATAGCTAACGCAGGCAGGTTCTCTGAAAAACGTTGATTAGCATCAGTGGGACGTTAGATTCACAGGCTGACTGTTGCACATGTTAACAATGAGCCTTTTCACAAGCCTACAACTTGACCTTTACTGCAGGTTCTTCAAAGATGTAACAAGTAGGAGGCCAAAATAATGCTGTCACATTTGTCCTTACCTGTCTGGAGGACTGCAACTGTCTCTATCAGTAGAACATGCCAGCAATAGCCTCTGGTATAAACACAGCACTTGCCAAAGTCAAGCTGAAGATTCCACTGACTTAAAATTTCACTATCCCTACCTGAACCTGAAAGTTGCCCTAAACTATGAAGCTGCAAAGATGAACTCTTGTCAGATATTCCTCTCACACCTCAGTGGCCTGCCTGAGTTTTTCCTCCAGATCCCTAAAGCCAATGTATCTGCCTGATGACACATGTCAGAGATGACATCCACGCAGCACCAACGGGAGAGAGTTTTACTTCCAGATTTCTGCACGCAGAGGTGAAAACACACAGATTGAAGGACATTTTTTAAGGGTTAGCATGCAATCCCAATGAGGACAGCATAGTTGTTCATCTGGCCTCATAATGCCATTATTTCAAAGGCATTTTAAAAGAGTCCTTGCAGCACAGGCTGGAACAGTACATCTAACAAACTGGCCCTCTATTATCTCACTGAAATGCAGCGTGACGTTTGTGTGTTGGCTCAAGCAACAACAAAAGCTTTGTGCAACAAACTTTGGTTAAATAATTGTCAGAGGTGCATAATCGCATTCTGTTATCACTACCAGAGGAGAACAATTTCATGAAATGAGAGGAAAACAGATGTTAAATAGGGGGAAATAACACTGTTCAATGAAGCACATTTCAGCCTCAAACACTACAGAGCTGTAACTGTACACAACATCTGGTGGTCGCACAACACATTACCAGCATAACAACTTTGTTGACTCAGCATATAATGATGATTGGATGCAATTACAAACACAGCAGATAACATATTGTGCCCTGATTGTGCAATTTATTATCATGGAACAAAGATCCCTAAAAGGTGCTGATATGGTTAAAGTTGTACGTATCAATGTGGGTTGAAAAATGATCTTGCTTTGTGTAGCTGCGGCTAGGCGTTGAGTTTGGTCAACTTTGTAGATTCAGTGTTTGTGGCGTTGCTTCTGGTTGTTAGATTACTGTGCAGATTGATCTGATTCATTTTGATTCATTAGAAAAGGCTCCATTAGCTTGAAAAAGCCTACTTCGTTAGCAACAGTTAACTCAAAAGGAAATTATGCTGCTATTAACCCTTTGCATTGAAATGACTTTACATGGAACAGAACAGGTTCTAATGCATCTTCGCGCACACTGAGAGGACTTTTGGCGAACGGCATTATTAAATAAAAAGAAAAGCATTGAAAGTGCATAGCTACGTTATATGACTTTTGTTTTTTAATTATATCTCAGTAAGTCACTCTGTTTGCATACAAAGTTTTATGAAAGATTATCACATCCTGCTGGCGTATTAGTTGTTATTTTGGTGTTTTATACTTTGTTTTGCCTCAGTTTGTTAGTAAATAAAGGCTTTTTTGTTTATTTACGATATTAACGGAAGTATGTACTGCACATGTGCAGCAGAGGTTAAAACAAGAAAGCGGCTAACGGCTAATAGCATCTCCCAACAAAACAACGAAGAATGTTCCAAGATGTAGTGAAAAAAAGCGCAAAAAAACATGATTCCAAGAGGGAAAACACTGGAATGTCGCTGGTAATACAGTATGACCGTTGGTGTTCACTGAAGCGGACGCTAAACCTGCCGATTGCTCAGATGTAACAGCAGAGTTGACCGACATGAGTAAATGCTCTGATATGAAGCTCTTAAAGTTGCTTTAGATTGGTGTATTTAATTAATAACGGTTGGTGTTCAATCACGCTGAGCTGCCACTTTATTGCGAGGCTTTTCAGATGGTCAGGCTTGGTCCTGCATTATTTATAATTGATTTATAAATTAAGCAAACCGGCATTATGACAGTTCAGCAATACTGCCGCTAGATGTCGCCACGTCTGTTTATTTGTTAATGGGCGCCCAAGAGCAAATTATTTTTCAGCTCAAAAAGGACTATCAAAACACTATCAAGATGGAGGCTTGGTGTATATGAACTCATTTTAGCATGATGAAACGCTCTTTGGTCTTTTTTTATAAGCATATTATGAGGCCATATACCTTTAAAGATAGACTGAAATTCTGCAGAATGAACAACGATGGACCACAGCATCTATTTACAGACATTTGTGGATTTTTGGTGCTTCAATTTTCTTTCCATATTTCTTTTAAGTCATAAAAAGTTTATGTTTAAGTTAGAAAACCTCTTCGTTCAGAGGAGTCAGTGATGCAGTCAAACTCTCTCAAACATGTTCGGCTCCATCACTTTCTTTTCTTTTAGCTAAATAACAACTGTGCCTTTTGGCTCTTACAGTGTTTTGTAAATTGAAAATGCAAGAAAAAGAACAACATGAATATGTTTCTTTACTGTGGCGGTGGTCTCCCAAACCAAATATACATAAGTAGAAAATCAATACTTTAACCAACCAAAACATTAGGCTGGAAGGTAAGCAGCCAAGAAGAACGCCCTGGATTATCATCACCGGCTTCCTTGCGGATAATGCCTGCAAATTCAGATATAAGGGGGATTGGATTCTTCCGATTTTTAACAATGTCAATGAGTTCAGCTCCTTCTCAGTTTATGATAATCTTTGCCTGCAGGACATTTTTTTTACCGGAGCATGTTTTTGTATCAGACTTTTTCATTTGGGTCTTTTCTCTCCTTTTGAATAAATCTGGACGCCATACTCACTTCTTTTTTTTTTTTTTTTTTTTTTTTTCCGCAGCATTGTTAGCAAGCCTTTAGGACATTTAAACATCATGAAGATCTCTTAAGTTAATTAAGCTCGAAGTTACCGGTTGAACCTCGAGTTCCAAATTTGAGTGGGTTGACATTTCTGGGGATAAATCTCTATTTTTCTAGCCCCAGGTAGAGCAACAAACATCCATATTGCATTTTTAATGGAAGCAAACAGGGCCATGAATAATTTCTACACTCTGAGATGTGTGTTTGTTGCTTGCAGAGACATGATCCAAATTACAGTGTGTCAAACTGGGCTTGTAAATGATTTTAACACCTAAAATAGCACTATTTGTTTAGCAAGCTGCACATGGTGGTTGTCATATTCAATCTCCAAGAAGTTAGTTAACTGCATTCTTAAAGTGTCTCCCTGTTGCCGCTATTCTGAAGTTGAACGTTGATTTTCTTCACCGAATGCAAGAAAAAAACCTGTTGACGTGAGCAAGCACATGTACTGACAAAGTAATTGTCAGACTTCCTCCTAAGAGGAGCATTATTGGAAGAAATCTTGCATTAGCGACGGTTACCTGGGTTTCTTTCATTAAAACGCAGGTGACTTGACTATGCACACTGACTGAAAACTTTTTTATTTCCAAGGAAACTGCCGTTTTTTGGGAGTGGCTCAAAATATCTGCATTACATGCAACACTGCAACATGGTGAAGTGATCCTCTCTCTGACTCATCTTGGAAAGAAACTCAGTTAACGTTGGATGTTCATGTAAGATGTGCATTAGAACATTTCTATTAACCCAGAAATGGCAGCACAGAGTGAAAGCAGTCCAACTGGTCAGAATAATGTGAAGAAAATGGTTGTTTCAGGTTAAACGTACCTCTGTGTTCTCTGCTTTCGTCTGCTCAAAGGCGAATTCCATGGTGGGCACAGCCAGCTCATTGGCAAAGAAACTCACATCTCCAGGCAACTGCAAAGAGCTAACGTTGGGTCCAGGGCAGTTTCCTCCACGGATGCAACTCAGTAATTGTCTCTAAAAAATGAGAAGAAGAAAAAAACTGAGAATCAAGAGGAAAATAAACCTAAATAAAAGGTGAAAAGGTTAGTCAGGTTATGTGGTATAATATATATATACATATATATATGTATAATATAATATATATTTTTTGTTTTTTTTGCCATCTCTTTGGGCTGCAGTGATTCCAGCAACCCAAACTGAACAAACTGATAAAGAAGCCCTGCTCTGAGCTGGAGACCGCTCACTGCTCCAAAAGAAGGTTGAGAAATATAGAAACACTGCATACCATCTACAAAGCCTACAGATCACACAGAGTGCTTTTAGTACATAGTGAATATACAATGAAGAAAGGTCAGCAGAGCTGGGCTGGAATCTTTTAGTTCAAGCTTTCCTTGTCCAGCTTGGTAAGCATTCACATAAAAGCTGTACTTTACACCTCTTCTGACACTTCTCCAAAAGAGAACCAATTATCATGACACAAGAATAGAAACTTGCATAAATAAAACCATATGAACTTGGAAAAAAATAAAAGAAGTGCTACTTATTGATAAAAAGGTATCTTGTCCCGATGAGTTTTATTACATGCCTGGTGCCTAGGTTGTAACAGCTGCTACAAAAAACATGTTGTTAATTATAGCAACAGTATTCAATTTGTTTTAACATCTTTTACTTATTTAGAATGTTCACTAGGAATAAAATATTTTTGCATCTTAGCTTTATTTTTTTGGTGACACACTCAAGGGCCTGATTAAGATTTATATGCATGTAGTCTATTCTCGGAAAATCCAATACTGGGAATTTAATTAGCTTATTTGCAAATCTGTACAACATGGAAATCTACAAACAGCTTGTTTTACATCTGTAGATTTATCTTTCTAATGATCTTGACCCCAGCACACAGTTTAACGCTACTCTTACTGCAATACCTAACTGCATCTTTAGCAAAACAGAGCACATGTATGAACTAACATTTGCAAATTATACTATATAGAAACCTGCTTCTTTTTAAAAAAACAACCAAAGCTTTAATTTGATATAAAATAATGTTAATTACTATCAAGAAACACATTTAACACATGGAACAACAAAACTATTTTAGACATATTCCTGAGCCATCAGTTCTCTCTGTGTGATTCAACTACTCCCACAATCCAATAAATATACATCTTAGTTTATGAAAATTGTCTCCATATCTGTGTGTGTGCGTGTGTGTGTGTGTGTGTGTGTGTGTGTGTGTGTGTGTGTGTGTGTGTGTGTGTGTTTTGCGCCGTGATGGACTCATGGCCTGTCTTGTACCTGTACAATGACCGGTGGGAAGAGGCACCCCTGTGACCCTGCTCGGAAGCAAGCATAAACAAGCATAGCAGATCAGGGAGGAGCCAAAACCTGCTGGACGTACCGTCCTTTTTGTCCTGGGAAGGCTTTGTGATCCTAAGAGAGTTGTGGAGCTGAAGAATGTTACCAGGGAGAAGGATGTCTGGGTTTCTCTCCTGGAACTGAAATGTTAACCTCATTTCAGAAAAGTAAAAATTTAATGAAGGCATGTTGCTTCATTTAGATTTTTTTACTTTAGAGAGAACTGCAGGGAGCTAAGTTCATTTTGTGAAAGATCAAATCCTGTCATGTTTTTTGAAGTATGAAATATAGTGTATACACTCACCAGCCACTTCATAGACAAACCTGCTTAACTCCTTGTTGACAAAAATAGTCAATTAGCCAATCACATGGCAGCATTTCAACACATTTAGGCATCTACTTGTGATAAAGACGCCTTGCTTAAATTCAAAACTAGTGAAGCATAACGCACCAGCACAATAGTTGGATGGATGTATAGTAATGGGTATGTTTGTAGTTTCTTGGCTTGTTTGTACAGATTTTAAAAATTGAGAGAATACACAGATTAATTCCTATAAATTAACAACGTTATGATTGAAACACCAGCAAAATGCTATAATTAGGTGATGAATAGGTGTGTAAATGGTTTCACACAGTTAATCAGCAGTACAACCATATCAAACAAGATGACAGAGACTGGAACCCTTAACCTGACAACAGCCAGATGCATGTCTCGCTCCGCCTAGCTCCACTCACATCCATCTGGGACTGATCCATAGGAATTGCCTTTATTGAAGGCTGGGCCTTATCAAAAATCCTTGCATATGATTGGATAAGCCACTTGTCTGTCATCTTTATCGACGTGCTATTTCAACCACTCACACCGAAGCTAACCCGTGACGCTGATGAGAGCAACGCTTTTTTTTAATGTGTTTGCGGCTCTAGTGGCATGCGTTTTATTGACAGTGAGCTGACAGGAAGACGGGGGAAGACAGGCGGCAAAGCGCCGCGGGTCGGAGTCGATTCCGGGCCGACCGTGTTGAGGACTAAAGGCCTCCTAACATGGTTTGCGCTACCCGCTCCGGGGCGCCTCCGCGTCCGCCGCAGACGCGCCCTGGAAAACAAAACTTGCCAAATCCGGTCAGGAGAAGGGCGAAAACATCGTTTCCACCAACAAAAGCCTTCAGAGCCGTTCTCTGATGTTCTTTTAATGAAACAATATTAGGTAGATTGGACAACACGGAAGAAATAGCAGCATCAATGTTAACGCTTGCTTCCTCGACGAGCCGCCATTGCTATCAAAACAGTCTCACGTCATGGTCGCGTCTCCACTACGTCACATCCATGAAACACCCGCCCTGCGTCCTGATTGGCTAGACAATAAAATTGGTTGGGGAAATCACTTTCAATGAGCGGTGTCCCAGATGTATGTGAGTGGAGCTAGGCGGAGCGAGACATGCATCTGGCTGTTGTCAGGTTATGGAACCCTGGCCTTGAACACAGATGGGAGGATTTTTAAAACCTGACATGTTTTTGCTGTTGTTACGCTTTACTGGATGCTTTACATATCAAATCCTAGCAATTTCAAGGATAATGCCGGATTTGTATTTATTGACATTTCGTCAGTGGACCGTATCTCCACATTATGTTGGTGTTGTAGTACAGATGGAAAAAGAGAAACTTAAATAAGGCATTCATACTTTTAACAAGATGTTTCAAATTGTGTGAAGGCTTAACGCTAACCAGAAATTTTCACTACAAGTCTAAATAGAGCTAAATAAGATGCAGTGAGGGTAGTGTTGTGGCTAATTGCTGACTCCAAGCTTTTGTCACAGCAACGTTAACACACAGCTTGTCAGCAGGACTGGATGCTTTCTGCTGTTGTTCTGTAATTGAAAGAGCAGCACAGCTGCTGTAACAGAAATTGTTCAGACTACAGTGGGTAGCGGAGGCAAGCAGACTGAAACAGTCAATCAACTGAAGGCTTATCTCTACTGTCCACATCCTCTGAGCCCACTGCATGCCACAATGTTCTTTTGGCCCATTGCATTTAATTAGAGTTTTCTTTTATCAAGGTTTGTCAAAGGGGAGAGAGCTCCGGTGTCCAGTCCTTGTCGCCACTGTCACTGACACATTGTCAGCCTGTTCTAGTTTATCATTCCTAAAGGTTGCGGCTCTCTTAACATTAACAGCTGTGGTGACAGGCTTCCAGTCAAAGCCAATGACGGGCAGTAAATGATACCTGTAACCTCGGCACAGAGGGGAATTTCACTTTAATGCCAAACTTTTCCAATTGGTCCCTGAAAACGATTGCAAAGCCAGAAGAGTATCTGTCAGGAGTTTTAATTAATGGTTTACAACTTGTTGAAGGAGTGTGTAGGGTCTACAATTGAAATGTTATCAAGGAGGAATTAAAACAGATCAGGGAAATTAAAAAACCGTTAAGATTCCATAGAACACCATTTCTAAAAAGGAAACAATATGGCACCTCAGCTGACAGTCAGATAAAAAATGTTCTTTGTAAACAATTGAAAACTCAGACACATATTCAACATCCAGTATGACACTGATTCAAACAATATCGCAAATGCAAAACTTTCATTTAGGGCAAAAAAAAACTAAAAAACTTTTGTTATGCTCTGGCCTAGTATTAGATCTGAAGCAATGGCCAGAACAGATCCCAGACCTGCAGATGATTGAGAATCTGTAGTATGACTATAAATGTGCTGTGCACCAGTGGAATCCATTCAGCTTGACGGAGATGAAGCAGTTCTGTCTTTAGAATGGGGCAAATTCCCAGTGGGAAGATGTTTCCAGCTTACACAGACATACCCCTGGAGACATGAATCTTTTAGCACACTCAAATCTTCTGTCTTTTGTCATATTTGTTTCACAATGACAAATGTTTTGTACTTTCAAATATGTATATATTTCGTGTTAAATAATTTCTCAAAGTTTGCTCTATCCTGCTGTCAGGACAGCAGCTGCTGTGGTTTGACCATTTTCAAAAGACTGCTTGTTAAAGAATCACTATATGAATGAATAAATGAATAAATGAATGAATGAATGAAAACTCTACTCAACATGAAATGATTAGGTGTTGCGTTCCCTTTCTCGCTCTGCTGGTATCCTGTACTGACACTAGTGCCATACAATCTAAAAAAAGCAGAATGCTCTAGTTAAAATTCAGACCTAAATCCAAATGGGAAACCATGGCGACAATACTTTCTGCATCCAAGCTGACAGTCCTTGAGCTAATTTGCGAATAATAATCGGCAAACGTTCCTTTCCCCAGCAGCATGAAGCGAATTGAGACTCTACTCTGCTATAATTGCTGTAGAGGTGAATACATGGACACATTACCAACATCCTTCTGACTTTTATTTATAAAAATCATGTTCGAAGCTATGTATCATTTTCATTAATATTTGCTCCTTATTTGCAAAATCAAGCTCACTCAGTTTGGTTGGAGCAATCTGAATCAACAGCTGTTTCTTGTCACATATTCTTTGATGCCTTTAGGTTGGGACTTTGACTGGGCCATTTCAACCCATAGTTGTATCTGAATCACTGGCTGTTTAGACTCATTGTGCTGCTGGAAACTGAACCTTGAGCCCAACATTAAGTCTTTTGCAGTTTCTAAAGGGTTTTCTTCCATCATTGCCACAGATTTTAGACAATTCATTTAGCTCTGAGTAGTTGGTTTCCCTGTCCCTGCAGAAGCAAGGCATTCCCACAATACAATGCCATGTTTGATGGTGGGGTTAATGTGTGAAGGATCATGTACAGTGGCCATCCAACACCCAACAAACGGTTGTGCTCTTTAAGCCAAAAATTTAAAATTTGCTGTAATTTACCTGACCTGTGTCTTCCTCTAATTACTTTTGCTAAATATTAAATGGGACTTATCATTATGGCTTTCTTCTTGCCTCTGAAAGATCCTTTCAAAATGAAGCCTGGTCAGCTCTGATAAATGTTATTTCCTAAGTGGTTTGTGCTACAAACGGAATGAGCAATTTTATTTTGAAGAAGAAGTTGACTTTGCAACGCATGCATCTATTGTTCGCCGCAGTTGTTTGGTTTCTAACGAGACAACTACAATCAATCTCTCAGAGCCATCGTGTCACATGGCTCTGTGAGTATCAAATTGTACCTGTCCTTATGGCTGTGTTTGTTGGTTGTTCGATTTACAGGAATACTGCTGCGGAGGCAAGATATTGAATGAACTTCATCTGAACCCAATTTACATAAATGCCAGTCATTAAAAAAGCCACTACTACTGCTGAACAATTCAATTTGCGAGCAAGTGTGCCACTGAACAAGTGTGCTCATAACTACGAGAGGCTGCCGTTACAAACTCCAAATCCATCGGTCATGTTAGAAATCATTTTGCTCTGCTTATTTAGAGCTGGGAGAACAAAACAAGCTACCCTTTATCTTTCAAATGTTTTACTGGTTGTCAGCAAGCTTCTTCATATTGAAATGCGAAAACTATCCATATATCGGCTGCAATTAAATAGGGGTAAAATGCTTATTGCTTTTCAGTTGTGCACCTGTATTGTTGGTGTGTAGCACCACCGAGAGCAATTCATTAGGTTTATTCATAGCAGCGATATATTTGATTGGACGTGATGTAATTAGTTTGGATGGTTTCCGCATGACAACTATGTCACCTGTAACACAACTCCCATGTTATGGGTCAACAGCTTCATTTTGTTCCGAGCAAAAGAACAAAAACTGAGAAGCAGAAGGAGAGCTTTTAGAAGACATTCAGTTGCTTTCCAGAGAATTTCATATGATATGAGGTTACATTTATATATTTAACATCTCAAAGGTCTATTAAGTGTTTGAATTCAGAAAGAAAAAAAGAAAAAGTCACAAAGTTGGGTTATATAGATCACACACCAACTGTAATAGGAAAGAAGCCTTAGAAGCTCTATTTGCACCACTTCTCTTTTTTCTCTCTTACAACAAGTAGCAGAGCCTTAAAATTCTGAGTGGGAAAGATAAACAGTCACAGTGAGTAGAGAGTCCTTTAGAGAGGCAATATTAAAGAAGAGAGGCATAAAAACGGGAATGCAGTGGGAGGGGAAATAGAATAAGCAAGTGAGCAGGGAGGGAAAGAGTGCAAGGGAGCAGAGAGAATGGGTAATTTCAGCCTGTGGGCACACACCGGGAATCAATATTTAATTTCTTTGTCAGCTATGATAAGGGGAGAGTAAAATCATTCGGAGATCTCAGCCCACCACTCAATATCACTCAATCTACAAAATCATGTGTGCTACACTGAATGGCTTGCTGGACTTAGACGTAACAGGATAAAACTAGCGGATCTCCCAGAGTGACTATATTGACACTATATCGTGAGACCGGAACATGGCGATCATAGATTTACAGATAATTTAATTTCTACACCGAACACAAAAACAGCTTGCTTTTAAACCACTGCTGGCTCATGGACTGAGGAAGCGATGCATAATGAAATGAGTTAACGTCAAATATAACCAATCACTGAGTGAAACTGAAACTCTATATATGCTGGAGGCTCTGTGGAAAAAATCTCTTCCTGAAATCAATACTCATTCAAACAACTGTCAAATTCTCTCAGAATGTAGAGGACTGAGGCATTTTGTCACCATTGCTATGTCTAAACACTTTTCACAATGTTCTAAGTTGTTTCTGGCTTGTTTGTCACAGCTTGTCTGGAGTGAGACGAGCTGAGCCCATGATTGTAGTAACTTCAGCTAAAAAGTGTTTGCCTTTGGATCGTAAGTTTTATTTCTGAACTATTTCTATTGTCCCAAATCTGATTTTCTCAGAAATATTTTCCCATGTGGGTTCGGACATCAGTGCTACCGGTTGGTAAATCAGGAGCATCAGTGCCTTTATGAGCGGTAGCTATGCCTGCTCAAGATATGCGTTATCTCTTCTGCCATCATCTGTTGGGGCAGCAGCATCATAGCCAGGGATCTAAAAGGCTCAACAACCTAATAAAGAAAGCTGGTTCTGTTCTGGACAACTGTGGAACCTCTGGAGATGACGATTCAAAGAAGGATAAGAAAATTATGGACAACACTGACCATCCTCTTCATGAGACTGTCTTGGGAAAACAGTGTCTTCAATCTGAGGTGTCTTGAAATTTGCTGCAATACAGACCACTGTTAACAGTCATCACTATCTACAATAACTTTTGGAGAATTTGGATCAATAGGAGTTACAACAATATTTAATTTGTTGTATAATATGATTGAATTTGACTTTGTAAAGTGCCTTGAGATGACATGTTTCATGAATTGGCGCTATATAAATAAAATTGAATTGAACTGAAATTGAATTAATTTCCCTCTGGGATCAATGAAGTATATTTTAATTTGAATTTGAATACTGGCCTTCTGGTAACAATTTTAAATCAAACCGTTAGTAATTCCCAGATAAAAAGTAATAGAAACCCAAAGCACTCTCTTAAATATTTAATATTTAGATATTAAAATATCTTAATCAATATGGCATTGTTATGGAAATAATAAAACAGCACTTATGGAGAATAGAGTTTCTGAGAGTTATTTGATATTCAAGTTCTTGCCTGTGTCATCCAAATATCGTGTGTGTGTGTGTGTGTGTGTGTGTGTGTGTGTGTGTGTGTGCGTTTGTTGGGGGGGGGGGGGGTTCCCTTGGCAAACCAAACTGAAACTAATGAAGCCACAACTGAAATACTAGTAAAGTGATGTTATAACAACAGATGATGGAGAGTGGATATCGGGCCCTCTGGGCAGGTTTTAGAACAACCAGGCAACGGTTCAGATCATTTCCACCCTGCGGCTGGCACTGGTTCAAGGGGTCGTTCCATTCGAAAGCAGATGACTTCCAGAATAACACCCAATATCATCTATGTTTGTTCATGTGCAGCGACAGTGGCGCCACAGGAAGTGACAACAGTTCGTCCTGCAATTGACGGGTTGCCAGTTCGATCCCCCCCCCTTCGACAATCCGTGGTCAAAGGGCCAATGTATGGAAGCCTCACCTCTGTCAGTCTGCCCCAGTACAGCTGTGGTGACTAACATAGCTCACCACTGTCAGGGTGTGAATGAATGGGTGAATGGCTGACTGTAGTGTAAAGTGCTTTTGGGGTCATCGGACTAGTTAAAGCGTTATACAAGTACAAGCCATTTACCATTTTTGTATTTTTGGCGTATAATTGCGTGTGGCGGAATAAAACACACATTTGCCCAGAATTCAGTTGTTGCTTTCCTGAAACCTGAGGAGGTCACATGTCTAAGTAAGGAACTTTTTTTTTTTTTTTGGAGGAGTCACTTCCTGACTAATGCAGATCAACAGGTACTCTCTGCTGTGCTTGAAGAACATGGGCTCCTTCCTTTCCCATTCTGAAGAGTGGTCTCCCCAATTGTGACATATCAAATAAGCAGAAGATGGTGGTGAACAGACCACAAGCTGCAAGCAATGAGCAGCAAAAAATGTGGCAAATGACAAAACAATTTGGCATTATGTTTGTGATGATAATAATAATTCTGTTCCAGTCTGGGCTCTTTGGAAAAAACATTTGCAGCTGTTGAGCTGAGAAACATTTCAAAGCCATTCACAAAGCAAGTGAGTGGAAGACTGCAGAAATGAAGAGAGGATGAGATAGAAGGAGACAAAAGCACAAAAGGGCTGAAACAAAGAGTCAAGATGGAGTATTTTCTCTTTTTCTAAAAAGGAAAATATGCACAGAGAGACATCTTCATTGCATCATTTCACTGTATGTGGCTGATCTGAAGACGTCCTATAAATAACAAATTAGATCTAACCCTGACAAATGGTTTTAAATACTTTCCAACCAATTAATGTTGCTTACTTTACAAACAAACTCTTTGACACCTGTTTGCACTCGTCTCCTGTTGGATTTATGTGGGAGCCTTTGGCTTCCTCCCACAGTCATATCAGTTAATTAACTTGTCATATTCATTAAACAAAACGAGTAAGTGGTTTTCTCTCTTGTCTGGATTGGAGTTTCATGGAAAATAGCTCACCAGTTTATGGACACAGTGATAGAATAAGATAACGACACAAAACATCCCAATTTGATGTAAACCACAATTATTGGAAGGTAATCAGCACCTGGAAACTAATCCATCTGCCACAGTTTGCTCCGAGCCTTTCCTCTCTCTGTTTGATCTCATTTAATCCCTCATTATACCCACAGGCAGAGGCTGCAGAAATGCAACTCCAGCTGCAGTACAGTTCTGAAAGCTCTATACTTAGCAGCGTTGTGGTAACAATAGACCTCAGTGTTCAAGGACCAGCATTGATTTGAGTCAAACATTATGAAGCTTTTCATGAGATTCATAAAAGCGTAAGTAGACTGGCCAATCCCAAGAAAAACCAGAACCGGTGTTGATTTGTCTAACAGCTAAGAGAAAAAAATCATCATTTACAGAAGATTTACATACACTGTATAAAGAACACATAACTCATAAATCTTTTCTCACTGTCCAGCAACAATACAATCGTGAGTCAGAATTACCAATAGTATTTCAATCTGTGAAATGTCAGAATAATCTGTTTTACGTTTTTGTTGATTCACATTTGCGTTCATTTGAGGTCCGTCTGTGGCTACACATTACGCTGCTTCCTTGACCTCCTTTCGTCCTTTTGGAGACCTGTGGCCAGACGCAGCAGGTATAATTAGATGTGCTCGAATCACTGAATGTCTCATGGTCATTGTTGTGAAGCAAGGGTGGAAAGAAAATCAGCCAGGGAGAGAAATGTGAAGTTCCTTAAATCATGTTCATTCTTGGGTACAATTTCTAGAATCACCTTTAATCGGCAAGCTTGTGACATTATCAAGGATTTTGACTATGGTTCAGCTTTTTTCTCAATGAAGACATTTTGAGTATAAGTATATAAAAAAAGACATATTTTATCTTATAGTATATGTATACTGTTCACAAAAAGGAAGAAATGGAACAAATGAGCATGGTATTGAACTGGATAGTGTTCATCAAAGTGACAGTGTGGGGGAAGAAACTGTCTTTGTGGTGGCTGGGTATAGTAAAAGTCGAAACAGTTTATGTCCAGGGTATGCGGGGTCTGGGGCTGCGCTGTCTGTTTCTCTCTGCTCTTAGGTTCCGTTGATGGGTGGAGTGGAGCTGCTGGCATCTCACTCCCTTTGGCAGTAAGCTACTACACAAAAATATCTCCTTAGGCAACCATTACTCTCCGCTCACATCTCCTCCCTCCAGTGACCATTCCCCAGACCTGCTGTCGCCTATTGGACCTCCTCCCTGAATCATTACTTTTCAATAAACTATGTAATTCATATTAAATATTTTTTTCTGCATGTGGGTCAAGAAATGACCTCACTCTATGACACAGGATGTGTGAGATGTGCAGAGATGTTGGCTGACCTTTTCTTGACCCTAGACCTGTACAAGTCCTGGGTGGAGGGAAGGTCAGCCCTAATGATCCTCTCTGAAGACCTGATTGTTCATTCCTTGCAGTCCGGGCTGGTTTGGATGAACCAAACCACACAGTGACGGACAAAAACAGGACAGAATGAATTACGGCAGTGTAGAAGACGACCTGCAGCTGTGGGGGTGTTTGCTGTGGGGGAGTGTCCCAAACAAATGGGATCATTAGGAAAAAAACATGTGAAAATACTAAAGCAACATCTCAAGACATCATCATTCTAAATACATAAATAACCTAAGCATTTTACCAAATGGAAATCATTTTGATCGAACTAATTGACCAAAAACAAGAAACGATTAGTCTGATATAAAATCTGCCAGTGAGAATTTTATACAACAAATGCTTTCAGGTGTGACGACCACACCTGTATTTGTTTGGTTCCGATGACCTTGTCTTGATATAAATAAATATAAGATGGTTAAAAAAGACACCTTTGTTTTAGAAGTCATGGTGACAGTATTATGACAAATTACTGACATACTAGAAGAAATAAAGCAACAAAGCCTGTGCCATTGTTTCAAACACAAAGTTTCTGCAATTGTACCTTATTTGTTTATATTAATAATTGTAATCACAATCCTATCACTGCAACATACATTCCAATGAAATTGGTCCTCTGACTTTAACCCGTCCCTTATCGAGCAGTGGCTGCCACTGTGCGGCACCCATGGAGCATTCTGAGGTTAAGGTTCTTGCTCAGGGAGTCAAACCAGGAACCTTGCAACCTCTCCAGGACACAAGCCACCAGGCCACTACTCCCCCATATTAATACCATAATTTCCAAAGATCCACAAATAAACTTTATGTCTTATGACTATTGGAGGACATCCTGTCTCTGACAGCACTTCGACCAATTATAGTTCATCATGCAGATAACCTAAATAAACCCAGCTCTGCAAAACTTTCTTAGGCAAGTACAGCAGAGTTCTTCCAGCTGACCCAAGGCAGAATCAAGAACCCCTTCAGAAGTAGCTTTACATTTTCCCGTCTCTCAGAAGGGCCAAAGACATCTGCACTGCCATGGCTTCCAAGCTCCAGCTTTTACTGTTGTAAATGGCCTTCTAGATTTAACCCTAACATGAAATCCACCTGACAGCTACATAAAAAGCTCCTGTGCACAAGTAAGTACAAGAGATCAACAGCTACAGATAGGTGCAGTTTTACTTTCCTCCCCCTTCATCTAGTCTAAGAAGTTGCAAAACTACTCTAAAACTCTGCTATTTGCCTATGGTGTATTATAAAACAGTTTTTAATCATTTTGTAATCTTCAAAGTAAATAAATGCTGAAAACTGATTAATCAAATATAACACCCAATAAAGCAATCAGATAAATGATGTCCTGCTGAACATTATTTTGTGCTAATAACCACACTGGATAGACCTAAATATACCAATTGAGACCTGCCAGAGGATTCAGGTGCGTCCTTCCCTCAAATCCTGAAATAAGCGAGAAAATAACGACACGCCCAATTTCAGCCAATAGGTGGTTTGATAAATAAGGGCCAACATGCAGCAGCTTGGACTCAGTAGACCTGATAGTGATTCCTTCATTAAAATTGACCTTTCACCTGGTGAGCACCTTAGACAAAAAACAAAAACTGAACTGATTGGTCAAGGAGGGGTTCTGCAGAAAGTACCCTCTTTCCGCCAACTTCATCTTCACCATTTCAAGTCATCGGCAGCAAAAGGCAAACTAATACTCCTGTCATGAACTCACGCTGAGATGAGCTTTAATCATCACAAACTTAGCTAAAATACTGCAGGTAAAAATTGAAGACAAAGAATCAATCAGAACAACCTACATTCTGAAAGGCAAACCTCTAGCTCAGCTGGAACAATGACTGATTCTGTTGTACGTTTCGTCTCAGGTTATCAATGAATTAATCGCAAAGTGGAAAATACTGACCCCACTTAGATTCTCTCTGCCGACACAATCCCTGAGATCTTAACAATGTGTTCAAAGTTACCAACAACTCTGTCAATAATGTCTTTTCTACCTTTTATTGGTAGAAAGAGGCATTTAGCAGCTCATAACCTTCAAACGGACTTCTTTCTCATTTATCAGTTCATTGTGGCGGTAGAAATCCCTGATACAGTGGCAGATAAAGGGTTCTTCAAGTGTCCCACTTCTGACATGCACTATTAATGAGCAATTTGTTCTCACAGGCTCACCGCTAGAAGAAAAAAAAAAGGACTGATGATGCTGAGAATTAGAAGGTCTTGGTTCTCACTCCAACTTTAAATAAGTTACACCACTAGTCACAAGGAAACAGACAGTCCGGTGAAAACAAAAAAACCTCCAGGTGATTTTCTTTTTGGCTATTTGACTTCATCCTGCACACATGGGTGTTGCTATCCAGCACCATTTAATTTCTTATTTACTGACAGTGCCTTGCCAAAAGTATTCATGGTGTTTGAACTTCTTCAAATATTCTCATATCCCAACCACAAACCTTAATGTGTTTTACAGGGACTTTATGTGCAGACCAACATGGGTTAGAGTGAAATGTGAAGTGGAAGAAATCTTATAAATGGAAATGAAAATCTGTGGCACGCATTTGTCCTCAGCCAATCTTATATCCCTAAATATTCATGTCCAACTTGTTCGCGTTTGAAGGCACCAATTTAGATAGTAAAATCCATTTATGTGCAATTGAATCTCAGGATAAATAAAATTTCAATAAAACGAGGTTTGTAAGAGAAGATTAGTGAACAACCTGCATCAAGAAGACCAAGGAACACAGTAGAGAGAAAACTGTTTTAAGGGGGTTTAGGTTATAAAACACTTTTGCAAGCTAAGAACGTCTCACAGAGCTCTGAACAACCCATCATCTGAAAATGCAGAGCATGGCACAAGTCCAAATTTACTATGACACGGCCTTCCTAAACCACCAGGCAGAGCCAGGAGAGAATTAATCAGAGAAGCAGCTGACAGGTCTATGATACCTGTGGAGGAGTTGTAGAGATCCACAGTGGTGGAGGTGGGTAATCTGTCTACAAGACAACTATCAGTCATGCTCTTACAAAATCTGCTCTTAATTGATGAGTGGCAAGAAAGAAAGCCAGACTTAGTGCTATGTACGGTTCCTCACAAGTCATGTAGGGCACACCCAACAGGTAGAATAAAGTGATCTGGGCAAAAGACACCAAAAACACACTTTTAAGTGGGGAATTCTAAAAATTGCTATGGTGGTGTACACAACAAAGTAAATCACTTTTAGAGCATCATATGCTCAGTGAAATGTGGCGTAGACAACATCCTTTTTCTCTGTCTCTCTCCGAGGTCGGTCGTGTCTTTTCTCTCTCTGCAGCTTTTACCCCCCCCCCCCCTCCTGCTTTCCTTTGCTATGTCTTGTCTTCTGAGCACTTTCTTCATATCAACCGAACTCTGAAAAACATGGATCGGGTAAGCCGGTCTCAATACTATTGATACATTTTTTTCGACGGGTAGGCAACGGAAGGGGGACCCGTCCGGTCCTGATTTGACTTATTTTGTGAGATACACCCTAAATTCCTGGAGGAAAACGGTGTGTCTTTCGACCTTGTCATTCCTGGACGTTTGAAATTTTCACATTGGATTAAGGATACTGGGATCTCTACTTATTGGTTTTTGTGGATTTTTGAAGTATCGGCAAATACAGCGGATGTCGGAGCCATTTGGCCTTGATCAGGCTGCCGGCTGCATGACGCGCTCACTCTGGCTGTGAACGGACAAACCTGGCAGGTGAATGGAGCGAAGCCGAAAAGCTGCCTGTGTTAGAACGCAGACTGATTTTGGGGTTGAACTCAAGGGGAGATGGGATAAAATCTGGGAGTGAAGCGCGAAAAAGCCCAATAATTTGGAAAATTGGATTTATGTGGAGCCAGCAAAAGACTTAAAAGCTGACAGGAAAGGCAGTGCAGCTTGTCTCATAACAAATAACATATTTGGATTCCCTCCCTATCTACCCCTGGATTGTTATGACAGAGAGTGCCCAGAAAAGCCCCCGGCTACCCCGCTCCCCCGCTGACACCTGAGGATGCTTCTCTGAACTGTGGGCCGGCTGATAACATCAAGGACAATGGCCTCTGGAGAGTGTTCACGGAGAAAAACTCTTTCGCCCATACACACACGCATAACTGATACTCATAAAAACTGATGAATTACACACACGCGACAGATCTCAAATGTTTACCTTCTGCATACATGTTGTCTTGTGTTGATTTGTGCTTTTGTGCTATGAGGGTTTTTTTGTGTCGGTTGTTTGTCTCTTTATAGGTGAGAGCATAAATAGGCAAACATCTGTCTCTTTTTTTTCTCCCTCCCCTCTTTCCCTCATGTTGTTGCTCTTTCTTCGAGAGTTTCAAGGCAGCGCCTGTAAACTCCGTTTAGGCGGGGTCTGGGCAGTTTGGAGGAATGTGGCCTTGACAGCTGCGCTTTTTAGCAGCGGCTGGCTGGCTGCGTTCCTTGGCAACGCAAGGCCTCAGTCAATCGTTCCCCCCAAATGTTTGTTTGTTAAGTGTATGTGATGGACGGTTGTACTGGAACTGACTTTTCGATTGCAATGCAAATTGTAATTGACAAATAAAATTTGATTGATTGATTGATTGATTGATTGATTGATTGATTGATTGATTGATTGATTGATTGATTGATTGATTGATTGATTGATTGAGAATCTGGTCAGCATTGATGAGAACGTGTCTGATGGTAAATGCAAAGGCATTCTAGAGCAAAACCTGCTTAACACTGCAAAAGACTTAATACTGGGGAAATGACAATGACCCTGAACATCCCGAACATACACTGCCAGACCAACAGTGAAATGGCTTATATCAAAGCAACTTCAGTCCAGACTGATAGTACCTACTCTGCAAAATACCGACTCACTAAGGTAAAAAAACAAATGTGCTACAATTCTTGGATTTCTATTTGCAAAGAAAGAAAGAAGGAAGGAAAGACAAAAAAGAAATGAAACCAATGTTCTTTCCTTCACTTCATAATTATGACAGTCACACAGAATCCCATGAAAATACATTGAACCTCGTAGTTAACATTCCTCGGACTACACAGTAGTCTACTGAGACCTTCACTTCCCACATCTCTCTTCCCTCCGTTTCCTTCTGGAGGCATTGTATTTATACCAAGCTTCTTGTAATCCTTCATCTCGATGTTGTTTTTGTTTGGCATTGCTCTCTCTCACTACTGCCATCTTGCCTGCTATCTATCAGCTTTCAAGAAGACACCTTAAAGAAAAAAAGCATACTCAGGAAACAGACAGTGATTAATTGGTGCTTTGTGCAGTTATAAATTATTCAATCTTTATATTATTTAAAATTTACATCGTAATCAGTCTTGGATAAATTTATGGGTCAAGTAATTACCAAAAATAAATGTTGAAGAACCTTTGGCAATGTGACTGCATGTTACTTCTTTTTTTATTTTTTCACAAACAACAGGCCTTATATTGCCTCTGCAAAAGCAGGCGAGCCACAGAACTGCTGTCGGACAAATGCATCACATCACAGCAAATGACAAATGTCAGAGCCACGAGTAATGACAGTGCTCATTCCTCACCTAACACACATTTTCATATGCGTTCCCCTACTTATGTTCTGTCGCTGTGATATGAAACTGTGATGGAGGGGCCATGCTGTCAGCTGCATAAATGCCTTTGAGGCCGAGCGGCTTCTCCTTGAGATTATGCAGATTCATGGAGCCTGGCAAAGTCACACAACGCTCCTGACAATACAAGAACTATGGTAATTCAAACATATTGCCAACAGTGTACTATTTCAAACATTATGCCAAGTGCGCTTTCGAACCGTCGTGGATGGCTGTAAAGTCACACACTCATTCTGCTGATTTATCGTCAGCTTCCTCCCTTCTGGCTTTATGTGAGAAAGCATATAAATTAGACAAACTTACATATTCCTTCATTTAGATGATGTTCAGTTTTAACATTTGGGACTCGAAGCCAGAAGACTGTCACCCTCGCCTTCCCTTTAAACCTGTCATGGTATCTCAATCCAATTAAAATATTGGCCATATTTTTTCCCACTGAGCTTGCACAAACAAGACATTCAAGATAAAATGTGTAAATTATTTAAACTCTGTATGGTGAAAGTTCTGCAAGGGATGTTTTTATATTAGTTTATTTTAGAACAGCTAACTTAGAGTTTTGAACCGTATGTTTGTGTTGAAATTGGTCTTGTAAGAGACTATATAGAGTGCTATGAAATGTTTTCACCCCTGGCACATTTCTTCTGTTTTTGTTTGTCACACTTGAATGTTTCAAATCATCAAACTAATTTAATATCAGACAAAGATAACATGGGAAAACAAAATACAAACCATACAAACCTAGTTACCGGTTAAGCGGCCTTTGAGTGGCAGCAAGCGAGTACCTTCAAGCGTTTATAGCTGGCAATAAGTCGTATACGCCGCTGTGGGGGAATTGCTGTCCACTCTTCTTTGAAGAATTGGTTTAATTAAGGCACATTGAAGCTCTTTGAGCATAAACAACCTGTTTTAGGTTATTTTACAATGCCTCAATCAAATTAAACTACAAAACTATTATGCAACTTTCTTTTTTTCTGAGCCATTTAGAGGTGGGCTTGCTGGAACTGCTGGTCTGGATCGTTGGCTATGGCATAACCCAAGTGGTGTGAGCATAAAGATACACACCAATGGCCACACATCAGGATCTTTTGGTAGAGAGCAGAATTCATGGTTATAACACGTTTTCTAGGGGCCTGAAGAAGCTACGTTTATGTTAAGATGATGTAAAAATGTCATTTTAATTTTCGTTTTTCCTACTGTTTTCCTTCTTACAGTGTACAGCAGAAATCATGTCAGCATGTATCCTTAGCTGAAAGAATACATATGACAACATGTTTACTCAAATGCACTGAATCCTCAAAGGCAATTCACCTCCAACATGCACTTTTTAAAGGGCATTCAGCTGTGCATTTCAGTACATTACACTTACACTAAACTGTACTTCCCGTTTTTTGTTTTCATCTTCTACTTGAAGCCACAAAAAAACATCTGAATCACTGGATCATCTGTATATAGCTACACATACAGCACTGAAGTATTTTTTTTATTGTTTGTTTAAAGGGTACATCGTTTTGTCTTGCTTCTGGGTCTATTTTAATGGCTGCTGTTGCATTTTCTTTTAATAGCCAATGACTGGGCATCCATGAGGGCATGTTGTTGTATACTTTTACAAGTTGCCGTATACTGCATAAAGGTATCCAATAAGATACAGGATAGTGACACTATGAAATCTAGTGAATCCAGAATTTTTATGTTTTTTTTTTTTCCTGTAGATTCAAAATATTGCATTGTTGATTTCCATTGTTAGGGACCCTTCAAACTGCATGAAGACAGCAGTAAAATGTGGATAGTCTTTAAAAAAGTACTTTTTTGTGTGTCCCCAAAACTTGTGTCTATGGAAACTGTTTTTCTCATTTGTAAAAAGTTAAAATTTCAGTTTATTAAAATAAATCAGTACAACTTTTTGGATTATGATGTCATAGAAAGTATAGAAACTGCTGTCTGTGTGGCAGATCAAGCTGTGAACGATTTGAGCAATATGCTTAATGTTAAAGAGGACAGTGATCTCCCTTCTGTATATAACCCACAAAATGATTAAATGCAAACAGCTGTCCTCCCTCTTTCTTCAACTAATTAAACATTGCCAGCTCCATTGCTCAGTAGACCATCACTGCAATGAACCTCCAATCAATTTTCAGCACCTGCTGTGCATGCAACTTTTGATATAGCAACAAATGACCTCTCTCCATGTTTGGCCCAAAGCAGTTTGGCGACCTCAGGGCTAATGACCTTTGATGACCAGCCAACAATTTATTGGATTTGGCTAACGTCATTTTGCAGTGCCATAGCCATCCTCTACCTGTCTGCTGAAGATATAGTGATTGTGAACGATCCTCAGAGACTCAGAGTTCATTCAGATCTGTTGTGAGAAGTGAGAGCTGCTAAACAAGATGGAGATTTCTAGAGGGGCTAATCCAGTAATTTAAAAACTCCCATATAACATCCAGGAAAAGTGTCTATTCTGTGGCTCAACATTCAAACATGAACATTCTGTCAGCTTCCTTCCTTTCTTGGTGTTTAGAAACTTTATTTGTATAGAGGCAAGAGCTCATACCAGACCCCAGCTTTAACCTCTACATACAAACGTCTGTGGAGCAAAAGTAGAAATGGGAGAGAGCAAGGAAGCAAACTGTATTTGACCATAGAACACAAGTTTCGTCATTGGATCAACTTGAACGACAACGAATTTGGTTTCTGATAGGAAATGACGCAGGCATCTACCAAAACATTATATCATTATATAAAAGGAGTATCAATTATGAAAAAACCCAACTTTGTTTTCAATTTACATTTCAACAATCTCGGTAGATGTTTGCTAAGTTTTCATACTTTTGTCAGTAAAAGCATATTTTTTGCATTACATCAGTCAAACCCTTCTTTATAATCGCTGAGCAGCTCACTGCCTAGCCAAAAAAAAAAGGTCTGTGGTGGCCTTTCTTTCATAATTCGAGCCCGATGAATCCTGGCATTGTCATCTTGGAATATGCCCGTGCCATCCGGGAAGAAAAAATCCATTGATGGTATAACCTGGTCATTCAGTGTATTCAGGTGATTTCATTCTTTGAGCACATGCTGTTGCTGAACCTAGACCTGACCAACTGCAGTAACCCCAGATGCCCCCACAAGCTTCACCAGTAGGCACTAGGCATGATGAGAGCATCACTTCACCTGCCTCTCTTCGTACCCTGACGCACCCATCACTATGGAACACGGTAAATCTGGACTCATCAGACCATATGACCTTCTTCCATTGCTCCAGAGTCCAATCTCTATGCTCCCTAGCAAATTTAACCCTTTTTTCCCCAGTTAGCCTCACAGATTAGTGGTTTTCTTATGGCTACACAGCTCTTCAGTCCCATCCCTTGACTTCCCTTCGCATTATGCGTGTGGAAATCAGATCAGATATACTTTAATAATCCCAGGGGGAAATTACTGTAATGCTCTTATTTTGACTATTAAACATAGCCTGGAGTTCTACTGTTGTTTTTCTTCAATTTGATTTCACCAAACATTTAAGTGATCACTGATTCACGATCATTAAGCATTGTTTTCCGGCCGTATTTTTTCCTCAAAGCAGTGGGTCCCCACTATCCTTCCAGTTTTTAATAATGAATTGGACAGTTCTTAACCGAATTTTGGTAGTTTCTGCAATCTCCTTAGATGTTTTCCCTGCTTAATGCATGCCAATGATTTGACCCTTCTGAAACAGACTGACATCTTTTCCACGACCACGGGATTTGTCGTTCGACATGGTTGTTTAAGAAATGAGAAGCAACTCATTGTACGAGTTGGAGTTGAATAACTTGTTACCAGCTGAAACATAATTACCCATGCAGTAATTATCCAATGGGAAGCTCATACATGTCATGATTTTGTCTTTGGATGAACCCAGACAGAGCACGCACACACAGAGCTGGTTTATGAGAGTTTATACCAACAGTGGATGGTGATGACATGAAGAACCAGAGCCAGTTACCAGACGGGAATGTAGGATGCAGGAGCTGGCTGGCAGGTGCAGAACGGAGTAGATTGTCCATGAAACGGAGGAGCTGCGCTGCTGCGGGATCGGGAGTGAAGACAAGAGACCAAGAACACAGGAGCGGAAACCAGCAGCGCAGCAAACAGAAACTAAACTGACCAGATGGGAACCAAGACGGGAGGACAGGAGCAGACAGGCATGGTGTTGGAGTAACTGAACATTACGAGCCGGCAACGAAGAACAAACAGAGGTGAGCTTATGAAGGGGTGTGAACAGGTGGAACCAATCAGAGCTGCGCTGGAAAGGGAGGAGGCAGGAAATGCTCAGAATGCAGCCTTCAGGCTGCATCATGACAATACATGTCTAAAAAATTCCAAATTAAATCTAATTATTATTTTTTTTGGCCAGGCAGTGTATCTTTGATGGTTAGTGTTTTAGGCTGGAAGACCTAAATGACATTAATTAGTCTGTAGCTCCTTCCACAGATGTTCTGTTGGAAACAAGTTGGGACTTTGGCTGAACCACTGCAAAACACTAATATCACCTCAAGACAGTATAAGCACCTTTGTTAAAATCAAAACATTAAATCTTCAGGGGTGTGAACCATTTTTTGTTGACTATGGAGACACCCTGTGTTTTCTACTTTTGACAACTCGTATATTCTTATAATATCTTCAGTAAGGAGTAGGGTTTAAAGACAGAAACCTTTTCTTCCAAAGAAAATGCTCAAACCTGGGTATAACCTCCAAATCCTTGTGGAACAACATGTTTTCATCTGTTGAAAAGAAAGGGGACTTTCAGGCTATAATGCCAAAGAGTACATTCGGCACAAAAGCAACACAGTAGACTGTAAAAAGAAAATTAAAGACACAGGGAAATATGGTCATGGCAGCATCATGCTCTGCTTTTGTGGAACTGGGCCCTTTGCCGAGGTGGATGAAGACATTAGCAGTTCAAAATGCTGATTTTTATTCAAAACTCTCAGGTATTTGCTAGAAGGCTGATGAGGAGAAAAGAGAGGAGGAAGAGGGGTTTTCTTCAGCCAAATGAACTAAAGAAACCCTTTAATAGAAAAAAAATACATTTTGGATTTTCTTGGCCAGAGTTCAGAACTAAATTGGACAGAAAATCTGTGAGCTCACTTAAAGAAAGCTTTGGACAAGAGATGCAATCATTATCTGAGGGAGTAGGAGAAGATTTGCAAGTTAAAGTGTGAAAATATGATCAAGTCAGATGTGGGACGGATGCATATTCTAACTAAAGAAGACCAAATGCTGAAATCTAAACAAAAGTCAGTCCAACCAAATTTTTGTTTAAAAGTGGTAACATGTATTTAACAAGGCTGTTGCGAACTGTTTTTTATTTATATATTCCCACATCATGACATGCTTTGTTTGTTTTTAGGTGGAATTCTATAAATATCGCCCTAAATGTGGAAAACAATGAAAACGATTTATCATGTTTTTATATAACAAAAACTTGACATTTTGACAGGGATCTAAACACATTTTATACCCACAGTATCTCAGTTTTGGGGTTGGAGTTCAGTGAAACAGGAATAAGTAGCACTTTTTAAACATAGAAGGATTCCTCTCTCTTATTGTACAACAGAAAATAACTTGGACCAAAAACAAACAGGAAGAAACAAACAACCTTTCTGATAAGGAGGCAGCAGGCTGTGTACAGCCAAGCAGGACAGTGTTTGATCACATACAGTGTTAAGCTTTCAGGGTAACAGAGCAAGGCTCGGTAGCTACATCAAGTAACAAAAATACCTAAACTTTAGTCGGTTTGTACTAAATAGTATGTCCAGTGCACAGGACAGAAATGTTTGTGTGGCAAGAGTAGTATTATGTTTTGTCTGATGTCAAACATATTGCATATGTATGTATGTTTCAATGGTTGGAGGTTGACTGCATGTCCCAAAGAACTAGCACATCATTTAATATGGCAATTCTATATGTTGAAATATTTTTTTCCAGACTGGGAAAAGACTGGGGTTGGGGTAATTGTATAGGACAGGTTGTCTTAACTTCATGACTTTCAGTCACACAAGTAATAGAAGAAAACATAAGAACACAATATGCATAGTAATGAGACGTGACTTTGAAGTGTGTTTGGTCTCATTATACAGCTGCACTATGAATCCTTAATCTAAACCAGAGGGCGTAACATGTCTCTGAGGAATGTATTTCTACTTCTTCTCAGTCAGGTTGGCGTTGACTAAGCACAGGTGCTCAACTCCACAGACAGAGACCCCTACGATTTTATTATTCCTCCCACCATGTCTCTTTGTGGCTTTGATCCACTGTAGTAGCTTTCTTTTGCATGTTATTTTCCATACAAACCCCCATCTGGTATTACCACAATGGTTTCAAGTTTATTCATAAAAAGGAGCACTTTTATTGCTTCTATTGTAGGTATTGTGTGCAGAAATTCTGCCAACCATTGAGGGGAATGAAGTAAGCTTTAGCATTTGACTGAATGTAGCTGTTGCAGTCAAAAGTTTAAGGTTAGCATTACATAACCAGTTTAATTCACCACATTTTAACTAAAGGTTTTGTGCGTACATGGATTTTCTCGATGCATTCCAGTTTTCTTCCGCAGTCAAAAAAACAGGCATGTTAGTTAAATTAGAGGTTTTAAAGTTAAGCTTGACCTCGCAAGATACCTCAACAGCTTTCTGATTATGGTCACAATCTGGACTGCTTTCGGTTTCTGATTCCTGCCTTGCCCTTTGGATTGCTCTGCTTAATTTTGCTGTCTGTCGTGTAGGACCACTGCCTGCCTTAAGGAGCTACACTCTGCCTTCACCCTGTTCAGCCCATCATAACCTGTCACCCACCTGTTCAACTTACCATCTGCCTGTTCGTTAGAAGTTTTTCAGTATCGTGTGCTCCTTTTGCTCTCTGGCATGCAACGGTGATGACCTTCACGACAGAGGA
The DNA here is from genome assembly GCA_037039145.1 of Fundulus diaphanus. NCBI lineage: Eukaryota > Metazoa > Chordata > Actinopteri > Cyprinodontiformes > Fundulidae > Fundulus > Fundulus diaphanus. The sequence continues at coordinate 48,531,724 of CM073128.1, forward strand.
ACTCCACCTGGCTAATGTCTGATCCTTGGCTAGTAAAATGGAGGAATTGCTGCTTCTTAACTCAAGACCCAGTCGGTCGAGGCAGATGACCGTTCATACTGAGCCCGGTTCTGCTGGAGGTTTTTCCTTCCCGCTAATGGGTGGTTTTTCTTTCCACTGTCGCTTCATGCTTGCTCAGTATGAGGCAGGCATGGACTGGTAATCGGGCGTACCGGGCATTTTCCCGGTGGGCCGACGTGCTGTTTGGGCCGGCAGACCCGACGTGTATATTAATATGTATTATTATTATTTTATATATCTGCCTCGTTATATTTGCATAATGCATGAAGAAAAATAAAATCAGCAGCGCAAGAGTCTGTTCCGATCATCCGGCCCTTACCACAGGCTACTGCAGCCCATTGGTTATCATCCCTGACAGTCTAAAGTGCTAGGCCAATCATGAAGTAGAAAAACACCTTCACGCTCCATGTGGAACTTTGTGCAGCGGTGTTCACAGTAGTAATGGATAAGAAACGCAAGGGAGGCGCAGAGAAACTGCACGAAAAAAAGAAACGAGTTCTTCAAACGGACGCTGCGAAATGTGTCAAACTGACTGACATGTTCCCAACAGCAGGCCCTTCATCTGCTCCGGTGTCTGATGTAAAATATGGTGGTGGTGGTGGTTGTAGTCAGTGACGTGCGGTAGAGTTCATAGCTGGTGAGGCACTGACGTCATCAGAGTCAGATTTACAAATATATACACTCTACAGAGTAGACTCGTTGCAAAGTGCTGAAGGAGACTGATTGAGCCAAATAAATTCACCAAGATACGTGGAAAAATATTGATTCTTTGATGAAAAAAAATTTGTCATTTGATTGGTAACAGTTTATGAGTTATGATGGATTTCTGCATTTGTAACACATTCTAAAACTATAACCCACATTACGCACATTTTATCACAAAAACAAAACCTGAATAAGTATCGCTGTCTTACCTCTACTTATAATTTAAGTCCCTGTGGCGCTCTTTCTGAACAAAAATATCATCATTTTCCGGTAAAAGTTCTCTTTATCTTCTTCAGTTTTAAAAGTCTCTCAGTCTCAATGGAGCTCACTGCCAGGGAGGAAAGCCTTCCCTGATCAGTCCTGTTCCAGCTGTATGTTTAGAGTCTTTTTAGTGCTTTACTTGTTTAGCAAAACTCGCTAATAAAACATCAATAACTTGTTTTGACTCTACTACAGGGGTCACTAATTAAAAATCAGCGGGGTCCGAATAACAAAAATCAACAACCGGTAAAGGTCCGAACACATTTTTAATTACAATCCGTTACTTCACATAGTATTTAACACTGAAATAAAATGTTTATGCATCCACCTTATACATTAACTTTTTAAACAAAAAATAACATAAAAATAGAACGTTTTTCTACTTTAAAATCCAAAGTGCTTTTTGATTTTGATTTTGCTTTTTTTTCTAAAAAGTAGCCAGCAGCAGCAAACCTGACTGACACAGCTCATTGGCTAATTTGCATCACGTGCAGCCCATATTTTCCCGGAGCCGTGGACATCATGCCGCATTAGTTGCTTATTGTGCAAAGTCAACTTTAACCAAATCTGGTACTTTTAAAATATCCATTGAAAATTCCTGTAGCTCTGCCACCTTTCAGCTTTAAAGCCTTTGCGTCATCCTGGACAGCCTCGCCATCACTTTCCACATCCACATCATCATCTGGGTTACTTTCATCTCTGCAGCATCAAGTTCTTCCTTCACACTGTTGACAAACTGGTCCACAGTCCACTTTACAATCCCAGCTCCCTTTCCTCCCTGTCCACCAGAAAACCTCCATAAACTGCAGCTAGTACAAAGACAGCAGCTTCATCATTACAGCATCTACTTCACACCTGTACATTAACTCCACTGGCTCCCTGTCACATTCAATATAAACCAATATTATGATCATACAAGGCCAAACACAGCCTTGGAAATGCAGGACACATCACCAACACTATCATGACATAATACATTTTAATTTGACACAGATTGCACATGACAATAATCAGTCTCTGCTTTGCCCGTTATTCTTCACCAATTAATGATTACAGTTTATAAAAAGGCATGATTTAACTTTTTTGAAGTTTAATAAAATGGTTATATTTTAGCCCAGTGACTGGAGACCTGTCCAGGATGAACCCTGTGTCCGCGCTCCACTTTAACTTCATAAAAAAACTCTCTGAGAATCGCCTTTCTCTGGCCTCACCCAGTTAGAACCCGTTCTCCAGTCTATGCTGCAGCTGCAGTTTATTTATTTTATCTTTTTGATGTAGTTTTCTTAACATTCTGTAAGCATCAAAATCCTTGTCATTTTATTTAGTGTCCTGGAGCGCAGCTGCTCATCAGGTGATCACTGCTGCATACCGACAGCCGATGCAGCTCTGCCTTCTTTGTTTCAGAACAGTGCAGGGTTTTTTTTTATTACTTTTTCCCAATCGAACTCATTCAAATGCCGACTTTTCTTCTTCAAGGGTCATGCTAAATTAGCCTGAGCTAGCGCGTTACTCTTCTTTGTGTTTTAAATAAAACATAATAGCGAATCACGAGGAGATTCCTGGTTGGTCGCCGCGTTTATCAGCGAGGGAATAAACGCTGACAGACGACATGGCCACAGGTGGAAATAATTCATTAATTAACTGCTGGAGCAGATTGAAACGCTTACCGAGGGAAGTTGTTGTCAGCTGCTGAACTTTCTGACCTGCTTGTTCATAAATCCAAAGAAAACCTTTGACCACCGCTACTTTCATTCATACCATCTGTGGCCAGTTTAAAATGCTCTCCCAAAGGTTAAAATGATTAAACACCGATAAACCTCAGACTGGCAATGTCCGCTTTGCAAAGACCCGCCCTACTCTCTTTCTGATTGGCTAATGTCCCGCCTCTGCCAGGTTTGATTGGTTGAGAGCAGCTTCAGTGTAAAACCTTGAAAAAAAAGTCTAGACGGGGCTTTTTGCGCTCAATTTCCAAATGACGGAAATCCGTCGCAGCGACGGAGAACTTTAACCCCTGAGTTAGACACTGTCGTCAGACAACATGCAGTAATTTATAAATGTTTTAAATCAGGTTGGGTCCGGATTAGGTAGCAGGTGGGTCCGGATCCGGACCGTGGTCCGCTAATCCGTGACCTCTGCTCTACTATTTCGGGATCACGAGCGGTGCCCCTTGAGCGCCCCCTGCCTAGCGGCCAAGGAACTGCCGGCCTCACCTACAACCAGTTCTTTGCTGTTTATGATCGGCCAGCACCACGAAAACATGTTATCTGCACACAGTTTGATGACCAAAACACAATTCGTAATCACATATATTAAATTGTGGAAAATCAGTTCATAACTGTTTGAACAATTGAATTTATGATCTAGAGACAGGAAGATGCATTCACAGAATGAAAGTCAGCACAGTTAACATGGGATTGCGCAATCCCAGGGGAGGCCAAGCTCGCTGCGGCCTCACCGGCTTCGCTATGAAGCGCCACCAAGGATTTACATGAAAAATAGCGAAAAGTCTGCGATTTTAAAGAAAATATGATCAAAAATTAGGAAATTAGATAAATAAAATACTTATTACAAATGACTGAGTAAATCAAAATTTATATTATGTTATTATATATTTTCTTTCTTTCCATGATGACAAGTGAGGCGTGATAATATGTGTGATTGACCGTGACACCTCTCTTTCTCTCTCTCTCTCTGATCTAAGAATTGTTGCTGTGCTGTGGTGGAGTTTACATTTTACAGTGTTAATAAAATAAGATTTTGGAAGTATTTTAAGTGTCCACTCTCACTAATTTCCATTAACCTGGCCTCAAGGTATTGCACAGTTGGTATTGCACAGTTGGTATACACATTCAGTACACAAAACAAATGTGGTGGGCCAGTCTAATCCAAAATGCCAGGGCCGATTTTTTGTCCCAGTCCACCCCTGGTATGAGGGATTGCTGCAAAGCCATGGACAATGCAGACGACTCTCCCTGTGGCTCTACGCTTCTCCAGGAGTGAATGCTGCTTGTCAGGACTTTGATGCAATCAACTGGTTTTCTTATATAGGAACATTTTTGACCAATCTGTATAATCTGACCCAATCTGTATAATATGATTGAACTTAACTTTGTAAAGTGCCTTGAGATGACATGTTTCATGAATTGGCGCTATATAAATAAAATTGAATTGAATTGAAAACTTGGTCTTCTGTGGGTCTGCTGCCCTCTACATCACTGAACCCAGGGTCAGTGAACACACCTCGGACAGCATTCTTTGGATGATGGGCTTCCAGATGCTTCAATCGAACCGCAGCATAGAGCTCTCGGGAAAAAAGAGAGGAGGTGTGCTGTTATCAAACTTTTACATAAGACAAGTAGTTCTCAACTGGAGTTATTTTTTTTTATAGTCTCTAGAAGATTTTATTCAAAGAGGGAGTTTTGTTCATTTGTTCTTGCTGGTGTTTATCTCCCACAAAAAGCCTGCTCAGCAGAGGCTGAAACACAACAAGAAGAGTTGATTACAGACGTGGAGAAAAAAACCACCCCAAGTGTAACCTCATAAGTCAAGTTTTTGTGAGGATATGCGTTTGCAAACCAAGACCTTGCAAATAAAACAACAACAAACCATGGTTCACTCTACACCCGAGAAAGCTTTGTAGGAGCAAGCTTGCAGCAGTAGGGACTTGGCTTTGTATACACAGTTCAGAAACAGGCTCATCAAGAAGATCAAGGCAGGTAAGGTAAATTACTGTGAGATGCAAACAAATAGATTCTCAACTAACGACCCTTCTAACGTTTGGAATGCTTTGATAAATATCATAGCCTACAGGAGCCAACCCCCCCATCTTCAGTGGAATCCTCGTCTAGAAGATGACCTTATTATCTTTCACTGCAGGATTGAAAAGCAGCCTTTCACACCTGCCACCACCTCATCCACACCTCATAACTATCACTGAGGAAGATGTTAATAGGTTCCTTCAGTGTTAAATGACAAAGGAAGCTCCAGAACCTCACAATGTGTCCGAATCATGCCTGAGAGCTTCTTCTGACCAATTGGCTCCCATCTTCACTCGGATCTTCGGTACGTCTCTGGAGCTACGTAAGGTACCCTCTTGCTTTAAACGCTCCACCATCATCCCGATCCCCAAAAAACGGACCATCACCCGGTTAAATGACTACAGGCCTGTAGCCCTGACATATTTAGTGCCTCAGCCACGAGGAATATAGATATCAGATTGTAATTTGATATCCATGAGAAATACGAGATGGCAGGACTCTCCTCCTTGGGACTGCCATCACTGCAGGGTGTCTCCTGGCTTGTACAAAACTGCCCCCCTGGTAGAAATCGACCTCTTTTTGTGATGCCCCATCAGTACTGGGTCCGTGTGGATCCGTGGACCCACATAGAGTTCACACTGGAGAGCCGCCAACATTTCCTCAGTACCGAAGCTAAGTACATTCTTTCTGTGAAATCAGACATTGAAGCAGCCAGCCAGCCATTACAGAAACCAGTTGTTTGTGATCTTTCATTCAGCTGCATGCAGGAGAAACCTTACCCAAAAGGCGCTCTCCCAGCAATCCATGCAGAGTTTTCCTACGAGCACCTAAGGGAGCACTGCTGACTTAGGTGCTAACCATCACGTTGCAGCCTTCATAGGCCCAATATGTTGTTGCCTTCTTAATGCATTCCCTCCTCCATCTCAAAGTTGCATTGTGAATGGGTTGAATTTTGGTTCCCTAACTTAAAGATCCTCACTGAATTCTGAAATTCATTGAATACTTTCTAATCAGAATCAGAAATACTTTAATAATCCCAGAGGGAAATTACTTTTGTTACACGCTCCAGATATTCAGATATACAAACATTTATATATCTACAAACATTTATATATATATATATATATATATATATATATATATATATATATATATATATATATATATATATATATATATATATATATATATATATATACACAACATCCCACACAAAATAATATAAATATATACATATATAACTCTCTCTCTCTATATATGTATATATATATACATATGTATAACTATAGATCCAAATAAAGTTATAGTGACGTTGTGCAAGAACAGTGCAAAGAATGAATAAATGTCAATTACAGAGGGTGGCTGTCTGAATCACTGAGGGAGGCGTTGTAGAGATTGATGACCACAGACAGGAATGATTTCCTGTGGTGCTCTGTGGTGCATCTGGGTAAGAGGAGTCTTCAGCTGAAGGAGCTCCTCTGCTGGGCCAGTGTGTCATGGAGAGGATGTGAGACATTGTCTAAGATGGACTGAAGCCTGGACAGCATCCTCCTCTCTGCCACGGTCGTCAGAGTGTCCAGCTTCTACCCCACAACATCACCGGCCCTCCTGATCAGTTTGTTCAGTCTGTTGTTGTCAGCGACCCTCAGCCCGCTGCCCCAGCATGTGACAGCAAAGAAGATTGTACTTGCAACAACAGACTCATAAAACATCCTCAGCATCGTCCCACAGATGTTAAAGGACCTCAGCCTCCTCAGGAAAAAGAGTCGGCTTTGGCCCTTTTTGTAGACCGCCCCGGTGTTTCTATTCCAGTCCAGCTTATTGTTAAAGTACACTCCCAGGTACTTATACTCCTCCACAGTGTCAACAGGGACCCCCTGGATGGAAAAAAGGGTCACAGGTGTTTTTGTCCTCCTCAGATCCACTATTAGCTCCTTAGTCTTTGTCACGTTGAGCTGCAGATGGTTCAGCTCACCCAAAGTGACAAAGTTGCCCACCACAGTCCTATATTCACTATGGTGATGATATTCAGCTAATTTTTTGTCCTTTTATCCCTTTGTATGTACATATGTTTCTTTGATCTGGATTTGTACTGGGCTAGTTTCACTAGCCCAGTACAGAAGATTTGTAGATTGAAATGTTAATTCAGGTAAACAACATTATTAATGGTGTTCCCTGAATGGGCCTTCATTGTTGTTAATAAATTCTTAAGTATTCGAAGAAAAGTTGTCACTCATGAATTCCATGTGTGCAGAGTTTGCTGTTAGAGAATGCTAGTGCAAACATCACTCTATTATAGTCCTAATATCAAGCCAAAATACAATTCTGGTTCATTAATGTTAGACCATCTAGGAGCTTAACCCCCTCAAGGCTGTTGAGTTGACAGTGGACCTCTGGAGAACACCACCTATACTGCCTCCCCTCATCATCCTAAAACACTTTATCTGGATCTGTGATGGTCCTCAAACATAAACACTGTTCAAATGAAGGCCTAGCACAGACTGAACTTCCAGTGGCAACTCGAGAAGTTTAACCTTCCACAAAGGCAATTGGTCATCTTCTACGCCCCCCTTATTCAGTCTGTTTTGTGTACATTCATTACTGTGTGGTTTGGCTCATCCACAAAGCACAACAGGTCCAAGCTATAATGAATAATTACATTGGTAGAGAGAATCATCGGGGATTACCTTCCCTCCATCCAGGAATTATACAGGTATAGGGTCAGGAAAGGGCAGCTAACATCTCTACAGACCCCACACATCCTGCACACAAACTGTTTTGTTGTTCACCTTTAGGTCAGTACTCCAGAGTGCTATTTAGAGATTCCAGCTGCCACTGAGACAGTTTCTTCCCCCAGATGGTCTCTCTGATGAACATTGCACCAATCTAACCATTTCTTTCTTTGTAGAAACTTGTATGTATGCATATTATTTACAAGTACAAATATTTCTATTTATATTATTTTTATATATTTGTACTATATGTCTTTATTGAGAGCAAAGCAGAAACAACTTGGCACTTGTGACAAGGGGTGCAGCAAAGAAGCCACTTCTAAGAAAAAAATCTCCATTTCATCATCCTGGCATTTTGAGATATCTGAGATATTTTAAAAAGTTATGGGTTTAGAGAAAGAAAAGGTAAGAGCTACCATGAGTGTCATGCATCATTTTTGGCCAACAACACTGCGAGTCCATGGTATTCGAAAAGTATCAGGATCTTCTTCATAACCTTGATAGTTTGTTAATGGTCCAAGTAATATCCTGCATGATGGAACACAATGTCATAAGAAACAAAGGCTAAATTGTAATCGAGCAACACTACAAAAGAACCAAAAAAAAGTAGTGTATTGTTTAAACTGTCCTAACCAGTGTAGGAAATATGCAAAAACAGCTTAGCACTGCTTAAATACACGAGTATTTTTAGGAGATAAAACGGGCATAAGAGCATATGAAGTATTAACCAGTGCAGTCTTCCGTTGTGCAGTCCACTGACAACCATTAGTTTGAGCTACCTGCTACATGCCACCCACACACCGGCTGGACCAGGAACACATAAATCTGAATAAGAATACCTAATTAAAGCACAAGCTTCTCTCCATTTGTTTCATATTTGGCTCACCTCCTTTGTTGCTTTCGTTCTATGCTGCTTTCTCTTGTTGCTTCCTTTTTGTCCATTTGTAAGCTTAATGTCTCACCTTTCCCATGTACATTCCCAACAAAAAGAGTATTTTTACTATAATTGGTTCCTTAGCACCCATTTCAAAGCTATCAGTACATTACCATCTGGGTTTGGAAGACAAGCTCTAAGTAAGATAAGTAGCAAGTATTACAGTTTTTCTCAAATGCTAAAACACATTTCACAAACGTTTCGTCCATGTTCTCCAATGTCTAAACACAACACCCTTTTCTAAAGCTACATAAACACAACCACACCTTCTCCCTTCAAAACTAAAACTTTCATACCCAAAGAGCAGCTCGAAGCTTTTAAAAATGTAAACACTATACACATCATTACACACTACAGCAAAAATATTGAAAACACAATGCTCAATTTGTGAGAAGGTTCTTTGTTTCTTTACTGCCAATGCATATTTTTTAGAAACTTTGTTAGAAACATTCTGGATCTTCTTAGAGTTCTGCAGAGGATTGGGCATTTAGATTTGTGAGTTTCATATGAAGGGTATAAATCTATAGTAAATTCTGTACACTACTGTAACACAACTCACTGCAAAAGCAGAATCTATTGCACACAACAGTACTCTTGAAAACATGATCAGGGTGTGAAGTTTTTTTTATTCATTTTACAGTATTTACACCACAATCACTGTGCGGCATCATGTCGCTGAGCTGCATCAGGCCACATCACCTCATCCACATCAAAAACGCCCTGGAATGGCGGATCCATCCTTGGAAGTTCTCCACTGGGATGTCAACACACGCCAGCTCCATTGCCCTTAGGAGGTTTTCTCTAGTGTATGGTTGTCTGTCATAAACCTTCCAACTCCACGATGGGAAGAACTCCTCTATAGGGTTCAGGAAAGGGGAGTAGGGTGGCAGACAGACGTTTAAAAAGTGGTTACTGTTGGTGGTGAACCACTCACTGATTTGGTTTGTTGTGTGGAAGCGTACATTGTCCCAAATGATACATGGGATGTTCGGGCCCAGGATGGTGTTGTTGGCGGTCCAGGAGGATATCTTTTAGCTCCTCTAGGAAGGTTAGGAGACGTTGGGTGTTGTAAGACCCAAGGACAGCCTGCCGGTGGACAAGCCCCTCCAAACCCATAGCCGCACAAAGAGTAATATTACCCCCCCGTTGGCCAGGAACCTCAGTGATGGCTCTTTGGCCAATGATGTTACGGCCTCTTTGCCTTCGTTTGTGCAGGTTGAAGCCAGCCTCATCCAGGAAGAGGTACTCATGAGGTCTGGCCATCGCGTCCAACTGTAATATCCTCTATGAAAATGTGAAAGTGCGCAGGTGTTCAGAACAACAGTCAATCAGGTAGCATATTACTGTATTGTCCAGAAGTAATGTAGGCCACTGAGCAACACAGTATGTTTACTAACTGTACTGTGAACACGGATGTATACTTACTTGCACATACTTGTAACGTAGGTCTTTGTGTCGTGCATTGTTTCGCTCAAAAGGAACCCTATAGACTTGTTTCATCCGCATTTTTTGGCGCCGGAGAACTCGGTCTATTGTGGCCAAGCTGACATCATCAATGCCCTCAAAGTTCCCATTATCGTCAATGACTTTGTCTCTGATCTCCCGGAGTCTGATGAGGTTGTTCTCACGAACCATATCCACAATGGGGGTTTCTTGTGCCGCTGTAAATATGGCAACCCGCCCACCTCTATGTGGCATTCTTTCAACTCTAAAGAAAGAAACGTGTCGTCAATTGATATGTTTTACAATACAGTAACAACTGATTTGAAACTACTGTAATAGACTACTTCCACAGGCTTGTAAAATTGTATTGTGACAAAGAAAGCAATAGAGTACAATACCTGTTGTGTTGTCTGAATGCCCTGATAATGGTGGCCACGGTGAACCTACTCAGGTTTGGATGGCCTCTTAGTCCTGCTTCAGCCATTGTCATGCCATGGACAATGACATGGTCAATGACTGTTGCTCGCATCCCGTCCGTAATGATGGTACGAGGTTGTCTTGCTCTCCCTCCTGGGCCTTCTCTCCCTTGTTGGCCTGCTCCTCTTCCTCCCTGGCCTGCTCCTCTTCCTCCCTGGCCTGCTCCTCTTCCACCATGGCCTGCTCCTCTTCCACCATGGCCTGCTCCTCTTCCTCCATGGCCTGCTCCTCTTCCTCCATGGCCTGCTCCTCTTCCTCCCTGGCCTGCTCCTCTTCCTCCCTGGCCTGCTCCTCTTCCACCATGGCCTGCTCCTCTTCCTCCTTGGCCTGCTCCTCTTCCTCCTTGGCCAGCTCCTCTCCCTCCTCTGACGCGATTACCTCTTCCCCTGACTCTGCCTTCATCCATTGTGTTTGTTTGGAATCTTCAGCAAACTGCACTCTGAACTTGCTTTTATACATGTGGTCACAGCATTAGCAACAGGTGTTTTCAATTTTGAGTCGTTGTGTGTAATGAATGACGCCAGGTGTGTTCATTTTGTTCAAATATTGCTGACTGTGGCAAGCATTTTGCATCACATGATCTTTCATTTGAGAATATGAGCAGAGTTCTTTTGCAACTTGTGTTTTAGCAAGGAAAAATGTGTTAAGATTTATGTGAATGGAGGATTGTGTTTTGTGAATTGTGTCTTCATGTGAAATGTGTTTATGATATTGGAAAATGATGGCTAGATTTAGTAAATGTGTTTAGACAACTGGTCATTTGGTTTAGAGGATTGGCTTTTGTGTTTTAGCATTTGATAAAAACTGTAAAGCCATTGTGCAAACAGGATTGATGTTATTTAAAACCATTTCTACATATCAGGAGGTGAAGATTCTGGCTGGGGATATCTCAGACTAAGGAACTATTGAATGCACAAGAAAGGCAGCATCCCTTTTTCATTTTCTGTTTGATAGAAGCTGTAACAAACTCAAAAATTTGAAGAAGTTGCAATCTTTTGCATTATCAGATTGTAGCTAAAAGTATGAATCCAATATATTTCACCTCTTGTTACATCAGATACATATCACCTGTTAACAGTGACTTCAGCATGTCAGGAATGCAAAGCATCTTAAAGCACTGCAAAGCCCCACAGCTTTGATCAGCTGAAGTCCTGCTTGTTTTTGACATTTCCTTCTTTTAAGCTTACTTGCTCAATTTGGTGGAGAAAAATGTATCATCTCTCTTTTCTTTTTTTCCATAGGTGACAAAATTGACCCAAGTACTCTGTTTTTAACCCTGTCCTGGACAAAGCTATTAAAAGGGTTATTGCTAATTCAAACTCTGTACTCTTCTGGAGTTTCATTCCTAGATAGTACTACCACCTTTGTGTCTTTGCGTCTAGCTGTCATTGTCCTGTCTACTGCTGATATTAAGTCTGTCTACTCAGTTTTATTTTCCATAGAAAGTCCCTCTACCTTAGTAGATCTGTATTTTTTCCAGTTTCAACTTCCTGACTCATCAACCCCTAACTGGCTAGAGCCCAGAGATGTCAACACTACCTCTGAACAAGGTTAACATAATGTTGATGTTATGATAACCTTTAAAGAGGCTTTGTGAATGTCACTCCATACCAGATGCAGACTGGGACTAAAAATCAGCACTTTTTCTTGGATAGACCCCTCTCCCAGATGTAACAGTTTTGTCATGATATCTGAATAATTCTCAATACACCTTTTGATTTTTTATAAGGAAACTGATTTTGTACATAACCTTTGATTTTTATGTCTTTTCAGCCCTTCAACTTATGATGGCTGCTTCCTGATGGCAGTGCGTGCACACACAGCGGCCTCTCTCTGTCCCGATTGTGTGTTGTTTGTTTTGTTTTAAAAAGCGTCTGTCCGAAAGTTCTATGTCTTCGCCTTGTCTGCGTCCTACATTTAAGTACAAGTACAGCAGACAGGCTCTACTAGACATCCAGAAAAGCAAGTTTTGCAGTGTTTCGGACCATGTAGCAGATACGCTAAAGGAGCTTGGGCTACTCCGTCAGCCTGCGACAACAGAGAACTTGTCTGCTACTCCGTCCCTGGAAAGAAGGTGTCCGAAGCAATGTGCGAGGAAACAGAAGAGGGGCAAGCACGGAGGCATCTAGCAGCTAGCCCAACTCTGCAAACCATACCATCCATCCTCCTGGCTAAAATGCGATGACTGGACAACAACATGGGCCACGTATGTCTGCTGAGGTCAGTGAATTGGACAGTGAGTAACTGCTGTGTGCTTGTTTTCACCAAGACATGATTAAATGACAACATTACAGACTTGTTATCTCTCTATGTAATTTCTCCCCCTGTTTATACTGTTCACAGCCATGATGGCTTACTGTTCAAGTTGTTTTTAACCGTTGATTTATTGAGTTTATTATTTCATGTTGATTCAACCTGCCAAAGGGACTACAGGTCAAAATTAGCCATAGGTTATAATATGTCATATTTACATGTACATGTCCATTAATATGCATTGTGGATTTTAATCATGGTGATCTGAAGACTGTCTTTCCAAAACATCACCAGCATGTTGATTTCCAAACAAGAGGGGATTACACTTTGGACCTGGTGTACACTACTTACAATGAGTACACAGACACTGTACCTCTTCATCACCAAGTGCATCGATGATGTGACCCACCAAAAAAAACAAACATCATCACCCAGGCTAATCAGAAGCCATGATTGACAGGGGATGTCCTCAGGCTGAGAGCCAGAGACAAAGTCTTTAGAGCTGGGGACGAATCTGGCATGAGAACAAAGAGAGCCAACCTGTCCCGGAGCATCAAGAAAGCAAAACATGACATCACTCACAAGATAACCCTCCACTTCAAAGACAGTAACAACGCACAAAGCCTATGGCAGGGCATTCAGGCAATCACTGTGTGAAGAAGACATTTGTTGTCATCAACACCCGCAAGGCAACAGGTCCAGACAACATTCCTGGTCATATGCTGAAGGACTGCGCAGAGGAGCTTCACAGACATCTTTAACATTTCCCTAAAGCAAGTCATAGTTCCATACTGCTTCAATGACTACCACCCTGTGGCACTGACATCCATAATCCTGAAGCGCTTTGAGCGGCTTGTTATGTCACACATCCAAACCATGCTCCCTATCACCCTGGACCCCTTCCAATTTGCATACCGAGCCAAACAATCTACAGAGGATGCAATGTGCTCTGCCCTTCATACAGCCCTCACCCACCTGGATAAAAGAGACTCATATATGAGAAGCAGTCGACTTCAGTTCTGCAAACTTGACGAATTGGGACTCAGTACATCCCTTTGCAACTGGCTACTAGACCTCCTCAGTCAGAGGTCTCAAGTAGTACGTGTTAGCAACAACACATCAAGCAGCATCGCACTGAGCTCAAGAACCCCCAAGGCTGCGTGCTCAGTCCCTTGCTCTTCACTTTGCTGACGAGTGACTGCACAACAACTTACAGCAATAATCACATACTGACTTTGCTGATGACACAACTCTGGTGGGTCTGATCACCAAACGTGACAAGACTCAATACAGCATGGAGGTCAACCTCCTGACCAAGTGGTGTAGAAACAACAACCTCCTGCTAAACGTCATCAAAATCAAGGAGATCGTACTGAATTCTGGAGAAGTCAGACCCAACAACTGCCATTGACCATCAATGGTGCTGCTGTGGCGAGAGTGAGCAGCACCAATTTCCTTGGGGTGCACATCAGGGAAAGCCTCTCCTGGACCATCAATACTGCATCACTGGCAAAGAAAGCCCAGCACCGCCTCTATTTCCTGTGAAAACTCAGTCTGGCAAGTGCTCCACCATCCATCATGAGCACATTTTACTGAGGCACCATTGAAAGTATCCTCACCAGCTGCATCACTGTGTGGGGTGGAAGCTGCACTGACTATGACAGGAAAGCCCTGCAGGGCATAGTAAACACAGGTGGAAGGATCACTGGTGCTTCACTCCCCTCCCTGAAAGACATTTACACCACCCACCTCACCAACAAGGCAATCGCTATTGTGAGTGATGCAAGCCACCCTGCTCACAATTTGTTTGATCTCCTGCCCTCTGGAAAGAGGTACAGAAGCCTGAGGTCCCGCACCACCAGTCTCACCAACAGACTTACGAAGGGATTAATTTCACATTTCACTATCCATTGAGGATGTTAGCCACTGGCGCCATTCTTACCACTAAGACACTTTCTGTGGAAAATGGGTGTCAACTTTTGCTGTTTCATTCATTATAGTACCAATAGATATGTTATGCTTTCTAGGTTTATTACCTTTTGTCCAGCTTCAGAACTTAAAATCGCTCCGGCAATGAGATGAAATGTGTCAATATTCTAAATGATCTTTTAACATGTTTAATTACCAAACATTGATATGATTAAATATATTAATTTTGACATCTCTAAACAGCCAGTTATATTTCATATAATCAGAGAATCGGCTAAACATCCTTCCATCAATCTCAAGTCCTGCCCACATTCCAAATTGACAGGTGCCCCACCCACTTCCGCTCCCCTCACATAACCCCAACTCATGACCCAACATAACCACCCCAACACCCACCTAGTGACCCCATGTGACCCACATACGTGACTCATATACGGTGCTACGGTTATTGAGTGTAGAATAAGAAATCTTTTAAACTTAAAAAAGCACTATATAAAATACATAAAGTTTATCTTTTGCAGCTGACAGTGGGTCCCCTTCAACCACGAGCCACATCAGCTCCATAGCTTTAACCATGCCCTCCTTCACAATTTAAAGGATACATTTATAGACAGCTCCATACATCGGGTAACATGGGGAAGAAGAAAAATGCTCACTTGCATATGAAGAGCTGTGGAGAGAGTATTTTTACCATCTCCCTTGCTACCACCCTGGGCCCCTTCTCCCTCAACACCACCACCACACATCGGATCCCCTGACGGAGATAGATACTTCCTGGGTCTGTACCATCTGCCTTCACCGGGGCTTTTGTCACCTCCAGTTTCACCTGTAACGATACTGAGGCTAAGTTATAATCTTCTAGAAGAGAAGCAGTCAACGACTTCATAACGCTCTACCAGTTAGAATCCTCTTCCATCTAGGAGATCATCTCACCCAGCCAGAGACAGATATATTTGCCAGTGGACTGAACTTTGCAAGAAGAATTCCTCTGGTGGAGATAATCACAGCCACAGAATCAGCCATTCGCAACAACAAAATCCCAGAGTTTGAAGCAGATCAACAACAACAAAGTTTCAGCCAGCCTCAGAAATGTCAAACTACCATCTTCTAACATCAGCAGAGAGGAGAGGGACGCTCTCAATACTCTCAGTAAGGACCAGAACATGATCATCCTTCCAGTAGACAAAGGTTCCCAGTATTTTTAAACCACAAAGATTATAATGAGAAAGTTGACACTCCTTAGTAACTCAACCATATATGAGCCGCTGAAAAGAGATCCAGGAAGTGGTTACAAGAAGAAGTTGATAGAGTACCTAAAAAATCTGGTGAAGGTGAAGCTTCTCTTAGTCTATATGGTTTACCCAAAATTCACAAAAAAAGATAAGATAAAATCCCTTCTGCCACTTACAATGTTGTCTCATATCTGGCACCTGTACTCGGTCCTTTAGTTGGCAGCTCAGAACACCAGATACAGAACACCATCGATTTTGTGGACAAGTTGATGGCTGTCATCATGGAGATGAATAAAACTATGGTCTCCTTTCATGTCACATCACTCTTTATGTGTGTTCCTGTTGATGAAGTGGTGGAAGTAGTCTGTGCAAGGTTAGAATCAAACACCATCCTTAGCAGCGGATTTGAACATTTGCTCTTTCAACAGAGCAAATGTGCCTGTTGAAAACTCCTGAAACTGTGCCTGCTATCAACCTACTTGACATATACATATTATAGACAAAAACTTGTGTGTGCTATGGGATACCCAATTTATCCTATTGTTGCAAACCTGTACATGGAGGAGGTAGAATGGGGAGCTTTATCCATGGTCCACACGGAAAGATTACAAAATTCTTGGCTGATTTTCAAAACTTGAGACACCACACAAAAGTCAGCGACATAACAGGTTTGCTCATACAGTGTGTGGTGTCCGGTCAAATGGCAAGCACAGCACACCATGCACAAACAGATTTTATTCATGAACCTTCAGGTGTCAGACAGGAAATCTCACAAAAACCTTTTTAGATTAAACATGAGTTCAGAGTAAAAAAACATGGCCGAGACAGAAGACCAATGGCAGTAGTAGGTAGGTGGCAATTTGATCACCGGATGCTGGGGGATTATTCTGTTGAATGCTGAGCTGAGGTCCAGAAACAACATACACACATGGGTGTTGTTCTCCAGGCGTTCCAGGTTCAGATGGCGTCTAGAGGAGATGGCA
The DNA here is from genome assembly GCA_037039145.1 of Fundulus diaphanus. Taxonomy (NCBI): domain Eukaryota; kingdom Metazoa; phylum Chordata; class Actinopteri; order Cyprinodontiformes; family Fundulidae; genus Fundulus; species Fundulus diaphanus. The sequence continues at coordinate 48,548,491 of CM073128.1, forward strand.
TCCTCTGTGGAGCAGTTGTAGTGATAAGCAAACATGAGCAGATGAAAGGAGAGGAGAGTTTGCAGATAATGTGTTCCTTCATCAGCCTCTCAAAGAACTTAATTGTGATTGGAGTGAGTGTGACGTTAAGTGATGAAATTATAGGGTTTTTGGGCACTGGCATGATGGTTGCAGTCTTGAAAAAGGATGGCACAGGATGGGACAGCATGGGCCAGCGAGGTGTCAAATATGTCCATGAGGACATTAACCAGCTGGTCAGCACAATCTTTGAGCACCTGTCTCGGTATGTTGTTGTGGCCCACTGCTTTCCAGGCATTAAGTCTTGTCAATGTTCTCAGGAAATCAGCTGTCTCTTGGCTGAATCCCTGTTTATCTGGGTGAGGTGTGGATTTACTCACCGGAGTGTTGTTGAATGTTTCAAACTGACCGGAGTAATTATTGAATGTGTTGGGAAAGTCTGTGTTGACCTTACAGGTTAAAGGAGCAGCCTTGTAGTCTGAAAATGGTCTGAATACCTTGCCACATGTGTCTGTTGTTTGTCAAGTCATGGAAGAATACTTGGATTTTCTGACTAATTCTTATTCTTGGGATGAAAACTCCTTGTAGTTAAAGCAAATTCTCATGTTGTATTTTCAATATTGTAACTCTAAGTTTGTTTTTTCAGTACATATAATTCATCCATTTGGTTCATTTTTAATTGTATTCTGGTTGTTTTAAAAGCTTGCTCTGTTTGAGAAGGCAGGTGATATGAAAGGAGCACTTTTGTAGGTTAGTCTTCTAAGTTTTGTTTGCTTTGCTGTTCATACAGTCATTTATTTTTAATACTGAACCAATAGCTGCTTGATAATGGTATCATGAGGTCAGAGTATGAATGGTTAATTTGTTTGAGATATATATTGTTTTGTGAGCTAACAAACTAATTATGTACTCCAATATGTTGAGATAACCTTGCTTGTTATAACTGATATGTCATAGATGAATTGGTAGAAATTAAATGTAAGATAGCCCCAGAGGGTCCTCTTTTGCATAAATATTTGAGAATATATTACAAAAAAACAGATGGTTGAATTAGCTGTATTGAAGTAATTTAAGTGTATGAATGGGGTAAAAATCAAGGCCCAGAGAGGTGTGATATTTATAAAAATAGTTAGTAATAGTAATAGCATGTTGAAATATTAGTATTATATTTAAAATTATTTCTCAGCTTGGGAGAAGAGGTGAAATGAGATTTAGCCCAACTGTCAAGCATAGTGGTGATAGCGTCATGTAGCTCAGGCATGTCCAAAAAGCAGCTTGGGGACCATTTACATCCCCTGGACTGATTTAGCCAGAGGGAGAATTTTCTCTCAAATCTTTTATTTGGTTGAATTGTGTGGTTGAATGGTTAGTTGAGGTGATGTTGAGCTCCTGAAATTGCGGTAAGGCATATTGCGTCACTTCCTGCTTTCTGTTGCTGCAGTGTGGATTGTGGTTTGGTGTTCCAAACTCTCTCGGTTTTATCTTAAATCTCTTTGCTGTGACAGCTCTCTGTTTCTAACACATAAACACATTTAAAACATGTTCTCTGTTGCTGCCTAGCCTAGCTTTAGCCTTACTATGGCTTCCTCACTTATCCTTCCATCAGCTTCTCGATCTCTGTCAAAGTCTCCCCCTCTCGCCTGCTCTCTGTGTCTGATGTTTAATTATTCCTTTGCCTCCTTTAGTGAAAATGATGTAATACGTGTAATAAATGTAGTGTTTTTGTAGCTTTCGAGGTGAGCGTGTCAGAATTGGAGACCCGCTACCCCTTAGCCCCTTAGCTAGCGCGGAGGGGACAGAACGAGCCACATCAAATTCTACCTGAAAGTGCTGGCTGAGGATAAGCATATATGGGAGAAGGAGAATTTTAAATTCTATTCTTGATTTAACAGGAAGCTGATGAAGGGAAGCTAAAATTGGAGAAATATGATCCCTCTTGCTGCAGCATTTTGGATCAGCTAAAGGCTTTAAACTGCATTTTTTGACTTCCTGATAGTAAAGAATTACAATAGTCGAGCCTTGAAGTAACAAATGCATGGACTAGGTTTTCAGCATCTCTCCTGGGCAAAATATTTCTAATTTTGTCAATATTCCACAGGTGAAAAAAAGGAATAGCTATATATTCAGATATATTTATTTATAAATCCTGATGAATCCAATCAATTACTTCGACTACAGGCATGTCTTGATGACAAGACCTTGGTGTTATTTTTGACCAAGACATGTAATTTAAATTCCATGTCAAACAGGTTTCCAGAGTTTCATTTTTTCACCTTTAGAATATTGCCAAAAGTAGAAATATGTTTGTCCCACGGTTTCTAGCCTCTTCCTATCCCCTGCTGCTGTCACTACCAGCTCTACACCCAGTGTTGCCAACTCCTCAGTAAGGAAAGTAGCTATTGGTTGCGCTAAAAGTCGCTAGAAGTCGATGAATGACGTCATCGCCTAATTTGCATAATCTGCCACATGATGTGATGTGCATGTTATTGACGCTGTGGGAGAAATAACATTGTTAGAGAGACAAAAAGTGAGTAAAAACACTCAGAATATATATAGAGCTACTTTTTTCTGTCCATTAATGTTTATTTATTTATTATTATTTATTTTATTTTTATTTTTTTATTAATGTTTATTTTATTATAATACTAACCCTCCTCCTTTACCCGAGACACTATGGCGGAGTTACAATTTTTTTTAAACTTTTTTTTAACGTTTTCTTTTTTCCCTTGTGGTCCACCAAGGAGCCTACAAATCCCGATAAAACACGAACATGTGGCTGTGTGAATCAAATGCCGTTATTTATTTAGGATAAAATATTTCAAATTCAGTTATTTATGATCAACCTGCGCCGTCAATCCCGGCGCATGCGCGCTTCATTTGCAGTCTGGACGCTGAGGGTAAACATGCTGTGGCTCTGACTGAAGCGCTGAGAGGGACTCCTGCGGTAGCGGGAGAACGGGGTTGGGACGGGGGAGGCGCCCCACGCAGCACCTGCCACTGGAGGACAAGAGTAGGAACGATACGTGCTTTCACGTAAGAGTCTCCAAAATTCGGCAGTGACACCAGAAAAGTCGCTAGATTTGTCGCTAGTCGCTTTTTTTAAAAAAAAGTCCCTGGAGGGGTCTGAAAAGTCGCTAAATATAGCGACAAAGTCGCTGAGTTGGCAACACTGTCTACACCACCTGGGTCCTCAGCATTCTCCAGCAGAGGTTTTTCTGCCTGCACCAAGTCTCAAGGTTTTCGCTATCAATAAATCTTTTAAACACAACACCATGTTCAGCTTGAATAACAGGTTCAGTCTGCTGGCACATTAGTGTCATTTAATTTGGTAGGAACAAGGTTGTTAAAGCTGAGGAAGACTATTAATACAAATAAAGAATATTACAAAAAGCTCACTTACTTAAAAGCTAAATCCCAAAATGTATTTCATTTAATTTTGCCTTAACTGAGTAACCTACAAGAATGACATTTCCCTTTGAGGATTTAGAAAGTGTTGCTGCGTTCAGTTCATTAGAGCACAGCCGAAGACTGTGTAAACTTAACTTTTTTTATTGTCCTGTTGGGATGCTACTTTAAAAACCAGTATATGGTTCTCACTTCATTATAGCATAATAGAGCAGTCCATGCCTTTCTAGTAATTACTTCAACCTACAGCAGAGGGGTAATGACACCAATGCATCTGTCCCATTTCTAACTTGTGAGTCTATGTAGATCCATGGCAAGAAGACTGGTATTCTCTGTGGATAAATGACTATGGAACAAATATCACTAGTGTTCAGTTCAACCCAAAAAGAAAAAGGAGTAAGAAGTGAGTGAGAGACTTTAATGATGTAAATCTAAAGGTGTTGATGCAGAGACTGCTGGTGATGAAAGGAGCGATTAAGGAGTGATTTTAGAACAATGAATGTCAGGAGAGAGGGATCTAATGCTTAAGAGACATGAACAAAAAAGAATAAGCGGTGGAAATAAAGGGAGAAAGGGATTACTAGTGTTGATGAGGAAGATGGGTGTTTTTAATGAAGATGCCAAGGTTTCCAAAGTAAAAAGAGACCATAGAATTCAGGGGACAAGTCTGCAAGGGGTGGTCAGATCAGCAAAACACCCTCACATTGGAATAGAGAGACGGTTTAAGGAGGGAGACTCATAAAGCTGCTGCAGATTTTCAGTACACCGGCCCTAGGATGTAAATGTATCATGTGGGTTGGAGTGAATTCTGCTTTATTTAGATCCAACAGAGTGTTGTTTTCCCCCTTTCACAGAACAGGCGGCACTTCAAGAGCAGTCAGATTCTTCCTTTTTCCCTTTGTAACGTTTCACGTGATAACGGTTGAAGCTGTCATGTTACTTTTTTTTGGTCAAGAGGAAGAATAAATAGGAAGCAGAATGTGATAAACTAGCCAAGCAAGGCAACAGAAAGACTCAGGTGAAGGTATAGGGCACATAAGGGTAAAAAAGGGTTCAGTTGAAAATGTAAACAACAGAGTTAACACATGATTAAATGGTATCTGCAAAGGTTCTTCATATAAACATGGCATGTGGGAATTAAATGTCATCCATAAACCAGCAACAATCTGTGTGAGTGTGGGATCTTGTCATGTTGGTCCTGTTGTAAGCACCTTTCAGCTTCTCAAAAACACATTTCAGTTTCATGGCCTAATTAACCCTGCCAATGGACTGATCCCTGTCAATGGCATGTCATCAAACTAGTAAGCGCAGCACAAAAAGTAAGGAAAGTTCTGTTCACTGTTTATTTCTTTGTTGTAAAAATTCCTCTTGGCAGTAAATCCTATGTCACTGAAAAGCCTGTTTACTTCCCTGTATTTGCTTCACATTAATAAAGAAAACATATTAGTGGGTTGAGCATTGGAGTGGAGTATGTGCCCATGAAAAACTTGCCAATGATGAGGTCTGTCCATATACTGACTCTTGCTTTGGATTTGTATTGGCTTTGATGAGTCAAGGCTGAGTAAACAATAAATAGTGGCGATTATATATATATATATATATATATATATATATATATATATATATATATATATATATATATATATATATATATATATATATATGTGTGTGTCAGGACTCAGTCAGCAGAGCTGGGTAGCTTGCTACCGGTTCTGCCCTTGCCTTTTTTCCACAGGTGTTCGGTGTTGGCCAGTGGGCGGAGCCCACACACCTGCGGATGGTTGAGCAGCACTGACTGCTTCATTTAAGCAGCTCACAGACAGCGGGAAGATGCCAGAGTGTTACCGTCGTGGTATGCAACCAGTCGTGGCCTCTAGCTTTATGATCTCAAGCAAGAAACTAAATGCTCTTACCTCTGTGTTTCCCAGGTTCCTCTGTTCGTTCCGAAGTCCACCTCCAGTGTCAATCACCTCCAAGTCCTCCTTTCGTGCCAGCTCCTCTGGGTTCATCTCGAAACAGTTCCTCATTCTGGGATCCTACTCCCTCCGGACATCTACTGGTGACTCCCGCTGCTCTGGACCCCTGGACATCTCGGTGCTGCTCGGACCCACTTCTGCCTTCGCTCACTGGTCTCTCGGACACCTGTGGCCCCACCACCAAGCAAGCGCTGAGTCCACACCTCCTCCTCCCCGGTCCGACTTCCAAACCCAGTGGTAAGCTTACGTCCAGCAGCACATTCCCCCCGTTACCTCCATTTGTTAATTCCTTCTCCCATTTCCCCAGATTGGTCCGGTCTTATGTCCACTTGGTTCCCGTCCCGACTCCACTCCACTCAGACAGTACTCTTTCCGTGGTCCTAGTAAAAATGAAAACTTTTCTAACTACCTGTTCTCCCGAGTGTTTTCTGCATGTGGGCGAAACATATCAAGCCAAACATGACAATATATATATATATACATATATTGTCATGGTGCAGTTTTTGGCCTGCCTGTCTCCCCATGAACACTTCAGCACTTTCCACCTCTCATCCAACCCAGTTACTTCATTCTCCACTCGACCTTCTGATTAGTTCCACCTGCCGTTCCTAATCAGGCCCGTACTCGGTTTACCTATCAACACTCCTACTTAAGCTTCCCTCAGTCTGCTCCTCCCCGCCGGGTCATCTTCACCCAAACCTCGTCTGCCAGTCAGAGCTTCCTACGTCTGCCCGACAGAGTTCCCTTCGTCTACGCATGCCTGCCCTCCTGCAAGTACTCTCTCTGCTGTGCTGCTGGTTCTGCTGCTACTCCAGCGCTGCAAGTACTCTCTCTGCTGTGCTGCTGGTTCTGCTGCTACTCCAGTGCTCCAAGTAATCTCTCTGCTGCGCTGCCGGCTTTACCTCCAACCCCAAGAGCTCCAAGAACTCTCTCTGCTGTGCTGTCAGCTCTGCCTCTAACCCAGCGCTCTCCAACCTGCTCTGAAGGTTTCCTGGCTCCACAGCACAGCACCCGCAGTCCTCCAGGTCTCTTTGGTCCTCCAGCTTCTTCCCGCTCTCGTCGCCATCCTCCACCTGCTGCTGACTGGTACAGTTCTCTGGTTCCCATCATCCACAACCCAGGATTCTTCAATAAAACTCTTAAAACGTATCTCTGTGTGTGGCTGAATTCGGGTTCACTAGAGCAGTCCATGGCATATATATAATTTACAGTGGAGTAATGGATGGGAGAACAGTACGCAACCAAGACAGCCAGGCATCTCCATCATTTATTGTAAGTCAGTGGCGAAAAGGAATCTGCAAGTGTTCAGATGTCAGCGGCCTGAAACTTGCATATGTCACTTTCCACGCAAAATTTGGGATCCATGACAAAAACGACGGGAAAATTTGCAATCCTCATGGCACCTCTGACTCATTTTGGAGATAGGGGAAATTGCCTACACAGATGGTAAAATGGTGAATTGTAGCCAATCCGCATCGTGAATCCATATCAGACTTTAATCATAGATCGACTTTATCATAAGCATTCAAAATCCCTGTCTCATAGATGCTTTTGCTGGTGACACATAACTGTACAAAAGGACCTTTCAAATAGATAAAAAATATCCATAAGTCATCTTAAATCTTAAAGACCCAGTTTGTAAAATATTCACACTGGCGCACCATCTAGTGGTGTGTTAAATGAATTACAAATGACCTCACTGTTAAGTGCGTAATAACTACTACAGGAGCTATGGAAATGTGACAATATAAACATGTCCTCAATGTATTTGGTACCAAGCTACTGCAAATAGCTATCTATGGTCATCGTGCGAAATAGTTTTTGGCGATGTTACCAAGTCCAAGTTTTCTAAAGTCACTTGTAAATTCCATGAGTTGTTTTTTTTTGGACTTGTTTCTGAACGTGCAGGTGCTTATTTGGGGTCTAATATAAGTGACTATGAACCCCAGTAAAGAGACATGTTTTTGTTGTTGCACTACAGAAAGAGTGAACCGCCCGGCTGAGCTTGAAAGATCCCTCCGCCTCCCTGCGTACATACATTCTCCCTGAGAGTGAGAGAAAGACGAACAAATGACCCATCTCTCCTGGGAGGACATAGTTGTTCCTGCTCTACACTCCCCTGTTTCTTATATAAATCCCTCATGAATTATCTCCACCTGGTAATAATAGCCAATATAGACTCTTAAGATCAATAAAGCCTATCCTAACTTATCTTATCTTATCTTATCTTGTTTTCTCTCGGTTATTACTTCTTTTTCTTTTCTACGTTACTGCCTCTTCCCCTTCACTGGGCAAAGAGTATGGATGGTCCTCCATTTCAACAAAAAACAGCTAATATAATGATCTACCGTCGTCTTTGCTTGTTTTCAACTCCACCTCCACCAACAGTGCGTCTTCATATAGGACACAGATAGGAAAACGCTTATGGTTGACAGGTTTGACCCCTTTCGACTACTGAAATCAGAAATAACGACTCAACATGGCATCTCCCGGTGGGTGCTCCAACGCCTATGTATTTATGAATAACTCATTCTAAATTATAAGAACTTATCATTTTTCATGTTATGTTGTTAGACTGTGCCAGAATATGTATTCATAAAAGCAATACTTGATTTTTGCTAATTAAAAGCCAAATTAGTTACACACGGTCCCTTTAAATAAATGTCTGGACAACATTTTATCAGATTTTCTACCACATTCCTTTCCCTGACGATCACCAGGGTGGCGTGTACCACAGATTAACAGATACATTGTGACAAGGTGTGAAGCAATTATTTTGACTGCTGTAAACAGTCAAATACATTGATGTGTAATGCTGGGCAGCTGAATCATTGGCATGGCTGGAAGACCTTGCATTTGAGAGAATTTGGAAGAAACATGGTTTCAGGGGTCAAAGATTTTCCTGCAAATGACGATGACTGGCTAATATGGACTCCAAACAATGTATTCCATTCTAACCTATAGGGGAAGTGGCTACACCTCCAGGTGCTGGCTCCTTAACCCGCACTCCGAACCCCAGAGCGCAGAGAAGGTGTGCTTTAAAACCCTTTGCATGCCATGCAGCACTCAGCTGTGGAGCATCCTGTCAATTTTTGCAGTGTTTGGGGGGAGTAGGGGATTCTTCATCATTGGGGGGAAACCTCTCTTTCCTCCTTGTCTCACAGTCTCAGGACACACAGCCTCAGAGGAGTTTCAACATGGAGCACAGCTGAGCACACCTTGAGGCTTTCCTCTGACTTAAAACTGCAATCAATTTCACTTTTTGACAAGTCCTTTTAATGTGGACAACATCTGTTATTTTAATAAACTCTCAGTGAATCTTTTCACTTTCTTTGCTTTTTCTCCGTGGTACCGTGTATTGATTGATGGTAAAAAATGGTCAGCTGACCAATTTTCATTACACATTAACATTCATGAGGTGTTTTGCATTGACCATTTATGGTTGAATCTGGGCGTGTAGAGGGGAGAACATGAGGTGGAACCTGAAACGCAAACATTCAGGTACAGCTGTGATCTATAAAGGGAAATTGCGTGCTGTGTCCCCGCAGGTTTTTATAAATCAGATTTTTTAGGCATATGCCGTTTTAATTTTTTTGGCATACATACACTTATAGTATGGATTCTATGCCAAGTTTTATAAATAAGACGCCAGGTCATTCTCCGCCCTGAATGTCTGGAGCTAGTCTCTGATAAATCTCGCTCTGTCGGTGTGAGGATCCCTCAGAGTGGAGTTAGGAGATTGCCACTAAAGGCAGAATCTCATCTCAATGTTTCTCTACAATGAGATTGCCTCCAATGACAAACCTTGTTTATTTCAGAGAGGAAGATTCTGCCCCACACCATTACACTGCCTCCACCAAAACAGTTTTTGTATAGGCAGAGATGAATTGGTGAGTGTTTCACCACTCACACCTCTACCTGGCTACCAATCTGAACACAATTCATTCTGGCAAACACTGAAGGACTACCCAAAGACCTGACGTGACTTTTTTACCTTTTAAGAATTTTTACTTGAACATCCCTCTATTTAAATAAAACCATGTGAACACCTATGTTATTACAAGTATGCGGTGCTGAAAGAATATTCCAAAGATAGTTTTTTTTTACCCCAAAAGTTTTAATGTGTTTTCGTCTGCAGCACAAATGTTGAATAGTTTGTAATGTTAAATTTAGCAACTGCAGTCCCGCCTCTGTACAATGTCCAATGTCAGTCATATGACAACAAGCTTTGCAGCGGTGTGTCCCATTTTGCAATTTCACACATTGCTTACAGCAAATGTGTGTAGAAATAGGTGACAGCTGACAGCAAGCCATTAGATGTTCTACCATGGTTTGGATTCTAAAAGCTTGTGACCTGTGGCTTTCTGCTGACACAGGTCACACAATAGTTTATTCTCCTTACTCATTTTCCCTTAAATACAAAAGCTGGAGAGAGGGGGGGGGGGGGTAATTTGTGGTTGTTGTTTTTTTCTTTTTCAAATTCAGAAGCTTACATAAACTTAGTTTTTACTATGTGTTGAAACATTTTGGGAAAGGTTAATTCAGAAAATTGGACTCAAGGGAACACCTGTTGATCGATTACTGAAGGAAACACCTCAAATACAATGCTTCCCTGTGTGACATCATGGGAAGGTTAAAATAAATCTGCTAAAGTATCAGAAATATCATTTTATGTCCTCCAAATCCACAGTCGCACACAATATAGAGCTAAATAAGCCAACATAGTCAGTGTCAGGCCACTACAAAGTCTCAAGCCTATGGGAAATGTGTGGGCAGAGCTGAAAAGGTGTGTGTATGCAGTCAGCTACACAAATGACTTGGTTACTTTAGTTTTGTCAGGTGGAATGGGCCAAAACTCCAGCAAACTGTTCAGAGAAGCTTGTGGAAGCTAACTCAAACATTTGACCCCAGTCCGACACTTCAAAAGGCAACTCTACCAAATGCCAAGGAGATGTCTGTAAATATCTGAATTTGAAAAAGAATACCAATTTGGCATTTATCCAATAGATGCAATTTTGGTAATCCTGTTTGACCTAAACTAGAATGTTTGGTCTTTTTAAATGTCACTCTGTGATAAGAAAAATGTGTTTTTATGCAGCATGTGTAAACACCTGGTCTCAGCAGTATGTGTGAATTATGTAAAACCTTAATACTCACAGGGGGGTGTACTGTCTTTGTCACTATGAAAGTATACAGCATTTATCTATGTATTGTTACTGTCAGGAAGCCCATTACATAATGCATTGTTCAGGAGTGTGTATTAATCAGTGGTATCAATATTTACCCTCTGAATATCCGTGGTGAGTTGCAGCAGAGTTGGAGATGCTGTAGCTCGAAGAGTCTCCGTGCCTCGAACTGGAGAGTTCAGACTCACGTAAGCCACAGCACTGCTCTGAAGGACAACGCTGTTATCCTGAAGGAATGACAAAGAATAGGGTGTCAGATCATCCCCTGCCATAATGCAGATCTGTTGCCACACCTGTCACCCTGACGTCATTCCAGAGAGGTTTCCATTCTAGGTTGTGGTTAACAAATTGTAAGTCCAGTGGGGATTCCCTGGAGAAAAATCATTTGGTTCTTTTAATATCATCAAACCACATCTCACTTTCTCACAGAGAGAAACAAAAAAATTCACCTGACCATTCCTAAAGTTCCTGCTATCTTTTTACAGGGTCTGGGATTAATCTTCAATGGACACGTGTTCAATTGAAAGCTATTCAAGGTTAATAACTGAGATGCAGCATTACAGGATCAAAATAAATACAGATTTACAATTTAAATATAATTTGTTGAGCAGCAATAAAAAGGAAATGTTTATGTGTTTATGCTTAATTTCTATCTATCTAGTCTTCACTTGAAAGGCCAGACTTATTTCTCTCTGACCTTTCCCCACTCGTAGGACCCAATGTTCCCCAGGGCTGTGCCTCCCCACGAGCAAAACACAGTGGTACGGTCCGGCACCCATCCCTGTTTGGTCTGCTCTGTTAGCGCTGCAATGAGTTGAGTCATAATGGCTGAAGTCCCACCTCCCTGGTCATTGTCATGGCGACTGCCTACCAGAACGTGGCGATCTGGAAAGATAAAAAAAGAGCAGGATCGCTAAGTCAAAATAAACAAATTTCACAGGCTATCTTTAGTAATGTATAGTTTTGTTCTTCTGTGCTAATATCCACACAGTGGAGGCTCTAAAAACGAACACTTACTAAAAACGATAATTTATTAATAGTTCATCAGACAATACCTCTTGGGAATGTTAATATATAGAATGCGTCAAGGACTGTGGAACCGGCAGGGCCACAGCCCCTACTTTTGATCATTGAACATGTAAAATAAAATAAAAAATATTTATAAATAAAATGAAACTTTTTTTATGTGCTGTAGTCTATGGCAGCAAAAGCATGATTCTCCAATAAGATGGTGATAAATTATTCGAGAAATGTATTGGCTGATTGTGTCATGTGATGTAAACAAAACAGCAGACCTTTCTTCTGAAGCTTCCCCAGGGAGTTCACGGTCAGCGTCGGGTGAAGTGCTTTTGCTGGCATTGTGCTGGGAAATGCGTTAAGACATGTGATTGTCTTAAGGCTAAACTTTAACGCTAACAGATCTCACAGGGATGTTTTTTACCACAGTGGATGCTTTCAGGATAGCCAGGGACTTCATCCAGCATAAAGTCTGATGGAGACACTTCTTCAGGAATATTTAGAGCAGTGGCGAGTTTGATGTTTCTTTTCAAACTATTTTTATTCTGTTAATGACTTATTGTGTTAGTTGTAATAACAATTGCAACTATATAAACATGGCGTGTGTGCGCTTGAACATCTGAACAAAACAAAAATAAATATTCGGTAGCTGACTTAATTATAATGTCAATAGCAGCCACATTTATTATGCTCAGGGACCACAGCCTATGAGAAAGCAGTACATTCCTGAGTCTAAACATAGTTTAGCTTGTATCATGTGAGGCAAATCAGTTGTGTGATCAGGGGAATGCTGGTGTTTTATGTGTACACGTGTGTGCTGGGTGATGGTATTGCAAGTTTTGCTTGATGGGCTCGACCCATTTCAAATGTGTTCATAGGTCCATTGAATATGTACATATATAGAAAATAGGATTTTGAGGGATGTGGATGCTTTGAGCTGTCAGGTTGGAGTAAAATGTTTGATTTCTTTAAATACGGGGTCATTTTTTTCATAGTACTTTTATTCATTTTTATGACCTCAAAGCCATATAAGAAGCCACCTGAATAAAATAAACATTAATCCTGAGATGAAACATGAGGCCACCGTTTTTGGAAGAAGAAATGCAACAAAACACACTATACTTTCAGCGACACCATTTAGTTCAACAGTTGATATTTTTCACATTGATCTAAATGATTTCAAACTAGTGCTAATGTGGATTCATGAAGGCTAATATGGTGACAGGAGGATGTGGCTGCAGAGCCAGGGATGGTATTATACTCGCCATTTTGCTGGTGTGCTTCTCTTCTTCATATTCCTGGCACTGATGATAACATAATGTTTTTTGCAACATCATTTCATATTCTGATGCTGTATAAACATGCAGTATATATAATAGACTTATTTGATAAGAACACATTAGATAAAGTACCTAATGTTCTTTCATATTTTCTCTACAGCATGTTGCCCTAATTCTCTATGATTAAAAGTGCCATCTTTTCTTAGGAACCTCATGACAAAGGTTTCATTGATTTACAAGGACAAGATTTAAAAAATCTGTCTATTCAACCGTATTCAATGCCCCCCTCAGCTGGAATTGAAGCTGCCACCTACTAAGCCAGACCACAGAATTACTTTCAAAATAATGAATCTCAGCACAATACAAACACTAAATTCTGATGTATCCGCAGTAGCAGACAGCAGCGATGCCCCTAGACACAAACACAGACACAGATGAGCCCACACTTCACGCCGCAAGGTCACTTACTGTTTGAACAACTTAATGATGCACACCTGTTGTGAACATCACTGCTGGGTTAAATATCTGCATTCACAAAAGCACACAATGATAATGTTGGGAAAATGACAGGGGGACAAGGCAACCTCTCCTCAGCAGATACACCATCTGCTCAATATTTAAACACCATCAGGCTTTCTGGCTTTATTTCCCTCCACTCACGATAAATGTGAGGTTGATTTCAATAGATGTGTAAAATGGAATGTATTTCCTATACACTACAATTCTCTGGTATTGGTGGATATTGGCATTCATTAATTCACTTGTCTCAATGTGTTGTGATGGTTAAGACAAAAAGTATTACTTTATACATTTCTAATGCAACTGGGGGGCTTAGTTGTCTGACTTTAACTCAACAGAAAATAGAACACATACCATGAAGGAAGACAGGAAACAAATTCATTGCCATGCACTAAAATACTTTGTTTATATTCACATGAAATAAAGCAGAAAGTTGAGCCTGAAACATTCACCAATAGACTGTGCCAGTTTTGTAATCGTGAGTTATTCTGTTGAAACCTTTACTGACTTGTGCAAGTATGCCACTTGGCATAACAGGCCTTTTTAGCATCTCTGGTTAGATAAGATCTCCCCGTTGTAGTGAAATCACATTTGCTTAGGTCTGCTGCATCAGGGATTCATCCATGTGTACCCTGTTAACAGCTTAATGTTAACCACAACACTCATCTTTAACCATCCAAGTGTTGTTTTTTATGTTCAGATGTTCACACAGAGTTTCTTGCAAATTCATGTTCTTGCATATTCATCATCCTTTTTCATATTTAGTCAAGTTTCAATCACAAACGTCCATTTATTTTATTAGGATTTTGTGTCACAGAGCAACAAAAAGTATGGCATAATTGTGAAGTGGTTGGAAATTTACATCTGGTTTTAGTTTACAGATTTGAAAGTGCAACATACACACCGATTCAATAAACTAGACTATTATTGAAAGGTATATTTATGCCAGTAAGTCAATCACTAAGTGAAACACATTATGTACATTAATTACACACAGACCAGTGTTTTCAGGCTATTATTTCTGTGAATGATGAGGGTTTTCTGCTTGCAGTGAATGAAAACAACATATAAGATTAGAATATTACAGCAGGGCAACGAGGATACATTTTTATGTAAAAATGTGAGTGTAATGAGAAATAAATGAACACCTGCTGCTCTTATTTTCAAAAGGTACTATTAATCTTCTGACTGCATATTGTGATTTATTGAACATGACTGAACATTTATATTTCTACCCTGGGTAAGTTCTTTTCAGAACCGCCTTTTAGAACAGTGTCTGTAGACAGAGAAATTCAAATATTGCTAAAGAGTCTCATTTAGGACTAAACTTTGGGGTTCTAAGGCGAGAATATGCTTTGATCAGAACCGCTCCATTGTAGTTCTGTCTGTATATTTAGGGTAGTTATCCTGCTGGGATTTGAACCTCCACACTAATCTCAAGTCTTTAGCAACCTCTAACAGGTTTTCTTGCATGATATCCTTGTGTTTAGGCAAGGCAAGGCAAGGCAAGGCAAATTTATTTATATAGCACAATTCAGTACAAAGACAATGCAAAGTGCTTTACATGATTAAAATATAGCAAAATAAAACAGAATAAAAGCAAGTAGGAATAAAATGTAGATAGAAAAAAAGAACAAAAAAGTGGTGATTCAGTTAACTAGAACAGTTGAAGGCAATCCTAAACAAATGTGTTTTTAATCTTGATTTAAAGGAACTCAGGCTTTCCGCACCTTTACAATTTTGTGGAAGTTTGTTCCAGATCAGTGGAGCATAGGAACTAACTGCTGCTTCTCCTTGTTTAGTTCTAGTTCTAGGTATGCAGAGAAGGCTGGAGCCAGAAGACCTGAGTGCTCTGGAGGGTTGATACACTGATAACAAGTCTGTGATGTATTTAGGTGCTAAGCCATTCAGGGATTTATAGACTAACAGGAGTATTTTAAAGTCTATTCTCTGAGATACAGGGAGCCAGTGTAAGGACTTTAGAACTGGGGTGATGTGCTCTACTTTCTTAGTCTTAGTGAGGACGCGGGCAGCAGCGTTCTGGATCAGCTGCAGCTGTCTGATCCACTTTTTAGGCAGACCTGTGAAAACACTGTTGCAGTGATCAGTTCTACTAAATATAAACGCATGGGTTAGTTTTTCCAGATCCTGCTGAGACATTAGTCCTTTAATCCTGGAAATGTTCTTCAGGTGATAGAAAGCCGACCTTGTAACTGTCTTTAGATGCTTTTGGAGGTTCAGGTCTGAGTCCATCATTACACCCAGATTTCGGGCCTGATTAGTGGTTACTAGCTGAAGCGACTGAAGCTGTGTTTAGATCCCGCCACCCTCCCATCACCTCTGAGCAGCTTCTCCAGGTCTGCTGAAGCAAGTTCTTCCCACAACATGACGCTGTCTACGGCAGTTTTAGTTTTCTGCCACACACTGTTTTGCATTTGGACCAACAGGTTCACTTTGGTTTTATTTTGATCTGAGCAACATCTTCCAAATGTTTGCCGTGTCCCTTACATGGTTTTGAGACAGCTTTAAACAAAGCTATCAGAGCTCTCTTTAAACAGTGGACATCTTCTAATTATTCTTCTATTAAAACCAGATTTTTGGAGTGTACAACCTGTATTCGTCCTGTCGTAAGACTTTCACAGCTGAGGTTTCGATTTTTGTTGGTCCTCCAGAGTTACCATGGGCCCTTTGGCTGCTTCTGTTAATGTCGGTTGTAGTGGTAGGTTTGCAGTTAGGGTTAGGCCAAACTTGCAAGTCTGCTGTGTTATTTGGTCTTCATGATGCTGTTTGTTCAAATCTCCTCCTAGGAGACCTCTGAAGCTGGTAGTATTATTTTCTATTTTGTGGTATCCGAATAAAAATGGCTGGAATCAAATACCCCCTCACTTTATTTTATAAAAAATTAAAACAGTTTAATTTCCCTTCTGTTTCACAATTATGATACTTTATTCTGCTCTATCCCATGAAATCCCATTAAAATATATTGAGGTTTGTAATTAAAATACCACAAAATGTGAAAAAGCTAATAGGATATAAATACTTTTGCAAGACTGTAATATATTAACTCCAGCAGTAATGCAGATGAATAAAAAAAATCCCATGGCATTGTTGGCTTTGTTTTCTTCAAAAATAAACATGACGTATGATAAGGCAATATGATTGATGAACCAGAGGGACATCTTTGGGACTGTGTTATCACTGTTCGTGTTGGTCCTCTTTTCTTAAACAGCTTTCAACATGTTGAGCATTTTTAAATGCATTTTGAATTATGTGGTATAACTCACTTTAACAGTACACTGACGAATGTCTATGTCGTATCATTAAAATAACAAGCAAATGATGCTACAATGCAAATGCAAATAGGATGTGCACTAGATTAAGTTAAGGGAAGAAAGGGGCTCAATACAAATGTGTGCCACACAAAAATGTCATTTAGAGCACAGTTTGAAAACGATGAATAATTTTCTTGCCATTTATTTTAGTTTATGTCGGTCTACCAGATCAGATCTCAATAAAATGCACTGAAGCTTGTTGTGTCTAACCCACAAAAAACATTCAAGAGGTGTGAATAGATGCGAAGTTAAATACAGTGTAATGTAACTTTTTAGAAACATTGGTCGAGGGCAGCAGGGTCTGACTGCAGTCCTTAAGGTTTGGAGTTGGACAGATTTTAGATGTGTCCACACTCCAATGTAGCTACTTCAAATGGTTGAATCAGCTCCTCAGTTCATCATAGAAAAATCTAATATTTTCTTTGCCTAAAGTTTTGTCTATGTGAGTGCTATGATTGTCTAAGTGAGAGCAGGAAGTATTTCTAACCTTTAATTATCTGAAGAGAATTGATCATTGTTGTTGCAGCACACACCAGACCCTTGTGCATACCAGTAACCTTGCAATAGTAAAATAAACACAAAGGCAACTTTCTTGGGAACTGTGTTGTGTCTGACTGCTCACTCACTGATTTACACATAGTCTACCTCTACAATCTAAAACCTAGAGGACGCTGGGCCTCGTGGACTGACCCCAGTTGATCTCTGGTCTACGATCAGAGACGTTTGTCTTAGGAGTTCAGAACCCCACCTGACTTCCACCTCACTGAGAATTTCAGTTAGCTCCCTCATCACTGCACAGAAATTTGTCCCAACACCTCATAAATATGGAATGTTAATTATGTCTTCCTTCATCACTACAAACCTGGAGACTTAATTTAACGGGGAGAAAGTAGCAGCAATGAGAAACAGACGGCCTGCAGTATCCATGTTGAGAATGTTTCCTTCCTCCTCCAAGTGCCTGTATTCTCTTAGGATACATATCATTATCAGAGAGACCATCCTAACTTGATCCAAGTTAACAGATTTGTAGCATACTTCTGAATGTTTTTTTTTTTTTTTTACAAATGAGAGGTCTGTACTGGTAGCAACTGCCACAAAAGTGAATCTACCTGCAAATGTTCACACAATTTCCAAGTTCTCTCACTTCAAGCGACAAGAGGGAAGAGACGGGCATTGAGATCATTTCACAGCATTAACACAGGGAAACTGATTTATAAGCACTTCAAAGTCAGAACATTCACAAATATTAAATTAATAAAAACCTGTGAGACATGTCCCAAAGGAGCATAAACCACAGGCAGACCTAGCAGAAACAGGGTGTCATTTCTGAAGAATCTGTTAATGATCCAGTGACTAGTTGAAGCTTTTATTTTTGCCTCAGAAAATAAGCTGTTTAAAAACAAAAAATATTACTTTGACAGAAGGATTTACTCCCTCTCTTCCTACAGACAGCTGTAAACAGGCATTGTTATTTTGAAATCTGTTAGATTTCTAACCTGGTAATTTGTCCATACCCTGGTAAATGCATGGGAAACACAGGGAGATAATAATGGACCCAGCAAGCTGCCCTGGTTCCTGGACACTCTACCTGTAAAGGGCATTCACCAAACCCTGATCACTGCAGCAGACAACACTGATGCTTGTTCAGCTCCAGGACACTGGACAGAGCTTCCAGGGTAAGACCCACAAACAGTAATTACTGTAAACTACTTTAAATCAGTGACCTGCCAAAGTGCAATAGCCTGTCTTATTTAACTGATTTTATGTTTAAGACAGCAGAAGATAACATATTCTGGGTTGCAAATAAGTCAGTCTGAGAAACACTAATGAATGAGTAATATTAGATAAACCATGTTTTGTTGCCCTTTGGCTAAAACAAGTTGCTGAATGTTGAAAAGGATCAGCTAAAGTTTAAAGCAGCCAGTGGGGAAGATTGTTCTTTCCAACTAGTTCTATCCTTAAGATGAAGCTGCTGAGGCAATTTCTGCAGTCACATTTTCTCTGGAGTAGGTTGTATTCCCTACATCATGCCACATTCAGTCTAACCTTGAAGCTTGCAGTCAATTAAAACATGACGTCATTATTTAAATTTTTGTCATCCTTATGATCATCTTTTCATTCAGACATTTTAGAGAAGAGTGGGTCTAATAAATCTGCTTTGTCACTACTTTGAGTTACATAGAACCAACAGCAGGGGCGGTTCTAGACAAGGGCCAGAAGATTAGTGAAGAAAATATGATTGTAACCAATTTAGGAAACAAGAATTTGCAGTAAATTAATTCATGAAGTGAAACACATGATTTTCAGACCATAAGACGCACCGGCTTATAAGGTACACTGAATATTCTTCCCAAGTGTGTAATATCACTCTGCCCCTTCATCTACACAGCTCTCTACTGAGAGGGAGAGCTATCCGTTTGTCGGGAGGATGTGTAACGAATGCTGCTGGTGAACCACAAATTCAGCCGAACACAGAGTTACTTTGAAAAGGTTTATTGGAAATGTTCAATGTAGATGGACCAGAAGTTGCTGACAGAACCACACTTGAGCAGATGCAGGTGGAACCAGACTTGAACAGAAAACCCCACGGCGGCAGAGCACATGTGAGGTGATGCGACGGTCTAGCAGTGAGTGGGTGAGTGAGGCAGGTATGTGAATGCAGGATAACAGGTGACCAGAGTTGACATTAATTACTAACAGCAGGTGGAGCTGATCTGAGCTGACTGGAGGCTGAGGTGTGGACAAAGCTGATTGGGTGGTGACAGATGACTGTTGGTTGAGGGGAGTGGAAACAAATTAGTCCAGAACAAAGCAAACAAAACCCTAAATCATGACAGGATGGAGTACTTGGACAACACTGCCCTGTTTCTAACATAAGGCCAAAATAAACTAAACTTTTATATTGAATTAACTTACTTGGTTTATTGTTGCTAGAGCTTTCTCCGGGTGTGAGCTGCCTTTCATGAATGCACTTCTAGTTTAGACATTACAGTCAGGCAGTCTTGTAGACAGCTCAGGGGCCCGATCAGGTAGTGACACAGGGTCTGTCTCATTCCGCCTACTTCTACACTTCGAACGCTTAGTTTTAAGTATATAGTGTAGATAACACAAAAAATCAGTGCACTGAAGGTACCCGGATGACCCCCTAAAAACGGTCACAAAATGCAGTGTGTAACGATGGACCCTACTCGCACTAAACGGACGCCATCTTGACTACAAAGCGGAAAGGGAGGGACTAGGGACGTCGGGAAGATGTTCCCATTTTGAAAATAATGGCGGACAATTCAGCCGAGACAGCCGGAGCTGCGACACCGCAATCATATAAATGTAAGTAATGGTGGTAATACGAGGCATTGTACTCTGGTCTAATGCATCACTTACATGTCCCTCACTGACAGAAGCTGATATACATACCTCATGTTCAGCCAATAGTAGGAGGATCCTGCGTTGACGTCGGAGGCGATGTATTTTCCACATGCTGTGAGTGTTAACGATTGGTTAAAGAATGTGTGTGTTTGTAAACAAACGCCGGCATATATTTTTGGCGGGCTGAAAATTCGCGTTCACGTGTGTTGCGTTCGTCACTTCATCCCGTCATTTCCGGTAAGCGTTTTAACATAAGTGTTCCTTTTGGAACAATACTAACGATCGAAAGTGGGCACTACGGCAGTAAGTGGTCAGTGCACATTAGCAGTGCACTGACGGAAGTATTCGGAATGAGACAGACCCACAGTGTACCTTAATGCTCCGAATGTCCAGTGAGCAGAGCGGCTTTGTTGCTAACCAAAGTCGTACTTACATATTTTAACACATTTTTGAGTGCACTGTACCACATAAAATCAATTAGTAAGCACAATGGTGATCATATATAAGCACACCAGATTATAAAGCGCAGCATCAATTTTTGAGAAAATGTAAGGATTTTAAGTGCGCCTTATAGTCTGAAAAATACATTAGATTAATGGGGTACCGCGAGCGAGCTATTTTTAGAAACGTAACGTCACATCACGTGGTACGCAGTAGGACAAACTCCCAAACCCGCCGCTGTTTTGCTGTGGAAGAGACGTGCGTTAGCCTAGGTTGTACTCGTTTAAAAGACTGCTTTTTCCAAAATCTAAGACCATGGTTTATAAACATTGTTGCTATGGAACGTGCAACAGCGACTCGAGGTACGCTGATCGGCCGCATATGAAGGATGTTTTCTTCATTACTTTCCCGAAATTCAAGAGTGCCAAGGAGAAATGTGTGCGCTTGGTCCATCGGTGCGGTCGGCCTACATATGTAGCAAGCATTTTGTCGAGGAAAGGGCACAACCGAAGAACATCCTGACCCAATTCCAGCGACATCAAGTAGTGAACAGGTAAGAGTATTTTGGTGGCCGACATGTAATGAAGCGCCTGCTACCATGATAGCATACAGGCTATCATGGTAGCAGGTGCTAACATGATACCCTGCTACCAGGGTAGCCTACTCAAAAACATTTCAAATGAGACAAACATTAAACATATACCGATCCCTGGACGGTGATTACAAACAAACAAAAACGGCCGACGACGGCATGACCGCCGCGCAGGAAAAAAAAAACAAAGCTTACCGTTCGATCGACTCGGCCCGTTTTCCGGTCTTTTTAAGCCCTCGACACTCAAGCCATCATTTGAGGTGAAGGTTGGTGTGTTCTTCGACAGTGCGACCAGTAAACCGTGCGCCTGGGACATCGTTTTGGGAAAGTTTAATGGCTGCAAAGTTGGTCATATCGCTGGTTCTGTTGCTGGTTGCTACGTGCGTTCTCTATCGGTTTGTCCTACCTAAGCGGCAAAAGGGGCGTTGCTCTTGAGGCGGTGACGTCACGTGCGCGGTACCCCATTCCATCAGCAATGACCATTATCTCCTTATGGGTAATCAAAAAGTAACATTTAAGATTAGAAGATTACATTAGACCAATGCAAAATTATTTTAATATAGAAGTTTGATTTTAATTTTTGAGGAATGCGGAAGGCTGCAGATTATAAATGGAGCACCTGAACGGTATATGGTGAACATGACATGCAAAGGGAAAATTATGTGGAAAAGACCCTACCATAACAGGTTAAGAAATAACATCCCACCTTGATGGGACCTTCACTGAAACGGCGATTTTATCTTATGAGTGTTGTTAACGGTGAACCAATAAGCACCCTGTAATGTGTTAAAGTGACCATCGGGGGGAGTAATATTTTACCACATTATATTTTAAAATAACATTTAATCAGGCAGAGGGTCTCAATGAAACAAATTGCTTTCTTGTCCCCCATGGGGGACTTTACGTTTCAGTACATCCCATCAAGAGAAAGACAAACATAGACATGTTTACTGAGCCTTCAAACTCTTTGCTGGTGCATCTCAGTGGCGAGTCCCAAACAGCCAAATTTGTTGGTCTTTCCGCCATAGATCGAGCTAGAACTTCCCCGAGGTCTTTTCCTTTTCACCATTGAGTTCACACCACAGCCGGCATGCGATGCTGTGCAAGGATCACATCCAGCTTGCATTTGAGTCTGGCTGTGTAAAGCTTGATTTAAACCATCATACATTCCCGGCAGCTTCACCAATGCCAGAACTGCCACCGGGATCTTCCATATTTGCCGATATACCAGGTAACCGCCTGCTCCAATAAGCAGAAATCTTGTTATCATAAGTCCAATGATGTAAGCGTCTTGCACGTCCTAAATAAAACAAAATAGACAGACGTTGTCATCTCCCAACTTCCCCAGAAATCCAGGGTGTTTACGGCTGCATGTGTCCCCTCAGGACAGCTTGGCTCCCCTGCACCTGGTCTTCTCGTTGAGAATATTTGATCAGTTGCGTTGAGCGACCAGTTGACCAGATGAATAATTTTCAATTCAGATGATTTGCAGAAAAAGGCTCTGAGAGAGTTACGCAGCATACAGACAAGAGAGCACAAGCAGGAGAGGTTCAGGGGAGGAGCGTCCACTGAAGCATTCGCTTTCGCTGAGAGCCAGAAGGCAAGGTTCTGTCTGCTCAAATACTGAAAAATTAATTTCAGATCAGCAAATGTATTTCCAGGGCTGCACTGTGGAGCAGTGGGTAGTGCTGTTGCCATGCAGCAAGAAGGCCCTGGGTTCAAGTCCTACCCTTACCCTGGGTCTTTCTGCATGGAGTTGGCATGTTCTCCCTGTGCATGCGTGGGTTCTCTCCGGGTACCCCGACTTCCTCCCACAGTCCAAAAAACATGACTGTTTATCGGCCTCTCTAAATTCTCCTTAGGTGTGAGTATGTGGGAGAATGGTTGTTTGTCCTGTCTGTCTCTGTGTTGCCCTGCGATAAACTGGCGACCTGTCCAGGGTGTACCCTACCCATTGATGACTGGAGATAGACACCAGCACCCCTCGTGACCCCACAAGGGATAGACGTGTTACAAAATGGATGGATAAATGTATTTCCTGCTTTTTATATGTAACCCACTTTTTTCAGTTAATGTTAAGATAAAGACAAATGTGCTCATTTAAAAGTTACCTTGACCTTGTGTTTTAAAGGAGAAGTCCGGTCAACAAGGAAAAATAAGGGGATCATTAGCTATAACTAAAACTAATACGTTTGTGGTTATTTAATGAATTTAGCTTTAATCAATAAGAAAATAAAAACATAAATTGTCGTCTGGATCACTGTGTATGGGGGCGGCCATTAATGCCCAAATATGGGCAGTAAGGGCCGCCTGACATCACATCCTGTGACGTGAAAAGCGGAGAGCCAACAGCATTTGTCCGCACTTTCCAAGCAAAGTCAATAGGAGCTATTGTACTCAGCTGCGATCATCAACAATTTTTTCGGATTTCCAGAGGACTTCACCATTGAAATTCGCGGGAACTATTGTTAAAGCAACAATGCTCACGTGCATGGCAGTTGGATGTAACAATACATCGGGTAAAAGTGGAAAAAACATTAGTTTTTTCACCTTTCCGATTCATCATCCACCACGGGCTGTTTTGCTGGATTACCTACTTCAAGAGAGAGGATTTCCCATCTAACTTCTGGCCAGAGAGAAACAACGTCATATGCAGCCAACATTTGGAAGAAGAATGTCTTCAAGATGACATGAGAGCGAGGATTTTCGGTATGTTTTTCTTTTTCATAATGTAGAATTTGCCGGAACATTTCTGTACCGACCAGAGCGGCGGAGGGATACGACACACTTATGTGTTGTATCCCTCCGCCGCAACAGTGAGCATAAGTATGCTCACTGTTGTGAAGCCCACTTATTTTATGCAACTTTGGTCTTATTTTTCACTTGTATATTTCATGAGTTGTGGGGTTGCAGTTTTTTTGGGCTTGTTTCTGAAAGTGAAGTCGATTGTTTGGGGTCTAAACTAAGTGACGCTGAAATATCCCTCCGCCTCATAACGCGCTGCAGCTCCTCCTCACAGCAACAGAGAGTAAACTCAGAAGGAGCCGCTCTGCCCGTATTTTCTGCAGTTTACGGTTGCAATAACTGATGATAACTGCTGAAAGTAGATTAGACGGAGCAGATCACCATTTTGAGCAGAGATTGGTTCTAAAGATGAGTTTTATACTCATCTTTTAACATTGCAGAACCCAACCCATAAACCGTACTTTAATGCTTATTTGTTGTCTTTTTATGTCTCTAATACTAAATGTAAAATTAGTATTACTTTAAATTTAAATGCCTAATACCATGTATATCTTTGTTTAAGAGGTTAAAAAAAATATTTCGGCATGAAAACGGGTATTTATTTACAAGGGGACAGATAGGGCATCGGGACTTGCTCTACAGCCGATACGTCACAAACTGGGAGGTGGCAGTACTGTTCTTCACCAAGATGGTGGCCCCCATAAAAGGACCTTCAAATGAAAATTACTCTTAATTAAAAAAGCTTATCATTTATTGAACAGTATGTAATAATTTTATATTTAAAGTACTTTCAGCAGTTTTAATTCTGATTTTGTCCGGACTTCTTCTTTAAAACATGATGCTTTGACACAGGAGTATTCCCATGTATTGGAGCAAAGAGTATTTTAGGATTTATTATGACTGCTTGTCTTTGTGCAGCTATAAAGTAAACAAAGCAATGCAGATAGGCCTGCTACAAGCATGCATGAATATTCATTCCGTTCATATTTGACTGTAGAACATGCGTATGATCAAATGCCAACAACCAGTTGAAGTGTTGCTACTTGCAAAGATTTGTGGTCCATATTATCTCTTTTAGTGGCCCATTATGTCTGCTTAATATCACACTGTAAATCAGCAAGGTAATTTTCCACTGGTGAGTGGGCAGGACAGGTAGGGTTGCACCACACAGCTATGGGAGTGGAGGGGGAGGCTGTTTAAAGAGGAAGGCTGTGGAGGAGAGGCAAGGACAAGATAAAAAAAAACCTGACAATTAAAAGAAAAGGGCAGCAACGGCAAAACGAGCCAGAAATGTTCCCCTAGAAGAAAAACTGAGCCAAAGTATTACTGTTTATGTTTTATGTAGTTAGGCTGTTTTCTGTATGTGAAAGTATGAAGTAATAATGCCTCTTTTTGAGCACATGCTGAGCTCACCGAGGACAGTCTGATTGTTGTTCTACGCTGAACGCAACCCTAGTTACACGTTGTGGTGGAGATTTGGGGTTATTTTTCTTACCGTCCTTTTTTGTCTCCATCGCAATTTTGAAACAGCACAATGGTCTTTTCTACTTCTGTCTTAAGTTTCCAGAGCTGAGTTGCTACATCAGGCAGCCACTGCAAGGCAGGATAGTCTTAAACAATGCCCTAATTTAGCAGTCCTTTCTAATCTGTACATCAATCTTACTTTTGCTTCTATTGTGGGAAACTGACACATATTTCAGCTTTCTTGGAATAGGTGTCCTTGCCTTTGAAGGAAAAGTGTTCAAACAACATAAAAAGCTGGTATTACCCAAGTTGGAAAATAAATACTTTTATCTTACCAATCCACAAGAAAATGGCTAGAAAACAATCACATCAACAATACAGGAGCAAATGTACATGGCCTTAAATCTGAAATTGCCATCTACAGATCTACAGATCCTTTCTTGTTTTTGTTCTATTGTCATATTTAAATGATTCAGATTATTATACTGATTGTGACATCAAATATCCACTGTGTAAATACAAAATACAGTTTTTAAATGAGGATGTATTCATTAGCAGAACAAACATATTCAAATCAACCTGGCCCTATCTGAAAAAGTAATTTCCACCTAAATTTAATGACTGGCGGTGAACCCTTGGCGGCGACAATTGCCATCAAGTGCTAAAACTGGGAATGAGTCTTTTACATGAAGATTTGTTTGATGAGCTGTGCTTATATTATTAAAAACTTGCTCTTCCTCAAGCTACCTTGACCAAGGCTTGAAAAAGAAAAGTGTCCATCAGCTTGCCATGCCCTCTAAATCTACAGACCTATATATTACATGGTTGTCAACATATAAATTGAATTTTAAAATCTTATTGTTCAAATAAATATTGGAAAGAAGCATTATATCAGAAACAATAAAGATGTGTAATCACGCATGTTTTTTCTGTCAAACTTGCATGCAGGTAATCATTCAGTTTCTGATTTGATTTACACTCCTAAGCTGAGCCACATTTCCTGAATGTTTTGGTAGACACAGCAGCTAATTTTTGCAACCACCTGTAGCATACCAGTGAAGTTAATTTTAAACAACAAACACTGGTTTGTGATCCATCTGGCTTATTGTGTGTAAACTCATTTTAGTTGTGTGCTGTGTGGCCAGAATCTGGGGTAAATACTGTATTGTTGAGTTGATGTGCTCTGTGCCTGTTAATTTTGTACAAACCTGGGTTCTTTTTTCCTTTCAGGTATCCAACAACATTGTAAATCTTCTTGTAGGCCATCTGGTTTCCAATAGTCAGAGTAATCTTCTTTCGCTCTGGGGTAAAAAGAGATAAAAGGAAAAAAAGTTGCATGGTTTCTAATCCAAGAAGTAAAAACATCCATGGAAAAGTTTCGATAGTATTTGATATTGTTCTCAGTAGCTATGGTTACATGCACAAAATTTCACAATCAGATTAAAATGTATTCGAATTAAATAATCGGATTGTACTGTTTATATGGGCACACAATCAAGTAATCCGATCATAATGTGCGTGTGTATGTGCCTGGCTTTACTCAGAAGAGAACCACTTTGACATGGGATGTTATCAAGTTCCCCTAAAAAAATCACAGAAGAAGAAGTACTTCCATATTTGCTAAACAACAAAAAATAGTAATTAAAGCAGCATTATACAAGTTCTTTTGTCTTCCGAGTGCCCAGGCTGGACTTGCACAATGTTCTAATTACAGTTGAAACATTACAGAGTAAGCAACAATTTTAAGCTCTTTTATTTTTTTCAAACAGAAAGGTTTTTTCGGAAGCCCCGACAGTTTTGCTTCCTGACGTATTTCCGCCACTCAAAAATGTGGACCAAAGGTGTGATGGCAGTAAGCTGTTCTCAGGGCCATCTTTCCATGGTTATTTCTCATGCTAACAGTGAAAACATGTTGGACTATGGTGTTTAGTATTTTGCAATCAATCTATCAATCAGTCAATCAATCAATCAATTCTGCATCTATAACTCAAAAGGTTGCCTTTTTAGTTTTTGGGATTTATCTTTGCTTTGTGCCATTGTCCTCTGGTCTCCTGACTCACCACACAAAAAACGGCCCCCGGATCTGGGAATAACTTCACACTTGACTCGCCGTCCTGTGGTTGCAAGTATGAAACCAGTGAGATTTGGTAAATGTTTTAGTAAACAGATAGTAATGATTTTCCCAATGTATTCAAACACTGGAGCAATTTCTTCACCACCCAAGCCATTGGAGCCCCATATTTGCTGATGGATAAGGAGATATATGCCATAAACAGTTTATAGCTGTCCATATCACAATGTTTTGTAAGCAGGGTTGAAGATGAATCTCTGACATAAGTGAGAATTACTGTGGCGTACTTGCTACATGTTTTTTTTAACTTAGACAAATAGAAACAGCTTAAATATCCTTCCAGTCAACTCTGCAACAAGGATGATTTCGGCTTTCCAAGCCCAAAGTTC
This sequence comes from Fundulus diaphanus, assembly GCA_037039145.1. Classification (NCBI taxonomy): domain Eukaryota; kingdom Metazoa; phylum Chordata; class Actinopteri; order Cyprinodontiformes; family Fundulidae; genus Fundulus; species Fundulus diaphanus. The sequence goes on from CM073128.1 coordinate 48,576,292, forward strand.
TTTCAAAACAGAACCACAAAACATAAATGCACCAGTTAGCATGACAGTAGTGGCTTTCGTCAGTCCAGCAACCAGTTCCAATCTTAATGTCAGTAAAAACGGTATATTAGAGGCGCTTTACTGCTGAACAGTTTACCTTTTGATATTTGATAACCATTCATGCCAATCCCATTCAGGACCTCTGTCGTGGTGTAGCATGTTAAGTTGGTGTCTTTGGTACAGAGGACCTGGGTTTGAATTCCAGTTGTGTCAGGAAGGATGCCCGGTGTAAAAATGTTGTTAAGTCTGAATAAGGTAGCAGTCAATAAGACCAACAGTAGAATTCAACATTTCCTAGAATTCTTACTGAATGCTTTTGTAAATTCAACTTAATAATAATAATGTCATATTTGAAATAAAATGTTGCAGTTACTCATTGGTTACTTTTTGAGTCAGCTTGACATGACACAGCCAGTGTTTTAGGTCTCACTCTGTTGTTTTAGGTTCTGTTTTCTTGCTCTTCAGAAGCACAGCTCAATTTGCCAATCTGTCTCACTCTTCTTCACTCTGTGCTTCTCCTGCCATCAGCTCTCCATTTACACAATTGCCGCACTTACCTGCCAAATTTTCTCCTGCCTGCTTCTCATTCACTCACCACCCACAGTCCCTCGCTGCCTGCCTCTCACTGCAGTCTACTCAGTCATCAACCATCCTCCCTTCTTTTATCTTTTCTGTGTATTCCCTACCATCATCATGCCCTTCACTGACTTTTGCAATAACTGCAACTCTGCAGCAATAAACAACAAGCCTTGCAAAAGTATTCATACCCTTCTGTGTTTTGTTTTCACATTGTATCATATTTCAACCACAGCCCTCAGTGCATTTTACTGGGACTTTATGTGATGGACCAAATGAAAACAAAAGTGCATAAATGTGAAGTGGAAAAAATATACATTGTTTTCAAAAAATTTATTCGTTTTAACTTCTTAAATATTTGCCAATAATTTGTAAAACCACCATATGCTGCTATTACAGCTTCAAGGCATTTATGGCTTTCCCAGCCCATGGTTTTTTGTTTGTTTGTTTTGTTTTGTTGTTTAGCAAAATAGCTATTTCAGATTGGGTAAGGCATTTGTGAAAATTAATATTCAAATCTCATTAACAGATTGCCAATTGGATTCAGATCTGAACTTTGACTGGGCCATTCTAACACACAAATATGCATAGATCTAAATAATTCCATTGTAGCTCTGGCCGTAATTTTAAGGTCATCATGCTGGAAGTTGAACCTGTATGTCATTTTCAAGTCTTTTCCCGCCTCTACCAGGTGTTCTGTCAGGATTAGCCTGCATTTAGCTCCAACCGTCTTCCCATCACCTATGATCAGCTTTACCATATCCTTGCTGAGGAAAAGCATCCCCACATGGTGTGGATGGTGTGTTCAAGGGGCTGTACAATGCTGCATATTGCATTTTTCATACATCCCAAAAACCTGTTTTGGTCTCATTTGATCCGGGAACCTTTTTGCACACGTTTCTTGGCTGTAAATAAAATAGAAAATGTTCAGATGACAAAATTACTATTCCTGGTAAGTTTACAGAACTCTTCTTTTTGAATATTTAGCAGTTAAATGAAATGGCCGTTTTTCAAATAATTTGTCTTTGTTGTATACAACTCCCAGTGTAAAAAGTAAATGATATGTTTAGAAAAGACTGTCCATGGTAGGTAAAATAAAGGGTAGTAGTTTGACTTCCATACTTATTTTCTTTATTTTGTCCAGGTGGTTATTCATGATTTTCAACATGAATTTTAGCCCTTGTCTTACTACAAGCCTCTGTACAAAGACAAGTTGTAGAAATGATCATTAAATCATTATCATAATGTAAAGGCAAATGCTTCAGTCTCACATCAACATGTGTATAAACTATTCTTAAGCCCTGATAAGTTTTGAAGAAAGAAATACTGGAATTAGCTCGATTGTGCTCTGATCTTTATATGGCTTATTTAGAAATGAGAAGTACAGAAATAGAAAGACACTCCTTAGAAGGTGTCCGATTCCACCGGGCACTCTCAAAGACATCAAAAAGAATTTCCCCACACACAAACGCACTGCCAGAAGATTCACGTGACTGAGCAGTCAGTGGAAACTGTCACTGCCAGCTCTGCTGCCTTGCTGGACGGCTGTGAGCTCAAGGGGGCTGATGGCTGGATATCTGAGGGAAAATACAGACGAAACGCCAGTAAAGATGTGAAGCAGGGGCTCAAACTGTGTGTGACAGAGGTCCCCTGCCTACAGCACCACAGCATGACAGCCCACTTTCCCCAGCTCCGCACCTCTCCTCCTTCCCTCCCAGTCCGCCTGTCTGCTTGCCCTCTCGCTCCTGTTTAATGCATTATAAAAATTCACTGCTCTCACTTATCTGAGCCACATAACCCATTTATCACTTTTGACAATGGCCACAAATGACTATGGCTAAAGAGAGGGGATGGAACATGTGGCCCTTACTGTATGTGTATTCAGTCTGCAGACATGCACGCAGGAAGCAAGAGAAAGATTTGTCAAATAGCGACTCCCCTTCATGATGAATGAGTTTACAGATACAGCCGCTTCTGCAGGTAAGAGGTGACTTACAGTTTTCAGAGCTGATTAAGTTATTTAAAGGGACTAAAATGTGTCTCTGACTTTTGCTAAATAAATCAAACATAGTGTGACTTTTATTCATAGCAAACCGTAGCTCACCAAGTCACTCTTTTGTTTTATTCGTTTATAACACGTAAATATAACTGTCAGAGTAAGAAAAGCTACATAGAAACTATAGAGACGTTTTTAGTTTGCCTGTACAAAATTTTACATCACGGAAAAAATAAAACAGATATGACAGCAAATTAGGAAGAGAATTGTGGACCACCAGAACTTTGTTTCATCCTTTGGTACAATTTCCTGATGCCACGTTCATCTGTTCAGTCAATCAGCCGTTGATTTAGTGCTTTACAATTAAAAACAATAGAAAGCACACAGAGATAAACAAAACAGAGCTTAGAAACCATAAGAACAGGCAATAAAGACTTAAAATCCAGACTAGAGTTTTACCGTGCAGGTTGACACTAAAGGCCCACCTGAACAAATGAGTTTTGGGATTAGATTTAAAAAGATTTATATCAGAGTCTGGATGTCGGCATTGAGAACGTACAATCACCAGGTGTTTGGACCTGGTCCTTGGTATGCCTAATAAAATCTGATACAAAGAATATAAACACACTATTCTGAGCAGGAGAACATCAAAAGTGCCAGATATACTTCAAAAACATCTCTTTCATTTCCACACTGTTAGAATGCCCTTAGTGGTTAGGATCAGCAGGAGGCTTGAGGCAAAGATTAGCTGCAGACCAACCAGGTGTTCGTTCACTAACATCAAACTCCTACTGGCAAAAAAGAAAACCTATTCAGCTGGTCAAATGAGGTCGCAGCAGCAGCTCTTAAGCATCTTAACAGGCAGCCTTTTATAACTGATCACACCCTCAAATTAACCAAAATTGCCTGACACAGGGTAAACAAGAACATGTATATGCACAAATGAACATCAACAAAATGACTTAAAACATCCAAATGATTTCTTTAACAAAATTTAAACGTGTTCTGTCTATCACAGAACACATTTAAATTTTTGGATTTAAATCTACAATATAAAACCCTAAAATACACAGTTTATGTTCCCCTCTCTCAGTCCATAAAAGGACTCTTCCGAAACCTTTGTAAGGAACTCAGGCCCCTGGGAACCTTTACGCCTAAGCACACGACAGAGTAAGAGACCAATCCAAAGAATATTAGTTAAAGCATTGCTTGTTGTTATCCATTTAATTATTTTTGTTCACAGGACAGGCCCTCATCAGTGTCAGCTGAGAAGACACTGTCAAAGCAAAACCAGAAACAAATGCAATAAAACGTTTTAATCTGTTTGTGCAATTACTTAATTTAATTTGATATTCAAAACAAATCATTCATTTAAATGTGTTTCAATAAACATAATGATGGCCTTCTTTACACTCACCATTGGTCCCATGTGACACAGGATTTTCAAAACACCAGCATATTGGGGTGAAACCGACAGATACAGTAACTAATCTTGACTAGTACTCATAAATAGTATTTCTTCAACTTTAGACACATATATGTATCTTCTAAATGTTTACTTATACAATTCTTTCATATTTGCACATGTGGTCTTATAGGTAGATATTGAGGTTATTTGACACTTTTAAAAATAGGGGATGTCCTATCCGGTAATATTGGCAAGGCAAGTTTATTTGTATAGCACATTCCAGTACAAGGACAATGCAAAGTGCTTTACATGATTAAAACAGGAATATAAAAACAGAATAAAAGCAAGTAAAAAAAAAAGAGTTGAAATAAAATGTAGAAAAACTGAAACAAAATTAGACATGTAGGAAAATGGAAACTTAAAGCAAATATTAATGATTTTAAAAACAGTTGGACTACAAACTTAAGGCTGGTTCACACAGCCAGACTCTTAGCCTGATTTTTGTCCTGATCTTCCCCTTCCGAGAGGCCCCGACTATCAGCGTGTCTCTTAAAATAATCTTAAGATTATCCTGCAGTGTGTGATGTGTTAAGAGGGATCTGGTCCCCTTAGCAGAATGTCGGGACCACTCCGACCTCAAATCGGGGGCATTCAACATGTTGGAATATCTTGCCCCGATATCCTAGTGTGTGTGTGTGGTGTCCACTGAAGATAAACAAGCATGCAGCCTATTGAATGTGACGTGTAGCCAATCAGAAAGCGAGGTGAGGGAAATCCCGAGATGAAAAAACCCCAAAAAACTCACCTCCTTATATTAGTGGAGCAAAGGAAGAGTTATATCTACAGTTTTTTTATCCTTACTTGTGGCGTCTCTCAGGCTTTGAAAATCAGCCGACTATTTTAAAACCCTGCTGTGTGAACCAGCCTTAAAACTAATGATGTTTCAGTTAACAGTTTAACTAGAACAGTCAAAGGCAATCCTAAACAAATTTTTTTTTTAATCTTGATTAAATCTTGATGTGTCGTCAGTATAGTTTTGATAACTGATCTTGCTGTTTGCTATAATCTGAGCTAAGGGGAGTATGTAGATATTGAATAGGAGGAGCCCCAAGATGGAACCTTGTGGGACCCCGCAAATAATGGTCTCTGATTTAAAGTTACCTACTGACACATACAAATCCCTGTTCTTCAAGTAAGATTTAAGATTCAAGTGCTGTGCCAGAAAGACCAGAGTAGTATTCCAGATGCTCTAATAATATTGAGAGATCAACAATGACAAATGCTGCACTGAGGTTGAAAAGTACCAGCACTGTGGTTCTTCAACAATCTGGATGTCACTGAGCACCATGATAAGGGCCATCTCAATACTGTGATGAGCATGAAAACCTTACTGGAAAACATCAAAGCGGCTAGTCATTGTTAAGAATATATTTAACTGTTGAGACACTGCGTTTCCACTGAGGTGCACTTATTTGTGTACAAATAGAGGATAAGTGGGGAGAGAACGACATGTCCCCCCCCCCAGCTCCCCAATTAAATTTTTAACCATAATCTCATCTGTGCACTAAGTTGCTTAATTGTTTTCATGTGTGCGGATTAGTTGGGTTGTTGCCGACCTCTGGTGTTAACTTAATGTCAATGGCCCCAACAGAAAGCGTTGACATGCTTAAGACTTAATTGACCTGATGCATATATTACATTGGCTCTACGTTTTGAGTTTAAATAGGGGAAAGATGAACCCAACTTGAAAGTTTTAGATGGTACAATATGTTTTATCTACATTTCTATTACCCATTTCTATCAAACCTCCAGTGCCATGCTCTTAAAGCTGTTATCTAGCCATCAAGAGCCGTTCCAGTGGCATCCTCTGCAGGGCATTTTTAATGCACATTCAAGAAACAGTAGTCATTGAAAGTGGAAAAGTTCTACATTGCAATCAATAAGGGTGTAATTAAAGGGCCAGGGAGTACTTTTTATAAAGCAATTTTAAGTTGTTCTGCTTCGCTCACTTCTCCCTCTGCGGCAGTGCTCTGTAATTGCTACAGAAATTTGGTACACCTTTGGCATCGCAGAGCGACACAGAGAGGGAAAAAAAGAAGAGCATAAGACAAGTAGCTGCAGAAACCAACCAAGTAAAGATTTAGGCAAATATATCGCAACAAAGTTGTTTGCCTAGCCATTATTTACGCTCTTGATCAATTTTACATTGCTGTTATTGTGTGTTCCTCTCTCCTGCAATTGCTGATTGCAAACATGACTTTAGAATTTGGGTCCCCAAAATTAAAGTGTTCTTTTTTGTGGCAAAGTCAAAATGTGGTTATGTTAGTCATTCAGCTGCTATGGCAGGTAGGATATGGAGTAACTTTATGCTGCTCTGTGTGGGTCTTGCCTTGTCCTGAACCCTCTGTCTTGTTCAGGTTCAGTACACTGCTGAAAGGAAAAAAAATATGTGGGAAAAAATACATCACATTTTAAAACATCTGGCAGTTGCAATGCAACAGTCACATATCAGAATACGTTTGGGGGAAATAAATAAATTATGTCAGGAAGACAAAGGCCTCTGCCCCACACCGAGTCAGACTCAGGAGTTGGAATCGCGACCATTGAGATTATTGATCGGTAGTCTTTAGCATTTGCAAATGCTTTGAGCGATAGCCCATGTTTGCAATGATGCTGCCAACACTTTACCACTCAGAAACTGCAACCATTCTGCCCTTCATTGCCTCAGCACCTTCAGCCCCTCAAGAGGCCTTCTGTCCAGGGCTCCCTCAACCTTCGTAAAGAGAAGGGTAAAAAATCCTCCACCTCAAAAAGACTGATCTGTAGCGAAACCACCCATGTTGCCCTGTTCACGCTTCATATTTCAACGTGTAGCTTTCCCTTGTCCTGAACACAGCCCCAAGTCCTGCTTAATCCCCACCCCTCATCCTCACACTTAGCCGTATCTCTTACAGCTGCTCACTTTGGTGTGTTGTGCAACCTATTTAATTATGAATATTGTTAATAATTATAACTGGATATTATAATTGATAATATGTTATTCTAGTCAAAGGTGATAACGAAAAATGTCTCCAGATAGTTGTGATCAAGGGCTAACAGCCTTTATTCATTAAAACTAACAATTGGGTTTATTAATTAACAATTATTAACGGTATTTATCATGAAAGATGGATGTCTATTCAGTTGTAAGACTGAATTAGACTCGCTACCAGTAAACATTAACAACCTTAAATTATAATTGCACTTGGAACCACTAATCATTAACCACAAGCAAATAAATAATGTCCATGTATATTCCTGTTGTTAACTCAAAACGGATGATTCGTAAACTCTTAGAGACAACTCGATCACTGATATAAAAACAACAGACAACCACAATTGAGCTATTTAAATTTTATTAACAGCAATAATTTTGTTTAATAATAATACTACTCTAACACACTCACTACTGAATCAAAACAACACAACATAAAAAGGAAAAATAAAACAATGAGACAAACAGCAAAGTGCTGAAACTTGGATATAGCAGTCTTTCGGTAATTTTCTAACTAAAATAAGCCTCACTTAATCAAGCATTGAATAATCACCATGAAAACAGCAGAACATGATGTAAAACAGCATTGAGATGAATCTGGCTGATACATGGAGTAATATGATGGTTCTTCAAAGCACAGGCTTGCTGCTAGCCCCAATTAGCTACAGAAAGCTTCGAGCTGCTAAACTAAAGGCTCAAGATGGCAGGGCTACACAATGAGCTAGTCCTACCCAATGGTTAGCCCAGCCGGCTCCAGATGGTGGCCGCACTAGGCAATGAGCTAACACAAGTCACAGTTAGGTGCCACAAGCAAGAGGAACGAGGGACAACCGTCAGCGCAGTTGTTTCACAGAGACCAAATTAAAAACACAGTAAACAGCTTACTACCCGAATTCAGTCACAGCAGGTAAACATTCAACAGTCCAGCATTACTGCCCAGGCAAGTAAATAATTGTTTCCCTTGTGGAACTGCCAGATGGGAAAAATCGGTCAGGCCGTGATGTGGCTTGTTACTACATCTCGCCGACTTCAACAGCGGTGGGGGATGCGTCGCAACCCAGTGCAGGAGCAGTCTTTGTGGCCTACTTGGCCGGAGGAGGAAAGATCTCGCCTTGTCTTCTGACGGAACTTCTTTGTTTCTCCTCAAGGCTGTGCACGTCAATTTAATTAGAGTTCCGGGACCAATGTTCCCCCTAATTTGTGACGTGTCTGAGCATTCACAGGACTTCTGTGAGCAACACCACACGTGCACACTGAGTCTACACAGATATTATGCCTTTCCAAAACCTGAGATTACAACAAGTTACATGGCTTGCAAATTACAGTAATACTTTATTTTAGATTGCCAAATTTGGATGCAACTGATTTAACCCAGTCACATGAAAAAGACAAAATTCTTGGATTTTTTGTGTGAGCTGTATAGTATGTTTTATGTCAGAGTAGCGATTTTGCTAAGGAAGAACTGAGGCATGTACATCTTTCAGAGTTAAACAGATTTTTATGTATTTATTTTACCGCAATGAAATTATTTACATGTTGTGCAATGAGATTTAGCACAAGCATGTGGCACTGTGCAATCTTGCTTCTGTCAGTCTGCTCCAGGGCAGCTGTGGCTACAATGTAGCTCACCGTTGTCAGGGTGTGAATGGTAGTGTGAAGCGCTTTAGGGTCGTCGGACTTGATAAAGCACTATACAAGTACAAGCCATATATATATATATATATATATATATATATATATATATATATATATATATATATATATATATATATATATATATATAGTCCTCAGGCGTGTGCTCATAAAAGAAGAAATGTATAAACAGAGCTGCTTTTCCAAAACGGCGGTAGAACAAGGCTGGTCAGAAACCAGCAGAAGCCATGCACTGCAAAGGACTCCAACTGCAGCTGATTAAACCGTTGTAGTTAACTGAAACATTATTAGATTAGGTTTGTAGTCCAATTTATCTTGACCTTATTCCTGCTGTTACACTGCATTGCACTATACTGTGTGTTTTCTTTTGCTATATTCTGTTCATGTTGAATTGTCTATCTCCCTATACATATAGCACATAGTTAGGGTAGAATTACAGTTACATTGTATTTTAAATTGTTAATGTGAATGCAATCAGTGAAGACTGGACAACTGGTGAACATGGGGCAGAAACAGACCTTAGACAGAGACAGAGTCTCTGCCAGTGCCCTGATACCAGATGGGCACAGGCCGTGTCCATCTCTAAAGATGGTAGGCAGAAGGGACACACACAAACATGCCTGTAATCACAGTAAGATAAAGAGGTAAAGTCATAAAAAAGAAGGCTAAATAAACTACTTTTAATAGATGCTCTAAAACCAAAGGGGTACCTTGAAATAAAAGTTCCAATATTATGAGATACAATATATTTTCAATAAATAACTACTTCTATAGTGAATTAGACAATGTGCAATTAAGTACAATTGAGTATTTAAATATCACAAATTAATAATTAAAAAAAGAACCACAGCTTTTTTGTTTTTTTCCTGTAAAATCAGGACTTGCAGTTCATAAATAGCTGTGTAGTAGTTTGTCAAATAGTTTCTAATCTTGGAAAATACTGAAAGAAAATACTTCATACGTACAGCCTTGACATCCCAGCAATCAACTCTCTTTGGCCCCTTTAAGCAGCTACTATGAAAGTTAAATTATTCATGTCCACAAAGCAGGAGAAGGAAATTATTTCACAATAGCAATTTCCACAGACCATCAGGTAATTTAAAAATATAGGTAGGAAATAAAGGTGGAGGTTAATGTAAGGGCAGAAAGCCTGAGAAAGGTACAGAACATACATAAGCTCTACCTGAGTGCAGTCACAGGTTCTATAACTACCCAATTTAGATGACTTTGGAGCTGTGGTCCAATGTCCACTGCAATGTTCCGCAACGTGACTCTCACATATAAGCCCTTTATGTAATGCGTATAGTTAGATGAGCCCAATATTCCAACCGGACACAGAGTTATAATTCTTTTAAAAAGATTTATTGTGGAAAGGACGAATACTGGTAGCTGATGAGACAGCAGGATTAGGCAGGAGACCAGAAAGTACAGGTGGCGACGTGAACCGAGCCAGGACAGGAGCAGTGGGCAGGATCAGACTGACTGGGAACTTGCCGGCAGTGGCAGACCAGAACCAGAGATGATGGCAGGGGCTGACCAGAACAGACAATGCAGGCTGAGGAAACACCAGAACGGGCAGAGCCAGCAGCTGGTACTCACGGGGAACAAGGCAGACTTCGAGCAGCATATGCTGACACTGGAAGTGCATATCAGTGAGGGCTGAACACAAACAGGGAAATACAGTCCAGCTTACTGAGCAAACGGGAACTGGTAGAAACACAGCGGCAGTGCACATGAGGCAATACGAGATGTTCTGGCAGGGATGAGTTGGCAGTTAGATATAGACAAGGGAACGGGTGAGCAGAGTTGGCAGTAATTAATGGCAGCAGGTGGGGCTGATTGAGCTAACTGACTGGTGACTGATGACAGAGGAGACTGAGCGATTGGGTGGTGACAGATGGCTTTTGCTGAGGGGAGTGGAAACTAATTAGTCCAGAAAAGTCCAAAACAAAGCAAAAAATAAATAAATCATGACACTTTAAGAATTACTGCATGAGAAAATGCCTTTATTGCATTTTTACCTTTAAGCTAGAAAATAATAAATGAGCAAAAAACAAACTTACTAAATATTACTATATGCATATCAGGACTTTCAAAACATAAACTCCTAATATATAAATAGGTCCGTGATGACAAATGGCTTGCAGGTGTGGTAAATAAACCACTATGCCCAAAGACATCTAATATTTTCATTGATATCTAAATGTTCATGATGTCTAAAGGCATTACCTCTTAATGTCTAATAATAATATTTATTGTCATTGCAATGTACATTCCAATGAAATTTGTTCCCTGGATTTTACCCATCCCTTTGGGGAGCAGTGGACTGCCATTGTGCAGCGCCCAGGGAGCAATCTGGGGCTTATGGTCTTGCTCAGGGACCCAGAGTCTGTGGGGGTTGAACCCAGAACCTCCGGTACACAAGCGCATTGCTCTACCCACTAGACCCCCACTCCCCTAATGTCTATACTCTCCCTACATAAATTAAGGCTGACGCTTTTTCTTTTCCTGTCCATCCCTGCTTGTCCTCGCTGTCTCACTTTGTATCTCTCTCTCAGAGCCGTTATCTGCAAATCAACCACATTGCAAACCATGGATCTGGTCAGCTGGTCGCTCGATGCCAATGATCAAATTTTCTCAACAAGAAGAAAGGGCAAAGGAGAGCCCAGCTGTCCCGAGGGGACATTTGCAGCTGGATACACTCTGGACGTGGAGGATTGTGTGTTTGTCTATTTTGTCCACCGAGGACGTGGAAGATGTGTACATAATTGGATTTAGGATAACAGCATTTCTGCTTTTTGGAGCTGCCGGTTACCTAGTATATTAACAAATTCGGAAAATCTCGGAAGCTTTTCTGGCCATGGTGAGGCTGCCAGGAATGTGTGGAAGGATTAAATTGAGCTGTGAACACCCAGACTCAAATGCTTTGTGAGCAAAACAGTAAATTGGATGCGATCTTTGGACAGCATCACATGCCGGCTGCGGTCTGAACTCAATGGTGACTGGAATAGATCTTTGGGAAATTCTAAGCTGGCTGTTTTGGACTAGCCACTGAGAAGTACCAGAAAGACTTTGAATTTGAATCTGAATTGGCTTGCCCGATGCTGGCCTTGGAGGCTGGTAATCTCAAACTATCCTGGATGTTATATAAACAAGACGCTCTGCCCCCGCCACCTGTGACCTGGAACAGTGCTCTACTGAACTGGCTGACAAATACACCATCAAAGACTAATTGTTGGATGGGGGCTACTGAACAATCATAGTCTCTCTCTCTCTCTCTCTCGCTCTCTCTCTCTCTCTCTCTCTCTCTCTCTCTCTCTCTCTCTCTCTCTCACACACACACACACACACACACACACACACACACACACACACACACACACACACACACACGAATATGGGGATAAATACACACCCTCTGACTCACTGCCTCTGCTGTGCCCTTTTGTTTTTACCCCCTGGGACAAGAACCCTAGGTTGGATATGCACAGATGCGCTGTTCCAACACCTTCTACACATCCATCTTCACAGCTGTAAAGCTTGATTCGACCCTCAGCTGGTTCAGCCTGGACTCCACTAGTGTCCCACACTCTTCTCATAGTTTAAACTGTTTAAGCTGCTCAAACTTCACCTGTCTAACATGAGCAGTGTAGTCTGAGCAACTCAGTGTGCACCAATAAATGGAGCCTTTTTCAGTCAATACAATCCAACCGGCCACATGCCTGTGCATGAGCATGCCTTCTGACTTTACTTCAATTAAAATTAAATGACTTGGAAAGTGTCCTATGTACTATAGTCTTCCAGATCAGACAAACAAGAACTTCAATGAATTTTAGCAGTAAGACAAAGTGGTCTTAAACTTTTCTTTTTTTTTTCTACAAAATTTAACTCTGAAAAGTCTCCTCTGAGTCAGTTCCCACGTTCAGTGGGCCTAATTCACCTTTTCTGCACCTGGTGAGTGAAGGCATCTTGCCAGCATGATGCTGCCACTACCAGGTTAGAGGGGAATCTGTGTTCAGGATGAAGTGTCAGGTTTTCATCACACAACATTTTTAATTTGGCAGTAGCTCAATTTTGATCTCATCATGCTTGGGAGATCTTTTTACAACCTAAACCTCTGCTAAACCTCTTCACAACTTTATCCCTGACCTGGCAGCTTTGTTTCTTGGTCTTCATGATGATGTTTGTACTCCAATGAATTTCTGATCACTTCACAGAACAGTACAATTTATACCAACAATAAATCACATTATTTGGGCGTATTACATTAAAATGGGCTGACTACAAAGGCTGGCCCCACTTTTCAGATTTTATTTGAAGGACATTTTTAAACAATTTATTTTCTTTCTTCCACTCCACAATTAAGCGCCACTTTGTGTTGCCCTTTCACATAAAATCAAAATAAAGTGCATTGAAGTTTGCGGTGAAAATGTTAGAAAAAATGAAAAAAGTTGTCAAAAGACTGAGGCACTACACACTGCATGTACAGAGAAATAAGAACACGGAGGTTGACCAAGTCATCTTGTTAATGTCTGCTGATCTCCACAGAAGGACCCTGAGCAATTAAACAGTGGCCTGCCAATGCAACCACCTTTAATTGAATTGGAATTAAAAGGAAAAAAATGTGAGAAAGAATTAGAAAGAAACAACTTGAAAAGAGGCAGGCAGATGGAAACAGATGATAGCGGGATCCCAAGTGTGGCCATGGGTGCAGCTAATCGATTGGAGACAGATTACATCTCTCTCACATTTAGTCTTTGTCTACCCCTTTGTCTCTGACACCCCCCACCCCAACCCCTCTTCCAAATTTAAGACTCATTTGATGTAATGGAAACACGTGAAAAAGAAATCTACCTTGCAGCTTTATTTCGTGCAGGTTAGGCGTAGTCCACACTGTGCTCACAGAGAAGGGGCATTTGTGATAATTCTAACTGTTCAGTCCATAACTGGCAGAAACCTTATTAGAAAAAGTGCAGCATCTAACCCAGGTCTCACAACATGACACTGCAAATAACCAAAAATCAATTAACTGTCCTTTCACTCCAATCAAAGATGCTTACATGTGCTTCCAATAGAAAACAACACATCAGAGTGCTGCAAACATATGAACCATCTCTGCACTAAAAGATCAATACTTTGTCCCTGGTCTTGGGGGGATGTGTCACTTATTTTCTGAGTGACTCCTTCAGATAGCACGGGTGCAAAACAGTGACAGACTTGGGCATACATGTGGGTATTGCTGATATCTGAGCACCACTGGAAAAGGGCAGTGTGCTGTTTTCCAGTCAATGACCAGCTGCTTGGATTTATTGGTGAATAAATGAAAATGGATGGACCGTACACACGTAGAATGAGGGAACACGCTGTCAGCAGGAGATCATGATAGATAAAGGGCTGAGTGAAAGACAAAGGGATAGTATCAGAGGCACATTCGAGCTGAAGGTGGCAGGGAGTTTGATATTGATAAGCATTTATTTAACTCCTTTGCAAATCTGTCAACAAAAATTGTAGGGACCTTTAGAACATCTTACGCAAAAGGATCATCATTTACCAATTGTAAAGAAAGGCATTATTGTACTACAATGAAATAATACATTTATTTTTTCAAGAACTTCTTTCACTCATTTATTTAGTGGTATTCCGACAAGTGGAATAACAACTGATATGCACAAATGTCTTTCCAATTCACAGCAGCTTTAAACAACATGGTAGGCTGATGCTATTTTTGAGCATAACGTTAAAAATGGTGTCATATTTGATATGATGCTGGGCATTAAATAGTGTTAAGAAAAGATGTTAGCATTTGTTGGATATATGATGTGTAGCCACAAGCTTCCCAAACCTTTTCGCTTCCTTTTTCTGCCTGATGCTCAACACAGGGATGAATGAGATAAATATTCCTGAAATACTAAGGCCAAATGAACAAGGGTACCTAAAAAAGACCCACCCAATGGACTCAACCCAAACTTCCAACTGTGACCCAAATGAGGGCGACTCCCCCTAATTCATTATCCTGCAGCTGCACTCAGAGCTGACCAAAGCAATTTCCATCTGCCATGCTCTAAATAAATGTGTGTACTCACCAAGCAACCCTGTAACAAACTGAAAGCTATTACCACACCCGATCAAAGACTTTCTTTGCAATAACACTTGGAACATTTTTCATTGAAACAAATATGCATACTTGGTGTAGTTGTGCTTTCTACAGTCCATCCAATATGGTGGAGTTGAGAATTTGTCTTAAAGATAAAATGATTGACATGACATTTAAAGACAGAGGTGTCAAAAGTATTCATTAATTACACAAGTAAAAGTAGGATTTAAACATTGAAGTTGAAGTTGAAGTATCAACACAAACGGTTTCAAAACTACTTAAAGTAAGTAATTTACAAAAAAAAAAAAAACTTAAACTGCACCACAGGGGCCAATACTGCACTACCCCATCCCTCTAAAGGTCATATTTCTAAAGGCCATTATGACTATGATGTTATATTAAGATGTTAATAAAACTTTCGGGATGAACTAGGCTACCTGTTTCCCCTGCAATATATGCCCACTGAAAATGAATACATTTTCAGAATCAGAATCAGAATCAGACATATTTTAATAATCCCAGAGGGAAATAGCTGTTTCAGTACAATCGCTAAAACATAACATGTACATTTTAGTACAATACAAATATATTAAAGAACCATATATGTGCACTACTGAGTATTAACACTTGTTACATGGAGAAGAATATGATGACTAATTGCCTTTAAATATTAGCAATCTAGGACTGCTCCTATTGAATCCATTTTAGGAAATGAGGGACATTCAGCGGAACTTTCAGAGCTGATTGTGCGAAGCGACACCTAGTGCCGGCCAACTAAAGGTTAGTTTTAGCTAATCACTGTATCAAATTAAAATGTAAGCAGCATCAAATTAAAATGTAAGCAGCAGCTGCTATGAGAAACCACAACTGCTATGAGAAACCACAACAAGGTAAGCTAGTCAAAGCACTTCTTGTAGTTCTTTTTTTCACAGAAGAAAAAAAGAACTTACAAAACAGATGTAACATCAGCAGCTACATATGCGTCCACCTGTGCTACCATGTTTGTTTTGATTCGGCTGAGGGCTCAGCAGCTTTTGCTTTTGTCACAGTGATATGTCCCGCCTTAAACCAAAATTCGTGGTATTTATGTGTAGGCATAAATACAGCGAGAATTCATCTTGCAGGCAAGGTTATTGTTATGCACCACTGTCCAAGAAAAACGAGCATAGTTTCCCACTCAACTCTAAAACCTTTTTTACTTACCTCCACATGCTTGCGTAGGTCTTATGTTGAGATTTTAAATGCAGATAACTCAATCTCTTTAGGCAAACAGAGTTTATATTGCATTATAAAGCCATTGCTTCTTTTGTACTTAAAGTTAAACTGGTCTCTTAAAGCAGCACCATATGTTTTGACTACTAGCTCAGTTAGAGATATATTGAATC
Source organism: Fundulus diaphanus (assembly GCA_037039145.1). NCBI lineage: Eukaryota > Metazoa > Chordata > Actinopteri > Cyprinodontiformes > Fundulidae > Fundulus > Fundulus diaphanus. The sequence goes on from CM073128.1 coordinate 48,592,477, forward strand.
TCAATATACAAATCTTAAGAAACACAGGCATATGCTCCAACCCCCATTTTAAATCCCTGTACTCAAAGTTTAAACATTCATCAATATTCATCAGTTAATCATGTGTCAATTCAAAAGCTTATTTCTAAAATAGGAGAATGAGATCATTCACTTTAATAAATACTGATATGTATTGGCATGCATCTAAATAAACAGTTCAGGATCATAACCATTGCATTTGAACAATCAAATGAATCAGTATGATCAAAACACTAATCTTTTATATTTATAGTTTGATTTTTTCTTCTTGACGAGTAGTTTTCGAAGATGAATAATATTACAGGGTTTACACAGGAATGAGTAACCCTAACTTAATGCTTTTTAATGCTCTTTTAATGCTCGTAGAAATCATTTTAATGCCATCAACAAGTACCCATATATATATATATATATGTATATATATATATATACTGTATATAGAGTACTTGTTGATGGCTGTGTTCAGACAACAAAGCACCTCAGCATGCAGTGTTGCATTGGATCCAAATGTTGTTCGAAGACCGTCTGATTTCCCTACATTAGTGGCAGTAAAGCTTGCTCCAGCTGCTTCTGTGCTGTTTGCGGTAGCTAATGCGGACATGACTGCGTTGGTTACAGAGAAGTAACTTGACATTGTTAACTGTTGTCTGCCCCTTGCAGCTGATCTGTGGCTGTCTGCAGTGGTGTAGTGGTCCCTGGAGCAGTGGGTATACTCTCAAAGTTTGCCCTTTTAGACGCAGCTCAGAAAAATGCTGTCTTAGAAACAATGAAATGTAACACTGCTCTATTTAGTTTACCCAAAAATCCATCACTAGGGTTTACTAATTTTATCCTAAAATATTTAGCCTAAAACATTTAAATTAAAATATTTCCTTGAACTACTACGTGAGGTGTGAAAATACTGTTGTCTCTTTTTCAAAGATTTTATCCAGCTTCTGGCAGGTAATGTAAAATTTTCTTTGGTTTATATTGAAGGAATTCCTACACTACAGCCAGAGTCAACATTTCATTACTTTACTGTAGGTTTTCTAATATAGACCTACATGATAAGGCATATGGAAAGTCCTAAACTGAATGAGAAAGAGAATCTATAGAAAGAGATAAAGTTAATGATGAGGAGAACATCAAAACTCAAATCTCTTTGCCTTTGCAAATCATGAATTGTCAAATATACCAGTTGAAACACCCAAAGAACTGTTGATCCTGTTGGTTTAGACACCCTGACAATGAATGTTTAACCCCTCGATTTTAAAATGGACGGTGATTTTAAACTTGACAGTCAAAAAGGGGCCTCAGTTAAGTCATTTTTATCATGTAAGGAACAAAGCAAAGGTAAAACCTATTCTTTCAAGGCAAAAATATGGAAACCCTACTCCAAGCCTTTATTCATCATGGCTGAATTTGTGTAATTCTCTTTATCTCTGAATCGGTCAGTCCTCACTCAAATGTCTGCAGCTGGTTCAAATGCTGCTGCACACCTTTTAATGGAAAAACATAAAATAAAGCACATTACCCCATCCTGGCCTCCCTTGACTGGTTGCCTGTTTATCTTAGAGTTCAATTTAAAGAACTTCTGCTTGTTTTTAAGGATTTAAACCGCTTATTATTATTGTTGTTGTTGTTTTAAACTGTTGAGTCTTTACTCAAGTCATTTTATTAGATGTTATTTTGTTTTACCTCGTGTTAAAGTGCTCTTTAAATAATGATGACAATGATGATGATTATGATCACAAGAAACTTTTGCATCATCACCCAGAAGCTGAAAAGAAACGAGACAAAAAGATTTTTCACACCTCACTTAGTAACTCAAGGAATTGTTTTAAACTAAATATTTTAGGCTAAAATATTAAACTGTTTATTGGTTGTTGTTTTTTATTCAATCCCACCGTTATGTTTAGTAATTTCTGCCAAAAGCTGCCGCATTTTCATTTAATCCATCTGAATGCAGTATTTGCAAGCCCTACTCTGATTGGATGGAAAGAAACCTGTCTGTGATTGGCTGGTGAGGTGGACAGTTTTTGAAGTCAGGAGAGCGCAGACACAGAATCCAGCAAACGCACAGCTGGTGTTGAGCGTGGGGGTAGCAGGTCACGGGCAGACACGGAACCGAGCGCGAGGATAGGATAGTGAGTTGAGAAGAGTTTATCAGTTTTGAGCACGCAGCAAACAGGTTTTGAGCGCGCGCGCGTGATGTTTAAACGCTGAATACCATTCTCACTGCGCGCTCAAACAAAAGACACAAATATCGCTCCAGAAATGGGTATACGTAATGCTGACTGAAAAATAAGTGGGTATACGCCGTATACCCGCGTACACCCTGGACTACACTGTCCGACTTCATGTGAGATCGTAAAGCATCGACACCCATTGTGCAAAGCTGTCCACCTCACCAGCAAAATCCTTCGTCATCTTTACCGTCGACAGGCTGCAGCCATGTCCCGAATTCCTTGTTTTCCATCCACTTTTGTTGAAATTTGTATTTTCCCATTCTCTAGCTCTTTCTCCGCCCTCGAGTCCCTTTTCCGAACATTGTAAAAACATACGGCTTTATGATCAACCGGAAGCAGTTCCGCGCAAACACGCGGAATCAGTTATATCTGATAATATATCTGACGAAACTGTTTTTATGACCGTATTTTTTTAGAAAAAAATAAGGCATTTTTAATGCTACAGATAATCACATTTACATGACTTTTAATGCCAATTAAGGCCTTAATTTTAAAACATTTAATTTAATGACTTTTAATGACTTTTAATGCCCCGCAGAAACCCTGTATTAAAAACTAGAAGATCATGCAATTCCATCAGTAGCTCTGCATGGCATTTTTTGTGTTTTACCTTTGTTTGGAGGCATGGACAATGGTGTGCAGGTATCTCCTCCCCGTCCCACTGATGGTGAAGACAATAAAGTCTTGGCAAGGAAGGCAGAGATGGGCTGAACCAGCACAGATGTAAGGCTCTGCCCAGGCCCAGCTAGCATAAAAAACAAAACAGAAGACAAGCAATAAAAACAACAACAATTAGAAACACTCTTTTGAATAATTTTAGAAATCAGCAAAGATATATTTTATGTGAAGTGGTTTGATGTATTTCACTGATTTCTTTTAATGCTTATAATAAATACGATCAGGCCTTTGACTGACCTGAAAGAACACAGAGAATCTTCATAGTCCCAGAACAGCGAGTGTCAGAGGGATTGACGACTGAACAAGTGGTCAAACTTCTCATCCTCAAACTTCTCACTCTGCACTTTATATCATTTAAATCCCTTAGAAGCTGCCATTTAACACTGTTCATTAAATACAGTAAATCTATAGCTTTTTGAATTTAAAAGGTTTGGGCAAAAGTATAGTTGATGTCTTAATTTTTTGTCAACAAATTAAATTAGTATAAATACTGTGAAAAGAAGAAAAATGGAGGGCCTGTAAATAAAGAGCCTCTGTTTACAGTTTTTATTATCATGGCTGAGATTGTCACAGTATGATGACCTTGTGAAAAAAACATCCCTGTTTCTCCATGTTAACAAATACATTTAAACTAACAAAGCTACAATAATTTCAAGTGCTTATAAAAAGATACAACATATTGATTATTACAGGGATAGTAATGATATCTATAAAATTATTGTTATGTTGATCTGTACAAATAGATTTAAGTGAAAATACACTTTTTTAAAAGCTTTCCTGTGGCACTAGGAGTTAATTAGCAGTTTTGCAGAACTGCGGGAAAAGGGGCAGCGAGCAAAGAAGAAGACATGCAGTAAATGACCCACGTTGAGAATCAAAGTTAGAACAGCTGCGTCAAGGATTAGCCTCCGTATGGGGTGCCTGAACCACCTGCTGCGACTAGCAGCAGCCCAACATACATTAAATTTAAGTACTTTTAGCAGAAAATATAATTTCTTTTTGTCTGCTCGTTATGGAGTACCAGAAGTGGGACAAGCAGATGTTAACCGTTAAATATTTGGGCTACTTGGTTGGTATCTACACTGCAGCCAGATGCTAATAGACATGTCTCTCAAAGCTAGTCAAATGTACTTTCAATACAGTTCTACTTATGAGTGATGGCTGGAACTCCTTTCATTCCTTTTAATTTTTTATATTTCCAAAAAGCTGAATCTTTGTTGTACGAACAGGAAAATTGTAGGAGCCTTCTCTCACTGAGCTCAAAGGTAGTGTGCAGCAACAAGTGAGGGAGGGGTTACTGAGATACTTTGTGCTTAATATAACCAAAAAGAACCCTGGTCATCTTCCCAGGCACAATAACATTAGAGGAAGGTCATGAGCTGGTCATCGAGTGAACAAGCAATGCTGGAACAATGTCTCCAAGGGTAATTTTGTTCGGCTACAAAGACTACAAGGTTTCCAATATAAAAAACACATTGCTGTGTTGTTCAAAGATTACCGACAGAGAAATGACAACATCAAACTTTGTTCAACATTCAAAGCAACACAAAGGACGGTGAATCAAAGTTACCTTACACTCAAAAGTAGATAATCTTGCTGCAGAGAGACATTCAAAATTAAGAACCCATTTAAGCTGTACAGAACATGTTTCTGTTACTGTGGACATTTAGTCTGATTGTAAAATGGGATCAAGGAGTTTCTTTAGTTTCACTGTAAACTATTTACAGAAGCTTTCAAGTTAAACTCAAGTGCCTTGGCATGCAACCACTTCAAAGGCTTACACGCAGCAGAGCTATATGCAACGATTATAACATTAACGATAGGGTGGATCATATCATTATTGACAATGCTTCAAACATGTCCACACCATTCAGAGTATGCTTCCCTACTGATCAAGGAGAATAGACTCATCGCGAAGGTCCTCTTGATGACCCACAGATCTTGACCACACAATAAAAGATCAGGAAGAAATCAATACTCTTATGTCAAAAGAAAAACAGTGCTTGCTGTGTTTCTCACACACCCTGCAACCGGCAGTGAGGTATGGATTGAAAGAAACAAAAATAACCACTCCTTCTCTTTCAAAATTCTTCTAAACTCAGCTCCCTGCCACACACAAGCACAACTTTTGAAAATGTCTTTCAGGCAGAATTTGTAAAAAACACAGAGGAATCCCGGCTGGTGGACTCTTAAAGCATGTGAAAGCTGTTCTTTAGTATGACTACACAAAACTCTGTGCTGTTGTAGAAAATGCTGGACACAAAGATCCCTTGTCTATTGGTTGCCCCACATGTCAATCATTGTGATGTGCTCACGTTTCCGCTTGCTGGCAGCACATGCACACTTTTAGTGTTACTGTATCCAGTAAGCTTCAGTGTTAGCCATTTATCGTAGCGCAACTGCTCTCACCGTATACTTTGACAATGGTTGAAAGTCCCAAGAAGCAAACTGTCGTACACATTTATGAGAAGAAGAGGAAGGCCTCGGTTGAAAGTCCAGAGTGGATTAGGGAGATTTTTTCACGCGATCCCCCTGAGGAGCGGAAGAGCAGTTCAGATGGTGTTGCGAAGTTATTCAAAAAGGGACTTGGGCATTTCTTTCCAACATTTCCTGAAAAGTTGTGCACTCTACATTTAAGACAATCATGTCGATAACGTTTTTACAGTTTATGAATAAAAGTAAAACTATTTGGAGGCATCAAATAATCCAGCTCTTTATTTTATCATTACTTTAAGTTTTCATATGTGTTTAACCATTTCTCTTTCTCAAGTGGTCTGCTCTACCATTATTGTATTGCTGTGTGTTGGTGGAGGACCCAAACCCTACCAGGGAGCAGGCAGAATAATGAGGAAAGTAAAAAATGTATAAAACAATGAGTCTAAAGCTCACATAAACAGGAGAAAATGCAGCAAAGAAATCCAAACAATAAAACAAAATATGGAACACAAAATATGGAATACTGTAACACAGGTCCATGACAGGAACCAAAAAAAAGGAACAACTGGCAAGAAATTAATGAAAGAAAGAAACGGCATATATACTGGGAGGATTGATTATTGGAGTGGGAACAGATGTGAATGACTAACTGAATTAAAAAGCAGCTGGAAGGCAGGATGCTATAGTGAACTAAGCGAGGGTTGCTGTAGAGAATGACTGAATAAAAAACAAAAGGAGGTGGGAAAATGGAGGTAATAACTAAACAGAACCTGAATAAGCATAAAAGTGAACAAAAACATAAATCACAAGAGCCTCAAAAACTCCAAACCAAAGTCCAGCAGAGCATACCAATGCCGAATAGTAGTATATTAGCGAAGTAAAGAAAAAGAAAATACTACATGCAAACAACAAAGCAGTACATTTCCGTTCACTACCGTCTGCAGATAATTGCAACAAGACAGCCATGACAAAATGAAAACAAATGATTTGTATCAGGTTATAATTATATAAAAAAAACAAATAAAGGTCTGATGTAACAATGTAATCTTAAACGTCATCTTTTCATTTGTTGTAAGCAAAACATTGTTTAACATAATTTCACTTAATAAATTGAGTTTCTGAAATAAACAGACTTTAATATTAATGTATCTATATCAAATTAAAGAAAATACTGTTATTGGCTTGTACTGCTAATACCTGTTAGCCTGGGGTCTGAGCACAACATTTAGAGAATATAACTAGCTCCTGACTTCCATATAGAACACACTATCAGGAGTGTGTCATTCACAAATCTCAGCTCCAACTTCCAAGTCAAATTAATTGCAGTAGTAATACTATCAGACCAACCTGAGAACTGCAGGCAGTTTGAAAGGTAGCTATATGTCCTTCACCTATAGGTGCTGACAGTAGTCAGAGGTCATCAGGAATAATGGTGCTGTTAGCAGTTTTAGTTGTGATTTAAGCAGTGCAATGGCTTCTTCTTCTGTCTTTTCCCTTTCAGAGGTCACCATAGCAAGTCATTTGTCTCCATCTATCCCCATCTTCTTCTTTCACATCAACCACCTTCATGTCCTCTTTAAACACTGCAATGTATTTCGATAAAAACTAACAGATTTCCAGAAAATAGAACAGTTTTCTCCTACTTGCAATGTTTTTCACTATCACAGCTCATCTGCTGAGGAAATATTACCTCTATGGTGTTGCTTGCACTAGATGCTCACAAAAACCTTTGAGTTTTAGTGCCACTTCACTTCATCTATGTCTTTGCTCAGTGAAAACCAGTAATGGAATGAGCACTACATTTGCATTCATTTTTGCATAGAACATTCAAAGAGGAACACTTATCTTCTCTATTGCATATTATTGATCAAAATTGTTTGTTATTCCTAGAAGCTAGTAGATTAGACAAAAACAATCTGACACATATAGTAGTAAAGAAGTGTTTTTATAATATATAACATAGACAAAGTACCATATAAATCCATCTCCCGATTGTGTGTAGAAAATCAGATAAAGCTTCTGCATATTCAACAGTGAAGTACAATAAGGGCAGTGACTTTTATTCATTAAAAATATATTACATGCTTTTTTTGAAGCAAAGGATCTTTGCTTCTACGCATTTATAAAACATTGCGTAGAATCCATACTAAAAGTGTATGTATGCCAAAAAAATTAAAATTGCATGTGCAAAACATATTTGTGATTTATAAATCCATGCACATGCAAAACAGCACGCACTTTTTCTTCATAGATCACAGGTGTATCTGAATATTTGCGGACCTGGTTCCGTCTCATGTTCTGCCTTCTACACGCCCACATTCAACCATAAATGGTCAACGCAAAGCACCTAATGATTGTTAATTTGTATTTAAATGGGTCAGACAATAATTTTTTTCTAGGCGAAATGGTAATCACTGACAAAAAGCAAAGAAAATGTGAAAAATGTCACAGAGAGGAGTTTATTAAAACGCGTAAATCACAGGTACAAGCGCAGATGTTGCCCACATTAAGTGACTTTGAATGTGGCAAGGTTTTTGGTGCAAGAAAGTCTAGTCTGAGTATTTCAGAAGCTGCTGATCAAATAAGATTTTCAAAGACAGGGATCACTTGGATTTACAAAATATATTAAAACACAAATATATATAATATATTAAAAGACAAAATATCTACTGAGTGAATGTTGTGAGGAACAAAATCCTTTATCAATGGTGGAAGTCAGAGGAGAATGCCCAGACTGATTGAAGCTTGTAGACCAACACAATCCTCTAAAATAACTGCTCGCTACAAACAGACTGCCATCTCTGAAAACACAACACATCAAACCTTGAAGCAAATAAGCTACAGCAACAAAAAGATCACACCAGGTAAAACTCCTGTCAGCTAGCAATGAGGGTATTATTTACATAGGCTCACCAAAACCAGACAGTAACAGATGGGAAAAACAATGAAACCATGTTCTTGGCTCAGCAAGGCTTAAGTTCAGTTGCAACATTTAGACCTTTGCTTTCATCTTGTTGACACTAGTGTTTGGTGTGGACAAGATGAAAGCATGGATCCATCCTGCCTTGTATCAATATAGCAGAATGATAGTGGTAGTGTAATGGTGTTTGGGATACTTTCTTGCACACATTGGGGCCCTTTGTACCAACTGACTATCGTTGAGACACTAGGCCATCACTCCCCCATGTTAGCTGCACATGTTCATTGTCAATATCCTAATATGGTTGGATTTGTGGCGTGCACAACAAATAGTTGTCAGCAGATTTTTGCACCTGAGCTCTGTATCTCTGTAGCTCCTCCAGAGTTATCACATTTGTCTTTGGTGCTCTTCATTTTGTATATATTGTATACCAAATCCACCTACATCAAGTAAATAACGCCATATATAATACAAATTTATTCCAGCATTCCCATTCTCTACACTCATCAAACTGTGGACATGTATGTTTGCATGTGTGTGTTCGCCTCCAACATACATAATAATATCAATGGAAATAATACTTATTCCTGCATCCTTTGCACTCTGCTTATTGCCTGAAATTTGCAGTTGTAACATAATATGTGCAAATGGAAGGCAAGGCAAGTTTATTTGTGTAGAATTTTTGTGTAACTAGATGATTCAAAGTGCTGCACATGAAGTTGCAGCTGCACCAAGTGACCTCCACCTTAAGGAAGAGCAACACCAACAAGGCTGCAGGTCCAGCCATGGTGTCAGGTCGGACAATAAATCATGTGCTGACCACCTTGCAGGGTTTTTTCTGGGCATCTTCGACTATAGTTGAAAAATATCCATTAATAAAAAGTAACCATTTGATATGAAAAAGGCTCATCTGGAGGATGTGAAAACACATACAAGTCCTCACACAAATTCCTTTTTAATTTTTACACAATCTAGCTTACATACATAATCATTAGAAACAATACAGCTGACCTTTAGCTGCTCCATCATATAAGGGAGTTTTATCTGCGAAAGGCAATTGTTCTCCAAACTCTCATACATTTTCTATTGTTTTGCAGCATTTTCTTGCCAGACAGTCTGCAGTCAGCCAGAACTGACAGTCATAACTCAATACTAAAGCAGGTTCAGCATTGTCAAATATCTCCTTTTTTCAGCCAGATTCAATATGTGTACCTGATTAGTTTGTATGCATACTAGTAGATCCCTGCTACCCTTCCAGCTGATCCATACTTTGTTCTAAGTTTGTTAATTACAATGCTCTAACCTTAGCAGAGAGGAGAAGTTCATCATCCAGTGGAAAATCCCTCGGGGTCTCTTTGAACCAAATTTATAGTGGATGACTTTCTGCCACACTTCTAGAAAGTGTCACAGCAGCACTCCAGCCCACAAGATGATTAATAATCCATGAACCACATGGGGGACATGACAAGAGGGAGTATGGGGAGAGGAGAAGGCAAGGGGTGAGAAACTGAGAAAGGAAAGGCAGCCAAAAGTAAAAATGACAGCGGAAGTCTGGAGACATTCTGAGAAGATTGGAGAGAAAGAAGTCCTGGAGGAGAAGAGATGAGGGTTTGGAAGAGAGGAGAACAGATAAGACAAGGGGTGAATAGCAGATGAACTGGCAAGAGAAGAAAAAACTTTAGAGAACATGAGCAGAGAGGAAACAGAGGAGATGAGAAGAGGAAGAGGCCGTGGTGATGCAAAAAAAAAAAAGGATAAATGCAGCAGGGCTTGGAAAGACATTCTGGAAGAGTTCAAATCAGAATCTGTAGAAATACAGGACAAAGACCTAATAAGGAATTTGAAAATTGATATTCTGTAACACTGTTCTACAGGCGACGGGCCAATAAGAAGAGAACCTTGAGGATTAGTTTTTGGATCCAAGCAAGAGGCATTTTTCAAAGCAGCTGAAGGGTCCAAGGGAACCATAGGGTAACTGACTAGTAGGTTGGACTATCACTATTAACAAAACTTTGAACAAAAAATATTAGAGTAATTCTAAAGTAGACTTTTATCAAATGAAGAAGTTATGAAATAGATCAAAGTGAGCTCTTTTCATGTTTTCATTGAACATTTGTGCACCTGAATTTAAAAGAAGCAGTTCCGGAGCCATGGCCTTATTAGGAAGAGCAGAAAGCAGGGAATTATAGCAGTCAGTTCTGCCAGTAGCACCTGCATGTTCTCTGCATTAGACTAAAAGAGGATTTGTTAGATTCTGAGAATGCTTTCAGCAGATAAATTGGTTTGTTTGAGCAGTAGCAACAGCACGGACAGTTTTACTACTTCATGTCCTCATCCATCTCCAATCTATGAGATGAAGGGTAAACAAAATAAAGTTTTCTTAATAACTGGAAGTTGGGAATTAAAACACAACAGAAAAATTCTACTTGAATATAAATCTGTCAGTATGGTCCAATTTTCTTTATCCATTTTTTTTTTTTGCGAAAGGCTTATGAAATTGTTATTTTGAAAATAAATGACCAAATTTTCTTTCGCTGTTGCCATTCTCGCCTGTTTTGTCGTCTGACTCTTCTGTTTGTGTCATGTGTGAGGGACATTTGCCCCAGTGCATCTAGGCTCCCAAGCGTGTGACTTTGACAGGTATGATGAATTAAGCTGATTGAATGAGGAGTGACACAAAATGCACTGATTGGTCATGAGCAAAGAGAGCTGTGCCCCGAGGAGAATCTTTAAGAAACCAACCAGAGACCAGCATGATGTCACATGGAAGCCAAAAGTTTAAGAACATATATACACACTCATATGTCCGGAGCCCCTCCCTGTTGAAACATAGGCCTGCTCAAAATACATAACCCTAAATAGACCCAAAATGGAATGTGAAAGCTGACAAATCAAAAGTCAAATAAATCAGATACCATGAGTGAACAGATGTGATAGTTACAATTTATTTCAGAATTTATGTTTTCCTGTAACTTTGATGGACCTTATCACAACCTATTAACAAGCTGCCTGTGGTACAAGGTCAGTTGAATACTTCAGGTTCACCAACCCCTATACCTCTAGAGTCTAGACGTTTTGGATTGTGAATGGAAAAATTACAGCTTGGTTCCTAAGATCAACTCTGACCTATCTCATTCAAAAACATGGGAACAGCTGCACTCACCCCTTGGTTTGCAAAGGTCAAAGCTTGCGTATATTCTGTGTGACACTGAAAATGTTTGGATTTGAGACATTTGTGTTACATCTGCTTATGCAGCCAATATAGCAGGGTGTGAGGAGACAATGGGGGCTGATTCGGAGGAGACCAGGGTTGGGAGCAGACAGGGGGCAGGCTGTGGCCTAGCCAAGGGTGTAATTACTTTGTCTCTGCTTTGGTTCTCAATAAAATACTGGAACTTGATGGAATCACTGTTTCCTTTTATTCAACAAATAACTGATGTATGGCCAGGTCCTGTTACAAAATTAGGACTGTGTTTAAACATGATATAAAGTAATGGTTTGATAACAATGAAATAACTAACTGCATTGACCATTGATGTTTGGTGATGAGTGCAAGCCATCACCCTAATCTGTAGCTCCTTCCACAGATTTCCTACCAGGTTCAAGTTTGGCCTCTGGCTTTACTTCAGAAAATTAATATTACATCTGGCCAGAAGAAACATCCATCAATCCACCTGGCGAATGGCAGTGTGCACCCTGGACAGGACGCCGGCTGGTCAAACAGCAACATAGAGACACACAACCATACACAAACACACAGGCTCATATATAAGGGCAATTTAGAGATATCAGCTAACCTAACAATCATGTTTTTGAACTGTGGGAAGAAGCCGGAGTACCCAGAGAGAACCCACACATGCAGAACATGCAAACTCCACGCATAAACCAGGTTCAAACCCAGGACCTTCTTGCTGAAAGGTAATAGTGCTACCAACTTTGCCACTGTGCAGCACAAGGAGAAATATGGTGTTGAAATGAAAAGATCCTTTTAAACCTAAATCAGCCAAGAGAATGAATAATTTTGAACTTAAGGGTAATTCACCCCCAAATCAACTTTTTTTGCCAATACACTGTTGACATTGTTTTCTTGTAGTACTGTCTACATATCCTGGTCATTATTTTTGAAAAATTAGGGTATATTTGTTGAAATCCTGCTTTTATGTCTGAAATCGTCAGTGTGGCACCCTCCTAGGGTTAAATGGTGGTCTTGCATTGAATTTCAAATTACATTGCTTTCGGTTGACCTGACGTAATTCTGTTCTAGTGACATTGGTAGCTCTGCCTTCTTAAACTAAACTTTTTTCTTCTTCAAAGAAGTTACTGGAAACCAACTCTTTTGTGTTATTGGCAAATGTACGTAAAAGCACCTAATCGTTCTGCCATTAGTGTCCTGAGGCAGCCGGGAAGGGGCTGGTGTGAGACCATGGTGAAGTTGGTTTTGGGTTGGACATTGGATATTCGCGCTTTGTGGCATTCAACAGCCAGCCAGCAGGAAAATAGCGGGAGCCCCAGATCCTCCCTGTATCAGCTCGAACAGGAGGCAGATGCCGCTGAAGCCGCGGAGCGTAAATTTTCACTGTCCAACCTAGAACTAACTTCACCGCGGTTGCTGTGAACTTTCCTCTCTGGCTTCCCTTGTATGGAAACCTGCCTGCTGCAGTCAGAGCAAAGAGAAGATCAACCATGCTGTGTATCCAGATTACAAATGAATCGTTATGCGCAAAACTGCCAGTAATCCTGGATTACAAAGCGGGAAATAAATAATAAATAATATAACTGGACTTTTTTTGTGCCAATTTATGATGTATGCACATCACTGGTCTCAAGCCCAATATGACTTGCATTGGTCATCTCTACCAGTCTTGGGGATCCAGTGGTGTCTACTACCACAATGAATATTTCGCAGACTCAATTTCAATCTGACAAAAATTATATATTTATCATACCTTTTCTTTCTTTTCTCATAAGCAGTCTTTGTAGAATTTCGCTATAATGCTGTTAATTTTTCTCCTGGTATTAAATGCTCTATAGCCCTTCTCTTTTCTTCTATTCTCTGGATGTTCAGTAAAGCGAGAACTCAACAAATCAATAGTTGGGCAGCATCCACGCTCTGTAAATCAGCCTTTCCATTACTGGACACTGATATTGACTGATACCTGGATTGACAGACTGGCTCTAAAGGGCAATTTTTCTTTCTCTGTCTCTCTCTCTCTCTCTCTCTCTCTCTTTCTCTCTATCTGTGTATGTGTGCGCGCATGCATGTGTGTGTGTGTGTGTGCGCGCGTGTGTGTGTGTGCGTGTGTGTAGACATGTGGAGGCCACTGACATCTTGACATATTCACAGAGGCAAGACATCCACTGTTACTATGATGTACAGGGGAGGCAGAAATCATCCAACTACTTAGATGAAAAACTGTCAAGAAGTGAGCCTTTGAGGAACTGAAAGTAATTGCTTGATTTCCCAACTGATGTCTTTGTATCATTGCCAATGTCCTGGCTTATGTTTGGTTTTTGCCTTGAAGCAAATAACTGATATTTGATAATCTTTACAAAACCTAAAAACCTAAACACAATAATTGTTTGTTCCAATTATTGGAACTACCATGTGTTTATGGGAGGTCAACTGCTGGTAGAAAAGTTTAAATTGTGCAAACAGGTTATTCAGGCTTTAGTATGTACAGTACTGTAGAAAACCTGAACAAATATGGATGGTTGCAGTCTTAGCATACATTTTTTTATTCACTACTTTTTTCATAATAACAGACAGCTGTAAGATTTTGAATTATACATTGATACTGTTGGTTTTCTATATTAGAGAGTTTTTGAGAAGATCGGATATTTGGCAAAACTGCTTTAAAATTGAAAAAAGAATACATTTGGAAGCTACAGTTCATATCATTTCCTGTCTCTATGGAGGTTTAAAAAAGTTCAAAAGTTTGTTAATTTCATTAGCGTATTAAAAAAATATTTTTACAGCAAACGTGTGGACAGATGTGTTTAATATTTCCTCAGTGTGTCTGTCCAGGACAGATGTTGATCAGATTGACATGTTGCTCCGCAGTACAAGCTAAATATGCAGCTGCAACACAGGCGGTGTTCAACATAGCATAGTTATTTAGTTTATAGATTTATTGACTAAAAGAGGTTGCTCTATACCTTTAAAGTCGCACAACAGTTAAAGTAACATTATTAGGCAATTTAGCTTTATTTTCACAAAGCTAGCCTAAGAAAAGCAGGTCCTCAACATGAAACAAAATCAGATAAGGTGATACATTGAAAAAGTACAAACAACCCAATAAAGAGACGTATGTTCCTACCAAATGACACAGCAATAAAGACATGGTCAAATAATTTTATCTGCTAGCTACTTTCATGGAATGTGTAAATGGGGCAAAAATACAGTTCTTTACTATTTAATTCAAAGATTTGCTATCCTATTTTTAACCGCATGACATGACAAACAGATTGTTTTCTGAAATACTGTTCATACAAGATAACAGATTAGAGAGGAGTTGAAAAACTTTATCTTTAGCCTTTTGTCCTGGCCAATCATTTGAAGAAAAGGGATAAAATTATTTTATTTTTTTTCAGTGGCAGACTTATTTCTATGGAAGAAAAAATTATGGAAATCAACCGTGACAGAAACCAAGCAACAACTTAAATTCCCTTGACACTTAACAACTCCATATGAATTAAAAGTTAAAATAGTAAACCGTTTTGATTTTTTTTGGCCAGTAACAGGATGCAAACTCTAGTCTAGATGATAATGGGACTAATATGGAGTAAAAAGTTGTGACTTTATTTATTTGTTTTACAGCTAATATGGCCTCTCTTTGGCCAATTCAACGGTTAAATCCAGTCCAACAACCATTCAGCAGCTAAACTCATAGAAGGCTGATGTAAGATCCGTTGAAGGCTGTTTCAGGTGGAAAACTACACTGAAGCTAGCCTGTGATTCTTGGAAGTCCGGAAATGACGTCAGCGTTGTTGTGTAAAAGAACAGTACTGAACTGAAGCCTTTCTCTGTCTTTTAGATTAAATATGGTAAATATAATAACAGAAGTTTACAGTAGAAACACCACATTATTCAGTAAAAGAACCTGGGGTCAACAATCAGTAACACTACCTATTCCACTGTTAAATAAGGTAAACAGCTCCTTCAGCACCAATCGCGTGCAAACTTCATTGTGTTACAACAACAGAACCGCCTGTTAATGTTATCCAGCTCAACTGTAAGAAACAATCACATTTAAACTTCACCTACTAACCTTGGAACAGCTGACTGCGGCGCATTCGTAAGCAGATGCAATTTTCATTGTTTAACAGCAGTGAGGGGTCCATTAACATGGGGAACAACAGCAGCAGGTTATAGTTTCTGAGTTCTTATTTTGATTACAACGCATGAGAAAGGGACATCAGTCAGGGCTTCACATTGATACAATTATTTATTTGGTTCCATTTGCTTCATTTATTGATTTTTTTTTTTTTTTTAAATTTGAATTGTCGCAGTTGCGCCCCCTTTACCAGTTGACACCCTTAGCAATCACATCTGTGGCCCTAACCCTGCCTGCTTGATGTTTAATTTTTAGCCACATGTGAAAACTGGATTAAATACAAAAATCTGTTTTAAAACCATTATAATATTCATCAAGGGAAAAAGATAATGTGAAAATGTAATTGTCCTGAAATCCTAAAATATGTGCTGAAGCTTAAGTCTAAAAACTAACGGTTGGACATTCTCCTTCAGGATCTTTAGGTAAAGAGCAGAATTTGTGGTTCCATTAATTATGGCAAGTCACCTTGACATGACCACCTACAGATTTGACTGTGCTGTACTGTTCTTTGTCCAACATGCTGTGTCAGGTTTAAAATGGGAGGCACACCTTCCAAAAGGTTCTAATTTTCTCAGAGATAATCAAGATGATTATTGGAAAGCCTACAGATTCTTCTTTATCAGCAATGAGTTTGGCCTTGGATCCTGGTCACAGATTCAATTTCTTACTTCTGAATCAGGAACATCTTAACTGAGGCTAGAGGTGTCTGTGGGGCTTTACAAGTTGCTCTGGGTTCTTCTGTGACCTCCTGGATGGGTTATTGGTGCTCCCTCAGAATAACTTTGAAACTTTGCTTCTTGTTCTTGAGTTTCTTTAGATGTTATCATGATATCCTGCTTTTAAGAACTTTTAGCCTTCTCCATGTTGTTATAAAAGTTCTAATTAAGAGAGTTGTTGAGTCCACATAACTAGCAGTAATCAGCCTTATAGTGTGCGTGTTGAAATTAACCCCTCAAAAATCTGGTCATTCACAGTTCATTTAAATTTTTTGCAGGTTTTTTTCTTCTTCTTTTACAGATAAGTCCAGGATGATTTTGGCTGCCTTTTCCCGAATAAATGAGCTCATCATTAGAAAACCACATTTTGTCCTTTCTCTAAACATATTCATTTGATATTAAAAGTTAAATTGTATCTAATCTGTACATGACTGTACCTTTCTTTAGCAGAACAATGTCATGACTTTTTTTTCCAAAATTGTTTTTCTTTTAAAATACATAATTCAAAGATATCTTCAAAATTACATTCTCTGAAAAAGGAAAAATGGTTAAGAAATATGAAGCCAGCTTTTATTGTCATTGGAGTGACATTAAATGTGACAAATATGAACCAAACAGCATTTACAGGAACATATGTCCAGCCACCTGGCCAAAACCCACAGCTGATAGAGCAGCTGTAGCTAAGAAGATAGAGTGTTAATGGACCAATTGGAAGGCCAGTAGTTCAGTCCCTGGCATCTCCAGTCCATTTATCAAAGTGACCTTGAGAAAGACACAAACCACACATTAGCCCTGCATTAATATTTGCTGCATAAAGGATGAAATAATAATGAATAGCATTGCCTTGTCTGTATAACTACATAGACTATTTGTCAATAGCTAAATGGGGTCTGCTGTCATTGTTGTCATCAGTTAGGAGTGAGTCAGTTAGAAAGGACTAAAGTACAACTTAAGATATCTTTACAGCTTTCAACTGCAGGATAAATGCAGAGATCAACACAATGAAGACCTTGATCTCATTCTCTAAAACCTCTGAACCAAAAAATGTAGATCTTTTGTGCAATGTTGTCTTCCAGATGGGCTATCCCAACAATTTTGAAAGAATCTTGTCATGTCAATCACCACAACTGTCACAGTCGTGGAATGAGCTTTTTGGTACTATAATCAAGCTATAACCTGAAAAACCCACTTTTAGATGTGATAATTTAACAAACAGTGCTGCCAAGCCAGGGTGAAATTTGGATGTTGTCAACCTTCCCCATGGCTTTGAGCCTTACACCAAGAGTGTACTAAAAGACTGGATGTCTTGGTAGTCTCCAACACCTCAACTTAAGACTGAAGTGGGATGTCCATGCCAGCTCTACCCCTGATACGACCAGATCAAACTTTACTGTGCATAAAAACGGAAATGTAATTTACATAATCCATCAGATGCCTCCCATACAGCAACACATAAAACACATCATAAACATTCATCATAATAATTACAACTAAAACTTGATCTGCATTAACCAGTTCATTTATTCTTCTTCCGGTCTAGGAGTTTAGTGGAATATGGCACAACAGAGTTGTTATACATGTTCCTTCTTCAACAAGGCACCCTAAATCCCAGCTGGCAAAAGTGCAAATTCACTGTTCGAAACATGAGCTGAATCCTGTTATGCCAGAAGATGGTTGAATATGCTTATTATTATTATTAATTATAATTTGGCATTATAATTTAAATAATAAATCATTCAACTCAAAATTCCGCTACAACAAAATATAGTTCAAATGGTGGTGATGTTAGCTATAAGCTTGTAAGTATTTATACCACTAATGCATTAGTTAATTTGCTGTTATGAACTCATTTATGCTGGGATAAATGATCTGGTCGGACTTGTGACCGACGAGGTTTATCCGGCAGGCTATGAGAACCCCAATGTAACTGCAATTAGAGTTTAAATCCTTATTCGTCTATCACCATCCAATGATATTGTCTCTGTATTAATGTCAGATGTTAACTCCAAAGGAGGTTAGCTCTGATTTCTGAATAACCATACAACTATGAATTAGACTGGACACAAAACCAACTCTATTCCGCAGTGGTGTTTTATTGAACCAAAAGCAATTCCCTGTTACAGTAATTCTCTGATTCAACGACTTTGGAAATCTTACTCACTACTAACTAACACGCAAAATATATATGGAGATAAAAGAATAAACAAAACAAACAAAACGAAAGGAAAGAAAAACAAATGGATTAAAATGAGCGGTTGCAACTCTTAGTTCAGCTCATGGTTGTTTAAACCACATTCAGAACATCGGCATTTGACATAGCATTGACAGACAGAGCAGCTGTGGGAGTCCTACCGGACGCTTTGATGCCTTACAAAGCTATCAGCTAAGCTACAGCCCAGTCATCCGACACCCTCCCAAGATGGCCGCTACGATGACGTATGGTCTATCAATTTACGTGAAGCGTGAGGGGAGGTTCTGATGACGTATCCACGCTTACGCTGATGGGGTAATGCCTCGCTTCGAGAGGGCGCGGCTAACTGGTAGTTTAAAGCAAAGCCGCGAAATGAGCTCGGACAAAGAGATTAAACTGATAAGAAGAAGCGAAAAGAGAGAGAGGGGGGAAGGCAGGGAAGAAGATGGAACAGAACTGAAGCAATGACCCACGGCGGGGTTATTGATGAATCACAAATCAACACAGCAAAATCAAATGTAAAATGCATGCACATACAAAGAAAATATTCAGCAAAATAATTCCAACTTCGTCGTGGAATAAAAGCATTAACCTAAGCCTACAAATTTCTACGTCTGCCCAGGCACTTCTAAACACCCTGTTGGTGAGACAGAAATAAAAGGGGAGAACCCGTTACTTTGAGGTGCCTCGGGCTGGTCCGGAGTGAAAGTCCCGGCTTCGGTCCGGAGCGCTCCGGATCACGCGACGTCCTGAACGCGTCTTGACGACCGCAGGGTCCGCAGGCTGCAGCGGGGACCAGACTGAGAGAGTTCCTTCGTCTTTCTCTCTCTCTCTGGGCTCCTAGACGCTTGTTGGGCCAAACAACGCGTCGTCCTCTCTCGATCACTGGGAGATAAGGCGGCTTCCAGTATTTGATCAGAGGGAATTAAAGGTACCTTTTTGAGTCGACCTCCTGTGTGAAAGCAGGGAACAACGTTGCGTCGAAAAATCTCGGTCCAGCGAGAAACTCGAGCACGTGGCGTGGGATTTTCCCAACGGAGTTAAACAGCTGTGTGTCTTCTCGGTTGGCAGGGCGCCAGGGAAGAAGGCCGATTGCGGGGTGCAACCGAGTTTTATCAACTTTACCCTAGCAACGTTATCGGTTGCTAGGGCGCCGGCCATTTTGGGCCGCGTTGCATGATGGGAGTTGGTGGCCATTTTGACCACCATGCATCATGGGAAATGCAGTCTGTCACGTCCTGACATGGCACAACAATCCATAGAGATTTTGTTTGATAATTTAATTTTGGCGTGAGCTAAACTATTTGTCAGAAGCTGTTTTAGGACACCTAACAGCATATCTTCAGTGCCACATAGAATTACTCCCATAATAAAGGATTTGCACCAACTGGGTTGAGGGGGCTGTATAAGACATATTTTTTTGCAGTTGTCAATCTTTATTGATCGACTCAAGATCTGGAAGACACCAGCAAACTTTCGTCTCCACCAGTTAAGCCACTTCCCCAATGGTTTTAGAGCAACAGAGGTTTAAAACAAATCATTTAGGGTTGCTACTCCAGGGATCCTAACTACCTATTGCGGTCTATCGGCTGTGACAATGCATTGAAAGAATGTCTGATAAATACACTATATGAAAGGCTCAAGTACACATCTATGAATACACTTTGTTCCCTGATTATACTTGGAAGGAAACGCATGGTAGCAAAATGCTGTGACAAAACCCAGTAACACAAGTTCAGCATTTCTTTCCCTTACATTGACATGATTCCCCAGTTTTCCATGATCTGTAGGATACATGGTACAATGTATAGTAAATATTTCTTTTAAAGATTGACTTACATTATGGCACCGCCTTTCCTGAATCACATGAAAAAAGAGAGGGAAAGAAGTTTATTTTGCCGTTATAAGTCTTAATAATATTGTCCAATCAGCAGCCTGAATATCACTGTAATGTTCAGCAGCCACTGCCAACCAGAAGCCCTGCCCCTTGGGGCGATTTCAGTCAAGTTGAAAATCGCCCCAGGTACTCCCATACCCAATCATGGTAAGAGTCTTTTTTTCCCTCAAACTTTGAACACAGCAATTCATTTCTATGGACTCTGGGAGGGCTTGCCCCAACGTGATTTTGTCACACGCATTGTTGCACGCTTGGCTAATATGAACAGAGTGCAGACATGTTAGTATAATCTGATCTGAATATCGCTATGGTTTTCATGATAGCAATATATTGCAGACTATGCTAACAGTGATTTCAAGGCGAAAATAGTAGATAGCAATTGTATGTTTTATGGCCACAGTGCAACTGTTCTATTGTGTAACCAAATTTATTGTATTTCAGAATTTAACTTATTAGATGTATAAAAGTACTGAACAGTATGTACAATTCATGTGTTGTGTTTCCATCTAGTGGCTGAAGAAGAAACCACATTAACCATTGCAATGTAACAGTGTGAAGTTAGCGATCTGACTTTTATGTATTAGTATTTATGACCCATTTACCAATTTAAATGGGTCATCGTAGCATTCATCATAACATCCCCCCCCCCCCCCCCCCCCCAGAGAATATGACATTATGTTAGGGCCAAACCATAACACCACTGATGTGTAAAAAAACAACAACAAAAAAAACCTAATGTCATACATGTAAAAACATAATAAATTAAAGTTGATACTATAACAAACCATGCAGTACCACATGTGCTTGAGCAAGCGTTGAGCTCATTATGCATTTCTTCATATGGATAAACTTGTGCATAATTCTATGTAAAAAATAAAATGCGAAAGAGAGAAGATAAAGAAAAAAGAAACTATTGACATGGAACTAATGCAATCCTGGAAAGCATCACAGTGATCAAAGCAAAGGAAAGAAATGCATTACAGCTAATAAGCTCAGCAGGAGCCATGTCACCATGTAATACACTTTACCCAGAAGTAAGCTCTCACTGGCACAGAGAGATGATAAAGACCCGATCTGTTATAAATCCTTGCTTTCCTGCCTCTTACTCTTGCAGCCTGATAAAGTCAGTGCGAAAATACAGTTTTAGTCTTTTTTGTGAGTAGAATAATATACAGTGGAGTGTTTAGTGGTGACCTTGAAGGCCTTTAGAGAACATTGTTTTGGACAGGCTTTTACACATTTTTCACATTTTGGTAGCTCATTACAGCTCCATCAAAAGTTTTCCAGAAACGTTTTTGTTTTATTGACATTAACATTGTTAATGTTTGGCCACACAGTATCTGTTACTCTACTCCCATGTACAAAGTGTTTCTATGTGCCTTAGTTTCCCTGTAGATCATATTATGTGCCCCATTCACATGCTAAACTAGCATTGAACATTTGAATATTGCTAGACTTTAAACATTTTTTAAGTTAATCTAAATGTAAGATGAATGTTTGCCTATCAAAAGTCTGTCCTCAGCCCCTTTGAATGTTGTCTGTGTGTGCTAATTACCTCACTGCCTTTGCAAGCAATATTCCAAAGACTTTATTCTCCTTGAGGAAATGGACTGGTGTCCTCCGTGACAACTTCTTACAGTATGTGGTTTGTCCAAAATGTATGACTGTGTACATGCTTACTGAAACCTATGAGCTCAGACGCGATGGCACAAAGGTTTGTAAGACTTGTGGTCACATACCATTCTACAATCACCCACAGTTAAAGTCTGCATTAAGGAAAAAATGTGGCTCTGTCTTGCTAAGAAAGGCGAAACCTCCCCCTGCAACACTGATTTGCGTTTGTATAGCTCACAGCATTTTCATTTACATGTTAAAGCCTCCCCTAGAATTAGGAGGAGGGGGGTCATGGGGGGACCACTGCCTACGAAAGCCCACGTCAATTTCTGACAATATCTCAAGTTTGAACACCTTTTTTGGCTAGAAACTATCAGATCAACTTTACTTTGTGACTATTGCATTCTATTTTCTCAATTGCTACTGGAGCAGAACATGTGAAGAAAATACCAAAGGAGAAAAAACAAAGGTAAAACTACTTAGCTTGAGACACAAATCATTTAAATACATTTACAATATTTCTTTCCAAAGAAACTGAATTCCTCTTAATTTTCTCGTGTAGCACTGATTCACAGCAAATATAATCAGAAGCAATTTAGAAGTCCAACTTCTATGTAAATAAATAGAATACAATTTGATCCAACTTACATTTAATGACCAGTAAATGCAGACTATGTGGCAGTGATGTTTCAAATCTGTACAATGGTCTCAAAACAAAAATTGAAGTTGTTAGCCATATTCATTTGGAGGAAAAACTGAGAAGCTTTCCAGCCTGAGAGCACCATCTCAAGTGTGAAGTACGGGGGTGTCAGCATTATGTTATGTGGATGTTTTGCTGCAGCAGAGATTATTGTAATTTCCAAAATAGATTGTTGGGAAAGTACAATATGAGAAAACATTGAAGTAACATTGACATTGGCCAGGAAGGTAAAGCTGGGGTACAAATGGGTCTCAAATGGGTCAACTAGAAAAAGGTGACCTGCCCTCTCCAGGTTGGGGTATATCTGTCTCAGGTGGAGGAATTTAAGTATCTTGGGGTCTTGTTCATGAGTCATGGGTGAATGGAGCGGGAGATCGACAGACAGATCGCTCATCTGTTGTGTTTCAGAGAGAGCTGAGCTGAAATGCAAAGCACTTGATTTACCAAATGGTCCACGTTTCTACTGTAATGCCTCAGCTGTGAGGAATATCAATATCAGACTGTAATATGAGATCCATGGTAGGAGGTCCTCCTTAGGACTGCCCTCACAGTAGGACGTGTCCTGGCTTCTACAAAACTGTTTCCCAGATTCAAATTGAACTCCTATTCTGCTGCCGCAGCAGCACTGGGTAGTCACTGGGAAGACTTTTCCATGGACCCGCATGGAGTTCCCACTGGAGAGCCACCAACATTTCCTCAGCCTGGAACCAAAGCTAAGTACAATATTCCCGTGAATTCAGACATCAAAGCAGCCAGCCATCACTCATACCTGCTGTTTGTGATCTTTTGTTCATTTGTTTGCAGGAGAAAGCTGACGCTAAAGCCACTTATCCAGCAAGCGCCAAAGCGACCATTGCTGATCTGTCACATTGCAGCCTTCATAGGTGTAATACGACAACAGCACCGAGTGGAGCCACATTAGAGAAGCAGTGGAGAAGCATAACCTATGGTCATCATCTCCTTAAAGGAGCTATCAGTAAGATATTTACAAAATCAATCTAAATTATTCTCATTTGTCACCTGGAATGGAAGTAACATTTCCTATAAACAATTGGTCCTGATAAGAATTGACAGCATCCTGTTGCAGTTCTCCCAGGTTCTTTACCTGAAAGAAGTGGTGTTCTCTATTGTAGACTTCTGAGTCTACAGTTGTAATAAAAAGACTCTTGAAACAGAAACTATACTTTGACATATTTAATCTAACAAGTCAGAGGGACGTTACAACTTCAGTACTGGTACTCCCATACACAACAATGTGACATGGGTAGATTTCCGGATACGAGACAATAGGCCCGTTTACACTACACTTTTTTAACCGAGCCGAGACCAGTCCGAGCTCGGTAACCGAGATAACTCTTGTGTGTAAACGGTCAGCAGACTGAACCAGACCGCGCTAACCATAACCGGACCGCGCTAACTGCAGACCAGCTCTTGGGTAGGTCTCGGCCTGGTTCTATTTTATCCCGGTTTCTGATAACGAAGAGCGCATGAGCAGACCGCGTCATCTCCTTACAGTCAGCTGACTGTCAGCGGGTTTTCCGGCGTGTCTGGCTGCACGTCCCGATTCACACTCCATTCAGACAAATTTCAGACATTCATAATAATACTAGCTTCCTTACCGTGCCACACGGTTTCCAGTGATGATTCTGCTTAGCAGCGCAATGAACCTCAGCGTCTGTCGTTGTTTCCTGCATCTGTAAATCCTTATTAGACGTTCGTTTGTCTCATCCACTTCCCAAAAAGCCAACTTTCTCAAGTAAATTAACCAATGGTTGCCTTCTTCCCCTGACTCTCTGCAAACACCGAAATATCACAATATCAAGCATAACTTCCTGAATGTTACGGGCGCAGCTGTGTGTGTTTCGCTGCTTCCGCCTTCAATCCCAGAGAGCGGTAGTACCGCAGATCGCCACTAGGGGGCGAGGAGCAACCAAGGAACCGAGATAGCGTTGTGTGTAAACGGTCGTCAGAAACGAGGCTCGGCCTGGTAACTGGACCAAGCTCGGACTGGTCTCGGCATGGCTCGGTTTTTTAGGTGTAGTGTAAACGGGCCTAATGTCAAACTCTTGGTTACGTCAGCTCATATAGAGCAGCAAAGACCTGCTCAGGATTGGTCGATTCTCCCCATGTTGTCTTTCGGGAAAGAGCTGGGCTCCAGGGATGTCCACGTGCCCATTCTGCCCCGAGATAACTGTTTATTTGTTTATGCATGCCACAAGTCCTTGGCTTTGCCAGTTATCTGCTGTTTCCCTGGTAACTCCTTTTTGCAGCTCCAGTCTCTGTTATCTCATAATCATTAACAGTCCTCTCCATCAACAATGTCTCAGTCAAGTTTTTCTCCTCTTAAACTTAGAGGGATGATCCATAACTACTTTAATTCAGAGTATAGCCTGTGTTTACTCCCTGGTTCCTGAGACAATCATATAAAGTTCTCAGGGTTCCCTGAGCAGAGCACAGCATTTGGTATTTTATTTTGGCAAAAGAGTAGCAGCCTGCAAACATGGAAGCCAGTAAGAGAAGCGGACCAGAAATAGAACAAAATACATAATATACTTATCCTGTGTAATAAATAATTCTGTGGAGTGTCACAGCAATAACAAACCACTAAATGGCTGGTCTCTGTGAAAGGCATTATGTTGTTCAAATTTTCACCACTAGGTATCATTATTACTTATTGTTCCTTTAAAGCAACCACTTCACAATCTAAAGTTACCAACCCAATTATTTCTGGAGAAATAAACTGCTCAAAAAATAAAGGGAACACTTAAACAACAGAATGTAACCCCAAGTCAGTCACACTTCTGTGAAATCAAACTGTCCACTTAAGAAGCAACACTGATTGACAATCAATTTCACCTGCTGATGTGCAAATAGAATAGACAAAAGGTGAAAACTAGAGGCAATTAGCAAGGCTGCCCAATAAAGGAGTGGGTCTGCAGGTGGTGACCACAGATCACTTCTCAGTTCCTATGCTTTCTGGCTGATGTTTTGGTCAGTTTTGAATTTCACTCTAGTGGTAGCACGAGACGGAGTCTACAACCCACACAAGTGGCTCAGGTAGTGCAGCTCATCCATGATGGCACATCAATGTGGGCTGTGACAAGAAGGTTTGCTGTGTCTGTCAGCATATTGTCTAGAGTATGGAGGTGCAGGAGACAGGCCAGTACATCAGGAGACGTGAAGGAGGCTGTAGGAGGGCAACCACCCTGCAGCAAGACTGCTACCTCCACCTTTGTGCAAGACGGAACAGGAGGAGCAATGCCAGAGCTCTGCAAAATGACCTCCAGCAGCCCACAAATGTGAATGTGTCTGCTCAAACAATCAGAAATAGACTCCATGAGGGTGGAATGAGGGCCCGACATCCACAGGTGGGAGTTATGCTTACAGCCCAATACCGTGCTGGACATTTGGCATTTTCCAGAGAACACAAAGATTAACGAATTTGCCAACGTGTGCATGTGATTGGTGTATTTAATTAATAACGGTTGGTCTTTGATCACGCTGAGCTGCCGTTTTACTGATTTACTAATTAAGCAAACCGTCATTATGATAGTTCTGCGATACTGTTGGTAGATGGGGCCACGTCTGTTTATATCTGCTCATCATGCCCGTTGTGGAGCTATATTTAGCCCCAAAAATGACTATCAAAACATTAGCAGGATGGACACTTGGTGTATATAGCCTTATTTTATCATGATTAAATGGTTTTTGGTCTTTTTTGTAAGCATATAACGTGGCTATATACCTTTTAAAGATCCTCACAGGACCCTAAAATAACCGAATCATTAGTATAGTGATGGTTGTCAACCATTTTCATTTGTCCATTTGTTATTTTTGTGTGTACATAGTTCCTTAGTTTCTTCAATCTTACTTTTGCTTAGTAGTTTTTTTTGAGTTTCACTAGCCTAGTAAATAAGAGTTGTTGATAGAAATATATTGTCAGTTCAGGTTAACAACATTTTTAATGGTGTTTTCTGTATGGGCATTCATTTCTGTTAATAAATTCTCATATTTGAAGAAAGGTTGTCACTCATTTATTCCATACGTGTGCAGAGTTTGCTGTTAGAGAATGTTCGACTAGTTCTTTCACTTATTGTCCAAATATCAAAGCCAATTGGGCTGATATTTAACAGACAATACCTGACAGACCAAGAGTTATGTTATTAAACATTAAATAACTTAAAAGCATATAATTGCAAAACACTGTCATTTATGGTCATGAAATTTGGGTCATGACCAAAACAATGAGTTCTCGGATACAAGCAGCAGAAATGAGCTTCTTCTGCAGGTTGGCCAGGCACTCTCTTAGAGATAGGGTGAAGAGCTCGAACATTTGGGAGGGGTTCGGTTTAGAGCCACTGCTGAATCAGCTGAGATGGCTTGGATGTTTTTATATATATGCTTCCAATTAGTAAAATGATCAGACAGCACAGGATTAATTCCCACTGTTATGCTGATTACACTCATATATTTATCCATAAATCCTGACAAATCCAATGAATAACTTCGACTACAGGCATGTCTTCATGACATCAAAACCTGGATGACCTTAAGATGTCTGCTTTCAAATTGTGACAAGACAGAAATTGTCATCTTTGGTCTAGTCCTTAAAAAATACAATTCTTAATCAATCACCTCATATGGATGGCATTAAATTGTCTTTGGGTGATAAAAAAAGGTAAAAAAACAACAACTTGGTGTTTAGGTCTATTTTTGCAATATATATATACACACACACACACATATATATATATATATATATATATATTAGGGCTGGGCAACGATTAACATCTTTAATCGCGATTAATCGCATAATTTGCCTGATTAATCATGATTAAATGCATTGTATACGCAAACTCCAAGAATGAATTCAAAAGTAGTGTAAAGAGCACTTTTATTTTAATGTTCTGCTGCCATATGAACAAAAGTGTTGTAACATTTGTAGCACTTATCAGTAACACATATTTAGTGTAAAGCTCAACTTAAACATGTAAAACAAAAAATAGCAATAATAATAAAGTAAAGCTTATTGCCACTGACAGGAAATTCTCTTTATGGGGAAAAAATCTACCAAAAACAGGCAATTTCTGAGGTAACAGCAGGGAGCAGCATTACCCTTTTATGTTCAATACCAAAGTGTGAAGCACAAAAAAAGGTCTACAGTAGCTATCCACTTCGCCATTACATTGGTTAGCTTCTCTGAATCATTGAATTGTTTGGTGATGTCTACAGTGTGTTTGGCATTTAAGTGATATGTTAAGCTCAAGGTGCTCCGGTGATAAGAAAGTTTAACTTGGCAGTGGTTACAACTAACTTGTTTCTGTCATATTCGTTGCTGGAAGAACTTTAAACTGAAATGCTTGCTAACTCGATATGCTTGCCTAACACTGCCTTCCCCATGTCAGCTTTGTTTTTTCCGCATGTCAGCTTTGTTTTTTTCCGCATGTCAGCTTTTTTTTTTTCCGCGTTTTCCTTTTTCCAGCCAGCACCTTTCTTCCTGTTTGAATCCGAGGCTGGGCTGACAGCGAGGTTATTGGCACATTATTGCCACCTACTGTTCTGATTCAAACCCCTACACCGCAGCAACAGACCTTCACAAAATAAAAGCATGTGAGCAACATGCGTTAATGCGCGATAAAGTAAATATCGCCGTTAATAGTCTAATGAATTAACGCGAAATTAACACGTTAACTTGCCCAGCCCTAATATATATACATACATACATATGCCTTGTTGCGCAAATGCCTTGTTGATGCCAGAGGTCAGAGGAGAATGGCCAGACTGGTTCAACCTGATAGAAAGGCAACAGTAACTCAAATTGCCTCTCATTTACAACCAACGCATGAAGAAGAGCATCTCTGAGCGCACAACACGTCGAACCTTGAGGCGGATGGGCTACAACAGCAGAAGACCACACCGGTTGCCACTCCTGTCAGCTAAGAACAGGAAACTGAGGCTACAATTCGCACAAGCTCACCAAAATTGGACGTTGCCTCGTCTGATGAGTCTCGATTTATGCTGCAACATTCGGATGGTAAGGTCAGAATTTGGCATCAACAACATGAAAGCATGGATCCATCCAGCTTTGTATCAACGGTTTAGGCTCGTAGTGGTGGTGTAATGGTGTGGGAGATATTTATATTATTCTTCCCACACTTTGGGCCCCTTAGTACCAATTGATCATTGTGTCAATGCCACAGCCTACCTGAGTATTGTTGCTGACCATGTTCATCCCTTTATGACCACAGTGCACCCATCTTATGACTGCTACTTCCAGCAGGATAACGAACCATGTCATAACGCACAAATCATCTCAGACTGGTTTCTTGAACATGACAAGGAGTTCACTGTACTCAAATGGCCTCCACAGTCACCAGATCTCCCAACAGAGCACATTTGGGATGTGGTGGAATAGAAGATTCACATCATGGATGTGGGACCGACAAATCTGCAGCATCTGCGTTATGCTATCATGTCAATATGAACCAAACTCTCTGAGGAATGTTTCCAGTACCTTGTTGAATCTATGCCACGAAGGATTAAGGCAGTTCTGAAGGCAAAAGGGGGTCCAACCTGGTACTAGCAAGGTGTACTTAATAAAGTGGCCGGTGAGTGTATATATGTGGAGTTTTGGCAAAATAGCTAAGTGGGTTTGGTGTGACACAATGGTCGAATATGTGGAAAATGACTTTGTGCAAACATGGTGAGGGATATGTGACAGTGTGGGCTTGTTACTCTTCCAAAGACTTTGGGAACCATGGTGTTATAGTAGTAGTGTAGCACCACAGAATCTTTAAAACACCAATATATTTTAAAAAACTGGGTTATCATTAATTACTTCAACAGGATAATGATTCTAAAATAATTAATATTCATATGTTCATTGAGATATTCATACGTTCAATTCATTAGATTTCCCTGAACCTCATCTGCGGCAGAGCTAAAAAGGTGTGAGTGAGAAAAGAAAGCTCACTTTAACCTATAAGCACACAAGATGAAACAAAGTAAAGCCTTGATCAGTAGCTAAAGTGAACCCAAAAAAATGAAGTTATGGAGTGAGCTAATCCAGATGGCCAAAATTCCTCCAAAGAGACATGTGACACTCCACCACTTATCAAATGCTTGATGAAAGTTGTTGTCATCAAGGATAGCCCAATCAGTTACTATGCTAAAACCACTTTTTCAATTATGGCAATTGTCATTGGAATGCTGCCTCCTGTATTTACTCAGCTTAATATGATATTGAAATCTGTTTGTTGATCTGAAACATTTAGGTTGAAAAAAAGACAAAATCTGCAATGTAGTAAGAC
Source organism: Fundulus diaphanus (assembly GCA_037039145.1). Taxonomy (NCBI): domain Eukaryota; kingdom Metazoa; phylum Chordata; class Actinopteri; order Cyprinodontiformes; family Fundulidae; genus Fundulus; species Fundulus diaphanus. The sequence goes on from CM073128.1 coordinate 48,622,519, forward strand.
GCACTTTTCACTGTAACACCAAGGATAGCCATGAGCAATACATGAATTGTTAACCAAGTTATATAAATAGTATGAACTAAAAGGCTGAAATGTCATACCATTTTGTGCATGCTATATATAGATAGACCTTATTTCCAAAATGGCATACTATAGGAAACAATATTGGTTATTATACATTTTTCTGCCACCACATTCAACATTATCGTGTTTAAAGAAAGAAACCCAAAAATATCAAATGTAAAAAGGCAAAGCAACTGGTGCCTCTCAGCGGGTCTTCAGCACTGTTGTTTTAAAAGACTTCGGCTGTGTTTATACATTCCCGAACCAATCAATTGGTGGATCCAGAGAGTAAGTACTCCCTCCCTAATGATGATTGTGTTTTAATGAAAGTTTAATGACACCCTTAATACCCTGGTGTACTAACTGTGACAGTCTGCCAAAAACTGAGAAAGATGAGGTGGGAACAATGACAGAGAGGGGGCAGAGACTGTGGTGAAGAGACAAGACTGTTACCTGTTCTGGTAAAGGCCATGAAGGCTTACTGCATTGTTTCCATAATACCTAAAATGAATGTAACTCCTAACTGGCATTTCCCAGACCCTACAGACAGCCAAGTTCTAGTACAGAGTTTGGCTGTTTTTAGACCTGACAGCAGGCTGAAGGCACTGATGTTTAAAGGAAAGTATGTACAACTTCTAGATTGGAACTATTATCACAGAAACAGGTGGTTGTGAAAGCAACCTGGGCTTTCTGAACACTTCAGCAAAACCACAGGCTAATCACCTCCATGCCACAAGGCATTGATGTAGTAATTCATGCAAAAGGAGCCCCAACCTAGCGTTGAGTGCATAGAAATGGATACATGGTTCACAAACCTCAAGATTCTGATTTAATTCTGCCCTTTTTATTAATATTTGTGTAATATTCTACTTTTCTGAGAGACTTGGAATTTTGGGTTCATTATCTGTAAGCCATAATGATCAAAATTACAAGAACAAAAAGCCTTCCAACATTTTACTCTATGCAGAGTGAAACTATAATATATTTCACTTTTAGAGTTGGATCTGTACTTTTATTTGTTAGCAGATAAATGTTTTCCTGAAAATATTATGTAAAAATATTAATATATTTTTTTCCCCTGCAAATTCCAGTGGTTGCTCCAGTGTCTGCTGTATTATTTGCTGGGAAAAACAACAACTGCCAGCCAGCTTTGCTGAGAGTTTGTGCCATTGTCCTTCATGCATAACACAACAGCAGAGTGTGCACATCATTACTCCTCTGCTGTATATGACTATATGAAGTGATAATGTGCACCAGAGAGGAATTGTATATTTCAAATACAAGGTAAAGTGATGCCAGTGGCAGTTTGCCTGGTTTATAACTGAACACAAAACCAGTTGTTGTGATTCAGTCCCTTGCAAATGTATTTAGTCAGTCCATTGAATTGAAATACCCTCAATTGTCCTACAAAAAAGGGTATTTAGTTGTATACATTATACAACTATAAATGTTGGTATTTCATTTCATAGTATTTCATTTGGATATAAAAAAAGTAAACTGTCATTCTATGTTTTTACAAATATAAATCTCAAAAGTTAGGCATGTATTAATACTCAAGCGCCTGAGTTGGTATTTTATAAAACCACCTTTTGCTTCAAATATTTTTGCTATATGCCTCCAACAGCTTTAAGTAGGGACTACGATTTTTAGTCAATGTTTTCTCAAACAACTGTTAAAACAGTCAGAGTGGATGGAGAGGCTCTGTGAACATCAACTTTTTAGTCTTATGACAAATTTTCATTTGGATGGTTGCCTGGACTTTGACTGGACCATTCTGAAAAACAACAATGTTTTGATTTCAACCATCCTTTGTAGCTCTGGTTGTATGTTTCGGGTCATGCCAGGGCAAATTCTCAGTTATCTGGGTCATGGCATCAGCAAACAGGCTTAAATAGGAGGTTACTGGAATTTTGCTCAGTTTTTCTGAAAATGTTTTGACACCTATCCAGGAGTCCTTGTCAATTCTGGTGGCACACCCCAGCTCAAGTACAAAGCTAAGTAAAAGTCCAGTTGCCTCCCTGTTTGATGTTTTGGGTTCATTGTCTTGCTGGAAGATGAACCTGCATCCAAATCTGGAGACTTCTGCTTCATCTAACAGGTATTGCTCTATATTTATCCTCTATCTTCTTATTTATTCTCACCAGTTTCCCTGTCCCTGGTAAAGATAATCTCCACAGCATAATAGGGCTTTCCGATCGAATGCAGCATGTGCTGAGTTTTCCATAGGAGTCTGCAGTAAACAACTAGTTAGTCTGGAAAAAACACCAATAACACTGCACCCAGTTCACTTAAACGTCAGAGTACAGCAAAAAGAGACACCGTTTTCAAAGTAGCAAGTAGATACTGGTTGGATTTTGTCTGCAAAGCTGCAATGTTGTGTGTTCAAACTAACAAAAGAACTAAACATGGTATAGTGAGACAGAGAAAAAGAGCATTGGACAGATACAGTAACTATGATGAGACCCCATGATACAGGCCTAGTCCACACAGCAGGATATCAGGGGAAAACGAGACATTTTTATGCCGTTATGCCCTTCAGCTAAAAATAAACGGCGTTATACATCTCTTAAAACGAATGATCCTGAAAACTCAGGCCAAAGTGGATGTTTATAAACACTCTGGTTTTGAGCCTGCGTGTGTACATGAAAAGACGGATATTAATGTCCAGCATATCACGATCTGCGACGCTGCATCACACATGTGTGACCTTTGTTTATACACTCAGCCATACGGTGGAGTTAAAAATTTATTTCATCAGGGAGGTGCTGATTTTTACGTTGCTTCAGACACTTTTTGTTTGTATTATGAGGGGCAGAGGAGAAAGAGCACTCGGAGATCAGCTGCATTGTACCAACTCTCCCTCTCACTATGGAGGCACAATGCCGTTTAACGCCGCCGCCAGCGGTTTGACACGATTCCCAATCGACATTGTCTTGAGTTTTATTAACTTTATGTTCTAATATGGTGTTTAAAAGAAACTCAACTTCTTTATCTGTCCATTAGATCGAACCTCCTGGTTATGATTCATTCCTAACAGGAAGTCGCGGTTGTTTAGAAGGATGCTGAATGGCTGACATAAGTTTTAGCTTTGCGTTACAGTGCTCCCTATGCAATCTGCCATATTTAAAAAAAACAAACATTGAGTGGCATATTTCTGCGGGCTGGTATGGATGAAAACTTTTCTAAAAAAACTCCCGTGTGTATGGTAGTATTTTTAAAAACATTGTAGGGAAGATAGTTTTTTTTAAAACACTGCTACATGTGGACTATGCCACAGAGAGCAGGGTGGAGGTTTTGAAGGAGCTCTATTTTCACATTGACTGGCTGCTTCCTGCTTGGCCGGGAGTAGTTTTGTCTCTATTGGCAGCAGGAATATCTGTCACATCTTACCATGGTCAAGGTTAGGCAAATTTAAACTTTGACCTGAGCTCAGTGCAAGCTCCACCAAGCTGCTTGCAGTGCTCCATGCGGTGCTTTTCTCAGCACAGTGCGAGGCTGTTGTTGTGTGAGCACGGCAAACAAATAAATGGACTCCAGTGCGCAGCAGAGATGGTGCTGCATTCCATCTGAAAGCCCTTTAATGCTGCCGCCTTCACGAGGGTGGCGTTCAGAGTTAATTTCTGTTCCACACTTTGCTCATGTTGGACAAATAAAATCAGCTTTAGTCTCAGCTAAATAGAGCTCTATTTTCCAAATGTTTGCTGTGTTTCCCACAGGGTTTATGACTTCTCATGGCTTTCTTCTTGCCACTCATTCATAAAGTGCATCAGTGATACTTGCCCTGTGGACAGCTTCTTCCACTTAAGTTGCTGATCTCTTTTGTATGAACAGATAGGCAGGAGAAGAACAACTGATGCAGTCAATGCAGTAAGAACCAGACCACTAAAGAGCTCAGGACAGGAACTGCTCTAATACTTCATCCCAATTATGCTTGTGTTACTGTATCATATGAAATCCCATTAAATACCATTAAAACTTTTGGTTGTAACAGGACAACATGTGAAAAAGTTCAGGAGGTATAAACACTTTTGTAAACATGAAATTGTAATAAATTTAGCACATTCCCACTGGGTGTGTGTTGGGAGCCACGACAAATACTAGCTTTGCTCAGTCCTTGTGGCCGCTTTTTGCCTTGACATGTGGGTCCACCAATCCGCTGGGTGTAAACGTATGAACTGACACTAGGCAGCAAGGGAAATGCTGTCGCTTCAACAAAGGGCAAGGTGTTGCCAGTGCCCCTTTGCCTGATTTATTACTGAAAGAAAAACATCAGACCACCAGTGTCAATCACTAATCAATCGAGTTAGTCACACAAAAAAGGAGAACTGTATTGTGCTTCTTATAGATTGAAGCTGCTGCCTAAATAAGAAGTACAAAAAAGTTACTCTAGGAGTATGTTAAGTCTAAATACATATTGAAAAAAAATCCAAACCAGAACTATTATTTCCATTTATATGAGAAAAGATAAAAGGTATGATGCCAGTCAAAAGTCATCAAATACACACAGGGTGTATTATTCAGGCTACAGAGATGTTAATAAGGAGGTTATGGCCTAGAATTACTTTTTCTTACCAGGAAATGAAGCAGAAGCACAACGACACAAGGGTTAACTGCAGCTGAATACAAAGCCACACAGTAAATTCGTATTCACACAGGTCACACCACTTGGCGTTCCTTCCGCTCGACAAAATGAGTGGCTTTGCCAAATCTCAGCAGCTTGCTCTACAGTGTGCACACATGAGAACATAATAAGATTATAACTGAATCAGCCTGCAGCCACTTCAATTCTAACACAAGAATACAGCAATTTGTGAACATATTCATATTATTTCCATATTTAACAACCATAAACTTCAATCTGAGATTATATTGAGATTTCTTTTTATAAAATAGACCAACATAAAAGGGTGGAAGGAAAATTCTTTAAACCTATAGTAAAATATAAAATGTGATGTGAATTGTTATGTAGGATAACTTGTACTTGTCCTGTTGACATCTGAGTTGGGGATCTCTGCAGCTTAGTTACCAAAGGCCTGTTGGTTTATCACATAAGATATCATTAAAAAACTAGTTTGTGAGGTCCTGTACAATGTGCACGTGTACATTCAAGTAAGCTTTACATTTCTACATTTCTCAATTATAGGTTGAGTTTTTACCTGGTTATCATTAGGCAGAATTTGTCAATGTCACCTAATTAAGCCTCTGCATGTGTAGCCAAACCCAAAATTATTATATGTTGTATTAATTTATGTGTAGCATTTCAAACTGTGCTAAAAATCCTTATCCTACATATGTTTCACTTATAAATAGTGTCAAACACTATGTTTGTGAGGAGTAGAAGTTGTATAGCGTATGTTTAAACAAATGTACAAATGCTTGGTTTACATTTTCTTTCTGTCAAAAGAGCTGCATGCCAGACATTTTTCTTGAAAAGCTAATGGTGGCTACTAATGGTGGGGGGTACCACGAGGCTCTATTCTTGGCCACTTTGTCCCTGTACCTTTGCCACTGGAAACTATTTAACAGAAATATGGGATTCCACTCCATTTATATGCTGAAGACCAAATATATTTCCCCCTCAAGCAGTCTGATGCTCTCTCAGCCCCTCTCTTGACTGTCTTCCTGATGTCAAACCATCAATAGTCCCTCCATTTTTTTTATTCTAATGAATGTAAAACAGAAGCAATTTTATTTAGAACCAAATGCTCTAAGGGTTCTCTCTTTGCTGATCTCTTCACCTTGAACCTTTATTTGAAGTCTTTTATCACTAACTTAGGAGTTAAAATACATGCTGCACTTTGTATGATAACCACATTTAATCTGTGGTAAAATCATATTTTTATAACCTCTATATTCCAGCTATAACTTGGAATCAGCTATCTATTCATAACCAGTTGGATTATTGTAACTCTCTTTTAAGAGAAACTAGCCAAAACACTTGTCATGTCTTCAACTAGTCCAAAGCGCAGTAGCGTATTTTTTAAAAGGTACAAATATCGGGAGCACATCACTCTGTTAAATGGGCTGCCTCTTTACACTGGCTACCTACTGTTTTTATTTTAGGATTGTTTTAAAGTTCTGTTTATTGTCGAGTCTCCTAGTGATCTTATACCTGCATGTTTGTCCAACCTGCTTTACCCCTATACCCAATCCCGTTCCCTCAGGTCTACCAACCAGATTCTGCTGCTAGTTCCTAAATCACAGAGGAAATTGAGAGCCGCTCAAGCGTTTTCTGTTGTGGCCCCAAAGCTCTAAAATGATCTGCCTCTGCATATAAGACAAGCTCCCTCAGTTGATACTTTTGAAAACACACTTTTACTCTTTGGCATTTACCATATTTTGAATCTTACATTGATTGTAATGTTAAGTCTGATTTTATCGTGCTGTGTTAAAGTTTTCTAAGTTGTTAAATTGTTTTGATCTCTGTCCTTTATATTACTTGTTGTGCAAGCACTTTGGTCAACTATGTTTTAAAGTGCTGTATAAGCAAATATGATAAATTGGCACACGTTGTGAGGCCAACCCAGCCGACAGGAAAAGCTTCACTAATGTTTCTAGCATGGATAGTATGTCAGACAACTGACACAGCTGTACAGAGTAAAAAATATTATACTGCTGTGGATTTTGTTAATAATTTGCTAAGAATTTATTTAACATCAGAAAGTTCTGAACGTTAATCCTGGGTGTTACTTGGTTTTTACTCATAATTTAATGTTTTAGGTGAGAAGAAAGCATCAATTAAATTTTATAACAATATTTTGCATTTCAATCTGGAGAGACTCAGACGGAGAAAGAGAAAACGATTAACAAATTTATTTGACAAAATAACAGTTCTTTGGCGCTCGGGCCCCGGCTGAAGATTTGAGCAGTGAATTCCGACGAATTCAGATGAGCCCATCAACGCTGAATAGGGATGCTCCCCCGGGGCCCGACACTGGTGGTGGAGGTTGGAAAAGATGACGTCTTGGGATGCTGGTGGAGAAGGGGAGGAGGTGGGTCGAGCACGGCTGGAAAGAGTCAGGCGGTGTGGGTGTGGAGCCTTTTAAACGGAAGCTTGATTGAAGATTGGAGAAAGCGGGTCGAGGTCCGGACATGAAGATGACGCTGAAACAGGTAGGCGGAAGTCTTCCAGCTTGAAATTGCGCCTAGGCTTCATTTCAATGTAGAAATGACTCAAATTACACTTTTTTTATTTAATTATTGTATACTAAGTGTATCTCGGATATCACCAGAGGGCATTGTGGCATCCCCAATGAGATGGTGGTGTTACAGGCAGTTTCAGGAGCATCCCACAGTCAGTTATATAAGTGAATAAAGATCACCACATATAGTAGATGGCTTATGGACACATTAAACAGGTTTATAAGCACTTTGATAGGATTAAACTAGTGGGTCTCTCCACCAAACCCTGTCTAGGAATAAAGTGATGCTAGACACCAAAATAATCAAAATCTCCACTAAAAAAATCATTAGCCCTTGCTCATTAAACTGGCTTTATGTTAATCCTAAAAAATTACAATAATAAACTTGGCTCATTTCCTACTTTTCCTTATGTTTCAATTTCCATCTCTCACTAATGAACAGCTTTCAGTGTCCACAAAGCAATCTGATTCTTTCAGCAAGTGAAGCTGGGTGAACCAGTACCTTAATTTGTTGGGATCCAACTTGATGCAAATGATCATTTAGATGAAATGGTACCTTCCAGTTCTACACATATTTGTGTATCTCTACTGCAAATTCACAACGGTATGGCAGCAGATTTTTTTTGACTGTAGTCTTCACCTTAATTCAACTGAGAGTACTTGAATGAAAGCTAACTACAATGGAGAATGAGTGATGCATACACTCAGAAGATAGAATCCAGATAAATAACTGGAAAGGAGAGAAAATGCCTTTGACCTCTGGCACCGCTGTTGGTAATCCTCTTCCTGCCTATTTTACATTCAAATAGGAATCGATTTGCTTTCTGGAATGAAGCCTGAATGGTCATGGTCACAACATTCTTATGAAGTAAATCATGTCTAACTTGGCCAGCGAGATTTATAATGTGTAGCGCTATACGTGCGGCAGATTATTAATCTGGGACTGCTCCCATTGAATCCGTTTGTGGTAAGGAGCAGAACTCTCCAAGCTGATTGGTTGAAGTGACACCTAGTGCCTGCCTACAAAAGGTTGGCTTTAGCCAATCACGGTACCAAATTAAAACATAAGCAGCAGCTGATATGAGAAACCACAAGAGGGTAAGTTAGTCAAGACACTTCTTGCTGTTCTATTATAAACCAAGAAATTGTGGATCCTGACATAACAGATGTGATAGCAGCAGCTACACGTACGTACTCCTGTGCTGCCATGTTTATGTTGGTTTCGCTGTGGGCTCAACTGCTCTTGCTTTCGTCGCTGCGTTATGTCCCGCCTTAAACCAAAATACTGCAACGCGATTGTCCCGAACCGTTTTTGGTTCGGAAACAAACGGTTGAAACAGGAGCAGTACAACAAGAACAAGGGATTCTCGTGTGTTTGTGAACGCACAAATACCGCGAGAATTCAGCTTGCAGGCAAGGTTAAATCATGTCTGCATTTTCTGACTGAAGTTACTATTTTAAACCCATGGGGATGCAGGAAACAAGGGTCAGTGTGATGAATTGGATTGAACCCGATATTCAGCCAGACACAATGGGGAATGTTAAGGCGGTTTATTGAAAGAATGAGCAAACAGAAACAGTCCTAAGGAGAGTCCAGAGGGGAGACAGACAGGGTGAGCTGCAGGGAGCAGACACAGACCAGAGGAATAATCCAGGAGGGAGGCAGAGCTCCAGTGGCAGTCCAGACCGGGGACTCAGACTCAGGTCCACACCAGGTCCGAGTCAACTGGCAACTCAGAAGCACAATAGGATTAGCAGGCTCGGCAATTTACAGGCAGGCAAGGGTCGGGTTCACGGGCAGACAATCAAGGTAAGAACAGAGCAGAAGTCCAGCAGCAGATCAGGTCTGATATATAGGCAGGCAAACAGGATCCAAACAGGGGTCGGGCAAGCTTGGTACCGGGAAAACAGATACAGGTCAGAAGCACAGACAGGCAGGACAAGAAATTGCTGGAAGTTCGCACCATGAGGATAGAGATGTTCTGGCAGGGAAGTGGCAGAGGAGGCAGGCTTAAATAGGCAGGAGAACAAAGGTGAGAGAGTGAGCTAATTAGCCAGAAACAGGTGGAGGTAATCAGGGGAAGGGAAGTGGCTGAAGGAGGAAACAAGCTGACAGAAAATAAGTGGAAAGGGACAGAAACTAAACTAAACCAACCCAAAACATAAATAACCACAAAGACCAAACCTAAGATAGAAACCCAAACTAAGACAAAGAACTAAAACTATCACAGTCAGAAAGAATAGCAGAACTCAAAGCATGTATATAAATGCTTTAATTAATTAGTTAAAAGATGAGAAAATGGGGATGTAGAACATTATATTTAAATGCTTTGCATATGTTAAGGGGACACAGAGCAGAAAGGAGCCCAAAGGCTCTAAACAGTGTCTAAACACTTGGTAAGATCGCAGTAAATCTAGAAAATCTAATTCTAGTGTGAAGGCTGTGAAGATCCTACTGCGCTGTTTGTACCTCATTGTTCCAGACCAACCTCTATCGTTGAAATGAAGGCTTGGAGTAGTGTTTCTAATTGTTGGCTTTATTCTTTAAATGTTAAAAATTACTTAACTGAGGTCCTTTTTGACAGTCAAGTTTAAAATCAAGGTTCATAATGCTGGGCTAAACATTCATTGCCAGGGGTTCTAGAGCAACAAGATCAACAGCTCTTTGGATGTTTCAACTGGTATTTTTGATAATTCATGATTTGCAAAGAGGAATTCTTATCATCACCTTTATCACTTCCCACAGATTCTCTATCTCATTCAATTCAGGACTCTGCATGTGCCTTTTCATCTAGGTCTATATTGAAAAATCTGCAGTAAAGTAATGAAATGTTTTTTCTGGGTATAGTATAGGAATTCCTTTAATACAAACCAAACAAACTTCCAAAAGCTGGGAGAAAAAAAAAAACAGACAGCATTTTTCACACCTCACTTAGTAGCTCAAGGAGAGTCTAATTAATATTTTAGTCTAAATATTTTAGACTAAATATATTTAGGCTAAAATAAATCTAAATCTCATTGTTGTTTTTAATAATTTCTGCAGCATTTTGATTTAATCCATCCGAATACAGTATTTGCAAACAATGGATGAAACAGACCTGTCTGTGATTGGCTGGCGGTGTGGACAGTTTTTGAAGTTGCGAGCACAGAGACAGAGCCCAGCAAGCGGAGAAACAGCTGACCGCACGGCTGGTGTTGTGTGTGGAAGGAGCAGGTCGAGCAGTGGGTGGGGAACAGTTTTTCAGAGTTGAGCTTGCGCCACACAGGTATTGAGCACGGGTATGTGAGATTTAAACGCTCAATACCTGTCTCAATATGCGCTCAGATTAAGGCCTGCGCGCTAAAGTCAATGGCACAAATATTACACCATATGGATGCAGCTGCTCGACCATGGAAACCCATTCCATGAAGCTCTCCGCACACTGTTCTTGAGCTAATCTGAAGGCCACATGAAGTCAGATTGGTCCCTGCACGCTCAAGTCAATGGGTTTGGTAGTTGCTGGGTATTTGTCTAACTGCATTGTGCCAAGTGTAAAGTTTGGTGGAGGCGGGGTTATGGTGTAGGGTTGTTTTTCAGGAGCTGGGTTTAGCCCCTTAGTTCCAGTGAAAGGAACTCTGAATGCTTCAGCAGACCAAGACATTCTGGACAATTCCATGCTCCCAACTTTGTGGGAACAGTTTGGAGCTGGCCCTTTCCTCTTCCAACATGACTGAGCACCAGAGCACAAAGCAAGGTCCATATAGACATGAATGGAAGAGTCTGGTGTGGATGAACTTGACTGGCCTACACAGAGTCTTGACCTCAACCCGATAGAACACCTTTGGGATGATTTAGATCAGAGTCTAAGAGCCAGGCCTTCTCGTCCAACATGAGTATGTTACCTTACAAATGCACTTACGCATTGGTCAAAATGGTCAAAAAGTCCCATAAACACATTCCTAAACCTTGTGGACAGCCTTCCCAGAAGAGTTGAAGCTGTGCTAGCTGCAAAGGGTAAACCCCTGTGGATTAGGAATGGGATGTCACTTAAGCTCATATGTGAGTCAAGGCAGGTGAGCAAATACTTTTGGCAATATAGTGTAAGTAGCAGTATCAACTACATGAAATGGTTTATACAGTGATGTCATGGCACCTCTAAAGGAACTGATTCTGATTCACCAGCTTTTTGGTAGACTGTTTTGTAATAGTTGCTGAACAACATGTGAAAGTTCTATCTTGACTAGGGTGTCAGTGCCTTTATGAATCTTTGAATGAAAATTGCAGTAAAGACAAGTTATAATTCAGGAAAACAGTCAAATTGTGCAGAACTTGGTAAGAAAACTCAATTTCTTCCCCCTCTGATATAATTATTTCAAAAACACTTGAGTTCTGGTCATGCAGAACCCCCAAAAGCATTATTTTGAACACTATAATGCTTAACAAACCCAGAATGAACTCTGATTTTGAAACCAGGCATATGGAAACAGGCATGTGGTCTTTAATAAGACCATTCAAATGATATTTTTGTCTAATACCTACATGTATTTGGGGAGGGTCAATTTATTGTGACTGTATTAAATGGAATATTACATGTGGTTCGTATTCAGTGAAAGATTTATTGCAAGTGTGAGCACTCAATTTAATTAAAATGTCTTATTTCTATTTTTCACAATTCCTTTCTAAGTTGCTGATTTTAATTCATTTATGTAAAACTACCAGAAAGATATTAATGATTTATTTTCCATTGTTTTATACTATTTTCATATATTTTTGTTCTTTTCTTTTTCAAAAGCATTCTCCCACAACACTTAATAATTGTATTTTACCATAAAGAATGAAAACTCCACCTAAAGAACATATTTCAATGGCAGGTTTAGTAAATATTTTTCTGCACCATTTGATATTCTACATGCTGGGGCTAAATCCCTACAGGCAAAGCATCTATTCTGTTCTCTCCTGGGCATAATGAAGCACTGAGGCACAGATGTTGCAGTTACCCACCGGACTTGAAAAAAATAAGACTCAAAAACCTTCATTCAAATGCAAAAAAAAGTATTTTATTTAATAGCAATTAAGCAAACACGCTCTCAATAAGCTACTTTTTCAAAATCACTTTAGAAAATGAAAAGAGTGAGGCTTTAGGTTCTGTAACTAGCATTTACACCCCCCTTTATGCACTCCAGTGCATTAAAGAGTGAGATATAGATTGTATAGATTCCATTATTGAAGTGGATTTAAGCAATGGTATGATCATAGATTTGATACATGACTCAATATGACAAACTGTGAGTGAGGACCTGGAATGTGTAAGGAACCATTTTCTTAGGAAATGCTGGAAATGTAAAAAAAAAAAAGTTTTTGATTACCTATTGTTTCTTTTTCAGATACTTTTCATTTGATCTGTAGTACACATTTCTCTTCACATCTCTCCGTTTTACTATGCACTGTAATAGAGTGTGTGACAATACAAACACCTCATTCTGTCATTGTCACTGTGCTAACAGGCTCATTGGACTGCCTTGTTATCCAACTCAAACAGCCCGACTAAAAGAAACCACAGCACATTTCCATAATGTTATTGACTGAGTGCCGAGACTCGACTTTGCCAGGAATGTGCACACTTATCGTGCTATTTGCATGTCTATTACCTCAGAAAACTGCGGTTCTTGACAGAAGTCAAGGAGAGCCAATTTGAAGCTCTGTTGCACATCAACCTCCTCCAAACCACCTACACGTAAATCTTAACACACACGAATCCAGTCAAGAAGTGAAAAGCAAAGGATTTCGGCGGAAAAGGAAGTAGAGTAAAGTAGTGTAATGAAGGCCAACTGTGTCTTTTTAGTGGGTTAAATACACACTTGAAATGCATGATGGATCAGCTGTTAAATAGGCTGGAAAGCAAAGTTCAACAAAGCTGGCATGAGAGGAATTTCAAACAGGAAGTACCTGTCTATCTTTCCAGCAGGATGTCAGGTGCCAGCTGACATGTTAGGTTTGTACGAGGGAGATACTAGGATCGTGTGTGACACAGGTGGTAGTTTTAGCTACTCTAATAGCATTAGAGGATTAAGTGAGGTATGTGTGGTGGCCCAGTGAACGTAGATTGGTGCCATAAACATGATTAAAACCCTGTTTAAGGGGTATATTTATCACCATGCTGCTTCAGTATTAGACCCTAACTCCTTCCTCTGAGCCACTGAGTATGTTGACCTTTCAAAAACACTTCAGCCTTTTCTCATAGGTTAATATACAAGAATGGTTTAGCACACATGTACTCAAACCTCTTATGTTGTTATTCTTAAGAACATAACCATCAAGGAGTCAATTTGATTACCTGAGCTGCTATTTTTTTTTTTACTCTGTGTAACTTTCTAAAATTGCACCTCTTGTTGCTCAAACTTCATGACTTACCCTAAAATGGCTCTCTTCAATGTCACTTAAGTTTTAGTAAAACGTGGTAAAAATTGCAAATTCTGGTAAGAGCAAATCAAGACACCTCCATACAGATGTAACACAATAGGTGCACCTGATTAGAACATAATTCTTTAGCCTTTTGAAGGGGGATCATCCTTTTTAAAACACAAACAATTTAAAAGGAATCGGAATAATTTTGAAATCAGCAATTCTATTGTATGGAGAATGAACTACATGTGAAAGGCATTTAAATCAACTAGCAACATCTCCTGTACAGCTGTCCAAGCAAGATAGGCCGGAAAGCAGGCTGCAAGATGCTAAAAGAAGTCTTCAAATCTCATCATAAAATATAATCAGGGGAAGCTCTAAGCTCCTGCTGCTGTTGTTGTAAAGTAGATGCCTCTACAATCACAGACTATGCAAGCTTCATTTCCATGGGAGGATTGGATGGAGGGATCATTTAATCTCGAAGAAAACCAAGAGGGCCGAATAAAGTTGGCCAAAGACCAAAACATAGACAGACCAGATATCTAGCATACTGTTTTTTGGACAGATGAGTATACAATTTAATCCTTTTGATATATAAAAAAACGTTTAGCATATAACAAGTACAGCATTTCAGGATAATAACATCATTTCAACAGTGAATCGTAGAGCTGGAAGCGTCGTGGTCTGGGGATACTCTACTAATATGGACTGAAACTGAACGTCTGAGAGGAATCATCATGCAGTTTGGCTATAATTCACCACATCTTCGCCGCCAATTCTCTTGTGTCCAAAATGAGTGTAAAAGTTTTAGTGTTTAACTGTAATTGCACCACTTTATTTTCCAGAGATAAATAATTTTCAATACAAGCAGTGGACATTTATTTTGAAATAAATAGAAATTTAATAAGATGTCCTAAGTTTTTTTATTTGTTTTTTTAAAACTCTTCAGGAAATCCAAAATAAAGGGTTGACTGGCATTCCCTAAGTTCCACTTCTATGACTTGGCAACTAATATCAGTTCCTAAAAATCACTGATCATAATCTAGAGAGATGGAAATGGTTCATTAAATTATTTTAATTTGATGAAGTCTGTCTGATTGAGGCTAAATACAGTATAAAATACAGAAAACATGTTGCAAGACAGACTCTGACTCCTGATATGTTTGCTATGTCCTTAATTGATGACCATAAGGCACACTGATTTCATTTAGATTTGATAAGGAACTGAAGCAGACCTTCAAACTGGTGAAGCATTCGAGAAGAACTGTCATGGTAATGGACAACGGGCTGGGTAACAGAGGTTAGACAGAAGAATCTCAAAAGGCTATTACTGAAGACCGGAGATGTGAAATTGGTGATGGTGATTAATGGGATGACGATGTGAGATTAATGGGACAACAGGTGAGTCTTACTGCACTGACCAAAGCATCACAGAGAAACACAGGGAAGAAAAAAATCAAACAACAGAATCCAAGTAAGCAGTAGAGATATCAAAACTAAAGAGTGAACTAAATGTGGAAAAACAAATGTGTTACAACAAACCAAAGTGCTTGTAATAATTACATAAATATTTTTAGAGTCTAATAATAGACATTTTGGTACTATGAAGGTCATTGCTGAAAGATAAGGATGCTGCAAATGCATTGTTTTAGATCAGATCAGGTTCTTGATTGGGTCCTTTTTAAATGATGGGTATTGAGGGTTCTGATGAACAACCTTCCAACTCCTGTTGATCCACTGTCTGTGAAATCTTTAGCAAAAATCCCAGTAATGCAAACGGCTGCATTTGGTACAACCTTTTTTCAATGCATATCTTGCAAAATTTTATTTTAGACGAACCTGTCATGCTTTAATAATGACATTTAACAGTTTGTTGTCTGCCTGTCATTTGCCTGCTCAGTGAGCTGTGTGCAGACAGATGTCTGTGTAAGAGAAACTAGTTATTAAATGCAGTTAATTTTAATTTACAAGCATGAAAAATATCTTTTTTGTATAATTTCTCGTGACATGTTTGATTGGAACCACACTGAAATATGTTACAAGCAGAATTATAAATGAGTCATTCCAAAACTGAAAGTAAACATGCTAATGTCAGGCAACCACTTCACCGAGCAGATTAGGACTAAAACATTGTTAGCAGGAACAAGACTTGAGTTTATTGAAGACTGGAGGTGAGTGATGCAGCTATTTTAATTTCAGTTGTAGTGTTCTTATAAAGTTATTGCAAATTTTATAGCCTATGTTGGAGCATAATTGTACAAGAGCATCAATGATAGTATGTTACTATGCTTTCCAGGTTCCATAGTTTTGTGAAAATCATCCTGGTATGCCCAGCTGATAAGGCAGATTGATACAGCTACAACATCTATCTACTGCAGTTTATGAAAATACTACCAATAATATTTTCATATGGCCTCACTGAAAAAAAATTCCAAACCAACCCTTGAAGGCTGAAACTCCTATTGGAACAAAACATCGCTCCCAAGAAAACTGGACAGGAGAAATTCTTATTGTCCAGAACGTCACATCTGATCTGAACCACTGAAATGTAGTGTGTGTCATGATTTGTCTAAGATGAACCCGGACACACAGCACGCACACACAGAGCTGGTTTGAGAGTTTATTGCAACAGTAGGTAGAGGATGATGAGAACCAGAGTCAGTTACCAGACGGAGTAGTAGGGTGCAGGAGCTGGCTGACGGGAACGGGCCGGAGCAGGCAGGGCAGGATCTGGAGACGGACTGGAACTAGACAGGCGTGGTGTTCGGATGACTGAAGACGAGCCGGCGACGAGGAACAGACTGAGGTAAGTATATAAAGGGGTGTGAACAGGTGGAGTCAGTCATTAGTTAATTGCAGCCTGACAGGTGATCCTAATCACGGCTGCGCTGGGAAAGGAGGAGGCAGGAAATGCTTAGAGTGCAGCCATCAGGCTGCATCATGACAGTGTGTTGTTTTAGTTCACATTGAGGCTTTAAGGTGACGTCCATTTTTAACTTTTCTAAAAGTAGTTCAAACACAGTCATATCTTCTCCTAAATCCCTTGAAGGAGGATGCTTTAATGTTTCTAAAACAAGTTTGCTTTATCAAAAATCTATCAGTTTTACAGCACTTTGAACACGGAAAATGTCATTTAAAGGTCCATCAAACATGATGGACTCTTCTGGAAAAATGCTTCAGGACACAGGTATGTTCTTGCTCCACCTGCAGAAACTGGAGAGTCACACCTTTTCAATAACCTATCGCACATCTTTTTCCAATGTTATGTGGCGCAATTTCTGTGGGCAGCGGAGGTTATAAAAGTGGTAGTCATTTTTATAACCTCCTTCATTGTCACCGCATGTTACCGTGGTGAAATGTTTTCAAGACAGACAACAACTTATGATTCACACAAACAATATGTACAGGTGGACTCAACAGACATTTAAAAAAAAATAAGAATTAAGTCAGTCAATTGGCTGCACTAGTCAACCACATTTAATGAGAAGCCCAAGCATCCAAGGGTCTGCAAGGACTCGTACTGAAAGTCGTTTTTTACAATACACACACACACACACACACACACACCTATATATACATACATATATACAGTATATATACATACATGCATATATATATATATATATACCATGTAGTAACAGTTGTGATAGTGGATCGACTAGAAAAATATTATTTTATGTCATACCTTTAAACTGGTACCAAAAGGTTGAATTGAGACCTGATAATTGTTGTACAATTGTCGATTTATTTCAGTTGTGTATTTTTAGGCGGAAATTGTTTCTGAAACCCTCTGGGCTTAACATGACTATATAGTTATCTCTGTATAAACATCACATTCTTATCAGAAACAGAGTATCCTGAAAAGTCGGATCTTATAATGGCACCAGTGTCTTTCATTACTGCATTCCTTTTTGTCCTATGAAATCAAATTAATGACTTGTAAATTTGCCTTGCCTTGCCTTGGATAAAGTTGTGGAGATGCCTAATGCAGGTTTATGCTACAAAACAAGACCCCCTGCGCTGGGCTTCTCACAGAGCTCTACTGTGTACAGATATATACTCCAAAAAACTTGTTTTTTAAAAATGTATTTCATTAATTTCAGAAAGTAAAATATATAGATTTATTACAAATAGAGTGAAATATTTTAAGCCTCTACATATCGTAATTTTGATGCTTGTGGCTAACAGATGATGAAAAGTATTTCAAAAAATTGGAATATTTTATAACAGAGATTCCCAAAGTGTGGTGTGCACACTCCTGGGGGTGCGTGAGCTGCCGCTAGGGGGTGCACGAGCTGAAAAATGTTATGGCGGTCTGACAGTGTTTTTCCCCCACACAATAAAGACATATAAGTAAACATTTCCTTTGTAAAAATTCATATCAAAAACTGTAAATTTAATAAATAAATAAAAATGTATTCACACAAAAATGTATTCATTTACAATAAGTCTTCTTCTATGCTTAATTTCAAGATGAAATATAGAAGAAGTCATCTTCTTCTACACATTGTGCTGTATATGTGCACCTAGCTTGTGGCCTCTACTTCAATCATTCTCGCAAATATGCTCAATTGGCTAAAACCAGGGAAACTGTCAGGTGAGACATCTAAGGTCAAAGTTAGTGATGAAGGAGGAGAGAGCAAGAGAGAGTGAGCAATTGGAGGCAACAGAGGAGAGAATTGCAACGGATCTGGAAGAAAACAAGCGGGAATCAGAAAATGTCTCTCAATCTCTCTCCTCACTTCACGTTGTTTATGTCAGTAGAGGGAAAATTGGATTTGGGCCGAAAGTTTTATTTACAAGATTAAATGGAGTGATTCGGTCTCTCTATCGATCGTGCAAGCACCTACAAACAGCACTGCTCATGGAACCGCCCACCAGCACTGATGCGCATGACACGCCCACACCGCTGCTGGTAAAATTAGTGATAGACGCGGTTTCTTGACTATGTTAATGCACAGAGCAGTAATACTTTTCATTGTGATTCAGACAGGTGCAGTTCATTTTACAGATGCAGTTAATATAGCGCATATTCAGACAGAAACAGGGAAACCGGCAACCGGTGGTGGGGGGTGAGGGGAGCTGAGGTGTGTTGCCATGGGCGTGTTTACCTGCTGAATGTAACCGCTGTGAAACAATCAGGAAATAACTTTTTATTTCTCTGATTATTAACCGCTTTATCGAGACAGGTGCTCTGTTATTGTTACTCTATGCCGCTCTACCAAAGTCTCTCTCTCTCTCTCTGTCTCACTATCTCGCTCGTCATTGCACACAAATCAAACTTCATCATGTTTCTATTCTGTGGCGTAAATTGTTAGTCATATTTAAAAGCTGGTACATGAAATAAATAAAGTGAGAACGCGCACAGGTAGATTATCAGAGTTTAATCCGTGAATCCACCTGGATGGTCTCTGCTTCAGAGACGTTTCAGGTTGTCTGTGGAGGTTTGACCGATCTGAGCGTCTCTTTCTTTCTCTAAACCACCAATGCACCTGAAAACCCTCAAGATCCTGTTGTGGATGATGTGTGTAACTTTATTGCAATTTAATTCAAATTATGTTCTAATTTTATTTCCATAACCTTTGTTATGATGGTTGTGTTATTGTAACTGCAACTACAATTTTCTTTTTTTTTTTTTGTTATGCGTGTTCTGGTCATTTGAGCATGATTTAACATGCCGCCTTTAATATGGCTATAAAAAAGCTCATTGCATTTGTTATTTATTTATTTATTTGAAGATTGGGGGTACGTCAACCTGTTTGGGACACAGAAGGGGGTGCGCGGCTAAAAAAGTTTAGGAACCGCTGTTTTATAAGATCAATCGAAAAATATATTTTAAAAAGAAATGTAAATTATTTAGGTGGTTCTGGTCAGGCCTGTTTGCTGGCCAATAAAGCACAATAACACTGTGCTCATTGGACCAGGCTTTGGTACTTTTGACCTGAAGAGAAACCTGTTAGACTGTGTAAAAGACTTAAACTGGAGCTGTGGTTCACCTTCCAGAAACAGGCCAGGTTTGAGACTCTGTTTATAAACTCGTTGAATTATTGGTCAGAATTTGAATTAAATGAATTACTTCTCTTCAAACTTGTGAATGTAAAAAGCCGCTGTATTTTCAATTTCATGGAATAGTAGGCCAATACCAGAACAGCAAATGGTGGAGTCTTGATTTGTTCCGTTCGCTTACACAGGACCAGTCAGGGAATTTTGCATAGTGCCATTATTAAAGCTGCATATGCTTATTTTTGGAAATAATACTTTTCATTTTAACAATAAGGCAATCTGCCTGGAAAAATCTGCCATGTGCAACACTCAGGAGACAATGAAACACAGGGGGAAAGATACACTGTGTTCTTCCTTCGTGACAACAGGAGAAAATAATTGTTTTTGGCACCTTTTCCCATCACATGTGTCATATCTTTTGCCAAGCCTTTGCCCCTGGCAGTGAGGCAATTTCCTCGGTTTTCTTAATGTAGCTGCCATGTGTTAGGTTTGTTTTTCAGAGATTGTCAGAATCCCCCAGATATGTTTGACTAATGAGTAGTGTTGGTCAGTTTGTAATTACTGCCTTTATTTGCCCTCTTTGATATTATCCTCAGTGTTACAGTTTTACTGTGATCACATAATTGTTCACCTCTGGAATGCACTGAGTCTTTCTTAACACTCCCTTGATGCAGCAGGTGAACGTGCTAACTGTTTCGCGTTGTTACTTTTAGAGTGGCCAGAAGATGAGCATTTGTATATGGCCCATTTGATTACTTAAATGCCCCTGTTGGACTTAAATGAACACAATGAATGGAAAGTGCTCATTAGCACATTAATTTAAATACAGGGCGGTCACAGAACATCAAATCAAAGCCTTTTTCATGTTAAGACAGGAAAATAACAATGATAGGTTAAAAAACATGTATCGAGTATCTCTCCTATTGCAGTAACTTTGTGTTTTAGGTTTTTTGACAAATTATATTGGAGTTGAGCCTTGAAAAGGAGATCAGCTTTCGGTCTGGGTGTCTTTTTACATTATCTGTTCAGTTGTACTGAAATGTCATATTTTGCTGTATATTTCTGTCCAAACACAGTGCTATGTTAACCTTTTTAAAAAATTGGATTTGTACAGTGCTGTTATAAGATGTTGTGAATTTCTGTTATGAAGTCAGGACAATATGTGTGTTACATGATGAACAATTAGGCACATTAAAGACACGTAGGAAGCCAAATCTAATCAAATATGATACAACCCCCCTATTCTTCCGATATGATTCAACATAATGTAATTCCTCGCTCAGTGACTGCTATAGAGAGGCTCCAGCTCTGCTGCTATCCTGCAAAGAAAACCAGGTATAGACAGTGGATGGAGGGATGAAGAATGAGATTCAATTTGATTAATCATCACTAAATACAAAAAAAAATATTTAACAAAAAGGGATTGTGCAGTTTTACAAAAACATTTCTAATATTATCTAAGTACTTTTGACTGGTCCTTAAAGTTTTCTAGAGCCTGATTTCTTTGGTTTATTATCCTGAAGTGTTTGTGTATAATCTAATTCTTACTTTTGTGGATTAGTTAGTGGATTTTGTTTTCAGTTCATTCTATGAGTAATTTTATATTATAATCTGTTTCTTCCCTGAGTCCATTCCTCTCTGCCTCTGCTATTATTCTCCCTCTGATTGAGTTCCCTCAGCCTTCATCGGTCTTCACTGTTGCCCATACTCAACTGGAGTCTCACTTATAAAACTTGTGTAGGACCTATACTAAAAGTGTACACATGCCCAGAAGCCGAAAATGGCATACTCCAAAAAATCCAGACTTATAAAACCATGCACACATACACCAGCAAGCAATTTCCAATTTAATTTGCATTTAATGTGTAAATCAGAGGTAAAAGCAGAGTGGGTTAAAATGTTGTCTTCATGTCCTCAGGTCCTCTTGAGTCGGCAGGTGGCGAGTAGGGTCCGAATGAGGACAGTCATGGGAAGGGTGCAATGGGCACTGAGGGTCCGGCTGTCCCCAGCACCAATGCACCTTGGTGCAACTTCCTCTTGTCCGGGAGGGGGCTGTGGGTCAGGGTCATCATTCTGAGTAGGAGGGAGACCAGGAGGGAGATGGATGCCCTGCCTCAGTGCCAGGTTTTGCAGCACACCAATGACACGTCCAACAGTTGAGAACGCACAGGTGTGAGCTGTATTAAAGCGCTCCTGGTCTGAGAGTTTGGAAAGGGGGTAGGGGCCAGCTGAGGAGAGGAATGTGATGGTGTGAAAACTTTGATGAAATGTAAAGACTTTGATTTAAGAATTATGTTAGCTTATAGGCCATTTTTATTTATTAGAAAGGTCCTTATAGCTTACCAGCACAAGCATAATTACCCCTGAATGCTTGTGATTAAAGTCTGATGTGGAGGGAGATTGAACATCTAAGAGGAGTTGTGATGCAGTGTCGCTTCAATTCACCACTTCACCATCTACATAGTCAGATTCCCCTGTCTCCAAAATGAGCATACACACGGGTCAGAGTTCGAGTGAGGGGCCTCATACTCTCCTGCCAAGTTAGTTTTTTTATATAGTTTGCAACCTTTGCGTGGAAAGGGATGTTTGTCAGTTTCAGGCCCCGTTTTGCGCGTACGCAACTTTTATAAATGGGACCCCTGGTAACTCACTCCTGTTCTCCATGCCTATCGTATTTTTCGGACTATAAGTCACTCCGGAATATAACTCGCATCAGTCAAAAAATGCATCATAAAGAGGAAAAAACATGTATAAGTCGCACCCGACTACATGCATTTATTTAGAAATTTATTTCACACAATCCAAGACTAAAAACTGACATTTAATCTGGTAAGGCAATTTATTAAATTACACAACTGCATCCAACTAACTATACACAGTTATACATCCAACTGGCTATACACACACACACACACATTTACGCCCTGCGATGGACTGGCGACCTGTCAAGGGTGAACTCCGCCTCTCGCCCATTGACAGCTGGAGATAGGCACCAGCACCCCTCGCGACCGCAATATAGGATAGGCGTGTTGGAAAATGGATGGATGGATGGTACACACACACACACACACACACACACACACACACACACACACACACACACACACACACACACACACACACACACACACACATATTTGTTTCATCCACCATGTTTTTGCTCCATGTCCAGCCTTCCTTATGTTCTATTGTAAGTTCATTAATTTCATTGATTAATTCCACAATGTCATCCCCGAGCTCCTGTCTGCAATTTGGTCAGGCTAACAACCCCCAGCATATAACACAAAGGATATGAATACGTTTACAAGCCAATGAAAGCTGTAGATGCAATCAGTAGTTTTCTGAAAATAAATATATTTCAAGAATAATTTTGATGAGTTAAAATATAACTGCCAGTAAATATACAGTACTTTATCTTTAAGAGAAATCTTGAACTAGTGCTCTTCAAATAAAAAGTCAGATCAAGTGTTCAAATGTTGTTGTCATAGGTCTATTTTTCTGCAATAGTCAAGACTGTTGTACAGCAAGCAATAAGCTCCTAGCTGTGGCATCTTTTCCAAGAATAAATGAATGCTGCAGCATGGTGCATATCAGACCAGATAAATGCTGGAGCAACATCGAGTGAGCCCAACAGTGAACACCTGCTGATGATATCAAAGCAAACAGTGCAGTCTCCGCAGGAATCTGCATGTTGCTTCATCCTCTTCCAACTTTGTTCATTAAGGCTGTGTTCTTTTTGGTGTTACCAAATGTGGGGGGACAAAAGCGTTAAAACAGGTAACAATACACAGGGATATCTGTGCATGGACCACCAAGAAGCAGGAAAAATGTAAATCTATCAATGCTACATGCAAATAAAGTTTTGCATGAATGCAAACACATGGCTGGTTGCATAAAACGCCCACAAGTAGACAAATTACCCTCCACTGTGACACGAACATGTAAACAACATCATATACAGCGGATCTGGGGGAGATGTACGAGCGTTTGTTTTTCTGCATATCTCAACAGGCTCTGGATGACAACTCAAGGAACAGTCAAATTAACAAGCTGAGAAAGGAGGAGGTGAAGGAGAATGAGAGACAACAAAGACCAAACAATGAACTGAGAGGTGGAGGGAAAGTCTGGGAAAACATTATATGGCACCCAGACAAACAGCAGAATCATATTGACTCTAAACAGCTCTTCTATTGGCAGCCTTTCCACAAGGGAGCTCTACTGACAGCTTTTGTATCTTATTTTTCCAGTTGAAAAGAAGGTACTGTTGACGCCCCTGAGAACTGAGCTCGTTTAAAGCTCTTAAAACACCAAGGGCCTGAAAGCTAAAAGCTTCAAAACCCAAAACAGGTGCGAGGCAATAGCTCTTTAAACATCTCACAAAACAGCAGACGATTTGCACGATACGCCCGCCTCTACTGGAAACTAACAGCCTACATTTTACAAGCTCGCCAGCACTGCGTCCGTGAGGAGTAAAGGCCCAGTCTAAACTAAGTTGGGCTCAGATAGTGCTCAGGTTTTCTGATCATTCTCTTCTTACCTCATTAAGAAGCCTTGAAACAACACTGGTAGCATCACATTATAAGACGTTTGGACTGTAGTACATGTTAAATAGGTTCTACCTTGGATTTAACAGTCTAATGGCCTAGCTCAGTTTACAGCTCTAATGGATCCAATTTTCCTCTCGGCTCCATGGCGAGTCATTGAAAGACGGAACCAGAGAAAAGCAGGTTGCGTAAGTCAATCAGCAGGATAAATTTAGAGATCAAAAGACATTCAAATGTAGCCTGGATGAAGAAAAGAAACAGATACATTGTAAATCCTTTGGTATGAATTTATAACAAAGGACTTCTGATATGATAGAAATACTGACATTTTCCCTGAAGACTAAAGGATCTGACAAAAATGTAGACTAAATTCATTATTTGCTCTAGTTGGCAAATACAATGGAAGTTTACACCCCATAATACTACTTTATATTTTTTATTAATAAACACTGTACATTTATTATGATGAAAAACATTCACCTGTTTGCATACTCACACTATGTTAAAGCCTCTTTTCATTAATTTTATGCATCCAGGAGTTTATTAGCATCTCACATTGTTAATATTTGCCTACTCTTCTTATCTCTGAAAAAGCTCTCCTAATCTTTTCAACTGTGAGGACATTCCTTGTCCACAGCGTCCTCTTTAGATGTCTTTGCAATTTTTCAGATTTAGATCTGAACAGATTTAGTTCTGGCTAGGCCATGTCTAAGACCTTTTATTTACTAGTGTCAATAATAAAATCCCTCTTTATCTTCAGTTTTCTAGCAGACACCTGAAGTGTCCAGATCAACATTGCTTAGAATTTGGACCCAGTTTCTATCTGGTCTTCTAATCGGTTTTGGAGAAACGTTTTTGAAATGAACATCTCTCATATTTTTTCTCTTACTGTTTTTGGACTGCCTCACTGTCATGTTGTCCATATTTGGGATACCTGTGTACAGTGAAATCAGTCAGATTATTCATACCCTTTAAAACACTCTGTAAACTATAGTGTTAAGCTAACAAGTCGGAATAACCAAATGTCAGAAAATTTCTATGGCTGAACTTCAGGTTAATAACATTATGATCTTATTTACAAGTGGAACTGGATCACAATGGATATAAAAAAATATTTGTCTGAAGGCAGCCACACCAATCAGGATATTGCACCTCTTCAATTTTCTTTTTTTTTTCCCTGCCATATTTTTTCAAATGAATTAAACACAATATACGTCTCTTTAAGGAGGAAAATGTTTTGAACTCATTTATCATTCTCAGTTATATGGATCATTGCACCAGCAAACACGCTTAAATCGGAGGCAACCAGAATTTTGTTCAGTTCTTTCGGAAAACGTTTCAACACCTATCCAGGAGTCTTTGTCAATTCTGGTGGCTTGTAGTTGAGCAACCTGCAGTTGGTGCCCTGCGGTTTTTAAGGACATGGAGGCCCATCCTCCTAGGCTCATTCTCAGTCAGATGCAAATCAATAACCCACCCGTCACTGTCCTGGGTCGTTAGAAGCTATTGCTTGGTGTGAGTGGAGTTCTTGGTCACCTGAATCATGATGAGACTGCTGATGTAATCTCTCTGGAATGTGTTGGAGGATCAAGTTGTAAACACGGTTGAGTTGGAAGCACAATCCGTCCCCTCCGTTTAGTGTTGGCTTTTATCTTTTCACCAACATGGCTTCTTTCATCTCTCTTTCAAACTATCTGTTCTCCCTGTCCAAAATCTGGACATCATTGTCGTCAAAAGAGTGCCTTTTGTTCCTGAGGTGCAAGTGGACTACTAAATCTTTCCGTGAGCTTATCATGTTCTAATTTTTTTACTTCCCAAAAACATGGCTATTTGAAAGCAGGCTCCTCACTTTTGAGATCCATGGTTTCCAACCAGAAGAGACATTCTTGCTGATAAGCAGCGTTGGATTTACTTTTAAAAGTCTTTATGGATACTCCCATAAAAGTTAAGTGTAAGAAAGCCAAAGCCTGGAATTACGGCATTTTACTCTATACAGAAGAAACACAAAAGGATATATGCACATACTTTTATTTAACAAACCCATGTTTTGCTCAGTGTATGAAAAACCAGTTATGTAAAAATAAATTCCACCATAAGGTTGGATATATGCTTCTGGATGTATATCATGTACTTTGATTCATATAATTATTCTATAAAAGATTTATTTAACCTATTTTGAGGTTTTCTGACCTCAAGAAGTGTTGATATATTTTTAGCATCCAGTTAAACTGGATTTAGTTTGTAGTGAAATAATATGTGTTTATAACTGATTCAAACTTACTCTGTGCATTAACAGAACGTGGCAGCAGATGAAGTATTACAAACATTTATTACTCCTTAGTAAAGATCTAAGAGCTGTGTAGCTTCCTAGAGTATTTTTAATAAAACTAAACCATTTATGACTTTCAGCTGTAATCTTAACAGAAGAAAGTGCGGTCTCAAAAATGCTATGTGTGAATGTACCAAACTAATATTTAATTTATACCCCCAGACCAGCTAGGATCTTTTGAAACAGCACAAAGCAGCAGGTGCACCCAGTCCATCAACACCTCCTCACCCATTCTTCAGTCTCTATAGACAAAGCCATTGGGGGGGAAAGTGTTGCATGAATGTACTGACAAAATGACAATCAAAACAAAATGCTAACTTCTCTATTTTCATTTACTAATGTATGAAATGTTTTAGAAGAACAAAAATAATTTTTTTGAACTGTCTTTGGCACATGTTAGCAATGAAGTCTCCTTTAACATCCTCTCATCTCATGAGCTCTACTGAGAACCTTGAGGAGGAACCAGCCATCTGATAGGATAGCCAACATCTGTCTCTTTTCCACTGAAATACACACTCCTTGCTCACACAGCAGCTCCAGACATCTGCTGGGGTTCCACTAGGTCTTAGCACTGTGGCACTCAGGCTATTATAAGGACTAAGGATACTTGAGTGGTAATGACACCTCCCTGTTGACCAGACCCAGCATAAAAAATAGGAAGTGGGGACAGGACTGGGGTCAAAGAGGACAAGCATCCTGGGAGGCTGATTTAAATACAGCAGAACAGAGTGAAATATACAGCGTCCTCTACCTGAGGTCAGGGTATGATGTGTGAGCATGCTCCAGGTCTGGAATACATTCAAGAGAGAACACTTAAAATACATTAGAGATACCTATTTAAAACATACTCATAAATTACAGTTTATGTAACATTTTTTATTGTTCTTAATGTTATAGTATTTATTTCAAAATTAACACAAAAGCTTGTATTTTTTAGGGAGTTAGAAATAACTAATACTGCTTCATTCTTGCCTCATTGAATCTTAGCCTTAAAAGCTGCTATATTACGTGGTTATAGAGGATGGGTTTTTGCTCAGCTGGAGAAAGGAAAGTGTTGAGTATTATTTGACAGTATCAGGGATAGTTTTTTTTTTTATCTAAGTCTCAACCTGGAATTAATTGTGATGGTGTGGGGAATATCTTCTTGCACACTTTGGAGCCTTTATACAAACTGGGTATCATTTAAACACTGCCAGAGTATTGTTGCTGACCATGTCTGTTCCTTGATGACCACAGGAATGTGCCCATGGGCTCCGCCAGCAGCAAGCTATGCCGGAGTGGATCCAACCATGGGGCCAGAGACCCGAGGCCCAGGGGTGCCCCACCCTCCAGTGGGCCCCCAACAGAGCCATGGAGCCCAGACCACCAGGAGTGAGCCAGCACACACTCAAGCACCAACCCCGGACACCGAGGACCAGCCGATGGCCAGTCAACAGCGGAGAGCCAGAAGGGGGTGGGGGGGTGGGCTCCACACTCAGTGGAGACCTGAGATGCCCCAGGAGTGGGGGCAGTCCAAAACCCAACCTGACAAAAAAACAAACAGAAAACCAGGTACACAGTCACATTCACACGTTCCCACCCTAGTGCCCCCGTGTGCAGACACTCTTACCCATGCAAGAAAGAAAAAAGGGACGCTGGACACACATTCGCACATACATCCATACTCCCAGGTTGATGTACCGGCACCCCAAAGGAGTATCCAGCCTCCAGACACAGGAGGTGAACCGCATCATCAGGAAGTGGCAGCTCCATCCCAAGCCGACCCCCAGGATCCAACGTCCGTCCCCAACCCTGACCCCGGTGGCCTGCTCCTCCTCCAGGCCTCAAACTCCAGATGGCAATCAGGGAACAGGAGGTGTAAAAAAGACCCCAGGTGATACTTTAAAACATGTAACAAAACAATGATGTGACTCAGAAACCTCAATAAGGTTAGCTCAAAGAGCAGCAGCAGATGCAAATAGAATGATCTCTTCAGAAATAATTTATCTCTTTGTTGGAATATTATGTCTGGGAAGGTGCTAGTTGTCACATGACAGCATATCTGCTAAGACTTGCTCTGGCAGCACGTGATTCAGTTGTGTGCATACAGAAATGTAAAAAGGACAGGCAGAAATAAATAGTGTTGTGGCATAAAAAATAACAAAGAAAGAATAAAACAGACAAAAATATTAAAGCATACACAGACATAAATATATTTAACAATAAGTAATTATTAAAAAAGAAAAAAATAAGTAGTAAATACATAAAGAAAATAATTGTGGATAATAAATAAGGTCATTATTAGAAAGGTGAATAAATATAGCAGCTGATTAAAAGAGATATGGTAAATGGCTTGTACTTTTATAACGCTTTATCCGTCCGACGACCCCAGAGCGCTTTACACTACAATCAGTCAATCTCCCGTTCACACACACATTCACACCCTGACGGTGGTGAGCTATGTTAGTAGCCATAGCTGCCCTGGGGCAGACTGACAGGGGCGAGGCTGCAATACATCGGAGCCACCAGGCCCTCTGCCAGCAGGCAGTTCAGGTGAAGTGTTTTGTTCAAGGATCCAATAACAGACGGTTAGAGCAGAGGATTTAACCGGCAACCCGTCAATTGCAGGACAAACTCCCTAACTCTTGCGCCACTGTTCCCCTACATTTATGCTTTACTGTATGTTTAATTACCATCAGAGTTGGTCCTCCATAAATGTGGGGTCTGCATTAGTAAAATAATTATGCTATCTTCATTTTTACATGTAAACAATCTCAAGTATGAAAAAGCCATTGTAGTCTTTCATCCTTCAACATAAAGCTGCTAAAAGCATTTGTTGTTTATTTGAGAACAACAAAAATCATTATATTTAGAGCAAGAAAGCATTTGGCAACACAGAAACGGATAGTGTGAGCTTTTTTACTTCCCCAAATGTTCTGCTGTACAGGGAAAATGGGAGGAGTTGTAAAGTAAATGGGTAAAAAGGGCAGATTTAATTTTCGCACCAAATACATTGATGAAAATCTCATCTTATTGTTGGAAAGACATTTTGCTTTTATGTTTCAAGAGTATAAAACAACTGATTTTCCATAACTCTTCAAATAAATCTTTGGTTTTATCAGAGGGAAGAGCCCATGGCTGAGGGAAGAGGAAACTGAGCCCTTTTCTTGCTACCGCGACAGACTATTTGTTGTTTTACTTAGGGCTGAACGATTTTGCCAAAAATCAAAATTGCGATATATTTCAACCATAATTGCGATTTAATTTAGACTTTTCTCTGCATTAACCACAATCAACAAAAATGCCCTGTAGATAAAGATGTATGTAAACACAGACTATTTAAAACAAGAAATGTAACTGTTTTTTATTAATCAGAATATTATCATTCAAGAGAAAAGGTTTTAATTGATTTGGACATCAATCCTTGTTGAACACGAAGTGCCAACAACAAACAAGTTATTAAACTGTTTGACCAGTACAGTAATGTCATGGTGAAATTCCTGAAAGTTTCTGGTACAAAAGTATGATTATGTAAACTCTAAAACAAATAATAAACTTAGTTTATCTCACTGCTGCAACTCTCTTCCCTACCATGTGGAGGCAAACCCACTTTAAACACATTACCGACACCTAAAGGACGTGTCTTATCCATTAATGGTTACATAGCCAAACATTGCAGACCTCTGGGATTTGGATATTGTTGTTTTTAAAATTGTGTTTATATTGCAAATGAGAATAAGTGTCCAGCCCTAGTTTTACTGTGGTTTCTTCTTCATTATGTGTCTGCTGTGTCATGGATCCACCCCAGCCACATAGAGAACAAAAAGAGAGAGAACTGTAAACTGGACAATCAATTGGTAAATAACTCTTAGAAGCTCTTAGTGCAATCTTAGAATGCACAGCTCGAACATACCTGGTTGTCTAAGCTGCTACAGAGGGAATCTGAGAATAGATTCTCCAAGAAGAGAGTGGTCTGTATAAAACTTGGGCAATGAGGTTGACATAACCTCACTGCCCAAAGAAGACAGCATCAGAACTGCAGTTGAACAAGTTTACTAGTACTTGGCAACTGCCCTCTCCTGCCGCCAGGCAACTTACTGACCCATCGGACCTGCAGAACCCAACAAGCTTCTCTGTTCATTACAACAGTTCACAGTAACTGTCTGGGCAAAGATAATTTATTATAATACAAACATTTCAATATTCTTTTTACATTGTTGTTTTTGTTTTGCTAAGTTGCGGTTTAAATTGTTACAGGTGACCCAAAGCTTTCAACCCTACAAGCTGTGTTTTGGAAAGTTGACAACTGGTAAAGTGTCACTTTATTCCAGCAATTTAAGCGCCATTGTTTTTTTCTGCGTTGCATCTTGCTGTCCTCTCACTAACCCGATTAATTAAATGACTGCATAGTCCTTAAAAATGGGCCAAATTGTAGTTGTTTATACAAGCTGTTGATGCTAAAGGTTTGCTAATGCTAACAAGGTAACCGCCATTAGATCTGCTGTGTTTACAACATAACTTGTTTTGTTTCAGCTTCGATCGGTAATTTCATGCTGCTAGTGTTAATGCACATTAATATTTAATATTAGTGGAAGGCTACTTAAAGGGACAGTGTGTAATTAATTTGGCTTTTAATTAGGAAAAAATCAAGCATTGCTTTTATAAATACATATTTTGGCAAAGTCTAGCCTTCTCATAACTTAGAATTAGTAGTTTATAAATACATAGTTGTCGGGGCATCCAATGGGAGGTGCAATGTTGTGTCGCTATTTCTGATTTCAGAAGCCGAAAGGGGTCAAACTTATCAGCAATAAGCGATTTACCCATCTGTCTCCTATGTGAAGACGCATTGTTGGTGGAGGAGTAGAAAACAAGCAAAAACGACCGTAGATCATTCAATTTGCCGTTTTCTGTTGAAATGGAGGACCATCCATAGTCTTTGCCCAGCGAGAGGGAAGAGAAAGTAACCAAGAAAAGAAAAAGAAGTAATAAAGAAAACGAGATTCTATTTCGCCTATTATTACCAGGTGAAGATAATTCATGAGGCAGTAGGGAATTTAAAACAGATGTGGAGGTTGCAGGTTTTCTGCTGGACAGTTAGGTTAATCCAATATAACAGTGAGGTTTACTATGAGAAAATGTCTGTCTGACCTGAACACACAGGAGCATTAGAATGACCTCAAATAGACTTTTTAGGGCCAAGCAGCACTGGTTGTGGTAAAGTAAGTGTAGATGGATTTATAAAGTTTGAATGGCCTAACAGATGGTGTCCTCTGAATAATATTTAAACAGCTATGTTACTGTAGTGTAGGAAGAGGAAACATCTGAGTCTGTAGCCACACCTCAACATACTCTAGGTAAAATCCTGGATTGTAA
Organism: Fundulus diaphanus; assembly: GCA_037039145.1. Lineage (NCBI taxonomy): Eukaryota > Metazoa > Chordata > Actinopteri > Cyprinodontiformes > Fundulidae > Fundulus > Fundulus diaphanus. Next base: position 48,654,334 of record CM073128.1, read on the forward strand.
ATCTTTCTAAAGGATGACGTTGCAGCTATGAAACTTGCTAAAACCTACTTATCACACTTAGAAAAAGAAGAGTAAGAAAAAGTTCACAAGAAATGCAAAATCTGTACTTTACAAGTGTTAGAGCATATCAAGGGTTCAGGAAATTTACTTTACATGATGCTTCTGAGTACTATTATTTTATTATGCAGTGGTACGCCACTACATTGGATAGCATATAAACACTTTTGTTACTTACCAATAGAAGGTTTACCTCCAGGATTTAACGTAACTCTGAAAGCTTCTTGCCAAATATTTCTACCAGGCGGAGAATCACAGGGATCAATGTAGACAAGAACGCCTCGAAAACCAAAGTCAGATAACAGCGACAACTGGGCAAAAGAAAAAAAACAGAGAAATAAAATTAAACAGGCAAGTAATTCTTTATTTATTATTCATAAATACCATGTACATTTTATTTTCTAAAATTTGTGATAGGACAGGTATTAAGGTCTAAAAACCTACAATAATCAGCAGATAAAAATAATCAGAATAAAAACAACACTAAAACAATTAACTGTAATTGAACATGACAAACAAATTGTGTGAAAAATGTATCTAGCATACAAAACATAAACTGAGAAACAAAAAGGATTAACTCAGAAAACTGGTGTGACGTGGCTGTTGAGACAGAACAAATAATACTTGTTATTCGTGTACTTCAGTTCAGCCTTCAACACTGTGCTCCCAGACATGCTGGCCCTGAGCTCCACAACCTGGGATTATCTGCACCATTCTGCTCCTGGACCAGTGACTTCCTCACCAACAGGCCCCCGTAGGCAAGGAAGGGAAAACTCAAATCTGCCCCAATGATTCTCAACAATGGAACACCGCAGGGCTGAGTCCTCTGCCCTGTTCTCTTCACCTTCTTCAGTCACGACTGCTCTGCTATCCACCCCACAAACATAGTTGTGAAGTTTGTGGGCGACACCACTGTGGTGGGTCTAATTTCCAACAATAGTTTCTTTTCCATTACAAGCCCTAGAATATAAAGCCCCAGACTTTGGTCTGGGACTTGGTAAACCAAAGTCTAGAGCTTTGAGGTGAGTCTTGTTTCCATTTGCTAGGGCCCATTTATGTAAAACAGCCCCAATGACGTATAGGACGTTGTGAGGAAAAACTGCAGTACCGTTCACGTCCAGTGGGTGGTGGCAAGAAGACAGTGGTCAAACAGACAAAGGCAGAGAAGTTGTATCCATATCCACCCATTCATGCTGCCACTCATCCGGACTCCGGAGAAACAGAATGGTCAACGTGCTACAGATGGTGTTACATTTCCTTAGCCCCTTTTACACCACCCCCAACCCTATTTCTCACCGCCAGGCTCCACTCTACTTCTGTTGGTATAAATAAATAAAAAGAACAGGTACTTCTTTCTGCAGCTTCTTTCTGCCTGGGCATCTCGGGACCCCAGTTATGTCGGTGGGGGGTGACAGAAGCGGAGGGCAGACGAGACTGTGATCTGTGCTCCACAGTTTGACTTCATCTGGCTAACTCTAGAGCTTTATGAGTGTAATTTTTCCTCAGCCATGGCGAGAACAGTGAGGACAATTTTTAAGTACAGTATTGCGGATCATAGCAAAATTTGTTTTATAGGTTATAGGCTATACGTGCTGAAAAGGTCTCCTCCGCTTTCTCTGCCACGGAAAGCGAGCCTGCTCTGTGCCCGCACATACACACCCACACACGTGTGCTATGTCTATCGTTGTGAGGACCAAAACAATTGGCATTGTGAGGACATTTTGCAAGATTTGCACAGTGCAAATTGGGCTACTGTTTAGGTTTAGGGCTAATGTGTGAATTGAGTTTAGGTTAGGGTTAGGTATGTATATGTGACCTTAGGTTTAGGGTTAGGGTATAGAAAGCAATGGAAAATGAATGGAAGTCAATGGAAGGTGCACACAGTGACATACACACCAACATGCATGCGCGGGCGCACGCACACACACACACACACACGCACACGCACGCACACACACACACACACACACACACGCACACACATACACAACAGACAGGATGGTTTGATCGGCCGGTGCACTCAGACTGAACTGTGGCAAAATAAGTTATAATTAACTCAAAACCCGACAGCTGAGCAGAGCATCTCCAGCCCTGTTGACTGAAACCTCCCTCTGGTCATTGGAGGCAATAATGATTATAACTATTAAAAAAATAATAACGTAAATAGGTCTGTCCAGGGTGTACTTTGCTTCTCCCCCGTGGACTGCTGGAGATAGGTACCAGCACCCCCAACCCTGCATGGATAAGTAGGTAGAGAAAATGGATCGATGGATAATAAATTACAGAGCCCTTATTGGAAAGGAGGGAGTTATGGATAACTTGTGGACCCGCTTTTCTAGAATGACAACACATCCCCAAATAACTATCCCCGTTTTAGACGATCTGTCCCCATTTAAAATGTACCCAGATATGTCCTCAATTTCATCATTTTGTGAACAAGAACTGGGTTTGAAATTGTGCAGCAACAGCTGTAATGGAAGCTTGCTGCACTGCTGTCAGTGAAAGACAGAGACCATGGTCAAAGCCCCTCCCACACACACACACACATACACAAGCACACACGTGCACGCCCACCCATCCTCCTCCAAACTTCCCTCCTCTCGGAGCAGCTCTACTTCAATGAAAATGTTTTGTCACAGGATTTCACAGTCTCTACAGCCTGAAGGCAGTTCTTAGGAGGCGGTTAATATTTAACTTTATTTGTTTACAAGCAGGCCACAGTGTTTAAGATCAGGTGTGGTATTTTTTGCCTTGATTTAATTGAATGACGATTAATAATCGCTGTCTGTCATTATACCAGACCCTCCTTTCTGGCCACAAAGACTGCAGGCATTTTTGCATGCGAGTTTGCGCCTGACTTTCAAAGGTACTAAATATGTACGCAAAAACAGCGCCTGATATCAGTTTCAGCTTTAATAAATCCCTTTGCGGGTGGTAGGTATTCACATTTGCATATCCCCCTCACGTAAATTTGCCGGTTTGGTCATCAGCATGTGATCTGCATATTCATGCAGGCACACACGCAAAAAGCTTTGCACTCACTGTTCTGCTCATTTTTTACATGCAAACTGCTTTGCTCCTGGTTTGAAGATCAGCTTCGTACACACTAATGAGCTTGCACCTGTTTTAATACGTACAAACAATTGGAACACACTCTCCTGTCCCCTTTTTAAAGAAATTAGGACCAACATCCTGGTCTGCTACTCCAAAGGTGTTTACCTAGTCCTCAATCTGACATTGAAGAAGTGTGTCAACCATGACAGCCCCACAATATCCACAGCCTTCAGAAACTCAGGGCGAATCTCATCCACTCCTTATTTATGGAATCTTTTAACTACCTCAGTGACCTCGGCCACAGTATCAGCCTCCTCCTCAGAGGACATTGGGACCAGCTTGAGATCATCAAAGTGCTCCTACCACCACCCAACAATGTCCTGAGAACTTCCTCGAGGCCATCTGACATGCTGAAAACATTAGATTCATACAACAAAATATGCTAAAATAGGACAATCTGGATATTATTTCCAACAATTTGATCTAACTAAACTGATTTAACCATATAGACCAACAGAAGCATCTTGTTTTTGTCAAGTGTGTCTCTTGTCGGCAGTGAAATATCAGGCCTGCAGTCACCGTCACACACACTTTAGTGAGAGTTCAAGGCTCATCAATCATTTTTTTCCCCACTTGTATGTAAAGGGCAATGATTTCTCTCAGCCACTGGCACCCAGCATCATTAGAAGGAACACATGATCAAATTTGTCATAAACTAGGTGAAGATGAACAAACGGTTCAACAGCTGCTTGCTGAATGATTACATGTTCTAGAACATTCAGTGATGTAATGCATTTTTAAAAAGTTCATCGCCGTAAATGCAAATAATGTATAGTCACCTCCATTATCACAATTTCTTTAGCTTTTTTGATTACCTCCATTTGCTTACATTGTTGCTTTATACAAAATATATAAGTAACTTCCTTTGGAAGCTGAGCTGTTTAATGTGGCAGAGAGCAATTTGTGATTTTAGATGTATTTGATAATTCAATCAACTGCAACTAATTCTAATTTCTTTAGCAGCGAAACCTTCAATTATCCATTAGTCTGTCACCAAATATTGTCAGCCTCATCTTAGAGTTTGTATGCAGGTTGGTATAATTAAATTACCTTTGACTGAAAAGAACATGAAGCAAACTGTATGAGCAATTAACATGCAAGTAGACATTTACGCTTTAATTAACCGGATTGGAATTCATATTTTCCCTGTCATATCCTAATTAATGGCAAAACTGCTGATAGCAAAGTTTGGAACGCATCCAGGCCTAATCAATCAATGCACTGCTAGTGTTATTTCCTAGTATGCCAAAGAATCCTGCTAAGGAGTTACTCATACAAGATACAGTACCTTTACAGAAGAAAATAGTAAAAAAAAAAGAAGCACAAGCACATGACAAACCATGCAAATTTGCTAGCTTTGAGTAGAAGATTCCCAAAACAGCAAGGCTGCATTTAGCATGCAAAAATTTTTAGGGATGTAATGATCAACTATCAACCCCTTCATTAGACGAGAAACATTTCTGGGTTATTACTAAGTTACTTTTAAAGATCAAAGGATGTTACTCCTCCGTGTGGGAAAATCTGTTCTTTCTTACAGCAGGATTTCCAGCATTGAAGTGGCAGGTATCTGAACAGAAAACCTCAAGTGATTTATATGAAGCCCTTATGAGCAGAATCCTGCAGTACTTTGATTTGTTCTTACCTTATATAATAAAGGTGCTTGACCAAGCTTAACCACAGCAATCTGGCTTGTGAGGTTCAAGGAGTCCTGGGCTCTTCTCAAATCTTCCATGCTGGCGTACTGGACATCCACCACCTCTCCCTTGAGAAAAACAACAGAGCAGCTTCTTGGAGAAAAAGTTTCCATAAGTTCCTTTTTTAAAACAGTTTAATCAATGTACAATTCAATATTTTAATCTGACGTTTGAAGTCAATATGATGCCCAGATGGGACTTCATGTTTAGCTTTTTATCTACCCAAATTAGTGCTAAGTGGTTTAACTGCAAGACAATGGAAAGTCAGAACAATAGCACATATTTGCTGTACAGTGTGTAAAGGTCTTGCCAGGTGAACACGTATTGATCCCATCAAAGTTAGCACAAACTATTTTTGAACTACCAAGTTACATTAACAATTGCATCTGCATAGTGGATCATCAGGACTGACCCTCTCTCCATCCAGGACCTATACAGGCCTATGGTCAGAAAAACGGTGTGTCAGTATTTTCTCCACTGTTACCAGCATTTCTTATTGTTGTGCCATTTCATGACGTGACAAACCACATTTCCCATGATGCAATATGGTCAAAATGGCCACCGACTCCCATCATGCAACACGGTCAAAATGGCCACCGGCCATAGCAACGAGATAACGTTGCTACGAAATGGTTTATAAGCGCTGGGCGCACTGAAATCTTCCTTCATACTTGGCACCCCGCCAGACTGGGAAGACACCCACAGCTGTTCATTCCGTTGGGATTTTCCCCACGTGCCACGTGCTCGATTTCTCGCTGGACCGAGAATTTCCGAACTAAGCTCATCCCTGCTTTAATGTGCAGGAGGTCGACTTTAAAAAGTACTTTGAATCCACTTCGATCAAAGACTGAGAGCCACTTATCTCCCAGTGATCATCAAGGAACCACGCTTTCGTTTTGGCCAAACAAAGCACCTGAACCGCCCAGAGATAGAAGGGATTTTCTTCCCGTTCCTCGCTGACCGACGGACCGGCACCGCCAAAGCTGCTGAGACCAGATTTGCGGACCCGAGACCAGGACACCCGCTGAGGCAACGTCAGAGTAAAGAAAAGATTCCCCTTTTTATTTCTCTTTTTCACCCATAAGGTGATATATTTTGTGCCTGGGCAGAACCTATTAGGATTTAGTTTAATGCTTAATTACTCCAAGACAGAGTTTGTTTTATATTTCTGATGTATGTGCATGCATTTTGTAAGTGATTTTGGCTGTGTTTGGTTTGTGGTTTATAAGTGATCCCGCCGCGGTTCGATCTTTCATCTTTCCCCCTTTTTTTTTCCTTATCTTCAGTTTCAATCTCTTTGTCTGAAATTTATCAGTTCGCGCCCTTTCTTTGAATTCCTCATTCAGGTATAGACCGCCTCTCTGGTCAAGGCACACCCCACACTAGCGTAGGCACTGAATATGTCATTAAGACCTCCCCCTTTACGCATCACGCAAGGTTGTAGGTTATGTGTCGTCATAGTGCCAACGTCTTAAATGTGATGTTCAAACAGTTGAACATCACATTCAAGTTGAACTAAGATTTGCTACCTCTTATTTTAATCCATTTTTGACTTGTTTTATTTTCACTTAGTTTCCGTTGCATGTTTATTTTAGTAGTGAGTAGAGTTCCCTAGGTTATTGAATTAGAATAATTACTGTGACAGGAAGTTGTTTTGGTTCAATAAATAATAACGTGTGGAATAGTAATTGTTTGTGTTTATTTTGATCCAGAGTTTGCATGGTCTTTCAGGATACAGAATTACCTCTTTTTGAGTTAACATCTGAGATTGATACAGAGACATTTTCATAGGCTTGGTGATAAAGGAGTAAGGATTAAACTCTAATTGCAGTTGTAATTTGAGTTATCAACGCTTGCTGGATAAATCTCATCCGTCAGAAACCGATCAGACCTCCTGTTCCAGCATAAATGAGTTCATAACAGCTAATTAATGAATGCATTATTGGTATTAATCAGTACAAGCTTATAGCCCTGGGATTACCACCATTTGAACCATATTTGTTATAGCTACCATTTAAATTCGAATGACCTATTATTAAAATTATAATAGCAAATTATAATTAATAATAATAATCATATTCAAACAGTTTTCTGGCATAACACTATTCTTTATAACCAACAATTCACACAGTTGTGCACCATAATAAGTGGCTAGTTAGTTTGTACTCATTCAATCTTTATTCAGAAATTTGTATGCAATTGAGTTCCGGGGGATGACGTTGTTACGGGACAGGAAACCGTGGGCAGATAACTGTTGTGCACCAGGTTGCACAAATAAACGAGGGAAAAAGAAAGGTTCGTTGTTTTACCGCATTCCTAAAGATGTGGAGAGGCGAGCTAGGTGGATCAGTGCCATTAAAAGAGCCAGGAGCAGGCAAAACAAGACTGAAAGATGGGACCCCCCAGCCGTTGGATTCCGCTTGTGCAGCGATCACTTCATATCAGCAAGTTACCGAATATAAAGCTTACTAACATAAGTATTTTCATTATTTAATAGGCTATAATTTTGGTTTCTGATCAGTTTAATACTAGCTAGTTGAACTACAGCATGCAATTCGTGGGGCTAACCATGTCATATTTTGTAAGCTAGTGCTAACGTAGTAAACAAAACCCAGTTCAATACTGAAATGTTTCTATTTATTTTATAGGGAGAAAGAGTGATAATCCCTTGAGTCCGGACTTTGTTCCATCTATTTTCAACTACGTGCCATCTCCAGAGAAGAGGAAAAGAAAAATGAGACTGGAGGTTTTCAACAGACGACAGAAAGCAAAGCTACAGAAGATAGAGCAGACAAAGCTATCTGCAAAAGCCATCCCTCCCAGGTGAATATATCAAAGTTCCTTAACCTGTTAAACCCCGCTTGCATGGACTAGGTAAAATTATAAACCAAAAAGCCAGACTGAGTCAATTTGTAACCCTCCAAACTTTTGTAGGCTTTTAGAGAGTCACCCGAGAAGGACGATGGAAAGTTTATCAGGTAGTTATATATATCCGCATACTGCAGATCTGGGACGTCGTTTTCAGCGGAGATACTTGTGAAAAGCACCCCGGGGGCATTGTATGGGTCGGTAATATTTAATCTATTTAATTTTTTAATATAAAGCTCAATGTCATTCGAATTAAAGTGAGATGAGTACTCCGGTGGTTGGAAAGCTTCGGCGCTGGCGCTGGTCATTTTTACTGCCAAAATGGTGTTCCGAACACTGGTAGTCACGTGGGGTCCGGATCTCTATCATGTCTGATTTGAAAGCAAACCAAATCTGTCGGTTAGCCTTAGTGCCTCTGTTTGTGTGTATTATGTATCTTTGGGAGTGGATTTCATGTTCTACATTAGGGTGACCTAGAAGTTGTTCAGGAAAGTCAAATCATTACTTTTTGGGGTCTCTCGCACTCATTCATCCCCTTCCTACTCCCCTCACTTTAACACTCCTTCACCGCATCACCTGGGCCTGATTCATTTTTCATGTGGCCTGAGGGCGAGTGTAACACAACGCTGCAGCGGGAAGAAAGCGAGCAAGTGGTAAAGAGTGACTGTGCCAATGAGTCAAAGAGAAAGAGGAGAGAAATAGGGAGAGAGCACATCGTTTTGCATCAGGGGAGTTCAGGAGAAGAGAGCAGGAGAGATTTATCACTGCTGCCTGCATTTGCATCATAAAAGTCTTTCCATTTAACTTGCAGGCTAAGAAACAGTACAAGGCACAGTGAAATGTAATACTGAATAATCTCTCCACTCACTGAGATGGTTCTGCTTGAACTGGATCCTTCTCTTCCTCCTCCTGGCTTTTATTCCTCTGTTTAATCTTAGCAGGGTAATGAAATTAACAATGGAAGTGACAGCTCTGGCTAAAGCAGTTAGCATCATTCTACATAGATTTTTCATTTTTTCACTCCTAACTATGCGTGTCCTTCACACTAGATTTAGAAATGAGGACAAACAGATGAATATGTTGATGAATGGTGTCCAATTATTTAAACTGGCCTCTTCCCATAATTTATAACCACTTTCTTTCTAAACCATGGTCAAATGCAAGCATTAAAATAAGTCCTTTTCACAAAGAGGAACCGCAATACACATTGAAATTCAGTCCTAATTACATGTAGAGGGGTGAGAGTCTTTTTCTGCTAAGTGTTGCCTGCTCCCATCTTTAGACTTGCACGGCGTCAGATTTTTGTTAAACCCAACGAAGTAACACCTTCAGGCCGTTTCTCTGCTCTGTTAGAGTTGACTGTTTTTTCCTTCACCCAGTACCCCTCCTACCCGACCCACACCTGCTCCTCATCTGTTTGACCAGAGTTCGACACCTTCCTTGGATTTTCTGACCTTGACTCTCTGCCCGTCTGATCCTGAGAAATTGGACCAACCCTGCCTTTTGGATTTGATCAACTGGATCTGACCTTTGCCTGTCAGACCCAGAAACTGTCTGAGCTCCCATAAAGACAAAGGTTATTCTGTGCCAACTGCTCAATCTGCGTCCATCCGTTCTGGAAGTATTAAAGAAGTAAGGCATAATTTCATCTGTTTTCCTTATTTTGTGTGATGTCAAATCATTGGTTACTCCCTTGTGAGTTTCTGGATACAGGCCAGATATTTTGACCAACTGCAAAGACAGAAACTAATGATGTAGCAGTGTCATGTGCTGTATGCATTAGTCCATATCTTCCATTCTGAGCTACATAAGGATGTAGTGACACCAGTGACTCAGAAGATGTCTACGCTGACCTTTCTGATGGTGGTTAAAAGACCTTTGGGTGATCTATTATCAGAGAGATATGAATAAAACACCAGGACATATGACTGCAGTGCAACACGTTAGACCCAAGGTTCACCTCCACCATACACTTGTTGCTGGCAGTAAAATAATATTCTGTCATAATCTGGTCCAATTCCGTTAGCTATAATTTATATCAGTTCGGTTGCTAGCATGCTTTAAGGATTACTCTTAAATTTTTATAATTCTTAGACATTTTTATATAACTTTTTTTAATAGGCAAATGGTCTTGTCAAAACAATATGGGTTATTAGGTAGCGTCGGCTCTAATTTGCATGTGTTGAAAGTCACTTTGAAGAAAAGTTAAGTAAAACAAACATCTCATGGTGAGAGAATGGACAGAGACTGTGAGGAAAAAGGTAAAACTGGGGGGATGCAGCAGAGGTTTTCACATGATCTTTGCTGATCTCAGCTGTGGCTCATGGTCCTCAACCTTTTGGCTCAGCTGAATGTTTTTGACCCTAGTTACCAAATTCTGAGACTGTCTTTAGTTTATGGCTTCATAAACAAAAGACATACAACCAATAGAACATCCTGACTGTTTGCCTTGAAAAGACATATATTGACACAGCAGACCCTCTAAGATAGACGACACTGATGAAATATTAGGTGTGTAACACATCTCTTGCTTTACGGTCCTAGAATGTCCCATTGCAACATTGTTGACATGTGGGTTTCTCTGCAGGCTCCCTATTGGTACACACAAAACTAGTTTGTGTTGTGAGTTATATAAACTCACCAACCCTACCTCTAACAGTGATCCCTATTTATGGCCCTTACTCACCGGTAAGAATAACAAATGGATGGCTTGTTAAAGAATGATCCGAGAGAGAATACATGTTTTTCTTCTTCGTGTGGCTAGCTGTAAATCAGGTGGTTGCTAAAAGGGCAATCACATTTTTTTCTGCTGATTCAGACAGCAGGAGGCCAAATGTAGCTTACTGTAAAGGGCAGCACTTCACAAATTATAGCTTGATACTTAACAAAGTTCCCAAACACTAATTCATTAATACTAATTCACAAATACTAATTTGCAGGTTGTTCCACTGGAGATGTCAGCAATGGCCCCAGGGTACCTCACTAACAGTTTGGGGTGTAATTCTGTTTTTTACTGGTGTTAAGGTTAATGATGAGTGAAAAATTCTGAAGTCTGCCAGTCCTAACCTGTTTAACTGAGTTATTAAAAACCAAAAGACAAGAAGTCAAAATGTAATGGATATAATAGAAATACCCTTTAGTGTCCCTGGGTGAGGAAATTCAGGTGTACCCGTAGCAAAGTGAAACGCTAATAGAAGCATGCAGAGACAATCTTCATGCTCAAAAAAGAAAAGAAAAAAAACTGAATCTCTGAATATATATTCTGAAACTCCTTTTTTCACATATGCAGTGAATTGTGACAGGGATCCATCCACAACACAGAGAATGAGAAGAGAAAAAAGGGTGAAGGGTGCAGACTAAGAAACGACAAAGGAGGCAATTTTCTAAGCTGTGTTGAATTAGTAAGAAGTTGTTCCATACAGTCTATGCCTTGAAAGGCTTAAAAGTGAGCATTTTTACAGCATCTGTGAACTTCTTGATTGTGATGTTGAGACACTTAATGAAGCCCTTGCCTTTACCTCAGCATCAAGTATGAAGTTCTATGGTCCCTAAGGAGTATTGATTCAGAACATCCATCCATCCATCCATTTTCTGACTCGCTTCTCCCCCATGGGGTCGCGGGGGCTGCTGGTGCCTATCTCCAGTGTTCAATGGGCGAGAGGCGGGGTACACCCTGGACAGGTCGTCAGTCTGTTGATTCAGAACAATATATATACGTATATATATATATATATATATATATATATATATATATATATATATATATATATACTCCTCTTTATCACTAAAGTTAAGAAACATCATCCCAGTTGACGAAACTCTGAACTGTCCTGTCCTTGATGAGACGCGTCCTCCGATTAGCACTGTGGGATACCAGGTTGGTGTTGATGAGGTGGAGGGGGGAGCCGAGGAGTGGGGGGAGGGGGGCATCTTCTGGCTTTGTGCTTGCCCTTCTACAATCTTTGTTGGGATAGTGATGTCGTTGTGTACACCGTCCTGTGTTTGGAGAAATGAACTTCTGTTGTTAACAACACTGAAGATATAGGCAGTGAAAAGTTTTTTCCCAGTTTGATTTAGGCCAACTCCATTGTGTCTGAATAGATGATAGCGCTCACAGAAAATCTGATGATTGTCAATGAAGTTCACAGAGCTGGCAAAGCATTCTTTAATAAGACATTTATTAATCATAAGCAGTCTGCTGTAATTCTCATCACCTCGTCCAGCCTGTGGTATTAGTCCACTGATAAACACCTTCATTTTCAGACTTGTGACTGAGTTTAGAAGATGAATAAAGTAATTTTTCAGACTTTCTGATTTTTGCTTGGCCAGGTCATTTGCTCCAATATGTATGATAAGATTCTCAATGTTCGGCTGATCAGTGGTTAATGAGGGTATTTTCTGTGTTATATCACACACTGTGTCAGTTGGGAAGCAGTTTACCTTTGTTCTCTTTGTACTGCAGAGGCGATCGATTCCAATAACTGCTGCATCCACAACAATAAGAACGTTTGGCATAAATTTTGGTTTCTGGGTCACTTTAGGAGGTGACTGTGTTGATCTTGTCTCATGCTTCCTGTTGATGTTTGGAGGAGATGTGTCCTTCGTAGGCTCCTGCTGAAGAGCATCAAACCTGTTTTTCAGAGGAACGAAGTTTAGTGGGTTTCCAGTTGGAGACATGACGGGAAGTGTTAAAGCTCGAGCTGGCTGATTAGTCCTTGGTACCGGAGTTAAGGAAGATGGAATCATGCTGCTTGTTGTCCGTACCGTTAGATGTCTGGTCAGGTCCAAAGGATGACATTTATGTTTCGGCTTTGCTCCAAGACAATTCTAGGTGGGTAAGCTCCTTCCTAAGGTGCTCAAAGGCTGTTGGTTGTTTTGAGACATCGGTAGAGTTGTTTCATTTCCAAAGGCTGTGTTGATCTCAATATTTACCTCCAGCCGAGAAACCCTCAGTTCTATCGATTGAAGTCTTTGTATAATAATCCTTTTTTTTTTTTCTTTTTTTTTTCCCAGTGTCCTGTCTAGCAATGTGGCAATAGGAATTGATGTCTCAATGCCAGATAGAGCTCGACATATTTTGCTTTCACAAGTGGAGCGAACAGCTTTCGCCATAGTGCTCCGCTTGATTTATGCATGTTAATAGCTTTATTATGATTCTCGCAATTAGACTCAATGTCTAAGTGCGAGAGGAGGTGAAGGGAGCCGTCCGAGGCGAGGCTCACACAACATAAGCCCCCCCCAGACGTCTTCCCCCCCCACCCCCCCATACCATAGCCTACATGAATGTGCGTTGTGAAAATGTTTGGAGTGAAAATGTCTAAAATGCATGATAAAATTGGGGAGAGGGACGTCACCAGAAAGTGGCCACCTCCAGTAACGCCCCCTCCCCAAGGACCTACATGTGTGGCGGCGTGATGGAGCAGGCAGAGGGAGGAGTCCGGGGATGGGGAGCAAAGGACTGCGGAGCCATCCCAGGGAGCCAGCTCCCCTACTGACTCCAATAGGCACCCCGCTCCCCGAAAGCCCCACCCAGAGAAGGGGGCCCCGCCAGCGGCACCACCGTAGCCCGGGGGCCAGGGAGAGGCCGCAGGGCCCGCCAGCCAACCACCAAGCCTACTGGCTTTACCCCCCCCAAAAATAAATGAATAAATAAAGAAATAAGAGGGGGGGACCCTGGTCAGCCAGCCCGCACGAGCCATCCCAAACCCCACCCCCCAAGCGAAACCTGCACCGGGAGACGACACGGACCAGGACCGGGACAGGGGGCTGGACATAAGCCCACCAGAACGTCCATTCGCGCCCCAGGGACCCCAGGCCCCAGACCCACACCGGCCCCACCCAGCGGCAGCACAGCTACCAGGTCAGTAACCCACATCCGTCACCACGCAGCTCCCCAAGAGCGCCGCAAGTGGCTGCTGTAGGCCGCCCGTAGGCCTCCCAAGCCCTTCCCAGATGGGGGCAACAGACCCTGGAGTCAGACCCACCAGGCGCCCTACTCCAAGTGCCCCCAGAGCCCCAGGAACCCCTCCATCCAGCCACTGCGCCCTGCAGGAAGCAACCCACCGCCCCCTATTCCACTAAGTGATGGTGTTGATCAAAGGAGCCCAAAGAGATCGATCAGATGTGGATGCAGATGCTGTCTCAAGATTAATAGGATCCAACAAAAGATCTCTATACTGATTGATACTGAGATTTTCTTTACTTTTCCAATTCATTAGGATAGTTTTCTTTGCGATACATAATGCAGTGAAAACCATGTAAACTATTTCTTTTTCCAGAGGGCTTTCCTCAAAATTACAGAGCAAGCAAACTGATGGGGAAGGTGTAATTTTACAGCTCAGGCACTTTGATAAGTTCTTACATATCTGTGTCCAGAACCTCTGGACTGGTGTGCATAACCATAACGCATGAATATAATTATCAGGATGATTGCCTATGCAGTGTGGACAGATATTAGATTGTGCCAAACCCATCTTGAATAATCTTTGTCCTGTGTAGTGTACTCTGTGAAGGATTTTGTATTGTATTAGTTGTAAGTTGGTGTTTCTAGTCAATTTGAAAGTTCTTAGACATATCTGAGCCCAGAAGTTTTGTTCAAAGCTGACTGATAAATCCTCTTCCCACTTCATAATAGGAAGAGATATTGAATCATCTATTTTAGTCAGTGTCCTGTATGATTTAGACCAGGGGTCACGAATTAAAAATCAGCGGGGTCCGAATAAAGAAAATCAACAACCAGTAAAGGTCCGGACACATTTGTAATTACAATCCGTTACTTCAAACAGTATTTAACACTGAAATAAAATGTTTATGCATCCACAAAAAATAACATAAAAATAGAACGTTTTTCTATTTTAAAATCCAAAGTGCTTTTTGAAATAGAGAACCACAATCTTTCACAGTTTGGTATATAGACAATTTCCTGACTTTCACATCTTTTATAAAACAACTGAACTTTTTTTAATTTCTTTTTTATGGCTTAATGAGACAAGTGAGCTTTAGGCTGCCCTGCAAGGGTTTTAAACCTTAGTTTGATTGGCAACAAAGCCAACCTCAAGCACATATCAAGGTGCTCCCTGTCACATTCAATATAAACCAATTTTATGATCATACAAGGCCAAACACAACCTTGGAAATGCAGGACACATCACCAACACTATCATGACATAATACATTTTAATTTGACACAGATTGCTTTGCCCGTTATTGTTCACCAATTAATGATTACAGTTTATAAAAAGGCATGATTTAACTTTTTTGAAGTTTAATACAATGGTTATATTTTAGCCCAGTGACTTGAAACCTGTCCAGGATGAACCCTGTGTCCGCGCTCCACTTTAACTTCATAAAAAAACTCTCTGAGAATCGCCTTTCTCTGGCCTCACCCAGGTAGAACCCGTTCTCCAGTCCATGTTGTAGCTGCAGTTTATTTATTTTATCTTTTTGATGTAGTTTTCTTAACAATCTGTAAGCATCAAAATCCTTGTCATTTTATTTAGTGTCCTGGAGCGCAGCTGCTCCTCAGGTGATCACTGCTGCATACCGACAGCAGATACAGCTCTGCCTTCTTTGTTTCAGAACAGCGCAGGTTTTTTTTACTTTTTTTTACTTTTTCCGAATCGGACCCAGTCAAATGCGGCATATTGTTTCACAGTCCGACTATTGTTCTTCAAGGGTCATGCTAAATTAGCCTGAGCTAGCGCGTTACTCTTCTTTGTGTTTAAATAAAACATAACAGCGAATCACGAGGAGATCCCTGGTTGGTCGCCGCGTTTATCAGCGAGGGAATAAACGCTGACAGACGACATGGCCACAGGTGGAAATAACTCATTGATTAACTGCAGGAGGAGATTGACGCTTACCGAGGGAAGTTGTTGTCAGCTGCTGAACTTTCTGACCGGCTGGTTCGCATTAATCCAAAGAAAAACTTTGACCACCGCTACTTTCATTCATACCATCTGTGGCCAGTTTAAAATGCTCTCCCAAAAGTTAAAATGATGAACACCGATAAACCTCAGACTGGCCATGTCCGCTTTGGAAAGACCCGCCCTGCTCTCATTCTGATTGGCTAATGTCTCGCCTCTGCCAGGTTTGATTGGTTGAGAGCAGTTTCGGTGCAAAACCTTGAATAAAAAGTCTAGACGGGACTCAATTTCCAAATGACGGAAATCCGTCGCAGCGACGGAGAACTTTAACCCCCGAGTTAGACACTGTCGTCGGACAACATGCAGTAATATATAAATGTTTTAAATGAGGTTGGGTCCGGATTAGGTAGCAGCTGGGTCCGGATCCGGACCGTGGTCCGCTAATCCGTGACCTCTGATTTAGACAGTAGTTGTTATGATTTGGGTTTTTGTTTTGGTTCATGTTTATTTATTTGATCAGCTATTCCTGTCTTCCACCTCAGGTTTTGTTTCTGTTCTGTCTGGTTTTGGATTCTTCAGCTTTTGTACTGTTTTAGTTTATCCAGTCTATGCTTATTGTTTTGGTTAAGTAGCTTATTTCTGCCTCTGGGTTTATTTCTGTTTTGAATTCCAGTTTAGCCTTTTTACTTTGTCAGTTTATCCGGTCTTTGTATTAGTTCTGATTTTAGTTCTGTGCTTTGTTATCTAGTGTCCTGTCAATTCTGTATTGCTCCCCCCTTCGGTTAATTAGTTTCAATTCCGCTCACCTGTTTGTCCGTCTATTTAAGTCTCACTCCCTCCTTAGTTAGTTGTCGGGTCGTCGTCTATCATACCCTGCGTGCATCCCCTGTTTCCTGGTAAGAGCTCCCAGCGTCTTGATTCCGTTTTTGTAACATGTTTTGTATTTTTCTGCCCAGTTTTCAGTTTGCCTGTCAAGTATCGTCTGGATGTCTGCCTTATCCCTTTTTTGGATCCTGTCTGTTTGCCCGTTTGGTTCCCTCTCCTCACCATCCCTCAATAAATCACCGTAAAGAGCATTTCTATTGTGTTGGTTGAATTCTGGATTCATCACCCTTCAAATTCATGACAGAACGACCCGACCCACTAATCGTGAATCCCTCGCCAACACACTCTCTCCGCTCGGGGAGAGCTATGCTCTGCATGCCGGCTTGCGCGGAACACTCACCAGAGGCTTCTGTTCTGTCGTCCTCCGAGCGTTTTTTCCCAGACCCGGCGCTGTTCATGGAAGTCGACGCGTAGGTGATACAGGAGATCCACCCAGACCTTTTTCTAGACCCGGCTCTGTTCCTCGCTCTGGACGAGCAGCAGCAGGGGTCGCCGCGGTCTTGGTCGGCCCCGTCCTTTCGGGAGGAATCGGTCTCCCGGTCTGGTCCGTCCTCCCGCCGTCGGAGGAGGAAGCGCCCGTCTGCCTGCCGCTCTTCCGCCAGTCACAGCCAGCGGATCGATGTTCAGGCCCAGGCATTGTCCGCCGCTGAGCCACAGCCCACGCTCCCCGCTACTTCCTCTCCCACTTCCTGCCCTGTGGACCGGACTCCCGTGTTCCCCAGAGCCAAGCAGCCCACTGCGCCTCCTGGTGGCGTCCGTGACGCCGAGTACCTCACACTGGAGGGTAAAATAAGGACGTTTGCCCCCATAATTAAATGCCTCAGAGAGGCCCTTTTCAGCCACTATTCAGTGGATCTGGAGGTGAAATTAAAGGAGGTTGAGGGGCACTATAGATCGGCCCTCCAGGCTTTCTATAGTCGACCGGCCCCTATCACCGAGGGGGCCCTGGAGGGTCCGCCTCTCCCCAAGTCTCCAGAGGGGGCCCTGGAGGGTCCGCCTCTCCCCAAGTCTCCAGAGGGGGCCCTGGAGGGTCCGCCTCTCCCCAAGTCTCCAGAGGGGGCCCTGGAGGGTCCGCCTCTCCCCAAGTCTCCAGAGGGGGCCCTGGAGGGTCCACTTCTGCCCAAGTCTCACGAGGAGACCCAGGGGGGTCCGCTGCCAGCGGGCGCCGAGGAGACCCAGGGGGGTCCGCTGCCAGCGGGCGCCGAGGAGACCCAGGGGGGTCCGCCGCCAACGGGCGACGAGGGGGTCCAGGAGGAACCGCTTTCGCCCAAGCCCCAAGAAGGGGCCCTGGGGGACCCGCCCTCAATCTCAGCCCCAGTGCCTGCTCCCCGCAGCTCAAAGACTCAGTGTCCAGTGCCTGCTCCCCGCAGCTCAAAGACTCAGTGTCCAGTGCCTTCCCCCCTGCAGCTTGAAAGCACTGTCTCCAGTGCCTGCTCCTCGCAGCTTTAGAGCACTGTCTCCAGTGCCTGCTCCTCGCAGCTTTAGAGCACTGTCTCCAGTGCCTGCTCCTCGTAGCTTTAGAGCACTGTCTCCAGTGCCAGCTCCTCGTAGCTTTAGAGCACTGTCTCCAGTGCCAGCTCCTCGTAGCTTTAGAGCACTGTCTCCAGTGCCAGCTCCTCGTAGCTTTAGAGCACTGTCTCCAGTGCCAGCTCCTCGTAGCTTTAAAGCACTGTCGCCAGTAGCCTGTAGCCAGGCCCTGTCCGAAGCCTGTAGCCAGCCCTGTCCGAAGCCTGTAGCCAGGCCCTGCCCGAAGCCTGTAGCCAGGCCCTGCCCGAAGCCTGTAGCCAGGCCCTGCCCGAAGCCTGTAGCCAGGCCCTGCCCGAAGCCTGTAGCCAGGCCCTGCCCGAAGCCTGTAGCCAGGCCCTGCCCGAAGCCTGTAGCCGGGCCCTGCCTGTAGCCATTAGCCAGGCGGCGCCGCCTGTAGCCATTAACCAGACACCGCCGCCCGTAGCCATTAACCAGGCACCGCCACCCGTAGCCATTAACCAGGCACCGCCACCCGTAGCCATTAACCAGGCACCGCCACCCGTAGCTATTAACCAGGCACCGCCACCCGTAGCTATTAGCAAGGCTTCCTTTCCACTTGCCTGTAGTCAGGCTTCCCCTTTAGTCGCCTATAGTCAGGCGCCCCCTTTAGTCGCCTATAGTCAGGCTCTGTCAGTAGCAGCCTTTAGTCAGGCTCTGTCAGTAGCAGCCTTTAGTCAGGCTCTGTCAGTAGCAGCCTTTAGTCAGGCTCTGTCAGTAGCAGCCTTTAGTCAGGCTCTGTCAGTAGCAGCCTTTAGTCAGGCTCTGTCAGTAGCAGCCTTTAGTCAGGCTCTGTCAGTAGCAGCCTTTAGTCAGGCTCTGTCAGTAGCAGCCTTTAGTCAGGCTCTCTCCATAGTCGCCTGCAGCCAGACTCTCCCCTTAGTCGCCTGTAGCCAGGCGCTCCCTTCAGCCTGTAGTTCGGCGCCTCCTGTAGCCCTTAGTCCGGCGCCAGTTTCTGTTCTCTCTCTCTCCAGGCATTGGCCTCTGAGGGTCCTGTTCCGCCGCCGGCCTCCAGAGAACCTGACACGCCGGGGCGGTCGTCCGGGACGCCCGCCGGAGAACCTGACACGCCGGGGCGGTCGTCCTCCGGGACGTCCACCGAACCTTCTGACTCGTCGGGGTCGTCCTTCAGGATGTCCACCAGACTCTTGTTTGGTTTTTTTTGTTTTTCGACTTTCACCCGGTTTAGGTTGTTTTTGTTTTGATTCTGACCCTCCGTCCTGTAACCCCCTCCACCCACCCGGTCTAGTCTGTTCTGATTTTTTTTTTTTAAGGGCGTCTGGAATCCGCCCATGAGGGAGGGGCTCTGTTATGATTTGGGTTTTTGTTTTGGTTCATGTTTATTTATTTGATCAGCTATTCCTGTCTTCCACCTCAGGTTTTGTTTCTGTTCTGTCTGGTTTTGGATTCTTCAGCTTTTGTACTGTTTTAGTTTATCCGGTCTATGTTTATTGTTTTGGTTAAGTAGCTTATTTCTGCCTCTGGGTTTATTTCTGTTTTGAATTCCAGTTTAGCCTTTTTACTTCGTCAGTTTATCCGGTCTTTGTATTAGTTCTGATTTTAGTTCTGTGCTTTGTTATCTAGTGTCCTGTCAATTCTGTATTGCTCCCCCCTTCGGTTAATTAGTTTCAATTCCGCTCACCTGTTTGTCCGTCTATTTAAGTCTCACTCCCTCCTTAGTTAGTTGTCGGGTCGTTGTCTATCATACCCTGCGTGCATCCCCTGTTTCCTGGTAAGAGCTCCCAGCGTCTTGATTCCGTTTTTGTAACATGTTTTGTATTTTTCTGCCCAGTTTTCAGTTTGCCTGTCAAGTATCGTCTGGATGTCTGCCTTACCCCTTTTTTGGATCCTGTCTGTTTGCCCGTTTGGTTCCCTCTCCTCACCATCCCTCAATAAATCACCGTAAAGAGCATTTCTATTGTGTTGGTTGAATTCTGGATTCATCACCCTTCAAATTCATGACAGTAGTTTGGGGGGGGGTTTAAATCTAGGAGCTCTAATATATTAGTTGGGATTTTTAAACCACCATTAATATGCTTAAATTTATTTCTAATTATAGATTTAAGTTGTTCATATTCCAAGAATTTATTTTTACTAATGCCATATTGCATATTTAGTTTAGCAAAATTGATGAACTCGGTTTCGTCAAGTAGATGTTCCAGATATTTAATACCTTTTATTCTTCCAGTATGTAAAGTTTATCATTTTATTATTTTTTAGGATGTCAGGGTTATTCCAGATAGGTGTACGACTGCATGGGATGACTTTGTCATTTTAAGGAACTCCCACCATGCTGTCAGAGTAAAACTAATGTTGATATTTTTGAAGCATGTACGCCGTTTTATATTTGAGCTAATAAACGGCAGATCTGAAATCATGATATTATTGCACATTTCCTGTTCTATATCTAACCAAGGCTCATCTAGATGATTATTTTTTATCCATTTATAGATGTATTGTAGCCTATTTGCTAAGTAATAGTTACGGAAGTTAGGCAAATCTAATCCTCCTCTGTCTTTAGTCTTCTGTATTGTCTTTAAGCTAATACGTTGGGGTTTATCTTTCCAAAGAAATTTAGAAATGGCAGAGTCTAGAGATTTAAACCAGTCGGATGATGGTTTATTGGGGATCATTGAAAATAAATAATTAATTCTAGGTAGGACCATCATTTTTATTGAAGCTACCCTACCCATAAGTGAAATTGGAAGCGATTTCCATCTTTTAAGGTCCTCTTCTATCCTGTTTAAAAGTGGGGTGTGGTTAAGTTTTAGTAAATCCGTTAATTTAGACGACACAGTAATACCTAAATATTTAATATTTCCTGATTGCATTTGTAAATCTAGGGAGTTTTCGAGAGAGCAATTAATTGACAGTACCGTAGATTTAGACCAGTTTAAAGAGTAATTTCATACTTTAGAGAAAGATTCTAGTATTCTAATTACTTGTGAAAGAGAATTATTTGAATGCTGGAGATAAAGTAATACATCATCCGCGTATAGACTAATCTTATGCTCTATTTTCATGTATTTTATACCTTTTACAGCTGTATAATAATCCTAATGTCCCTGCCGTTGATCTTCCTTTTGGTCATCTTGAAAGTAAGAATAGGGCAAAAAGTGCAAATAAAAAATCCCACAGTCCTTACGTCTGAAGTAATCCGGTTATGAGAGTGGACAGTGTAAGAGTAACTATAAAAACGGAGTATATTAAATAACTTTAACCAGTAAAACTATCAAATGAGGACAAGAGAGAGACAGAAAAGCTGTTCCTCCTTCCAAGGCTACAGCAGAAGCTTTTTGTACAATCCTGTCCAACTTTTTTGTGACAAATATGAAGGTGAACTGGGCGGTTTTTATATCAAATTGAAGAGTGATAGCAGAACACGACCAGTGTGACCAGAGAGAGAGAGAGAGAGAGAGAGAGAGAGATAAGAAACTAGCAAAGAGAGGGAGAGAGAACACAGGGAGAGACATATGACCAGGTAACAGACCTACAATATAAACTGTCCATGGAAACATTTCTAGCTTTAGTCTGCTCTTCTCTAATTACTCATGGCTGTATTGGTTGAATCATGAATCATGTTGTAATATTTCCCAGCCATGTAAATAGATACACCTGGAAAATTGAGTAATTTTGGGATGTCAAATGTAAAATATTTATTGTACTGACTTAGAAAAAAGATGTCAAATGTAAGCCTTTTATTGACTGTCAAACTGACCTGAAACAGAAAAGGTTTAGTAAAATCATTACAATCCATCTTCTAATACAGCCTAAATCCTAATTCCTTTAACAAAATGAAATGACTCAATACAAATAGGCAGAGAGCTTGACCCTCCCAATGGCAGATCCAAAGGTGCTCCTTGCCCACCATAGATAACAGCCACAGTGTGGATGGAGGAGCTGGCTGCCAGGTCAGAGAGCAGATTGGAGCAGAGACCGATTACCCATTTAATTTCAGTGATCCTGTGCTTTAGCTGACTAAAATGACTGGATGGATGCCTTTCTCAGAGAGGGCAAGGGAAGTGCCAGCAGAGACAGAGGGAAGGAATTCCCAAAGTATTTGACTTATTATACCTCACACAATGGACGGAAGAAAATGGTAGGAACTGGATGATAGACAGCTCAAAAAAGGCCTTTGCCTGACATGCTGGCTGTTCTGTTAGGAAGTTTAGAAAATGTAAACTAGTGCACTAAATTACATATAACATATCTAATATACAGTAAAATACAAAAAGCTTTGTGAGAGATTTCCAGAGCATGAAATAAACCCTGGACACAAGCACTGTGTTTGTGTGTGTGGTGAGGGGGCCCCAAAAAGACATTGTTGTCCCAGGCCCTGGCAAAGCTGTCAGCTAGCCTGTGCTGGGGTGACTTTCAATTCAATTCAATTGAATTTTATTTATATAGCGCCAATTCATGAAACTTGTCATCTCAAGGCACTTTACAAAGTCAAATTCAATCATATTAACAGATTGGGTCAGATTATACAGATTGGTCAAAAATGTCCTATATAAGGGAACCAGTTGATTGCATCAAAGTTCCGACAAGCAGCATTCACTCCTGGAGAAGCGTAGAGCCACAGGGAGAGTCGTCTGCATTGTCCATGGCTTTGCAGCAATCCCTCATACTGAGCAAGCATGAAGCCACAGCGGAAAGAAAAACTCCCCACTAACGAGAAGGAAAACCTCCAGCAGAACCGGGCTCAGTATGAACGTCATCTGCTTCGACCGACTGGGGGTTACAGAAGACAGAGCAGAGACACAACATGACAGACAAAAAAGCACAGAAGCACACATTGATCCAGTAATCTGTTCTACATTAGATGGTAATAGCGAGTGATCTGTCTTCCCTGGATGATGTCACAGCTAACAGAACGCCAGACCAGGTGTACCTACTGTGAAAAAAAGGAGAGAGAGCAAAAAGTTAAAAGCTGAAATGACAACAGTCATTTCAATGCAATGCAAAACTGGAGAACAGTAGACTGGAGAACAGTAGAAATCAGTAGAGTGAGAAAAATAGGCCCTGATGTCCTCCAGTAGCCTAAGCCTATAGCAGCATAACTATAGAGGTAGCTCAGGGTAACATGAGCCACTCTAACTATAAGCTTTGTCAAAAAGGAAAGTTTTAATATTAGTCTTAAAAGTAGACAGGGTGTCTGCCTCACGGCCCAAAACGGAGTTGGTTCCACAGGAGAGGAGCCTGATAGCTAAAGGATCTGCCTCCCATTCTACTTTTAGAGACTCTAGGAACCACCAGCAGACCTGCAGTCTGAGAGCGAAGTGCTCTGTTAGGAACATACGGGGTAATCAGAGCTCTGATATATGATGGAGCTTGATTATTAAGGGCTTTATACGTTAGAAGGAGAATTTTTTTTTAATTCTATTCTTGATTTAACAGGAAGCCAATGAAGGGAAGCTAAAATTGGAGAAATATGATCACTCTTGTTGATTTTCATCAGAACTCTTGCTGCAGCATTTTGGATCAGCTGAAGACTTTGAACTGCATTTTGTGGACTTCCTGATAGTAAAGAATTATAATAGTCCAGCCTTGAAGTAACAAATGCATGGGCTAGTTTTTCAGCATCACCCCTGGACAGAATGTTTCTAATCTTGGCAATATCCCTGGGGTGAAAAAAGGAAACTCTGGAAACCTTTTTAATATGGGATTTAAATGACATGTCTTGGTCAAAAATAACAGCAAGAGTTTTTACTTTATTACCAGAGGCCAAGTTAATGCCATCCAGATTAAGTGACTGATTAAGAAGTTTATTTTTTGAGGACTCTGCTCCAAAGATTACAACTTCTGTCTTGTCAGAATTTAAGTGCAGGAAATTTAAAGTCATCCAGCTTTTGATGTCATCAAGACATGACTGCAGTTGAAGTAATTGATTAGATTCATCAGGATTTATGGATAAATATAGCTGAGTGTCATCAGCATAACAGTGGAAATTAATCCCATGATGTCTGATAATTTTGCCAATCGGAAGCATATATATAGTAAAGAGAATTGGTCCAAGGACTGAACCCTGTGGTACTCCACAAGTGACCCTAGAGTTTGAAGAAGATTTATTATTAACATGAACAAACTGGAATCTGTCCGATAGATACGATTTAAACCAGCCTAATGCTTTCCCATTAATCCCTACAGTATGCTCAAGTCTTTGTAGGAGAATATTGTGATCAACTGTATCAAATGCAGCACTGAGATCTAACAGGACAAGTACAGACACAAGTCCATTATCTGAGGCCATGAGAATGTCATTGGTGACCTTCACTAGAGCTGTTTCAGTGCTGTGATGAGCTCTGAAGCCTGACTGAAACTCCTCAAGTAGGTCATTACTTTGTAAATGTTCACATAGTTTCTTAAGTAAAGGTTTAATAACAGCTACTTTAAAAGCCTGTGGTACATATCCATTTACTAAGGATAGATTAATCATGTCTAAAATAGTGCCACTGATCAAAGGGAATATCTCTTTAAACAACTTGGTTGGGATTGGGTCTTGTCATGGTTTTTACATTAGTTTACCAGTTCGGGCCCTAGTTTCTCTGTTTTGTTTTAATTTTCTGGTATCGCATTAGTTTTATAGTTTTTCTTTAGTGTTTTGTTCCTTTCCTAGTTTAGTTTTATTTTCTAGTTTTTGTTTCGGGTTTTCTTTTGTGTTCCCCTCTACCCTAGTTTTCTGGGTTTTGCTTTATAGTTTAGTGCATGCCTTTGTTTCCCAGTTTTTGGTTAGATTCTTACTTTGTATAGCGCTCTTTAGGTCCCAGCGCTCCTTAGGTCCCAGCACTCCTTAGGCTTCTTATCCCTGGTTTTGAGCCTTACGCTCCTTTACTTTGTCTGGTTCGTGCTCCCTTAGTTTGTGTTTGGACCTCCGAGTTCTTTGGTTCCCCGGCGTGTTAGAACGCCCTTCGTATTTGATTTTCTCGGTTCCCTGGCGTGTTAGAACGCCCTCCATCTCCTGTTGTTAGATCTCTTGGTTCCCCGGCGTATTAGGACGCCCTTAGTCTTTGATATTTAGATTTCATGGTCCCTGGTGTGTTAGAACGCCCTCCATCTCCTGATGTTAGATCTCTTGGTTCCCCGGCGTATTAGGATGCCCTTAGTCTTTGATATTTAGACTTCATGGTTCCTGGCGTGCCAGGATGCCCTCTGTCTCCTGGTTCTTTGACTTCTTGGTTCCCCAGCGTGTTTTTAAGCCTTGGTATTTGGATTACATGGTTCCCGGCGTGTTTAGACGCCCTCTGTTCTTGTTCCCTGGTGTTTAGACGCCCTCTGTTCTTGTTCCCTGGTGTTTAGACGCCCTCTGTTCTGGTTCCCTGGTATTTAGTGTTCCCTGGCGTTTTAGAAGTTCCTGCTTCCCTTGTGCCCCGGCGTTTCCCTTGCGCCCCGGCGTTTCCCTCACGCCCCGGCGGGTTTCCCCTGGCGTTTCTGTACGCCAGTCGTGCTCCAGCGTGTGTTGTTGTTGAGCCCTGGTGTTTTCAGTACGCCTGTTCTTCCCTTTGGCGTTGAGTGCGCTCGTTCCTTCCCTTTGGCGTTAAGTACGCCCGTTCCTTCCCTTTGGCGCTGTCGTGCGCCCGTTCTTTCCTTTTGCCGCTGTCGTGCGCCCGTTCTTTCCCTCTGGCGTTGTCGTGCGCCTGTTCTTTCCCTCTGGCGTTGTCGTGCGCCTGTTCTTTCCCTCTGGCGTTGTCGTGCGCCTGTTCTTTCCCTCTGGCGTTGTCGTGCGCCTGTTCTTTCCCTCTGGCGTTGTCGTACGCCTGTTCTTTGCCTCTGGCGTTGTCGTACGCCAGTTCTTTCCCTCTGGCGTTGTCGTTCGCCTGTCGTGCCCGTTTCTGCCTTGTGGCGATGTTCGCCTACCAGCATCTGTTAGATGCCCTTTGTTTTTCCTACCAGCATCTGTTACATGCCCTTTGTTTTTCCTACCAGCATCTGTTAGATGCCCTTTGTTTTTCCTACCAGCATCTGTTAGATGCCCTTTGTTTGGTTTACCAGGGGTTGTTAGAAACCCCTTTTAGTTCGCCCTAGTGGGTAGTTTTGGTTTGATTTTAGCCCACCATCCTACCTTTCCTCCACCTACCCAGGTTAGATCAGCTTGGTTTTGACCCTAGCCCTCCTTCCTGCCTTCCCTCCGCCCACCCTGGCTCGGTCACTGTTTAGTTTTTTCCTTTTCTTTTTAGGCCGTCCGGAGACCGGCCTTGAGGGGGGGGGGGGGGGGGGGGTAATGTCATGGTTGAGTTCTGGTTTGACTTAATTTTTCTGTTATTTTCATTTTTCATCTCATGTGGGTTTGGTTTGACTTTATTTATTGTTAGTTTTCATTGTCATCAGTTATTTTCTGTCATCTTCACTTCACCTCCTCTGCAGTTAGTCACACCTGCCAGCCACTAATTAGCCAGACTCACTTCACCTGCCAGCCTCCCTACTTAAGCCTCACTCTGCTGTCACTCCTTTGCCGGTCCGTCATCATTCCACACCTCTCCATGCCAGTCCCCGATTTTGCCTTAGAAGATTTGTTTTTCTTGTTTAAGGTTAGTCCTGCCAGTTTCTATAGACTCATACTTTGCTGTTTGTCCCTGGAGAAGTTCTGCTCTGTGTCCTAGTGTCTCCAGAGAACTGCTAACTGGACTAGCCACCCTGGAAAGGCTCTGCTCTGTGCCCTGGTGTCTCCAAAGTTCTGCTAACCTGACTAGCCGCCCTGGAGAAGCTCAGCTCTGTGCCCTGATGTCTCCCAAGTTCTGCTAACCTGACTAGCCGCCCTGGAGAAGCTCAGCTCTGTGCCCTGGTGTCTCCAACGAACTGCTAACCTGTTGTGGCTACGGGGCCTGCTAGCCGAGCAGTACTGAGCATTCCCAGCTTCCTGGATAGTCGTGACTCTTTTTCACTCCGGGCTGTCAGCTCCTGCCATCACCTTCACTCCGGTTCTGTGCTACCTGCTCCTCTGGCCTCATCAAACCTCCATCCATCAACCTTGCAATAAAGACTCTCAATTTTAGTCCCGTGTGTGTGGTTCTGAGTTCATCCGTAGACAAATCGTGACAGGTCTAACATACAGGTAGAAGGTTTAGATGAAGCTAAAATTTTAGATAGCTCAGAAAGCTCTACTGCTTCTAAACAGTTCAGACACTGCGCAGGTTCTAAAGATTCCTCCAACACTGCCTCACTTACTGAGGACGAGGTAATCATGTTTGGGAGGATGCCAATTATTTTATTTTTAATGGAATCAATTTTATTCATGAAGAATCCCATAAAGTCATTACTGCTAAGAGCTAAGGGAATGGATGGATCAACGGAGCTGTGACTCTGAGTAAGTTTGGCAACTGTACTGAAGAGAAATCTAGGATTATTTTTATTCTCCTCAATTAATGATGAAAGATTTGCTGCTTTAACTCTGCGAAGGGTCTTTCTATACAACAATAGTCTGTCCCTCCAAATTAGGTAGGATTCCTCTTGGTGTGTAGAGCGCCATTTTCTCTCCAATTTCCTAACATTGTGCTTTAAGGAACGCATCTCTGAATTAAACCAGGGACCCAGCTTCCTGTGAATAATCACCTACTTTTTCAAGGGAGCTACATCGTCTAATGCAGAACGCAACGAGGAAGTCACACCGTTAACAAAGACATCTATTTGTGAATGGGAAGAAACAACTTTGCTGTCATCTGCAGGGTATTTCTGTGATACTGAGGATATTAAAAGGGGGACAGACTCTTTAAAGTTTGATGCAGCATTGTCCGATAAAGATCTACTATAGTGGAACCCTCTTTTGGGGGTGGAGAACTCAGTTAGATTAAACTCAAATGTTATTAAAAAATGATCAGAACAGGGTTGTGAGGAAATACTGTTAATTCTTCACAATCAATGCCATATGTCAGCACAAGGTCTAAAGTATGGAGCCAAGAGTGCGTCGGTTTATGCACATTTTGAGCAAAATTGAATCTAGGATAGTTTTAAAGGCTACACTAAGGTTATCACATTCAGTGTCAACATGAATGTTAAAATCCCCCACTATAATAACCTTGTCAGTGTTTATCACCAAATCAGATAAGAAGTCTGACAACTGATCCAAAAACTGAAGTTTTATTGCTTTGCAATTTGGATGAGGGAAACTGAGGGTTAAATGTTCAAAAGAACTCTAGTTATTAGTTGGCGTGGGACTAATTAATAAATCAGACTAAAAGATGGTTGCCACTCCTCCTCCTCTTCCCACAGATCTGGGAATGTGGAAATTTGAATAAATGGAGGGAGTTGACTCATTTATACTAACGTAGTCCTCTTGTAGCCAGGTTTCTGTGAGACAAAATAAATAAATCTGATTATCAGAAATCAATTCATTAACTAACAAAGTCTTTGGAGGGAGAGACCTTATATTTAATAGACCACATTTAATTGTTTTATTTTTTGGTTCAAGGTGAGCCGTATTAACTTTTATTCGATTTTTATGATTTGTTCCTTTTAGATCAGTTTTTGATCTGTTAAGTTTTGGCTGTGGGAAAGACACCGTCTCAATAGAGTAATGGGTGGGTAACAGTACAGAAGCTGCAGAGAGGTGTGTTAAACTACGGCTCTTGAAATGAGCTGTACAAGCAAGAGACCCCTAATCATCTCATAAGTGAAAGTCAGGAGTGGCAGAAAACGTTCCCAAGACTGATATCAAAGTCTGATAGATGGATACAAGAAGCATCTCATTGAATGTATTTCAGCAGAAGGTGGTAATACTAGCTATTAGCAGGTAGGGTGTCCCCATTCACACTTTTGTTTATATGTTTTTGTTTAATAAGCATTAAAAGGTTAGTGTTTCTTGTTTAGCTGTAATTAAGTTACTGTCTTTCCCAGTGACAAATAAAAATTATCAGACATAAATATGCGCACATTTCTCTACAAGAAAACCTGAACATTTAGTGACATTTACTTATTTTTCCAGTTGACTGTAACGCCAGAGTTGAGATTTTTCCCCCATAAGGCACAGGACAATGTGTGGGGAAAGTAAAAAGAGTATGAAAATAAATGCCTCATCCCAACTGAGGACTTGGGTTGGTCTTGCACCCCAGACACAATGCAACACCTTGACAATCAGAAATGACCCTTTTATTATTGCTGCTAAAGGTGGTTACAAGCCTTTTAATCAAGAGCCATACTTAATTTTGGAAAAAGCCGTATTGACAGTCATGCAACACTTTTTGTGAAACAAAATCAGTTCTAATATTCCCCTTTCAACTTCATTTTCCAGCTTATCTTTTTCATGTCCTAGCATGTTGTTTAGACATTTTTGCACCTGTGACCATATGAGCCCTAGACTCTAGGTGCGAGGCTGGTATTTACTTCACTTGATGGATAACGTGCTCTGGTGAATTTTGACTACACCCAGGGTTTTCTGTACTTTATGAATGTTCATGTCTCTAGGGATACTTCTTGTGTTTTTTTTTTAATTTCTTTACCAGAGCCATTACTTCTATCCAGCAACTGGACAGATTTACCTGTCTTTGCCTTTGTAAATGTGAAACACCAGTTTTTAGCCTTCACCAACAAAAAACTTAAGATGGCTATCTATAAAGGCAATATTTGTAACTGTTGTTGAGGGCAGAGCCATTGACAGAATACAATTTTAGTATATACAAGTATAGACCAGTTCACGCGTGACGTCACGAACTACATCCGCGCTACATCCGGGTCACGCTGGTAGGCAAAAACAGCACTGTTTTCGCCTACCACCGTGACAAAACGGGTGAATTAAAGTGTGCTTTTAGTTAGTTTATTTTTGAAATCTAAACAATGCCTACCACTTGTTGTGCTCCCGGTTGCACACAGAGGCATTCCAAATCGTCGGATGTATGTTTCTTTCGTTTACCGAAAGACGAAAGAAATGGATAATTTCAATAAAAAGGATGCAGGCAGACAATCCCAATCGACTGTGGGAGCCATCATACCACGACAGAATTTGCAGTCTACACTTCATCTCCGATAAATACGTTGTTCTACTTAAATAATTATATAAATAAAAAAAATAGGATATACTTAGGTGAAGACGTAAACGTTCGTTTCGTAATAATATACGTACATGTACAATGTATGCAAACCCTCTGGCATGAGTCTGTGAAAAGGATTAATATGACAAAAACACCAAAATAATCCATTGTGAACAATGTTTTTTTTAACCTACCGGTGGCGGGTCTTCCTCTTTGCTGAGGCGCTGTCTGTGTCCGACTCTTTCGGATGTTACACAAATATGTCTAAACATGTCCTGATATGAAATAATTGTACCCGTCAAGTGATTTCATGGCTTTCATGCTCTCTCGTGTGTACTGGCCTTGCGTGTTGATAAGGTAGCTGTATATGTCGCCGTACAGAACACTTGGCCAGCATTTCACAGACTCGCTCCATCCCTTCAGGCTTTAGTTTTATGGATCTGGCGATCTGATACCATTAACCATCAACTTACTGTTATAACGATCTTGTGATACATTATCTAAAGAACAAAATACGTCGGGAACTCGTCTTTTTCTTTGTTTTCGTCCGCCATTGTGTTCGCCTTTTGCCTACTAGTCCGGTGCGCATGCGTGAAAAAACAGGATCAAAACAATAACAATGAATTGGTCTATAGCATTTCGAATAAACTGCGGATATAGGTTCTTCTTCTGGCAACAGTAGGCATTGCAACTGAACCATTAAATATGACTTTGAAAAGTAATGGAAAATGGCTTGTATGGTGCTTTAACTAGCCTGACAAGCGCTATACACTATAGTCAGTCATTCATCCATTCACACACACAGTCACACCCTGACAGTGGTGAGCTATGCAATAAGTAAAACTTTATACAAACTAAAAATAAATGATTATGTTTTATAAAAGAGTTTTATAAAAGTTGTAATTCCGGAGAACAAAAGAATGGTCTGAAACAAGCTTTGGTTTACCAATACAGAGACTGCCTACAAGAAGAAAGATTGTTCATAAGGGTTTACAAAGTTACAAAAGAAATGGCTTTCAAAATAAAACAAGAGATGTGTTTCCTATAGAGAACAACACATATAAATGCTGTGGCAGGTGGGACAACTTTTGCTCCATTTAAACCTAAAATCCGTGACCAACCATCTTGGGCAACTGTCCTTCACCTACACTGTCTCAAAACATAAACAGGACCATCCCTTGTAGCTGTATTGGTGAAAAAGTGAAAAATACTTAAAGCAACCACTATATATATATATATATATATATATATATATATATATATATATATATATATATATATATATATATAGAGAGAGAGAGAGAGAGAGAGAGAGAGAGAGAGAGAGAGAGAGAGAGAGTCTCCTTATTTGTTTCAATATTGCAGATTTTGACAGATGTAACATTCCAGAATCTCAAAAAAAGTACCCCCCACCAGTATCAGGAATCACTATTGCAGTATACTTCATATGAACTGCAATCTATCTATCACAAATGCCATGAAAAGCATTGTTTAGGCCCTTGTGAAAGCAATGTTTAGGCCGTGAAACTCCTCCACTTTATTCAAGGCAAGGATTGGAATGATGCTGGGAAATAATCTCATGATGGATGACTGTGACCCTCCTTTTGGTTTGACTTCCACAAGAGGACAGCTGGATGGATCAAGCAAAGAAAAGAGAACAGAGGGCGGGGGAGTGAAGAGTGAGAGAAAAAACTTGGTATTCAGAGAATGGCTGCAACTTTTCATCTGCCCTCAGGCCGAGCGGTGGGCTCAAGGGAATAACAAGCTTCTCCTTCAACTTCTTTCTCTGTTCCCGGGATACAGAGAAGTAAAATCCTCTAAAAATAGTGTGACGGCATTTCATTGTATGTGTGTGTCTGGTGCCTAACGCAGGCGGACTACATGCATAATGACTTCCATTAACCTTCACACTCTGGAAGGATGGTGGACAAGATTAACCACGCATCTAGTATGACTCAAATGCCATCTTTTCAAAGATTTTTTTATGGTTTCCATATTTTAGTGGTCTACTCTGCTATTTCACTTGTAATCAGTTAATATGTGTAAACTAAACTAAATGGAACTAAATGTATAATTTGCTGCATTATACTGGAAATAGATTCTCACTGATTTTTTTTTTTACTTTGTAAAGAATAATGAACAGTATCAACAGTGGTTCTTAAAAGTGTATATACCTGTGCTAAAATGCCAGGGTTTTGTGATGTGATAAGATTGGACCACTATAAATGGTCCAAACCTATGACAATACTAGGGCTGCACAATTAATCGCATTTGCAATATAATCACAATTTAAAAAAACGCAATTTCCAAATCGCAGAGGTCTGCAATTTTTGGCTATGTAACAATTAGTGAATCAGACGCGTCCTTTAGGTCTCGGTAACATGTTTAAAGTGGGTTTGCCTCCAGAACAGTTTCAGTAGTGAGATAATCTAATTTTATTACTTGTTTTAGAGTTTATATAATCATACTGTTTTACCAGAAACTTTTAGGAATCTCACCATAGCATTAAGTTCTGGTCAATCAGTTTAATACATAGACTTGCTTGTTGGTTGCACTTTATGTTCAACAAGGATTGATGTCCAAATCAATTAAAAGATGTTCTCTTGAATAATATTCTGATTAATAAAAACATTAAAAGTTCTTGTTTTAAATAGTCCTTGTTTACAAACATCTTTATCTAGAGGCCATTTTTGTTGCTTGTAGTTAATGCAGAGAAAAGTCTAAATCAAATCGCAATTTTGGTTGAAATATATCGTAGGCAGAACGCAATCATTTCTGCTCCGAGTTGAGACGCAGTGGCTCTTTTAGCACCTAATCTGCACAGCAATGACACAGATTGATTTGTTGTTTGTATATGTTTAAAAAGACATGATAAATTAAACTGAAAAAAAAATTGCATTAAATCGCAATATTAAGATAAAAAATCACAATCAGATTATTTTCTAAAATCGTTCAGCCCTAGACAAGACATTAACTTGGTGTAGTTCAACTGAAAAAGAAACAACTTGGAGGGAAAAAAATGATGGTGCAATAGCGTAATTTTGATGAAGTTCCTTTTTATTTAGTTACAGCATTATTGTTTCCAAAATCAAGATTTTTCTTCAAATGAAGACTGTTTTATGTTCATTTGGATGTACGATTAGATTTTGGGCAATACAAAACAAAATCCCAATTCATCTTCGGCTTTCAAGCAGACACATAATAGATTTGGGTCAAAACTACCTGGTATTTTTAATGGTTCTTTATCCACCTTGAGAAAACCAAAGTACCACCAGCAGGAAAGCAACCACTAAGCATGATGCAGCTACCAACATGTTTTAATTGCATGACGATTAATCATCTCTCCAATGCTTACGTCCTTTTCCGCACTAATATCATTCTAATGTTATTTCTGACAGTCCAAATATGCTCACATGCAGACAGACTGTCTCGTTCATCTGTCATTATACCAGTGGCTACTTTCTGACTATGAAGACCGCAGGCATTTTTGCGTGCGAGTTTGCACCTGACTTTCAAAGGTACTAAATATAGATGCAAAAATTGTCACTATCAGTTTTAGCTTTGATAAATCTCTTTGAGAGTGGTGAGTGTTTACATTTGCATATCCCCCTCCCATAAATTTGCGTGGTTTGGTC
Organism: Fundulus diaphanus; assembly: GCA_037039145.1. Taxonomy (NCBI): domain Eukaryota; kingdom Metazoa; phylum Chordata; class Actinopteri; order Cyprinodontiformes; family Fundulidae; genus Fundulus; species Fundulus diaphanus. The sequence continues at coordinate 48,687,933 of CM073128.1, forward strand.
GTTCGCATGTGATCTGTATATTCATGAACGCACACATGCAAAAAAGATTGCACCCACTGTTCTGCTCATTTTATACATGCAAATTGCTTTGCTCCTGGTTTGAAGGTCAGCTGTGTACATGCTGATTCATTTTTCAATACGTACAAACCTTTTAAGAGCAGGACCTTAGAGATTTTGACAATTGCTAACAACAAAACAGCGGCTATTGTATGATGTCAGTTCACTATTGCTACATCCATTGCATCTTAATGTCAGTGGCCTTTGACTCCATGGTGGATACGCTCACAAAAGAAACATTGCGTAAAGAAACAGTGCAAATCAAATGTAATTAATGAAATGGAAACAAGCCTTACGACTTTTATGAATTGACAATATTAAAAGCATCAGAGGCGAATAACCAAGCAGAAACCATTCATGTTTAGCAAGTGAAATAAATAGCAAGGGACAGTACCTGCACACTGCCTACTGCAGAGTAGGCTGCGTAGGAGAATTGCTGCTTCAGCAGATCAGTGGGCCCCCGCTGGTCACATGGGGTCCCCTGGGGAAGGAAACACTGGTGGCTGGATCTGTCGGTGATGGTGTTTGGCGTGGAGCCAGGCAAGCTGAGCAGCACCGTTTGATTGTACAAGTGGACATCAGTTAAGCCAAGTCCTACCCATTGCCTGTAAAGGTACTTGGCTCTGGATTCTTCACTATCATCTGGCAGGCTGGAGAAAGACCTGGAAGCATAACAAAAAGAGCAGGAAAGCAGTATGGTTTACATTTTGGGCTTGTTTGATCTCTCTTTTCATAATTTATTTTTGCTTCATTGTTGTTTTCTGGTACAAATATAACTAATACATTAAACATAAACATTAAACATACACTAACATTAAACATAAATATTTGGTTCATTAAACATGTACAGCGTGTAAAATAATGACCTATCAACAGTTTTCCCGGTACATATATTTCTAATATGTTTATTAACATTAAATTCAATCCAAAAAAAATATCAATAAAAAAACAACAACAACTGGACTTCTATTCAGAAGCTGAAGAACATTTCGCTTCCCATCCAAGAAGCTTTCAAAATGTCTGGAGTAGTGTGTAGTTCCAAAGTTTATAGACATCCTGGCAGGCCTTTTTTTAGACCTTAGATTCACATGCAAATTCACCTGGAACTGATCGCCCTTCACAAGTGGGTGGGACTAGGCAGCCAGGCCCCTGTCCAGAATGACTGGTGATTTGGGTAAAGTCACCATTACAACAGAAACAGTTGCTCATAGTCGCTTGTTGCTAGTTGCTTTTTGAAAGAAAGCCGCTAGAAGAGTTTTAATACTCGCTAAACATAGCAACAAAGACTAAAGGCTAAATGGGCAACACTGTGTTGTCATACGTTTTCCTTCCCTCCTGAGAGCCGCGCAGCACAGTAGCCACGAGCCAGCTTCGCCGGCATACAGGAAGAGGTAGGCAGCGTTGGTTTTTCAAAATAAAGTATTTTTTAACGTTTCATGGTATTTAAATTCATTTCAAACTTGGATTATAGTTAATATAAGTGCGCAGATATAGGCTATACGTAATATAGGGTAAATATATCTCATATGCTTTACATTGTTTAACCATATATATGAAAACAAACTTCATTCTGAAGGTGTGGCGGCTTTTATTTTGCTGTGGCGGTGCACCACGATTGATTACGTGTAGCAGTCGGAAACCCTGACACATAACCATGCAGGATGCTTAAAAGCGAAACTGACCAGATGATTTACTCACGGTACCCACGGTAACTGTCGCTGTTGCTAATAAGCAATTCAGCTTACAAAAGAGTCCATCCATGGACTCAGGAATAAGGAATAGGTCACTCAAATGTATAGTTGCCTCTTACTAGTTTGCGGGCCAGTATTGGTTTAGTAATTTTATAATACTTCTTCCCTGAGATCAAGTAGCAGAAATGATGTGACAATAAACAAACACTACTGACGGATTTTTGGGTAAACTAAATAGAGCAGTCTTTCATGTGATTGTTTCTAAAACAGGGCATTTTTCTGGGCTGCGTTAAAAACTGTGAGTATACCCACTTCTCCAGGGACCACTACAACACTGTTTACTCTCCATTTAATTTGGCTGAAAGTTACTTGACTATATGCCTAATTGGGTGGTGGATGGAGTATCGTATTGCATGTGGGTACAGTTTAGAATAGTAGAACGTCAAAAGTGACATGTATATTTTGAAGATGTGACAGGACCTAATGCTCAATAAAATTCCCTTTATCTATACACTTTCGACCTAAGTGACAATGACGCAACATGCATGGTGAAAAAGGAAGCAGTGTTCTAGCAGCTTTAGGTTACCTAAGATATTATGATTGTGAATAGCCTGTTTAATCTCTTTCTTGTGATGCCAGCATTGTCGCCTAGCTACATTAATATTCACATACATAGGCAACTGTGACATATATATATATATATATATATATATATATATATATATATATATATATATATATATATATATATATATATATATATATATATATATATATATCTCCAACCCACCCCCAGTCTGTTTTGCCAGGGGGTGCTGAATGAACTCTTCTTTTCCTTTGCTTCTCAAACACACTGAAAATCCTCCTAGGATTCTCAAGTCCCTGTCATTCTCATTTTCCTAATTGCCAGAAAAAAAAGTCAATAAAAATTGATCCAAGTCTTATTTGATTCTCTCCTAGTTTGTTTGGTTCTTGGTGTTTACCCTCTTTATTGTTTTGACTCACAGAGGACTGGTCTCAAAAGTTCACCAATAAAGATGTGTACTGACTGGAGTGGCTGGCATTTCAGCCTTCTGCTCAAAAACACAGCACTCTACCATATGTGATTTTCAAAGTAGAACAAACCTCAATAATACTGCAAGCTATCAGAGATAAAAGTATGAAAACACATGGGACAAATATAGCTTTTGCTTTTGTGTGAAATAAATAAAATAATATCAATACCAGTGAGTTGGATTTGCGCCCCATCCCACAACTCCTTTTATGCAGATGGAACATTAAAAATAAGCAATGGCCAATATGAAATTCATTGATTACCCAGTAATAACATTATTGTTAGTAAGTTCCAACATTTTCTGTTTTGCACCAATGGTCTGATTTAGATATATTTTGGTACACATGCTGACCAGCCATAGGCTTTTAAACAACTGGATCTGAAAGAAGCTGGCATTTTTAGAACAGGCAATCAGAGGGCATAAGTGGTGGCATCCAGAGTTGACTGAGGCATTATTCCCAGTTTTGTATGTACCACCAAAGAGTAATGCAACTAAACCTGCTGTCATATGTTAGAATATATAAGAACTACTAACTTTTAGACCAACACAATGTCTTTGAAGTGTATGTTTAGCTTTATTTACATATTTACTGACCACAAGGGAAGGGAAGTTCAGAACTCTATAGACAGTCGGGGAGTTCATTCAATACCCAATTAAGTATCATACTAGCTAAATTAATCAGAGATTAGATTAGGCTGCAGGTAGCTGTAACCACATCATGCACTCATCACGATTAAGGTGAGTGTATATTGAACAGCACAGACAAAGCATCTGCATGATGTTGCAAGTAGTGTTATTAAAGGGTCTTTGATGTGGAAAGTGATGCTGGGGCAGTATTTAATTAAGGCACTGTAACTTGCTGCATCATTGAAATACAAGGGAAAAAATCAACAGCTGGATCGGGTAATACCTTTGGAAAATGGGCAAAAAATATATTCTGCCTCCTATGGCTGGGTCACTGTAGCAGCCATACACCCAACATGCCAGGCAATTGCATGATACCACCACTAGGTTTTAGCCAAAGACTAACTGCAACCCACACCCAACTCCACCAAGTGCTGGCAATGCTGTCAAAAGTAGCTGTTTGACCTACACAAAGTGTTTTGACTATCATACACTCCAGTAAGTCTATATGACAACTGGTTCCACTTATGATACCACTACTTATGCTAGCTTAATTTCTTTTTCAATACAAATTGGTGGTCTGAAAGTATGTCAAATTGCATCTACACAGTTTCATTCCTTTAGGGTGCTTAACTGTTACTTTCAGTGAGTGTACTTGAATGGGACCACCACAAACGGAATGTTCCCATCTCGCCAGCTATTCAGACAAGAGCCAGAAGATGTTTTGTTCCTCACAAGGCTCTATGAGAGGCTATTATCCCTCCCTTTAGTTAAAATGACTCATCATAGGTGCATCTTTACAGTATAAGGAGTGCTTTTCAATCTGCAAAGCAGATGTTTAAAGTTTAAAAGATGTGGATGATCAGTTTAAACAGGGATTGGGTGTTTAGTGTGTGAGTAAGAGAATGACAATATGATATCTATATCAGTCTCAGAAGCAGATGGTCCAAACACAACTGTGGTATTCTGTAGTCAGCAGGCTACGTCTCACAGCTCTCCAGGACCCAAGGCAGTAGGGGTTGTGTGCAAATGTTTTCATTCATGTGTGCAGCTTTCACAAGACATGTGTGAGACCGTCATCCATAAGCTAAATGCATGGAAAAAAACTCCTTGTGGTTTGGGACACATGCCCAACATTGCTGACACTTCAAGTCTCAAAGGACTCTGCCTGAGCACATTTGTATGTGTGTGTCAGTCATACTAGCTCTACGTTTTAGTAATTGTCTCTGTTTTCATTTCTTTAAACTGAACATTGATGCTTTGTGTAGCTTCCACACTCCCCTCTTCATTAGCATCCTTATTTTAAACATGTTAATGATCAATAATTGCCCAAACCAATAGATACAGTTAAAACACAAATACACTGTATAAAATAGCTTTATGCTTTGGATATAACATTTTGGGTATCCTGCTACAAGCTTACCAAAGTAGTTTGCTGGGATTTGGTCCCCTTACTTCTGACAGAAGTAGGATGATTGGGTTGTGTTTTGTAGGCTACCTTGCTCACATACAACTTTTCAGCTCTGCCCTGAGATGAGGACTTTTTGATGAACTTCTAAAAGCAGTGACTTGTTTGTCCTCAAGCCACTTTGTAACTAGTTTGACAGTATTCTTAGTGTCAATAGGAAGACCCATTTATTGCCAATTCCATGGCTTATCTGTTGAGATGTTGTTTTAGTATTAGTATAGTCTTCTTTCCTCGTGATGCCATCTATTTTTTGAACTGTAGCCATTTCTGCTACAGCAAAACACCATCACAATGTGATACTGCTTCTCCATGCTGGAGTGGTGTTCGAAGGCTTGCAAGCTTCCCAATTTTAACTACAAGTAATGATGGTAATTATGGCCTAAGGCCTCAATTTTAGTTTGAACAGACCATAGGACATCTAATGCATTTACCTCTGAGTGCATTTGCAAACTGTAATCTGGGTTTTTTGTTTTTGGATTGCTGCCGTTTTCCCTGTGTGTGGCCTTTTAGCCCATGTCGGCACTCATTGCCCCGTGGATAATTACACTATCTGACCAGTTTTAGCCAATAATTTCACTAGGTCTTTTGCTTTTGTTCTGTGGCTTACACACACGTTTTCACACTGGAAAATTTTAATTTCTAGGACATAGAGATGAACAGTACAATGACTGGATATTTGCATGCTTTCTATATTTGCATATAGTTTGAACAGATAAACATGGCACTTTCAGGCACCTGGAAATTGTACCAAAACAAGCCTTCTGGTAGTCCACAATTATTTTACTGATATCTTGGCTGATTTCATATGACTTTCCCATTAAGGAAACAGTGTACTTGAGGTGCTACTACACATCTAGACAAGTGCCTCCATTTCACCAAAAAACAAATTAGCCAATTAGAAGCTTACAAAACCCTAGGCTTTCTCAGATGGTTCAGAGGTATACTAATAGTGTATGCATTTTGGGGGGATTTTTGGACCTTGAGGGGTGTGCGCTCAGATTGGGGCAGGGGGTTCCACTGCCTGAGAAAACTTCACACTGGACTTCAAGAGTCTGAAAAAGTGGATCATGTGCCTCTCCACTCTTCCAGACTGTGGGACCTTGATTTCCAAATGAAATGCAGAATTGACTTTCATCTGAAAACAGGACTTTGGACCACTGAGCAACTGTCCAGTTCCTTTTCTCCTCAGCTTTCCTCAGTTGTAGCTCTGACTGCTGCTGAATACTGATGCTTGCCTGGTGAGATAGGGGTTCTGCGGACAAATACCCTCCTTAGTGCATTGCGGTCTTGCTGCAGGGACCTTGTGCGGGCACCCAGCCACTGGGACAACCAGGCTCTGGGTCTACACATCGGGGTGTGGCTGAGATAATCGCTTGGCGTTTCCATTGACTTTCATCACTGCCTCAGCCCGCCGCCCTATGCCTCTTTGGTGCGTGGGAAACTGTTTCTGTGCTTCACTGCAGACATACCACTGTGTCGAGCATATGGCTATCCTGTACGGACTCCTGGTGCCTGTGTCCCTTGTGATACCGCGGCATTCCACACGCGCGGACACACGCACGCACACACACACACACACACAATCCTAATGGCTGGAGATCGTACAAACCTCAAGGGATCTAACACCTTGTGTACTGGTATAACTGTTCAAAGCTTTAAAAGACCAATGCCTATCCCGACCTAATAGCAACAGGAAAAATGTCTCCATGTCAGAAAGATAGACATTAATCAAACATAATCAATGTCTTAATTGGACCATCTCAACATTTATTTACTGATTTTGTTAACAAGTAAACATGCTTCTGAAAGTAACCATTGCCCCACCCCACCTTTCCTTCCTGACAAAACAATTCCATAGTTTTGATGTTGACAATGGAAATCATTTTAAAATTAATTTAAAACTTCTTTCGTTTTCTGTGTTATCTAACAAAAAGATGAGGACCAATTTGTTTTTGCCTCTGTGCATTTGGTTGACAGTCTATCTTCACCTGACAATCGAACATTTGCTTTGTACACAGAAGAAAACAAACTGTAGAGAAGAAATGTAAGAAACAAGTAAGACCCTGATTTAAAAAAGATGGATTCAGCCAAGGTGTTAGGGCTGCAGCTTTATTCAACATTCAAAGCAGTCCTTGTGGATTTTTTGAAGAGTTAATAATCAATACCAGCACACCAGGCTCTGCTAATTAACACAGATAGAGATGTCGCATCACTTGGTTAATGGAGCGAGAGAAAGTGAGGGAGGAAAAGAGATTGATTTTGTTTACCCAGACCTGCAACACTTGGTGAAAAAGGTCTTATCAAGACTGCTAATGTTATTTTTAAACAGCCCATCTGAAATTGGGAGATGAGGCAAAGATCAACCTATTAGCTTACCCACTTAGCCTACTGTTGAGGTAAAGCACCCATCCGAGCAAAAACTGAACTTAAGAATGACACCATGGGAAGGCTTTTGTCACAGTGGCCTGAATGCTCTCACATGTGTGATGAGTTTACATAACCATGTGATTTAGAATATACATCTGTAGACTGTAAAACAGACCTGCACCAGTCAGATAAATGTTTTCTCTTTTTTTTTTTCATTTTTGGGAAGTGTATGGCAGTGAATATTCTTGACATAAGTAAATAATGATCCATCAGAGAAAAAAGAGAAAAAAAGCTGCAGAAGTTGAAAAACCATGTATGTTTCAAATAAACTTGGGTCTTTTGTTGTGGTGGCAAAATTCAACAATGACCTGACTGAAAATACACTGTCCACTGATTATTAGACATTAGAAAGCTATAGGCCGGTGTCTTTTGTGAAAAGCAATCTAATGTTAACTTTTGGCTAGTTCGTTTACAGGCTGATAGGGAAAAGTACAGGAACAGGGAGGAAAAGAGGGTGTTGGGTTGATTATACTCTACTGGTGTCTTTGTCAAATGTTGTGGCTTTTTTTCTGGCGAATTTTGGTCACAGCACACAACTGTCAAATGTTCAGTGATGTGCTGAAGTTTGCAAAACCCTAAGCATAAAACTGTTTCTGGATGGAGTGTGCAATACACAAAAATGTGTTTTAAGCTACATCCTGCTTTTACCACGTCAGAAGTGTAAACCCGATGAGGATTCCCTCATTTGTTTCCAGTCATTTATTTTACTCCCACGTGTTTCTTTTATTAGTTATCACTCTTCACTGTATATGGTCTTTCATAGTTCTCTCTGTTGAACTAATGTACTCTCTCCCCATTGATTTTTGGGCTTTTTCTTTCATTAAATAAACCCTTTTCCATTTATTCTGCCTCCTGCTTACTGGTCTCCATTAGACCCTTGGGTAAACTCAGGTAAAGGTTTCCCAAGGGTTTGAGGCATTCAATTGACTTTAGGTGATTTGACAAATCCTGTGATCCCTCGTAGGACCAGTTGTTAGGTATGTGATCGCCAAAAACTGTGAAAGTATTGTAGTATTTCCCTTTTGACTGGTGAGACTGGTGCCTTTTCACCAGTCAGTGATTTGTTAGTTTATGGTACTCATTTCAACAGATTATTTGCTTTATTGTAGATGAAGCTGCACTTGTCACTGATTAGAGCAGAGTTTTCCAGATGATGATTAAAAGTTGTCCCAATGAATGTCTTTGCCAAAATGTTAAAAGCATCTACAGAATTCCAAATTATGTTATATTATAATCTTTTCAAAAGAAAATAGTATCTAAAGGGGAGCTGTAGATGTAATTTTATGTTAGACTCTCCTTTAACACATCCTAAACCTATAGCATCTTAACTCCTAAATCTGGTAAGATAAAGAATTTAAGACACTGTGCAATAACCTGTATAAGCGACTTCAGCTGTATAGATATCTCACTACCTCACTGTTGCTCCTACCTGGTACCACTTAATGTAAAACGTCATTCCATTTGTATATAAGTCACCCGAGTGTACATAAGTCACCCTAAATATCTGCTTTATTTCCCCTGTACTTTTTATTTTATTTTTTATTTTTGATACACTGTACATATGTGGACACACTGTATATACCTTATACCTTATGCACATTTCCTCCTTTTGGCACCTTCTTTTTGTTTAGTAAGCCGATGTGTGACAAGTAAATTTTTCAATAAAGCCCTATCTTATCTTATCTTAATTATCATTGCTCATCAATAAGGCACTTTATCAGAAATGGACACAGATCATTGTAGGTCTATTTTGCCACCATTACAACTCTTTACACACTCATTAGGAGGGTTTATTATTTGATATCTTAGGAAATTATTTCAGCTGTGAAAAAAATAAAGTCTGAGTCTGACTGAGCACAGCTGAAATCTGTGAACATATGCGTTTTGACACGTAAAATGACTTAATCTTTAATATCAAAATTAGCTTTGAGGCTTTGGTGTATATGCACTTGTCTCAATGTCTCTGCAAGCATGAAGGCAAAAAGCAGACCTTTGATGTTGTGACACTGAATTAACTTACTGCACTGCAGCTCAGGTCATACACCACATGACTTACAGCCATGATAAGTTAGACACCAACCCTGACATCTTGAATCTGATCTGACAAACTATTCCCACTGGCCTTCACACTCCAGACCTATAACATCAAATCTTTCCTCTAAGTTCATTAAAGTATGTCAGGGTGATAACATGGAGGGAATAAATAGCCTTTCACTCTGGCATATTCTCCTATTTTAGTTATTTACAGATTAAACAGTTTGATCCCAAAGAAAAGCACTAAGTGGTAAAAAAAAAATCAAAAGAAATTGGTTAAGATAGGACTTTTTTCAAGCATACCCTCTTTTGCAGCACATTTGCTCACAGCTTCCGTAGCTTCACTCAAGATCTGGCAGATCTTGTTTGATTGTATAAAGATCATCAGATCTGGCTTGCAATAAGAACACCTCAACAATATACATTGTGGTCCATACACCATGGGTATCCAAATCTAGTCATCAAGGACTTCTCCAGTGTCAGTGATTCACATGCTTAAACTTTGTTCACAGCATGTCATGATGTTCTGCAGGGGCCCTGTAAGGGCCATAACTGACTCAGGTGTGTTGAATTAGGATATTTGGGCAACAATGCCATAGACACATATGTGATATGAAAGGTCTGTGTTGTTTAAATGTTCCATCAGGGTGATCAGTCCATCCAGTATTGCCCTACATTTGTCTTCCCATCAGCTCGGCCCAATTTCCCTGAAACTTAAGAAGAAAAGCCTCCCCTAAGCCAACTGTGACCATCACCACTTACAGCATTTCCAAATATAAATATTATGTATTTATATTATGCAAATATAAAATGAAAAGCAGAAAAAAAACAAGAATTAGCCTTTGTATTTACCAATAAGTAACTGTGGTTGTTTATCACAAAGCGTGAAGAGGTATGAATTATTTCAAGGCACTTTACATTGAAATGATGTAAACCAAAATACATTAGATGTAATACTGCTGACAGGCAGGGAGCCCAATATTCAAACTTGACACTGTTGGTGCTGATGTTACATGTCCAACAATTGTTATAGACTTAGCCATGCAGTGGAGGAAAAAAATACTATCAGTGAAGTGCTGATTTTTATGTTGGTGTTGTGATTGACTGTTTACCCTATGAGTCATCTATTTCAATGTTAAAATGGCCAAATTCACTGCTACAAAATCAACGGCATATCCAAACATTTATTTCTAACTAATTCTACTCTGGCGACCACATAGCATTCCTGACTTCATTTCGGTATCAAGACTTCAAAGTTCCATAAATGGAACGTTATAAACGTTGGTTCCGACACTTTTTGCCTGTTTGTTTTTACAAACACACCTGCTCACATCTGTGCAAAACCTCATTCCACCATCTCCCCAATATTTCAAAACTCCGTCCCACTCTATCCATCCCAGCAGCAGAACAGCTGGTCGACGCCTTCACTTCCTCAAGGCTGGACTACTGAAACAGGCTCTTCATCGGGATACCTGACAAAACTATCCAGAAGCTGCAATACATTCAAAACAGCGCTGCCAGGGTCCTGATGAGAGCCCGTAAACATGAGCACATCACCCCCATCCTTCAATCACTGCACTGGCTCCCTGTCTCATTCCATATCAACTATAACATTCTGCTACTCACCAATAAATGCATCCATGGACATGTGGCCACTTACCTCCAAGACCTCATCACCCTGCAGTCCACCACCCACACCCTCAGATCCATAAACACCCTGCTCCTCCAAGTCCCCAGTACCAGGCTCTCCTCCATGGGAGATTGGGCCTTCTGCTGGGCCGCACCATGCCTCTACAATAGCCTCCCTACCCAGCTGAGGGCCATTCAGAGCCTTGTCTCTTTTAAAACAGGCCTGAAAACGTTTTAATTCCGAAACCTTTTAACCTTATCTTATTATTTTTAATTAAGTATGTTTTTAATTCCCTTTACCTTGTTTTTAACTTATTTTAACTCTGTAGCACTTTGAGATCTTGCTGATGAAAAGTGCATTAGAAATTAAATGTATTCTTATTATTATTACTTGGAGGTCAGCAACTCTCTTGCCAAATAGAGACACCATGTGGTTGTTTTTAAGGATACTGATTGGCTGACATAGGTTTTAGCTTTTCGGTATACTGCCCCCTATGCATTTGGCATGTTTAAAACAACGCTCAGGGATGTATTTGTGTGGGTTTGTGTGGATGAAAACTTTTCTGAAAACTATCCCATGTGGAAGATATTATTTTTTTAAGTGATATGGGAGCGATATTTGTTTTTATAAAGGCTTAGCTAGATGTGAACAATGCCTAAGTGTTCCCTTTTTGTGATATGTTGCCTAACATCTCGATAAAACACATTGATCAGTATGGTTTTAATATGACAAAATGTGAAAAGGTATTGATACCTTTGTGAAGAACACTATTGCTTTTGTAAAATACATGTACATTAATATAAAGCCTATTTGTTGATACAAATTTATGTTTAAATATAATGTATTTGAAATGGGGGAATTTCTAAACTTTCAATAATGTGAATCACTTCTCCATGTATAAACGTAAAAATCAACATACCATTGTAACAATGTGACTACTGTCAGATGAAGTAAATAACACAGCTGCTCTTTTTACAAAGCAAAGTTTAGCAGGAAAAATAAAGTTGCATGAATCTGAACATAATCACTTTCATATTATACAAATCTTAAAAGAGAAGTACTAAAGTTGGACTGAGACCATGCAAACAAACACTAGTCAGAGAGAACCTATTGCTTAATATTTTAACACCCTCTTAAATTGGAGGCTTGTATCATTTTAACTCTGCTGCTGGATCACATTCCTTTTTAATCCTCCCTATTTCACGCTAGAGCTGACAGTCAGCTATGAAGGCTTTTCAAAGTGCATTCAGCTGCAGAAAAACTGAGCCTTAACAGGATTATTTTGACAGAAGAATTTCAAGATCACCTGAAGTTTGCTTTTCTTTCAGCATGGATTCATCCAGCAACCTGTCAACCTCCCAAAATGCTTATCCTCCAGAGCAAAGTGTTTCCCTCATACCAGTGGGTCCTCAGATCAACAAAAATCAAGCCTTCATAGTTAGTTATAAAATTAGGTTTTCCAGACAGATTATTATTCTGGTTAAATTGCATGAAAAAGTTAAAATGGAATCTGATGGGGGCCTAATCCTTAACAATATTGAGACAGCATAAAAAAATTAAACTGAACACCGATGATTGTAATTGATTGTAACTGCTGAAATGGACTGTGGTAGTTCTTACTATATTTTGTGAATCTGTAACAATAAATAGTTTCAGCTGTTTTCACTCATTGTGTTTAAAACTTACTGAGTCAGGATGACATCAGGGATGTGTGTTTACCTAAAAGCCATACCCAATCGTGAGTTGAAAATGTGAACTCATCCTATCCTCACCTCAGGGACAAAGTGAAAAAAGAATATTGACTGACTATTGCAACAACCATATTTATCTGATGCAAAAAAGATGTTGTTTATTGTCTAGTAACTATATATACCACACCTAGGAGCATTAGCAGTATAATCATATTGTTTTTTTCCCCTAAGCTTTAAGTAACTAAGCACTCAAGATACATTTTTGTTAGGAATAACAGAAAGTAGAAATTTCTGACTGTTCAAAAACAGGTGAAGACGTCATTATTATACATATAACGCATTAATACTGTTAATCTTATATTAACACCAGACTAAAAACTGGTTAGATACTAACACATATACTAATAATATTATTATTGCATGATTAGAAATATGATATTTGTAATATCTTGCATAAACAAAGGCCAAAGAATCTACACCTTGTCTGAGTCAGAGAGCAAGACCTTTCTATTGTCAAATAAATACCACATGTATCTAATATCTCCTCCTCATGCTGGAACAAGGCACTTCAATGAACTGAGACGAGAATTTGAAAGCTAAATATTTGTAGCTCTCATATTATACGGTAAACGTGTTTACCATACATGTGCTGAGCAGCTGAGGGTTGGTTCTGGTAAAATGATAGGTATGAGAGAGAACAAAGCTGTAATGCATCTTTTTTTAGGTTTCTAATTGAAACCTGGAATTCATCCAGCTCAAAATTGTCTTTCATTACAGAAACATTTCCTTTTATTTCTGTACTTATTCAAATTAAGAGCTTTAAAAATATAATTCTGTAGATTCAGATCTCACCTCATTAGGCTGATTTTACTTGGAGCCAGCTCTGAGTTTAATGAATGTTATTACGTAATGCTAATAAGATTTAGAAAAGTCAAAGGGTGAGGTTAACTATATTAATTAGGCAGGCCCGACATATTTGATTTCACTAACCAGGGTCATGTTGGTTCTTAGGCATAAATTGCGTATTCAGGATCTCATACCTTTCCTTATTACTGGGTTTCAAAGTCTAGAATGTCTTGTCTAAAACTGCAATCACACACTGAGACACAGATAGCAGAAAAACACACCGGATGCTAAGCTGTCATGATTAATGACTAAGTTTAAGGAATAATAGAGATTACTATTCTTAGGACCAATTTACAGTATATTGCTATCAATTTGTTTGTGAACAGGAATCGTTGTTGCACTCTTGTTAAAACCCCAGATTTCTACATGACTTTAAATATACGTCCAGTAATTTCAAGCTTGGAATTTATGAATCACAGTTGAGCTTTTTTCTACTTCCCAACAAGCCAGTCTGACTAAAATGTTAACTTTATTAGGTATTGGACAGCTTTAGATTAGCTTTAGATTAACTTTGTAAATTCAGTATATTATTTGATCTTTAACATATTTACATATTTAACATGTTCCTAAAACTGCAGTCACAGTTTTTTTTTCTGCCATGCACACACCTGATCAAACTCCTAAGACTGAATAAAAGATCATCATTGCTTGCATTTAACATCCCTAGATCATGACCAGGTTGCAAGTTAAGTTTCAAAATACAAAGAGGTGGCTTCAGGAATGGAATTCACTGTCTGGACTTGACTTCCATTTTTGTGCAATGCGTCCATACGATATATCCCCAAAATATGAGGATGGAGGTTCTGACTTATTTATTTTTTTATTCTTCAAAGGGGGCACAGCAGAAAACATTTGAGAACCACTGGTTTCGACAATGCTTCAATATTTCCAAATTAAAAAATTCCATAATAATGTTGATAATTCTGGCTGACCTAAAGCAGGAAAAGTTTAGTCTAATTAAATGTCAGGAAGTTATGGAAAAAGAAAGGTTATGCGTCTTTCTATTCAGTAAGTTAACATCTGGTTTGAACTTTGCTCTGAATTGCAATGCTCATGGTACTCCTGTTTAAAGTGGAGATCACAATATGTATTCTACATTATCATGTGGCAATATTGAACTGTTCTTTATTTAAAGCTTTATATATGTATACACCACAAAAATGCAAGATAGATATACCATCTGGTAAAGTGATATAAGCAGCACTAAACCAAGTTTTCAGTCAATATTTTGGTTGATGAACTTTCCGATGATGTGCTTTTCTGAATTTCTCCCCTCTGACTTGTAGTGCAATGATATGCCAATGATGTCCTAAATCTTCTTTATTGGCAGTCTCAATCTTCACTTGGATCCCATCTAAACACCAACCCTGGCACCTGAATAAAGATTTCCTTTCATAAAGCCTGGGCATAAGCTACACAGTCTGAAAATATGACAAATGCAAATGGGATGAGAGAAATCAAATGTGACTAACGTGCATTGAAACAGAGAAAATCAATTGTCTCTTGAACAAATGGATGAGCTATTAAAATGATTGTGTCCTACAGGAATATATTATCCTCAGCAGCTGCCAGGAGAGGCAACAGCGACTCATATGCTAAGTCTGCTTGGCCCAGGAATGCACATAAGCACACTCACCAAGTCAATTATTTCTACAATATGCATAAGCTAAATGTAATTTATCTGCCTGCTCCCATGCTCATAACTCTTCCCCATTATCATTATAATGAGCATAAAACATGCAATAATAACACGGCTGCACAAAGCAAAAATACCACCATAAGTCGACTTTTTCTAAAGTTAATAACTATTTATGTGTCAACGAGATTGTCAGATGTTACGATGAAGTAACATTGCCATTTCAAATTCGCAACAATACAAAATTAATTGTAAAGAAATGCCAGTTTAAGATCAAGGGATCATAGTTTCAACTCTTATTTTGAATTATGGTGAATAGACTTTTCATCAACCCAGCCGCTAGTGAAATTTTGAGCCAAGAATTAATTAAAGCTTAGCTGCCAGAAAGACAAGATATGGAATATTACAGAAAAAAGAAAATAACTTTAATGAGACTATTGCTGGTTTCTTAAGTTTAAATAAACTGTTTCCATAAGTCTCCATTGGAGGGAGACTTCAGAGGAGACAATTCAACTCATGCATCAGATAACGACAGTTACCAGACTTCAAATGCATCCATATTACCAATTTAAAACAATCAAAATCTCTCTTCGGGCACAGAAAAGGTTACCCAGCATGGAAATAACACACATTATCTTAACAACCTTCTTTTGAAGTTTCTCAATTGCCTTTTGGCGCTGTTTCCCCAACTGAATAAAAGCATAAGATGTACACAGTTGCCCTGCTCAAGCTGCAAGAAAATGTCAAGAAGACGAAACTGCCCTAAATAAGAGACTAGTATTGCTGATAATGGCTAACTTTTCTGAACTAAAAGGTAAGGTAGAATCTAAAGTGTTAACCCTCTCTGGTTTAAATAAAATTACTTAATTCAATTCAGTTTATTTCTGTAGTGCAAATTTCCAACCCGTCATCTCAAGGCACTTTACAAAAAAGTCATTTGAATCAAGTCATACAGACACATTCTAAGTCATTTACATACATTCCTTTTGTACACAACATTTTATTGTCTTTTCCTGTATAATGCTTTATTAATGTCTTTAAATTAGCTATATACTGTAGGGTAAAACAAGTATTGAACATATCCTAATTTTTCTCGGTTTAAACGTTTCTAACGAGGCCATTGACATAAAATTAAAACCTGACGTTGGCAACACCCCAAGTAATGCACACATGCAAGGGAACCAACAAATTTGAGGGTAATACAATTGAAATAATGTACTGAACATGTATTAAACACATGAAGAAAGGGCAAATAAGCATAGAAAGCTTAGAAACCAGCTGAGTCAGTATTTAGATAACAGTCTTGCTACAATGTAGAAATTATAGGGCTGGGCAACGATTAAAATCTTTAATCGCGATTAATCACATAATTTGCCTGATTAATCATGATTAATCGCATTGTATTTACAAACTCCAAGAATGAATTCAAAAGTAGTGTAAAGAGCACTTTTATTTTAATGTTCTGCTGCCATATGAACAAAAGTGTTGTAACATTTGTAGCACTTATCAGTAACACATATTTAGTGTAAAGCTCAACTTAAACATGTAAAACAAAAAATAGCAATAATAATAAATTAAAGCTTATTGCCACTGACAGGAAATTCTCTTTATGGGGAAAAAATCTACCAAAAACAGGCGATTTCTGAGGTAACAGCAGGGAGCAGCATTACCATTTTATGTTCAATACCAAAGTGTGAAGCACAAAAAAAGGTCCACAGTAGCTATCCACTTCGCCATTACATTGGTTAGCTTCTCTGAGTCATTGAATTGTTTGGTGATGTCTACAATGTGTTTGGCATTTAAGTGATATGTTAAGCTCAAGGTGCTCCGGTGATAAGAAAGTTTAACTTGGCAGTGGTTACAACTAACTTGTTTCTGTCATATTCGTTGCTGGAAGAACTTCAAACTGAAATGCTTGCTAACTCGATATGCTTGCATGTTTATTTGACGTTAACACGCGTTTTTTTGTTGTTGCTTTCTCGCGTGCATATAGTGAATGGCAGGGAAAAAACAGGCAAAAATACATGGATACTTTGAAGCAAGAAGCAACTTCACCGACGGCGTCGATGCAGACCCCCCCCCCCCGGCTCCGCCGGTTATCCGCACAAAACTTGTTCCGGCCGCCAACTCACCGCCTCGCCTAAGCAAATTCCTGCGGGAAACACCGCCTTCCCCATGTCAGCTTTGTTTTTTTCCGTGTTTTCCTTTTTCCAGCCAGCACCTTTCTTCCTGTTTGAATCCGAGGCTGGGCTGACAGCGAGGTTATTGCCGCATTATCGCCACCTACTGTTCTGATTCAAACCCCCACACCGCAGCAACAGACCTTCACAAAATAAAAGCATGTGAGCAACATGCGTTAATGCGCGATACAGTAAATATCACCGTTAATAGTCTAATGAATTAACGCGAAATTAATGCGTTAACTTACCCAGCCCTAAGAAATTAATATATACTGGTTTAAGATTTAAAAAGGGACACATCCCTTTTTATCTGAATACATGTCTACCTAAATTACTGATCGTACTGAGTCTGCATCTGTTGGAGGTTACTACAAGAAGATAGGTAGCTACCTAAAAGGACCAATATCTTATCATGCCAGATTTGCACTATGTTGAATCTATGTCTGTCCACCACATATTTCAAAAACAAGGACAACTTCTGGAGAGTGAAGCAAGGATCCGTGAGATCTCCAGATTCATCCATCGTGGCTAATCTTCACATAGATGAAGTGGGAAGCAGAGCACTGAACTCTTATGAAACGTGTCTTGAATACATCAAATCAGTGGACAACATGAAGTTCACGAGTGAGGATGTCAAAGAGATCAATTCACCTGTTTTTAATGTCTGGTGCACATTGAGAATGAGAGAAGCTCCACCACAGATGTCTATAGAATACCCAAGCAGACTTCTAACAACTTTTTGAATCTCATCACCCACTGGACAATAAACTGTCAGTCATCAGCACACAGAAGCTTCCAGCAGAAAAGGTTCCCACAAGGATGGAAGCAAAGCAAGGGGAACACAAACACACCAAGAAAGCAATTTCAACCTTTGGATATCCTAACTGGGCTTATGTTAAGGCATCTATGATTTCAAGGAAATGCACTATGTCCACTGAAGCAGCAAATAGGAGTGCTTGAAAAATATTATCTTTGTAGATTGTGGTTGAGTACCAAGGAAGCCAAAAAAGGATACATTCCAAGCACAGTATTCTTGGATTTTAAACCCAGCGACACTCTCGGGCTATTTTACCACAAGGCTTAAATACCCAAACAGAAACTCAGCTGTGTTGTATATGCAGTCCAGTGCAGCAAGGATTGTTCCAACTTCTACATTGGAGGAAAAAAAAAATTACTACACAAGAGGATTGCTTAATACAAAAAAAAAATTGCTCAAGACTCAGCACTCCATTTACATCTCAAGGACAAGGGCCATTTTTTTAAAGATAGCAATGTGCAGATGATGGACAAAGAATACAGGCAGTTCAAGAGAGGAGTGAAAAAGCAGGACAGTAGTCCAAAAAAGAAACCTTGAGCAGTCAAATCACTATTTCACCATAATTCAATTCAATTCAATTCAATTTTATTTATATAGCGCCAAATCATGAAACATGTCATCTCAAGGCACTTTACAAAATCAAGTTCAATCATATTATACAGATTGGGTCAGATTATACAGATTGGTCAAAATGTCCTATATAAGGAAACCAGTTGATTGCATCAAAGTCCCGACAAGCAGCATTCACTCCTGGAGAAGCGTAGAGCCACAGGGAGAGTCGTCTGCATTGTACATGGCTTTGCTGCAATCCCTCATACTGAGCAAGCATGAAGCGACAGTGGGAAGAAAAACCACCCATTAACGGGAAAAAAAAACCTCCGGCAGAACCGGGCTCAGTATGAACGGTCATCTGCCTCGACCGACTGGGGTTACAGAAGAAAGAGCAGAGACACAACAAGAGAGACAAAAAAAAGCACAGATTAGCACATAAATAGGGGCGACTGTGCTCAATGGATAGGGCAGTTGTCCTGCAATCGGAAGGTTGTGGGTTTGATTCCAGCTTCCCCTATCACATGTCAATGTGCCTCAGGGCAAGGCATTTAACTTCAAAATGCCTACTGATATGTGTATCGTGTGTATGAATGTGTGTGTTAGTGAGCGTGAATATGGCTATATGTAAAGCACGTTGAGTGGTCAGTATGACTCGAAAAGCCCTATATAAGATCAGTCCATTTACATTTACAATAAATCACCCATGGCCAAGTGGCCGTTATAGGATTTCTGACTGAGGAGTCAAGAGAATAGTCAAAGGAATTGTCCAAGAGCAAAGGAGCACTTACAGAGAGCTTTAGCATCATCTGGAAATAGCAGGTAGAGTTTTCCTCCCCTGAAAACAAAAAGTAATATGTGCAACCTCAATGGAAATTATATAAATTCACTGAGGAGAAACAGTACTCCTGAAGTAGTAGCATGTTGAAACGTGGTTAGAGTTTGCTGCAGAAGCAAAGCCTGTGAAGTGCTAGCAGAATCTATTCTGATCAGATGGCTAAAGCTGAGTTCTTAAGATTTCATTGTATGCACCATATTTGGATAAAGAATGCTACTTTACATCATCCAAAAATACGCCGTAAGAGAAATTCAGTGGAGAGAACATCTCTGTGTGGGCTGTCTTATGATAACAGCAGAATTCATATAACTGAAGGAAGGTTTACTGGAGAAAATAATTGGGACATTTAGGACAAGAATCTATAGATGAAAATAAGTGTGGATTTCCAAGCAAGATGGTTGTTCCGAGCACATAGCCGAGGTGGTTCTAACTTAAACTTTCAGAGGAAGAACATAAACTTGCTAACATGGCCTAGTCAATCACCTGACCTGCATCCAAATGAAAATCTAAGGAAAGAACTGATGATCCAAGTGCATAAAAACAACCCCCACAATCTTCAAGATATGAATATAGTTTGGATGGAAGAATAGGTCAAAATCAAAGCTGAGAAACACATTTCTTTCTACAGTAGACGTTTGGAAGTTGTGATAACCGAATGTTGATTAAAATTGTGTTTCAATTTAGTCGCTCATATGTGTGCTGCATGTACCATTTCTGAGTTGTGACATTCATACCACAAAATCTTTTGAGATGTCCAAAAATGTGTTAGCTGCCTTGTCAGACTTTATCAAATTGTACACAAAAAGTGTATCAAATGCATAGGAATGCAGTGTTGCTATTTACCTAAGACATTATGATACACTACTGAAATACAAGAGAGATGGGATGATGGCAATATAAAGTTAACTTCTTTAATACATACTTAGGTGTAATGTTCACAGCGTTTAATGTGATTCTGTCACTCCCTGCCTACTGTGCTGCTCGAGCAATTATCCCTGCACCTGTGACTGCTGTGATTACTGGTGCTGCCACACCTGTGTGGAGCACAATCGCGCAAGGCAAATGGATTCATCACGCACAGCAAATCTATGCTGCGCAGAAAATAAAATCCAACCTGAACTGTAAACAAAATAATAATAAACCAAGTTATTTTATACCATTTTGCAACTCTGTGAGACGGTGTTCCACGGTCTCACTCCGTGAGCGTCAGGTGCTGATCGGAGCGCACTGCTGATTGGGGGGCAGACGTTTTTATAATTGGACAGGTTGCGGTGTGCGTCTTTTTTCTGGGCTCCGTTTCAGAAAAAATGGCAGAGAAAGTTGCTGCTCTGAGTAGTTCTACCTCATACTTGGCTCTTCGGTTTCAGAACAGGTGATGTCAGTCAGGTAACTAAACACAGCATCCGATCAACCATGAGTTAAACGCGAGCAGGGAAAATGTCCTCCTCAATGGAATGCAAATAACATGATTCACCATGGCAATGGCAGGAAATAAGGAGCCTGGAAGTGCGCATTTCCCACAAGAGAAATTAGAAATCTTCAATGAAGGCATAAGGAGAATATTGAACCATAAGAAACAGTGCAGTTGCTGCAGAAAAGATGAGCTGGTGGCAGAGAATAGCTGAAAAAGTCAAAGCATTGAAAGGACATGGCAGAAAATCATGATGAAGTGTGAAAATACCGTTTAATCAGGTAAGGTTAAGTTTTAAGTTTTTCTTATTTTTAACGGTACTCAAGTAAAACATTAATTAGCTATATTCAACATATGCAATTAATGATGGGATGGTGTGAGTTATTGAAATAACTGATATGTTCATCTTTTTGCCAGCATTGTTCACCCATCCTTCTAAAAAAGAGTTGACACTGTTTGTCTTGTAGGTGTTTAATTTGTGACAACCTCACTTTATATTAATCATATAGGCTATATGTATATTTTCAGCTGAAGTAAAAGTGGTGTTATTTAAGTGAAGAAATGTGCAGTAGCCCTAACGGTGTTGGGGAAAAAAAATATATGAATGGAAACAAATATATGAATGTAAAAGCAGAGCTGGAAGTGCCAAAATTTGATACAGAAAAAAGTATTGCTTTCATCCTGTGTAGTTCTGTTATTAATCTTGTGGGTCTCTGAATATGGAACAGTGCAACAGTAACATTCCTGACAGCATGACATACAGCTGTTTCTGAAAGATTTTCTGTGTCTATGTTATCAAAAAGCTGATGTTGGCATGAAAACGAAGAGCAGCATAAAGAAATTGTTCAGAACTGAGAGCGTTTCCTCGTTGTCTTACAAAAGCGATGTGCGAGCTGAGAATATTGAAATAAATCATCTGATGACCCCAAAGCACTTTACACTGGTCAGTCATTCACCCATTCATTCACACATTCACACCATAATGGTGGTGAGCTACAATGTGGCCACAGCTGCCCTGGAGCAGACTGACAGAAGAGAGGCTGCACAATACCACATGCTTGTGCTAAATCTCATGGTAGAAAATGTAAATAATTTGATGGTAATAAAATTGGAACTCTGAAAGATGTACATGTCTCTCAGTTCTTCCTTAGCAGAAACCCTACTCTGAAATAAAAATATGCTGTACAGCTATACAGCTCTTTAAAAAGACTTTTGTCTTTTTCATGTAATCTGGCTAAATCAGTTTTATCTAAACTAAGTAATTTAAAATAAATTATTGCTGTAACTTGATTCTTTTAGTAAGCCATGTAGCTTGTTATAATCTCAGGTTTTGGACAGGCGTAATGTAGCCTCAGTGTGCACGTGTGCTGTTGCTCAAGTGAACGCTCAGGGAGTCTGTGTGTTTGCTCAGACACAGGAAAAATTAGGGGGAACATTGCCTGCCAGCGGTCCTTGACTGCCTGCCTGTTTGCCTCGCACCTGTCAGACTCTCTCGTTTGGTCTTCAGATTCTGGACAACGAACTGTGCAAGTACCTGACTCTACCTTGCCCTATCTATTACCTCTGCCTTTTCGTGTATTGTGGAACAAGAGCCTGGACTGGATTCCAGATTAAGCTTTTTGGATTGCTCCCTGGACTGTCCCTGTACATTAAGCTGTGTTTTGTATTCTGCTTCGGCTAACAACTATCAACCATATATCCTTCTGGAGACACTACGTGGATCCTGTGCCACGCTCCGGATTCAAGAAAGGTTAGTGGCTCTCATTCAGTGTAAAAGATCTCCCACTGATTGTTTTACAGCCACTAACCTGTCCCTCTCCTTCAGTGTTTCCAGTGTCCGTGCCAGCAGCTCACCAGAACGTCTACACTTTTTTCTTCAATAAACCTTTTAAAGATGCTCTTTGTGTCCGATTGAATTATCAGGCCCAAATCACGAATCATTCTACTTTAGTAGCTTTCAAAGACATTACAATATTTTTTTCTTGGCCAAATATTGATTTTTTTTATATGCATCAAGCAGACAAGAAGGGGTACAAAGGTAGCTTGCTCATAAACAAGTGTCTAAAAGGAGCGTAGCAGTTCAGGCATCTGGATAGAATGCAATCAGGACACCAACTGAATGCTCATCTTTGGAGATTGAGATTGTCATGTCCCACTGAAGTGTGACATATGCAGGCCTTGAACTCGTTGGGAGGATTATATCTCTTCTGGCCTGGGAATATTTTCCTGGGAACAGCCATAACCATCTAATACAACTCTGAAGAAACCTGCATAATATGAATTACAAAATCGAATTGCCAACAACCTGGACACAGAAATAATCCTGTTAGCAGTATCTACAGCATTTCTTGGTGAATTTCCCTATTTTCATTATTTGACCGTTGATAAAAATCTAACATGCTTTATGGATGTGTATGTCTATACTGTAACATGATGAAATGGATGTTAGATAAGCCATTTTTATGCATAGCTTTCATTAGAGATCAATTACGTGGAGATGGAATGCACTGACATGACAGCTATAGCCAGTTAATCCTGTTCGGTCCAGGGTTTTTAGGTGGCTGTCAACCCCATCAGTCCACAATACAGATACATTTTTTTTACTGTCAGTGACCTTTTGTATGTCTCTAGCTACCCTTTTAGTCTATCACATATTTCTGAAACGGCCTCGTATTTTAATAGTGTAAGAAGATATGTTGCTGCAGGTAAATCTTGCTCCAACATGCTCTGCTTACACATCTGTTAATGTAGTATATGATGTTTGATC
The DNA here is from genome assembly GCA_037039145.1 of Fundulus diaphanus. Lineage (NCBI taxonomy): Eukaryota > Metazoa > Chordata > Actinopteri > Cyprinodontiformes > Fundulidae > Fundulus > Fundulus diaphanus. Next base: position 48,711,714 of record CM073128.1, read on the forward strand.
ACTAGTTAACATAGGGCTATGCGGACTGTTTGGATATGTTGTAAAAAAAAAAAGCCACAGCTTGACTTTGAAATTCAGAAAGGGCTTTTGTACTGGAGTGTAGTGCATTGCTACATAGCTGATGAAATAGCTGCTGAAAAATTGCAGCAATTATTAACTTTTCTTAATTTCCTGCTATGCAATGCATATACCCTGCTTGTGCTGATGATTTTCTCAACTGGTGAATGCTTGGAATGGTTTCAACTGATGGCAGGTCAACCTACCTTTAACCACTTGTGAGTCCTCTTAGACTGCATATAGAAGACTGAACTTTCATAAGGACACCAATGAGGACAAAATAAAACCTCAAAAACGAATGGCGATATCATGCCAAAAAGGCAAGGCACTTTTCAGTAACAAGACGATTAAAAGTGCTGTACATGAACAGAAAAACATTACATAGGGAAATATTATATTGGAAAAGAAAAACATGACATTAACAATGGAATAAGCTAAGTAGATTCCTTGACTAGACTTCTTTCATACATTAACAAACATAAAGAAAGCATAAAATCACAGTACTTAATTATTTCTATTCATAAGAAATTAAGTAAATCCTTGGGGCTTTCTGATCCAAAGTAATTGTGTCCAAGTTTTCTAGAGCTACAACTATAATACCTTCTTTTGTTTCATTGTTTCACTGGAATGAGTTCGTCATTAACATTTAAAGCTTTCTGCTCCAAAAAAGCAGGATGTTATAAATCCAATTTTGTATTTTTAACATCCTCGACAGACAGACACGCAATCCTCCTCCCAGGAGTCCACCGTGTGTCCAGCTGAAAAATGTCTTGCCAGTGCATGAGGGCTTCCCCTTGCTCAATCTTCTCGTTGAGAAAATTTGATCAATTGCATTGAGAGTCCAGCTGACCAGATCCATAATTGATCACATAATTTACGATTTGGAGGATATGTAAAAAGAGGCTCTAAATATTGATCGAAGTAGAAGCAGGGCAGATACGGGGGAGGGAGAGGGGAAAGGAGAGGGGAGAAGAAAGAAGTGTCCAACTTCACTGAGAGCCGGTAGAAAATATAGTACAGGTACATCCACACAGGGTACACCCTGGACAGGTCTGGACAGCATTGTGAAGCATTGTGGGTACAAGTGGAGGATTTGGAAAGTGAATTTGAATAAATAATGTCTGCTTGGTGAATCTGAAAGAGGAGCTGGAGCAACCAGGGAAGATGGTGCAATATGCGCAGAAGATCCTTGCAGACGCTTTTGGCTGCAAGGAGGCTGAATTTGAGGTGGAGCGTGCACACAGAGTCCTGAGCACACCCGCTCTGTATGTGAACAAACCTCCAAGGTTTTACGTTCTTCTGCCAGAGAGAAGATTTTGCGGATGGCCAGGGAGAATCAAGGATGCGACTGGGAGGGTGCAAGGATTTCAATCTTTGAGGATATCTCGAAGGAGCTGGAGGAGAAGAGGAAAGCGTTCGGCCCGGTGAAGAAGTGTCTCCGAGAGCTACAGGTGAAGCACAAGATGGTCTACTCCGCTGCGCTCATGTTTACATGGAACGGGCAGAGGAAAACCTTCACTGACGGGGATGCAGCGGAAAGATTTTTGAAGAAGTCTTAACACTGCAGGAAGAAAGAAGTGTATGTATCTGAAAACTATATAAGGTTAGTAATGATGGGTTGGTGGGCTTTTACATGGAGCAGGCCCTCGGTCAACTAGCGCATGTCTCACGGAACAAGTAACTTGAGGAAACTCGAACAAAAGTTCTGGATGATCCGGGTTGGGGAGGACAGTAGTGTTGGGAGTTCTCTTTGTACAGCGTGGTTACGCTGTGTTTTGTTTCTGTTTAAGTTGTTCTTTCAGACAGCATTTTATATGGGCCAAGGGATTGTGTTTCAAATTATTGTGTTAAATTCCTATACATTTCAAGCCACTGCTTACAGTATTTATTCTAATTTGCTGATGTCTGGATACATTAACATGATATCTTGTAATATAAAGGGATGAGGAGATCCAATTAAGACGAGGAAGGTTCTTTCATATTTGAAAACAAAAAACACTGACATAGCACTTATTCAGGAATCACGTCTATCAGGGGAGGAAGAAGCACAGAAATTTAAAAGGGATTGGGTTGGGACAGTATTACATAGCTCATATGCCAGTAAAAGAAACAGTGTCATGATTCTTAGAAATAAAGTTTTTTACTATTAAAGAAACATACTGAAGGGGAGGGATGTTTCATTATGTCCTTATTAATGGGATTAGAATTGTACTGTGTAATATCTATGCTCCTAATTCAGAGGATCCAAATTTTTTTCATATAGTCAATAGTCTAATAGGTAACCGAGAGGAATTATTTATAAAGGTAAATTAAGTGGCCAGTCTTTGCCCAGGGTCAGAGAGGCAATACACATGCTGGCAGAGGACATAGGTTTTATTGGATATATGGAGGTTAGTTAATCCATCTGAGAGGGAGTATACTTTTTACTCACATCGTTATAAAACATAGTCAAGAATAGATTTCTTCTTGATATCCGGAACCTTAATCGACTCTGTGGTGGGCTGTGACATTGGGACAATACTTATAAGTGACTATGCTACAGTAGAATTACATATCAACCTGAATGTTGATAGGTCACGGAGGAGTCGTTGGAGGCTCAACACTATGTTGCTGCAAGACAAATGATTTAGTGAGGAGATCTCAGAAGATCTCAAAATGTTTTTTGAAATCAATATGGGTTCCACAGATAAAGTGGCTTCAGTGTGGGAAGCATCTAAAGCTTATGTAAGGGGCAAGGTAATTGCACATGCCACAAAAATAAAAAAGGAAAATATGGATAAAGAAAAGATGATGTGGAAAAGGCAATAAAAACCTTAGAGAAAAAATTGGGAAAACAATTTTCAAATGATAAATATAAGTAACTTTGCAAAAATAAATTTCAATTAAATAAAATTTAGAATGGGAAAGCTGAATATGCATTGTTTGGACTAATATCTAAATTTTACAAGGGTGGAGGAAAACTGGGAAATTGTTGGCAAGACAATTAAAACAATAGGATGGCCTCACCAATATATCAAAGATAACGAAGGAGAACCAAGTAATAATGTCATTAAAAGAAATAAATAACATTTTCAAATACTTTTATCAGTATTTATATGGATCCTCAGGAAAGTTTAATAAGGCAGATTTAGATTTGTTTTTCTCAGATTTGGAATTGACAAAATTGATGCACCTATAACAGAAGCAGAGATAAGAGCAGCCATTTGGATATGAGTTGGATCAAGATTGAGCAGGAGTTGGTTAATCCTTTCACTCTACTGGACACACACTCAGGAATAAAATGCTAATGGTTTGGATTTACAGGATAACCCAGTCCATATATACTCAAAACATGTTTGGAATGAGGTGCATAAGTGTTGTAGGGTTTCTCACTTGAGGCAACTTTATGCCTGCTTATGGAATAACTCAGTAATACAAATAGGCAAAAAAAACAACAACTGTTAATTGGAAAGAATGGATTGAATAAGGAATTCATACAATTGGTCAGATTTATGAAGGGAGGTAATGTCTTTTGAGGGAATCATTCAAAATATGGACTGTAAAGAAAAGGAAACTTGTGGAAGTATTTACAATTAAGACACTGTATCAATAAGAGCAAAATTCTTAACAAAACAAACCCAGTGGTGGAGTATTTTAAATTATCTGATGGAGTACATAGAGCAGCTCTATTTATAAGGTGTTTAATAATGTAAAAAAGGACATGTGATAACTTAAGAGTTGTTTGGCAAGGAGACGTGGGTTGTAATATAAACCAGGAAGATTGGGGCAAAATACTTTCACACACAGTAGTAGCAGTTAGCGCTCCATAAAATACCATTGTTAATAGCTGTGCTGCTTTTTTCTTACCTTACTTAGTCTTGCTATGATGTGGCCTTAATATTGTTGGCTCCCATTAATCAACAGCTTTCTAAAAATAACAAGGAGAGATGCGGGCCAGTACCTTTTTTTTTGAGTTTTGATTTTTTTTAACAAAACCTTTACATTAACCATTACTTGCGCAAACAGTGCGCTGCTCTGTGACGTCTCCTTTGCTCGCGTCTCGCTTTGTGGTCTTGAACTGTTCGGAAGTCTGATGATGGCCGCATTTAATAGTAGTATGAACAGCCACCTCAAAAAATCAGATTTCAGCAAAAAACTCAGACTTGAGCATCAAGACCTGCAGAGTGAATATAGCCTGAGGTTAGATTCCGGCCTGAGTTCCTTTACCGCATGTCTCCACCCCTCTCTCAAAAAAACCCTTTCCTACATTAACAAAATGAGCCACTAGTGCCAGAAAAAAAGAAAGACATTATGTCTCTAAACAAAAGACCTGTGCAGTCACAGAGGCTTTTCCTCTTTTCCCATGCACGTGCGCAACACTGGTGTCATTTCATCTTGCTGCCAGAGGAGCCAAATTTGTGCAAAATCTGGAATTTGCCCTCTGCTCCTTTATGTAATCATAGGAGATCAATTATAAAATTGTGAATAACTGGGTTTGAGTTGGAACCACAGACCCTAGTTATTTGAAGTAACATTGATAATTGTTATCATTCTGTATTTTATTCTATTTATATATTTGTTTTATCATTACTTTGTTTCACATTGTGCTTTCACAATTTGTTGTGCGTGTGGCTGGGTTTGTAATTTTATAAGAGAATATTTGCAAAGAAAATGAAGGAGACCCCAGGCAAAATATTTCCTGCATCCAGTCATGAGCTAATGGGGCTCTCAATAAAATAAACAATCAAAATCAAAACAGCAGCTAAGACTAGATCTTGTTTAGATGAAAGACATAAATTAATATTCATATCATTATTCCCTTTTCCATGAACTGTTTTCAAAGTCCACCATTATGTTATGATAATTTGGTTCATATCAGTGTATTTATGCCTCAGAAAATGAATAAACTGAAGAAATGAGCTGACCTGACATCCATTTGAATCAGGTGCGTCTAATTCATCCAAAACCGCAGTTCTGAACAACCAAGACCTGGAAAAAAATCTGCTTTGGATGCACCAGTAACTTCCAGCTCAAGCGGAAACTAAAAGCTTCATTTGCAAATATTTTCAGATCTAGTTATGTACCTAATGGGTATTGGTTAAAGCATCAGGCAACATTCTGCCATCTCTTATGAGTATGTTGAAATGAGCTTTGTGGCTGATTAGATGTTGGCTTGTAAATCAAAAAGTTTCACACACATTAACTGCGAGGGTAAAATGAGTGACATATTTACACTTGTCTTTTAGTAATTAAATTCTGCTTTTAATGTTTCCATTACTGCAACTATCAACATTGGACGTGTTTAATTGTGAAGCTAGATTTCTACATGTGAAATACTCTGACAACAGATATAGCATTTGGTGGAAAATATGGTGTTCTTTTTCTATCTGTTTAGTGTGTCAGTAAAAAGACTACAAAGAATAGAATGAAGTACAATGACAAAACATTCTCAAATAAAATAATGATAAAAGTTTTTAATCTTTTGTAGAAACCTTCTCATACTACTAAAGTCACTTTTTAGTCACACTATATTTACAGTTGGCAATAGAGCTGCATATTTTTTGATGAAAAATGCATGAAAGTGACATCTATATGTGTGTTTGATTATCTGCTTTGTCAAAGCACATTCTCACTAGGTTACACATTTTCGAAAAATGTATAGTACTATGAAAAAATATTCACTGCCTTAAAGATTGCCTGTTTGTTTTGTTTTTTGTAAAACTTAAACATTTCATATCATTAAATAGATTCAATATCACAGATAACGTAAATAAAAAATATAAAACTAGTGTTGAAATTATGACTTATAAAAGAGCATTTTCAAGATTTTTGTAGTATGCTGGGGGACGGTATAATATATTGTGTGAATTAATACACCCACCAACCGAATATTTTCACTCATCCACTTGTAACTTCGCCATCCTTCTGCCTAGGACTACAAAATCGCAGTGAAACATAAAAATGCCAGACTTGCAAAATTGGTAAGCCGGAAGCCTATGACATTGGTTAGCAGTTCCATAACAAACACTGTTGTTGTTATTATTCCAAAAATGTATTAGAGAATACAGAAAACTGAAAGGCTATGATCCAAACTGAATATAAAGATATCTACACAGTAGCTGGAGAAACTACATTGAACTTTCTGTACACAACAAAATGTATTTAAGGGCTAAAAACATGGATTCTGCATATGTTCCGCATAAGGCCAATGAAGTCAACAAGAATCTAATGATCATACAAATTAAATTTGCCATTACTGAACTTAAGGGAAGAAAGAACTTTGCTTATGAAAAAAGGCATAACTAAGACTGCTAATTGCTACTGTTTTAGTTAAATATTCCGTACTTGATTTGGTGAGACTTCTTTGGAGCCATTGCCACAAAGGGAGGTTGAAGAAATGGGTCAAATCTGTTTCAACCGGCTTAGAATATTAAATACATATGTGGGTATGGACAAAGACAATCCGCTTCAACCCAAAGCAGCTTTCAGATTGGTTAATTTTAATTCTGTTAAAATAAATGCTATATTTATGCTTGTGCCCATGTTACTGCTAAGTCAGTTCATTCACAGACTCCCTTACACTGATACAAGCAGAAGTTGACAGATGCACATGGTGAAATAAGAGGCATATCATTTAGAAAGTTATTGGATGAATGTGTTCTGTTCGATTTTAGCCCCAAGAAGGTTGTTTGCACTGCACCATATGCTCATATCCCCATATAACTTCAAATCCTTCACCATGCCTCCCACTGAATGCACTGCCATGAATGCTCACCTGACTTTGTTTGAAGTCAGTGAATCACCCCGGGGTCAAAAGGAACACTCTGCATTATGATGAAATCTTGACACATATGCAGAAACGCACTGATATGCAAATGCTATATGAAAGAGTTCTAGCTGTGGGCAATAGAAAAATGATAATAGTGCAGCTCTTTAATCTTCATAACTTAAGTTGTTTTTCTTTTGTATCTCACTGTCATACTCCAGGGCTTCTACTTGAGATGTTAGACTCTGCTCACATGCAGCTCATCTGCTAAACATCACTGCTATTAAGGAGGTAAATCATAAAAAATCTGTCATGATTTAGAAACATTTTTCAACATTAGGTACCTATTCTCACTCTTTGGATATGCATTGACTGGTTGCTCAGTGGAATTAAAAGATCTTGTCCATAACTGAGTTATGGCATAAAAAATGGCATAATTGGTTGCATGAGTTGCATGAGTACTTTAATGTGTAACTCCTACCAGCATATAATTTTCTAACTGCAACAATGTTCTGAACCAGAAAAAGACTTATCGCTCCATCTGGTTTGGGGCTCAGCTTTTATCTTAAGAAGAGGGATTTAATTTTGATTGCTGGTTGGATGAAGCAAGAGACAGACAGATGGACTGAATCCTTGTCTGCATTAAATCATACATTGCTCCGGTCTGTTGTGGTGAAGTATGAACTGAAACAAACAAAAAACAAAGCTTTGTTTTATGGAACTATTTTTGCTTCGTTTTTTATCTATTGTCTGGAGACATGGGTCATGACTCCCCCAAAAGTGATGCCAGATACAAGCTGCTAGTCTTAGAAAGAAGGTCCAAGACAGTGAAAGAAGTCAGTTTAGGTGGTTCAGGAACCTGATGGATGCTTCATAGGCAAATCCCTTTGGAGTTATGTCCCACTTGGCCAACAGACTCATCATATACAGGAGTGATTGTACTGTAAATTCCCTTTGGGCCTGGATATATATATATATATATATATTGTCAAAATACCTCTAAAATCGGTGGTGTGGTGAGCTCAACCATATTCTCTATCATTTACAAATTAAGAGATAATTTGGAGATTAAAGGTATTACGTAAAAAAGATAACATATAGAGCTCTTTAATTGTGTGTTTAAATTGATTGTTTTCTCTTTATTGAATTGCACGTTTTGACTAATTGTTTTTCTTTCTTAAAAAGATCAAGCATTCATGTATTAAATGAGTGAAATGATGATTATTTTAGTGCAGTCCAAGTGTCAGACAGGCTAAGGAGAAAATAGGTTTGTGGAAAGAGGAAGTAGCGCTTGGAAGGAGAAAATCTGCCGAGAAGAAAAGAGGAAGTGGAACCAGAAGGTTTGGTTCAATGACCTGCTGCTGGGGTGAAGGCGATGATATGATTAGGGAGTTTTTGCTGTTGTTCAGTAAAGGGGGATGTTTCAGAGTTTTTGCAACCTCCCAACGGCTCTCTCAACACATAAAAGAAAGGTGATTTGTGTGCTTGTTGCTCAGTTCTCATCTCAGAAGACACGCAGCGCGGAGCAGAAGAAAAAAAGACCCAAGACGGAAGGACGATTGTTGAGCCAAAGGAAGAACATGGCGCCCCTGTCTCTGAGAACCGCCGAGACTGAGTCAGATTATCTATTTTTCGTGTTTTTCCACAATTCGGGGCCAACGATCTGCAAATCCAGTCAAGAAGAACTGCTGTGGTTTTGACCTGGTTGATGAAAAGATCCAAGATGTTCCGAAGATGTGAGTTGCACCCGTGAGATGTCAGTTCTGAAGCTGAACCAACATGTCGAGCCGAAGAGACGGACCTCGGACACGGACCTCGGACACGGACATCAAAGCAGGTACTCAAGGCGCGAGTCTTTGTGAACGGGGCATTAACGGGACATCGGGGTTGCCATCGAGAGAAGGGAAGTTGTTCGGCTGAACAATTACTTTACCCAGAAATCAAAGACACTTTGGGATTCCATCTGAGGTTCAGGTCAGTTTGCTCCTCCAAATTTAAAAGCCTCTCCTGAACGCATTATTAAGCAGCCTTAGATAAGAGATAGGAAGTTGATTAAATTTTAATTTGTAATTTGTTAAATTGCTTAATGCTGTTGCTAATACCCTGCTAAAGCATACTAATTAAAGAAGCATATAAAATTTTGTTAGAAGTTGTGGACATTTACTTATTGAGTCAACATTTTTCTGAGTTCTTCTATGATTGTAAAACAGACATGGTATATGGTTCTAGAAATATTTAGGAGGTGTTGAAAGGTTGCCTTTAGCCCAATCTTTAAAACAACGCCCTTAGGGACTTTTGAGTTTCCAAAAAATACTGATCGTGTAACAAGTGCCGATGTGTAAAAGTAGGAGCCACCGTTAGAACATGGGGTTCACCTCCTGGGTCTAGGGACTGCATACCCCTCTGGGGTGCTAGTACCTGGACCTGGGAGTACAGGATGTGTGTGGTGAGTGCGAGTATGTGTACCGCGTCCCCCTTTTTGTGGCTAAGAGAGTATGCATGTGGGGGCACTAGGGTGTGTAAGTGTGAATGTGCCTATCCCCCCTGTCCTGCTGCCCAGCACATACAGCACATATTTTTCAGTGCACCAGCACACATAGCAAGATAGGAAAGTGTGACACCAGCTTTACTCTCCCAGTTCACACTTAACATGTTGTACTGTGTATTCCATTACAGGTTCCAGATGGAAAGGCATTGTTTACCAGCCCATCAGTTTACATGAACACAAACCTGTTTCACAGAGGTGTTTCATCATAATGCTACAGGATGAGGCAATCTCTAATCTACCTCTCCTAAATCACCAGTCAAGTCAGCAATGTATCATGCACACGAGAATGTTAGAAAATCTATTGCATTGCAGAACCCAACGAGCTGTAAAGTGGAACTCTGCAAGCTCATCATAAAGTGCACATACAATTTGAATTGGATATCTCCCATTCTAAAGGATGAAACGCATCATAGTTTGTGATGCCTTGTCAAATTTTCTTTCTATTTTCAAGTGTCACTACTTCTTGGGTTGTGAAAGAGGTAACAAATGTAGGTTTCTTGCCAAGAAAAAGTATTATGGATGCAGTCTTTGCTTTTAGGATGTTGATGAGGTACAAAGAGGGTCAGAGGGAACTGCATAGTGTTTTTGTAGATCTAGAGAAAGTAGAAGGCAGGGTGCAAAAAGAGGAGCTGTGGTATTGTATGAGGTAGTCTGGAATAGCAGAGAAGTATGTTAGACTGGTTCAGGACATGCATGAGATCTGTAAGACAGTGGTGAGGTGTGTTGTAGGTATGACAGAGGAGTTCAAGGTGGAAGTGGGACTGAATCATGGATAAGCTCTGTGCTCCTATTGTTTGCTGTGGTCATGGATAGGTTGACAGATGAGGTCAGACAGGAATCTCCATGGACTATGATGTTTGCAAATTATATTGTGATCTGTTGTGAGAACAGTGAACAGGTGGAGGAAAATCTAGAGAAATGGAGGTTTCAACAAATCAATGTGTCGATGTGCCATACATTTCTTAAGTTGAAGAAAAACTGAACTGAAGTGATTCTTTTGAACCAAAGAAGGAGCAACCACTCTTCAGTTATTACAGCTAGTAACTACTGATCAGGTTATAAATCTGGGTGCACAAATGTACTCATACCTGATCCTTCAGAGGTACAAGACAATTACTAAGTTGACCTATCTACTTAAGAACAATTCCAGGATTAAAGGACCGATGTCTTAGCACGATGTTGAAAAACTCATCCCTGCATTTATCTTTGGTCATATTGATTACTGCAACAGTCTTCACGGGTTTACCTAAAAAGTAAATCAGACAACTGCAATTAATCCAGAATGCTGGTTCCTGCGTTCTCATTTAAACTAAGAAAGAAGAGCACATTACCCAATTTCTGAAGTCCTGACACTGGCTCCCTGTATCTCAGAGAATAGACTTTAAAATGATTAAAACACTGAATAACTTTAAACCAAAATACATTAAAGATATGTTGTCATTTTATCAGCCTTCCAGTCGACTCAGGCCCTTTGGCTCAAGCCTAGTCCACATCCTCAGAATCAGAACCAAACATAGAGAAGCAGCATTCAGTTTTTATGCTCTACTGAAACAAATTTCCAGAACTTTGCAAAACTGCTGAAACCATGAGGTCCTTTAAATCAAGGTTAAAACCCCATTTGTTTAGAGTTGCCTTCGACTGTTCTTTTCGAACCATTAACTGAAACAATTTCAGTTTGTTCAACTTTTCTTTGCTTCCCTTTAATATGCCACTGCAGTGTACTCATGTTTTCATCATGTAAAGCACTTTGAATTTGCTGAAATGTGCTATAAACCTACAGATAAACTTGCTTTGCTTCGGATGGATAGGTCAGGGCTGATGGTTTGAAGCTACTGTTGAATAGCTGTTTTTATAATCAGCATGTCTGTGTGACTCTGGCAGAGATTCATGGACTCTAGATGGTTGTATGTTTACTACTGGGTTTTTCAGGGCGATGCACTCTTAGCTGAAGAGGCGTGGCTATCAATCAGTACTTTTTCATAAAGATTTCAGAAACATTCACACGTTTCTGAAGCCTGAAAAATACACCTGGCTTTATACCCACACAACAGTCATAGCCATTGTTCAGCAAACTGAACATCTTACATTTTATGTAGATGTGTAAACTCTCAAAATTATTTTCTTTCTAAACGCCAGAAATGGCTGAGTAAAGAAAACCTACTTCACACCCTTGCTTGTAGAATAGTAACCATGATTGCTTCTATTCAAAATGAATAACATGAAAATGTAGAATAAAAAAAACATAAAGAGAGAAATTGTTACCCATGTATTCTTTTTGGTTTTGTGGTCAACTAGAATTGCATTGTCACAACTTTGTTCTGTGTGAAAATCAAAGTTTGAAATGGAAAAGGATTGGGGCAGGCTACCAGATGGACCAGTCAAAGTTTTGACACTTTACCAACAGCGCAGTGCCATCATGGCAGCAGGCTGTCACTCCTAGATATCCTCCTGAGGCTCATTTACGTCTGTGTCTCTCCTACGTTCCCTTTCCTGGTTTGTGATCTTCTCCCTTTCTCTGCATCCACATCTCATCTTTTTTTCTGCTGCTTACACATCCCACAGGTTCCTCTCTTCTCCCTCGCTTTTCCCTCTTTCGCCTTCAAGTTTTATGAAGCCAGAGCTAGAAAGAGCGCGGGCTCCCGCTATGCTGTTTGTCTCCCTCCACATCAAGACCCCCTCCTGTGCTTTCGAGTTCCTTAAAGAGGCAGAGACATCTAACATCCCTTGTCATTTTTTATCACAAGAGACTCCCTTTTTGGCTGTATTCTGGAATAACAGGATGAGCTAAATTCAGACCACATTGGCTGTTCAATGAGCCACCAATTAGAAACCACATAAATAACCCTTGCTTTCATTTAGTTTTGTTCATTTTGGCAAGATTTTTTATACATCCAAAGTGATGGGTCTCTGGAGAAAAAAAGAAGAAGAAAAAAAGCAATACCCTTGTATGAAGGACATATGGAAGTTGAGCCGACCACACGATGTACAGCTAAACACCATGCAGTAAGATGTTTAAATATGTACTTTTAATACTTAGACCTGCAGGAGCATCTCCATAAATTAGAATATCATTCAAAGGACTATTTATTCAAGCAATTCAGTTTGAAAAGCGAAACTCGTATGGTATTTAGACTCATTACAAAGAGAGTGATATATTTCAGGTTTTTATTTCATTTAATTTTGATGATCATTGTTTGCGGCTAATGGAAAGTAGATGTACATCTAAATCAAGCTGCAGCTCAGAGCATAGTCCCAACAGGATCTCAGTGAGAATCTTAAAGCAGTTAGTAAACCATTTGTCATCTTTCCGTCGACTAAAGCTAAAGCTATTGTTGATAAACATATTTTCTACAAACTTTTGCAACTGTATTAATGGCCAGTCATGTAACTACATATACTAGGATGTAATTGTTCTTTGTATATCTCTAGTGGGTACTATAGTTCTTTTGACATTGTTAACAGTTGCCCATCATGCCCCCTGGGTGCGGCCAACTGTCTAAATGTGGGCATGGCAGCTATGAAGTTGGTGTTGGGCTGGGCATATTTTTTCTAAATAGTTTGTTACTTTGCATTCAAAGGAAAAGGAGAAAGGTAGCATGTGTTTTGTCCATAAGTTCCCTTTGTACCCAAGGTACCTGAGCATATTCATTGTTTTGTCTTTCCTCCCAGCCAAGAGGTCACATTTGAATCTCTGTGGATCTCTGCTTGCTTAGAATAGTCCATTCTAGTGACAAAAATTCAGTGTAATCAGTTGGCTTTTAAAATAGACAAATATGTACAAAATGGCATCATATAATTAACCGAATCAGACAATAGCATTAACAAAGGATAGAACTGAACTGTGTGTAATTAGATTAGAGTCTAAACCTGACTGCACTTGGTTAGAATGGAACTGGATTTAATACAATGAACTTTGACTGAATTTCTTTCTGTTTACTTGGATATGAATTTGACATGTTTGCTTTTTACAGTGCCTTAAGATAATGTTTACTGTTTATTGGCACTACACAAATAAGCTGACCTGAACTGAATCTTGTCTATGAAAAATAACTTATAACAGATTAAAGAACTTGTTAGGGTGAGAATTAAAAAAAAATCTTCCCTCCATTAGAGTTCTTGGAAGGTAGATCTATGTTTCGAACAGAATCCCTCAGGGAAGTTTAAAGCTGCTTGCACCTGCTGCTCAGACCGGCATTGATCAGAGGGACGCTGCTGTGGCAGACAGCACTGTGGTAAAGTAATTACCTGTGGGCTACGCACAGCTTCACTCTCCAGGGAGCTGTGTTTAAGTCTATTTGAGCATACGTGCACACATACACATTCTCAAGGAAGTCATTGCTTGCGACTGTAATTGAAAGTGGTTGGCTTGCCTCTGCTCGGTCCTGCATAGAAAGCTACATTACTCTCTCACTGCCTAGCTTATTACTAGCATTGGTAATTACCCAGATGGGTAGTCTGAGGACAGTAAGAGGAACCCACAGGAGGGAGAGCGTGACAAGTGGTTGCATCTTGGTTGAGAGAATCACTGATTGATGCTTTTAGCCTTAATCCTAACAATGAAAAAAAGAAAACAGCAGATCCTCATTTATCTGTATCCCACAGCCACAAATATGCATATTTATGCAGTAAGGATGTTTTAGCACATATTTCATTTCAAACAATTTTAGATTCAGTTCATACTCAACTGATAATAGCTGATAAAAAGAAATTAAAGTGTAAAAAAAATTGTGCAATTGCACAAAAAAGTATTTCTTTTGTAGAAGCACTACTATACAGATTTTTTGTATTTCCTAATAAGGCCTCACATATTAATGTTGTGATCTCTGACTTTGGAGACTCGAGTGTTTACCAAACGGTCCACAGTTTCCTAATGTGAACATTTGGATGAGTGACTGAGTTAAAGCCATCTTAACAGCCTGTTTTCCCTCTGGCTCCAGATAAATTAGTTTCCACTGTAAATTGCACTGAGCTGTGCAAAATGACTTCGCCAACTTTTTGTTTATTTATACTCGGAGAGTGGGTGAGGGCAATAATTATGCAAGGGAAATTCCAAGTGCTTTCTAAAAGGGAGGAGTGGGAAGAGCTAATTACCGGGAAACGTTGGAACCTACTTTTAATTCCAAAGAAAATTGGAAATAAAACCCAAAAGACTTAGAATCTGAGCCAACTGTATGATGGATGCTTGCCTACCAGAAACCAAACATTTACTCAGAATGTGTCAAACTCATCAGCCGCCATTAAGGAGAAGGGGTTTGATGTACCTACATCAACATGACAGGCAGCAGAGACATGTGTTCTTGTGACACTTCTTGTCAAGTGCCTCCAGGGCCATCCCTCGTCATTCCAGCTGATCTGTTGTCACAGCAACTCTCAGCAGCATGCAAGGCTGATTGGCCATATATACAACCTTTTAATTCCCGTTTCACTGTCCTGTCACATTTCAGGAACAAACTCAAACCCATCAACTCTCACAATACTGACATCTGTAAGTCTTGTTATGTCCTAATTCCAGGGTGTAAGGAATGATGGCTGATGCGTGTTACACAAAGGAGAGTAAGAGCAAAACATGCCTGGTTATGGAAAGAGAGCTGAAAACAGATGGGAGAATCTCCAAACTACCAAATCTATCCCAGATGCACACAAAATAACTTGTCTGCAGTGCCTGATGATATTTACAGCATGTCTGTTTACTGCATTGGGGAGCTATAGTATTACAGCATTATATTATCAACCTTAGTTTTATTCATGTCAAGTCATTATGGGAAAGCTCTACTGGAAATGCATTTTGGTTTATCCGTGACGGAGACTGAGAAGCTCCCACAGTAAACTTTGTGTGAAGTACGGATTAAAGCCTGCCTCATGGTTCTTACATCTTATCAGTCATGGGACTGGCAGATGTACTCTATGATCAAGCACTTTACGAATGTGCTATCAGTCTGGAATTACATTTTTAATTAGACATGTAAAATGTTATGGATTTCCTCACTTGGAATAATTGCAGGTACAGTATGCCTTACAGATAGAGATAGTTAGTGTAGGGGATTTTCTTTAGCTAATATGTTCTATAGAAGCCAATCTACACATTTTTAAGAGATAATAATAGTTACCCTTCATGTTATAGAATAATAACTTTAGGTATTGCTAATGTAATGCTACAGTATTTGATTTAAATGGCATCAAACCATGGATCATGAAAAAAAGTCAAAAGAAATCAGGAAAAGAATTGTGGCTTTTTACGTGTGGTTATTCCTTCGTACAATTTCCAGGTGACTGAAGGCACCATACTCATCTGTTCAAAGAATTGTACATATGTGTAAGCATCATGGGTATATCTAACTATAATTCTGCTCTAGAAAAAGACAGTTAAACTCATGTGGGTACTCAAGAATATCTCATGCACTTAAGCAATTTTTGGAGCAGCTGTGCTTTGGTAGGAGGTAACAACAAACCAAAAGTGCTAAAAAAGGAAGACTATGATTTTCAAGCACATCTGCCTCTTTTTATAATAATACATTTATTTTTATAACATTGCACTTGCTTTCGACATCACTATACTGGCTAGTTGGTTGATCATTTCCCCTATCTTTATGTGAAATCCTCCTAATATACATTTTTGTCAGTGATGTCAATACAAAAAAAGAAAGAAATCAAAACGGCACTAAAATAACTCCTGAACCAGAGGGTCATTAAATTATGTTGGAGGTTTGTAAATATCGGTTTTAAGTTAATATCCTACATCTTTCTGCAGGAAAATGACACTAAGCACACATAACAAAATACAAATTAATGACTGAAAAGGATTAAGAAGGTTTTTATCTTCTTATGACTCCTAATCACAATTTAAAAACATACATTTGTCACTGTCAATAAATAAAATTTATCATTAAATAAATAAATATGTTATTTTGTCACACTTAAAACATTAAGTAAGAAACAGAGCAGTGCAGAGTAGCACATGGTCAATATAGACTATAGTTCTTCTCCGTCCTGAACTATATTTTATACTGTTGATACTCCAGTCTTTATAAATTAACTGGACCATGAACTATTGACCTTTTTTGACTGGAGTGATTCTCCTTCAAACTGACATTACGATAAAAAATCGAATATGACACATGTCACAGCTTCACAGCTGCTGTGCTGCAGAGAGTTTGCATCAGCTTTGACGTTTGACCTTAAACAAACCTTTCCATCAGCCAAACAGAAATTTGTAAATGCATTAATCTAAGTAGCAAATGATTACATGTTTTGATTAGCTACTAGGAAGTTGATATTTTTTTGCTAAAATGAAATTCAGTTTGAAAAAAAATCTATTTATTGTTTTATCTCTTAAAGCAGCACCGTGTAAATTTTGCCCTATGAAACAGCTTAATTTGAGATATATTAAATGAGAGCGCTGCTCCAGGTTACATGACCCATTCTAGGTTAAGGCATTCTCAGCTTGGACTACCGTAACAACAAAGCAAAACAAATATGACACTTACCTCATCAGACGTATTTTCGTTGTCTGATGTAGGATTTAATCTAGAATGTGGCCATGTCTTTACAAATAACTCAATAACTTCTAAGTCTGTTGGTCCAAACTGGTCTGCTCTCAGATTCCAAAACACAGAAGGAGACTGTTTAATTCTGTGCCAGTGCGGTGTTGCGTCTTGCCTTCAGGGGCGCTAAATGTGGAAGTTACAAGTCTATTGCCCCTAGTGACTAAAAGTTACACCGTGCTGCTTCAAAGACAGAAATTAAAGAACACGACAAAATGCATAGCCACAGATCAGCCTGCAGCCATTGTGGCTGGAGATAGCTTTAGTGATTCAGGCTTTTTAGCTGTGGGAAACCAAACTGTCTTATTCTGTTAGAGATTATGTGTCAAGAACGTGAATCAGGCAAACCCAGTATTCAACCAAACAAGAGAGGTATAGGCAAAAAACAGGATTTAATAATAAAACAGGGACAGGCAAGGCTCAATGGTCAAAATGGCAGTCCAAAATCCGGTACACGAAAGGCAGTCCAAAACAGGCAAAAGTACAGTCAAGGCTAAGGCAAAACTCAAAATATCCTAAGGCAGGTCCAGGTCAGAGAAACAGGTAATCAATCGTACAGGGCAGGAAAATCAGGTTCAGGTATCAGGCTGGCTCAGAAGTCAAAAAGGCAATCCGGGTAATATCAACAGGTTAATCAGAATAAGAACGCTGGACAAAACTCACCGAAGGCTCGTTAATGATCTGGCAGTTTGCAGAGGTTTGTAGCAGGACTATATAGGGGAGTGAGCAGGTGAACGGGAGTGAAGACTAATTACAAGTGACACGTGGAAATAATCAAAGGAAAGGTGGTCACTGAAATGAACTGACCTGATTGGCTAGTGACTGGAGGTTGACAGGTGAGCAGATCTGATTGGCTGGTAACTGGTGTTCGGGGAGTGACAGATAAACAGATTGAGTGAGCTGGCAGATTGCTGGGAGGAGACAGAACTGAACTGGAAACATAAATAAAATCAAACTACAATAAAATCTAACCTATTCCATAAACCAAAACTAATACAGAACCTAAACCTAAGACTAAACAGAACACACACACACATAATCATACCAAAACCCAAATCCTGATATTATGAGATTACAGAGACTGGACTGCAAAGTTGGTTACCATGGAAATTACAGATAAATGGACAGAGTCTGACATACTTGGACAGAATGACTGATTAGGGGAAGATGTGTCAGCTAGGACACGTCTGCATTAAAGCATGATCTTCTCCACCAATGTGATGAGCGGAACACTAATGTCATACTGAGCACGCCCCTGAATGGGTGTATACAAAAGGCCCTACTTAATGTCTGTATGAGGAATGAACGGGCTCTCTAGCATCCGGAAATCTGCCTGTTGCATTGTTATTAGAGCCCAGTACTGAAGCTGTAAACATCCCTCTGCCTTTTAGATTAAATATGGTAAAATATAATTTCGTTATCAAAAGTCTTTTTATTACTACACAAGTCTACAATAGAAACACTACATTATTTGGAAGAAGAACCTGGGGTGACTGCAATAGGTCAATTATTTAAAAGTTTGTTTGTTGCTGTTGTTTATTTAAAATCCAGTTAAAGCAACCTGGTCTAGCACTGGAATCACTTTGGTAGGAAACATCCCTGTTCCTGCATTTGGATAGTTCTACCAAATAATGATTGTCTGTTGCCCAACTAGCTGTTCCATTACCTGTTGTAAGTTTAGAGAATAATATAGAAAGACAAATCAATTTTACGGCTCCATCAGACATTGCCAACACGTCTTTACCAAGTGTGCTCTTCACAAGTCTTGAAATTTTCAATGTTCTCAATGTAACTCCGGTGTTCCACTGAATCTGGTGCGGGAGGGCTGGGCTTTCTGCCAAGGCACCCTGTTGCACCAGGAGTGTTTCGGAGTTGAACGCTTCTGAACGGTTGGACTTGGATCACATGAGTATTGTGCAATAGCAGTGTACTTGTAGGCTTTAAATATGGTGTCAAGTATCAGGTGAGATCCTCACTTGATACTTTATGCAGGAGACGCAGGTAATGACGTATTGATATTTCAGCGTAGTTTTTTTACTTGTGTTAAGAAAAATAAAATACCTTAGAGGGGGTTACTGAGGAATGCAGAGGGTTGACTGTCTCTCACTGTTGCTGGGTAGAATAACACAGAGTTTTATGGCCCCGGGAGGGGGAGTAGGCCAGAAGAGTTTCTTTGTTCGAACAAGATCACCCCTCCCTCCCTAATTCAGCAGAGGTGGGCAGACACTGTAGTAAAAAGGAATGTCTTGGTAAAACTTACTCCAGACAGACTTCTCCACCGCGCGGTGAAATCATCTTGATTGGTAAAGTAAACTCTGTCTCCCTATTTAATTACTATGAATTAAATATGCATATTACACTGTTCTACCTCTTGATCAATGTTTCCTCATTTATTGCCAAATCTGGAACCGGGGTAAGATGGGTTTTCAATAGATATGTAGCAGCAGGCCGGTAAACCCATTCTTTGACATGGTGCCGTGACCGTCGGATTTTGGCAGTAAGCAGAGGAACTGTTTGAATATTGGAAACGAAGGGAGGCTTGTCAATAGCATCACAGGGTCGACCCAAAACAGGTAAGGAGACCTTTATTCTCCATTGGCGAAATGTTAGATGTTTAGGCTAAATTGAAAGTGGTGCTGTGGATGAGGCGTTCTCTTCTCAAAATATCAGAGGTTGAACAGAGATATTAATATGATAGGATCGAATAGAATTTATGTTGAAACCGAGAAATGATTGAATGGGATTTATGTGTATGTCCATGTCAGAAAAACGTAAAATAAGATAGAAAATTAAGAGAATAAAAGCCAAGAAGCCGTAAGTGGTGAGGCTGTCGAAAAATACAATAAAACAACATCAAACAGATATAACACAAAGACAAAAAATATGTCCGGGGGATTGGCCACACGGAAACCAGACTGATAAACTGGTGTTGTGCCATGTCAGGACGTGACAAACCTGCGTTAATTCGGGACATGACGGACTGCATTTCCCATGATGCAAGGTGGTCAAAATGGCCACCAACTCCCATCATGCAACGCGGCCCAAAATGGCCGGCGCCCTAGCAACCGATAACGTTGCTAGGGTAAAGTTGATAAAACTCGGTTGCACCTCGCAATCGATCTTCTTCCCTGGCTCGCTGCCAAACTGAGGAGACATACAGCTGTACTCCGTGGATTAATTACCCACACGCCACGTGCTCGAGTTTCTCGCTGGACCGAGATTTTTCGACGCAACGTTGTTCCCTGCTTTTCACACAGGAGGTCGACTCAAAAAGGTACCTTTAATTCCCTCTGATCAAATACTGGAAGCCGCCTTATCTCCCAGTGATCGAGAGAGGACGACGCGTTGTTTGGCCCAACAAGCGTCTAGGAGCCCAGAGAGAGAGAGAAAGACGAAGGAACTCTCTCAGTCTGGTCCCCGCTGCAGCCTGCGGACACCTGCGGTCGTCAAGACGCGTTCAGGACGTCGCGTGATCCGGAGCGCTCCGGACCGAGGCCGGGACTTTCACTCCGGACCCGCCCCGAGGCACCTCAAAGTAACGGGTTCTCCCCTTTTATTTCTGTCTCACCAACAGGGTGTTTAGAAGTGCCTGGGCAGACGTAGAAATTTGTAGGCTTAGGTTAATGCTTTTATTCCACGACGAAGTTGGAATTATTTTGCTGAATATTTTCTTTGTATGTGCATGCATTTTTACATTCTGATTTTGCTGTGTTGATTTGTGATTCATCAATAACCCCGCCGTGGGTCATTGCTTCAGTTCTGTTCCATCTTCTTCTCTGCTTTCCCCCCCCTCTCTCTTTTCGCTTCTTCTTATCAGTTTAATCTCTTTGTCCGAGCTCATTTCGCGGCTTTTGCTTTAAACTCCCAGTTAGCCGCGCCCTCTCGAAGCGAGGCATTACCCCATCAGCGTAAGCGTGGTTACGTCATTAGGACCTCCCCTCACGCTTCACGTAAATTGATAGACCACACGTCATCGTAGCAGCCATCTTGGGAGGGTGTCGGATGACTGGACTGTAGGTAGCTTAGCTGATAGCTTTGTAAGGCATCAAAGCGTCCGGTGGGACTCTCAAAGCTGCTCTGTCTGTCAATGCTATGTCAAATGCCGATGTTCTGAGTGTGGTTTAAACAACCGTGAGTTGAGTTGAGATCTGCTAACCGCTCATTTTAATCCATTGTTTATTTTTGCTTTGTTCTTTTATTCCCACATATATATTTTGCATGTTTTAGATCCAGTAGTGAGTAAGAATTCCAAAGTTGTTGAATCAGAGAATTACTGTAACAGGGAATTGCTTTTGGTTCAATAAAACCAACGACTGCGGAATAGACATTGTTTTGTGTTCAATCCAATTCACAGTTGCCTGGTTATTCAGAAATCAGAGCTAACCTCCTTTGGAGTTAACATCTGACATTAATACAGAGACAATATCATTGGATGGTGATAGACGAATAAGGATTTAAACTCTAATTGCAGTTACATTGGGGCTCTCACAGCTGCCGGATAAACCTCGTCGGTCACAAGTCCAACCAGATCATTTATCCCAGCATAAATGAGTTCATAACAGCAAATTAACTAATGCATTAGTGGTATAAATACTTACAAGCTTATAGCTAACATCACCACCATTTGAACTATATTTTGTTGTGGCGGAATTTTGAGTTGAATGATTTATTATTTAAATTATAATACCAAATTATAATTAATAATAATAATAAGCATATTCAACCATCTTCTGGCATAACATTTACTGGCGTCCCTGGGTGGGCTAGTCTACTTATTTGGCGTTCCTTTAGACTAAACTGAATAACCAGCAACTTATGAATTTAATGAACACAATCTACATTCCAGCATTTTGACTGCTCACCTTGCCAAAAGGGCTATTCAGTCATAATTGATTAAGGAAATACTCCTACTAAATATGTACGTGTTTGTGGTGGTTTGAGGTTGTTAACCTGAGGTTTGAATATTGATTTCTAAACCTGGAGTTAGTTAGACTGAACTGACTAGAACGTACAGCGCCTCCAGCGTCTGCTACTGATCAGTCATCTCCTGTGTCGTGTTCTGCTTTGAAAAGAGAGACCTTGCCTCCATCTGGTGGACGTGTGTGTAATTGCATCATAATTGTTTTGATGAGGGAAACGATTCCCCATCTGCTGGACATCGTGTGTAATTACAGCTC